>OZ024741.1:87296297-87466297 GCA_964016885.1 Eledone cirrhosa
CTTTTTACATTTCTCCGGAATATAATTTATACTCGTTGAGCAAACCTGCACGTACGCTGTTCATCTCTAACGTAACGATATATTATCACTACATTATTGATAACCTGAAATTTTATATATATATATATATATATATATATATATATATATATATATATATATACACAATGATATTCAATAAATGGAAACTATATTTATAAAACCATATATATTTTATTATATATATTTCAAGAGTACCAAGACAACATTGGTACGGTTTCATCAGATAAAATACAAAGTTTGTTTTATAAATAGAGACATACCCATGAAAAACATACCTTATCGGTTGGAAATTCACTGGATAGTGGAAATATATTAGGGATTATTCAAACTTATGTGTGAATATGAAAATGAATATGTAAATCACTGAAAAACAACCGTTTATTTAAATGACACTGGAGAAAGAGAGAGAGAAAAAATACAAGGGGATAAAGATAAAAAATATTACGAGAGAGATAGAGAGAAGAAATAAACAAGAGGATGAATAAAACTCATATAACGTTAATTTGGGGGAAATATATTCTAAGTATATATCTTAACAATACGTGTATTTACTATTATTAGTTGTTTAAAATTCGTTTCTAATATATTTTCTGTTATAAGTAAATAAATAAATAAATAAATAAATAGATAAATAGATAAATAAATGAATAGATGGGTATATTATGTTATAGATAATTGTTTTAATGAGTTATGAGGGATATTGGTTATGTATTTAATGTAAGTAATAAGAATATTTATATTTATATATTTTAAAGAATATTTATATTTATATATTTTAAAAGGGAAGATACGGAAAATTCCAGTTTAGTTTATTTATTCGTTAGTATGAGACTATTTAGTCGAAATAAGTATAAATGTTGAAATATATATTTAGCCAGAATCAGTTAGTGATTATAAATCTAATAAAAAATATTGAAAAAATATAAAAAAATTTGAGAGAATTAAAAAAAATATATATAAAAAAATAATGTAATTTTTAAAAGAGATAAAAAATTAAAGAAATAAAAAATAAAGAATTAAAAATTATTAAGATTAAAATTATAATTAAAATTAAAATTAAAATTTAAAAATTAAAATGTTAAAAAAATTTAGAATTATATATGTATATATTTTATGAAACTTTAAGAAGTGAAATTATAGCAAATGATTTAGAGATATCAATATATTAAAACCAAGTGGATGATTGTTATGGAGATAAGTAGAAATATTATAAGTGTAATTATAATTTATATATAGTTCTAAACGTTGAATTCGGGCGATGTCTACAAGAATTAAATAAATTCGTTCTTAGATTAATAGAGTTCTTACATTTAAGTATGAAAAAAATTTCCTCAACACACAATTTGCAGAATCTAGAGAAAGCTGTGTTTTGGTACGCGGGTGCTTTTGAAATTATTTCCCAAGTTAATGAATAGTCAATATTCTTGCATTTTAAGTTCCATATCAAGTTTGAAAGAGAATTTGAAGATTTTTTTATCAATTCTTTTGAAAGAGCATTTGTGATTAATCCAGCGACTTTTAAATTCTGTAGAAGTTGCATCTACATAGTTAAATATATTATCACTGGTTTTGACTGTATATTTATAGACCACATCCTTATCTAAACATTTATTTTGTAAAGGACAGTTTAATTTAATTCTACAGTTACATTTTGCGGAGTTGTTGTTATTCAGAACGGTACTATTATGTTGGATATTGCTAGAGATATTACTGCTATTTTGGTTATTTTGGTTAGGGTTTAAATTTCTATTATTGATTCTATTTATATTTTGTGCTATGTTCATAGTAGTAGAGTAGGATAGTTTTATAGTATGTCTGTTAAAGATTGAGTGGTATCTGTGGGCTTTAGGAAAACATTTATCTAGAGCTTTAAAGAATAGCTTTGCTAAAGGTGTTTTAACGCTTAATGAGAATGGGGGTGAGTACCAAATAATATTTCTAGTTCTAGTTTTTTTGTTTGGTTTAGTGTTTAAGTTAAATTGTTTATTATTATTATAATTAATTCTAGGATGATTTGTCATGTTATTGTTATCTATGTATTTAATTTTATTCGAGTATCTATGTAAAGCTTCATTGTAATATACTGCCTTATCGTCAAAAATGTTTTTATTAGCGGAGATGCGTGAAATACGTTGTTGGATAGAGTTGACAATAGTGTTCTTGATAGATCTAGGATGATTAGAGTTAAAACTTACATAGTTTAGATTCTCATTAATTTTATGGAATGGATAGTAGAGCCCTGTGTTTAGGTTTAATTTTACGTCTAAAAAGTTAACAATTTTATAGTTATTCTCAATTTCTAACTTAAGGTTGTAGCTATTGAAGAATTGTATTATGGATTTTCTTTTTCTATTAATTTCACAATCACTATGATTTTCAATTAAAAGCAGCATATCATCACGATATAAACCACCGGTCATCTCTGGTATTTTTCATAAAATATATACATATATAATTCTAAATTTTTTTAAAATTTTAATTATAATTTTAATCTTAATAATTTTTAATTCTTTATTTTTTATTTCTTTAATTTTTTATCTCTTTTAAAAATTACTTATCTCTTATAAATTATATAATTTTTTTTAATTCTCTCACATTTTTTATATTTTTTCAATATTTTTTATTAGATTTATAACCACTAACTGATTCTGGTTAAATATATTTTTCAATATTTATACTTATTTCGACTAGATAGTCTCATACTAACGAATAAATAAACTAAACTGGAATTTTCCGTATCTTCCCATTTTAAAATATATAAATATAAATATTCTTATTAACTCAGTTAATTTAATTTAATTTAACTTAATACTTATTTACATTAAATACATAACCAATATCCCCCATAACTCATTAAAACAATTATCTATAACATGATATACCCATCTATTCATTTATTTATTTATCTATTTATTTATTTATATATTTATTTATTTATTTATTTATTTATTTATTTATCTACTTATAACAGAAAATATATTAGAAACGAATTTTAAACAACTAATAATAGTAAATACACGTATTATTAAGATATATACTTAGAATATATTTCCCCAAAATTAACGTTATATGAGTTTTATTCATCCTCTTGTTTATTTCTTCTCTCTATCTCTCTCGTAATATTTTTTATCTTTATCCCCTTGTATTTTCTCCCTCTCTCTTTCTCCAGTGTCATTTAAATAAACGGTTGTTTTTCAATTATTTACATATTCATTTTCATATTCACACATAAGTTTAAATAATCCCTAATATATTTCCACTATCCAGTGAATTTCCAACCGATAAGGTATGTTTTTCATGGGTATGTCTCTATTTATAAAACAAACTTTCTATTTTATCTGATGAAAGCGTACCAATGTTGTCTTGGTACCCTTGAAATATATATAATAAAAAAAATATAGTTTTATAAATATAGTTTCAATTTATTGAATATCATTGCATATTTACTCCAGTAACCAGTTGAGTGCTCTAAATCAGTTATAAACATTTATGTTTGTCAGACTTCCAACAAATTAAATACCACTTCTACTTATATATATATATATATATATATATATATATATATATATATATATATATATATATATATATATATATATATTAGTAAAAAGGATATGAAAATGCTGACAAATTTTTCCCAGTGAAAAATAGTTTAATTAGGAATAAGTATAAATTAGTAATAAGTATCAGTTAGTATTCAGTTTTAGTTTAAAGTTTTAAGTTTTTACCGGTTGCGCATTTCTTATACTTTTCAAAAATAATTTTGAGATAGAGTGCTCGTGATTTTTGCTCTAATCTGATCAGTTTTGGAAATTATTCCCGTTTCATGTGAAAAAAGTGGCTTGGGAGGTATTAAGATTTGGTTGGTTGTTGAATGTCACGTGAATAAGCACTATAAATTTCGCGCAAATTCGTGTTGCAAAAATTCTTGTAGTGAAAACAATTTTGATTGGTCGGTAGGTCACGTGAATGTTTAAATTGATTTTAGCACGAGCTGGTTTCGCGCCAAATGTAGGTTTGTCGAAGAGTGTCCTTTTCCGCTTGATTGAGTTGCAGTCATGTTGAGAGGTCAACAGTTCAGGTGTCTATTAAGACAAATATATATATATATATGTGTGTGTGTGTGTGTGTGTGTGTGTGTGTGTAGCAAAGTGGTTCATTGTTGTGATAATGGTAATGAATCGGTCAGTAGGAATGTGTGTGTACGTGTGCGTGTGTGTGTGTGGGTAGTAAAGTGGTTCATTGTTGTGATAATAGAAATGAATCGGTCAGTAGAAATGTGTGTGTACGTGTGTGTGTGTGTGAGGGGGGGGGGGTATTTTAACATGTTGAAACATATTTTTCAGCTCTTGTCTTATACGGAGAAGTGTATGTGTGTGTGTGTGTGTGTGTGTGTGTGTGTGTGTGTGTGTATGTCTGTCTGTATGTTAGTTTTCGCGTGTGCATGCGCGCGCGCGTGTGTGGATGGACCAGTATTTTTGTGGTACTGGTAAAAATGGCGTATATTATTCGATATTTTCAGTCATTTGCAAAAACGATTCTCTCAAAAGAAAGTCAATAACCTCAATAATAAAAGAGGTGAAATGATGTATAGTATTGTCATAACAACAAGGCGTGTGTGAGTCCAGATTTTACGTACTGCATTAGGCCCTGTCGTACGGGATACTTGTGTACAAATATCTATGCACCCATCTATGTGCAATACATGTGTGCGTGTCGGCACGTGTATGTCTGAATACTAACTAATACTTATTACCAATTTATACTTATTCCTAATTAAACTATTTTTCACTGGGAAAAATTTGTCACCATTTTCTTTTCCTTTTTACTAATGTATCACAACTTGTGTGTCACACCTCAATTTATATATATATATATATATATATATATATATATATATATATATAGGTATATATGAATAGGTAAATATTTAGGTATATATAGGTATATATGAATAGGTAAATATTTAAATTATATTTTTTAATTTATTTTAAAAAATTGGTTGAATTTTGCTTGTTCTGCTTATATTAATATTATAGTTCTGGTATGTCAAATTGATACCATAGAACAACCTTAAATCATAGACAACCTATGTATTTCCAGGGGTACCTAGTACCCACGGGCTTACTAACTTCTTCTATCACCCTCCATTTGTTGAGAACAATCACGTTGATTCTATTTAGCTGCTATTTTTAGTAACGAGATAGACAACACGTCTATGTTTTTCCCGCTTTAACCTCGGGTAGTTCACGTACAGGTCATTTTTCGGCCTTTTGGATCTGTGCTAGCTGGCAGATAACAATATATTTTATCGTTCCTGGGTCTTTAGCCCTAGGAAAGGAAAATGCTTCTCTGATGAGCCTTGATTTTCCATTAGAAATCCATTGGGTCTCTGGTGTTTTACAAGGCGAAACCGATCGGTAAGAGCCATATGAATAGGTAAATATTTAAATTATATTTTTTAATTTATTTTAAAAAATTGGTTGAATTTTGCTTGTTCTGCTTATATTAATATTATAGTTCTGGTATGTCAAATTGATACCATAGAACAACCTTAAATCATAGACAACCTATGTATTTCCAGGGGTACCTAGTACCCACGGGCTTACTAACTTCTTCTATCACCCTCCATTTGTTGAGAACAATCACGTTGATTCTATTTAGCTGCTATTTTTAGTAACGAGATAGACAACACGTCTATGTTTTTCCCGCTTTAACCTCGGGTAGTTCACGTACAGGTCATTTTTCGGCCTTTTGGATCTGTGCTAGCTGGCAGATAACAATATATTTTATCGTTCCTGGGTCTTTAGCCCTAGGAAAGGAAAATGCTTCTCTGATGAGCCTTGATTTTCCATTAGAAATCCATTGGGTCTCTGGTGTTTTACAAGGCGAAACCGATCGGTAAGAGCCATATGAATAGGTAAATATTTAAATTATATTTTTTAATTTATTTTAAAAAATTGGTTGAATTTTGCTTGTTCTGCTTATATTAATATTATAGTTCTGGTATGTCAAATTGATACCATAGAACAACCTTAAATCATAGACAACCTATGTATTTCCAGGGGTACCTAGTACCCACGGGCTTACTAACTTCTTCTATCACCCTCCATTTGTTGAGAACAATCACGTTGATTCTATTTAGCTGCTATTTTTAGTAACGAGATAGACAACACGTCTATGTTTTTCCTGCTTTAACCTCGGGTAGTTCACGTACAGGTCATTTTTCGGCCTTTTGGATCTGTGCTAGCTGGCAGATAACAATATATTTTATCGTTCCTGGGTCTTTAGCCCTAGGAAAGGAAAATGCTTCTCTGATGAGCCTTGATTTTCCATTAGAAATCCATTGGGTCTCTGGTGTTTTACAAGGCGAAACCGATCGGTAAGAGCCATATGAATAGGTAAATATTTAAATTATATTTTTTAATTTATTTTAAAAAATTGGTTGAATTTTGCTTGTTCTGCTTATATTAATATTATAGTTCTGGTATGTCAAATTGATACCATAGAACAACCTTAAATCATAGACAACCTATGTATTTCCAGGGGTACCTAGTACCCACGGGCTTACTAACTTCTTCTATCACCCTCCATTTGTTGAGAACAATCACGTTGATTCTATTTAGCTGCTATTTTTAGTAACGAGATAGACAACACGTCTATGTTTTTCCCGCTTTAACCTCGGGTAGTTCACGTACAGGTCATTTTTCGGCCTTTTGGATCTGTGCTAGCTGGCAGATAACAATATATTTTATCGTTCCTGGGTCTTTAGCCCTAGGAAAGGAAAATGCTTCTCTGATGAGCCTTGATTTTCCATTAGAAATCCATTGGGTCTCTGGTGTTTTACAAGGCGAAACCGATCGGTAAGAGCCATATGAATAGGTAAATATTTAAATTATATTTTTTAATTTATTTTAAAAAATTGGTTGAATTTTGCTTGTTCTGCTTATATTAATATTATAGTTCTGGTATGTCAAATTGATACCATAGAACAACCTTAAATCATAGACAACCTATGTATTTCCAGGGGTACCTAGTACCCACGGGCTTACTAACTTCTTCTATCACCCTCCATTTGTTGAGAACAATCACGTTGATTCTATTTAGCTGCTATTTTTAGTAACGAGATAGACAACACGTCTATGTTTTTCCCGCTTTAACCTCGGGTAGTTCACGTACAGGTCATTTTTCGGCCTTTTGGATCTGTGCTAGCTGGCAGATAACAATATATTTTATCGTTCCTGGGTCTTTAGCCCTAGGAAAGGAAAATGCTTCTCTGATGAGCCTTGATTTTCCATTAGAAATCCATTGGGTCTCTGGTGTTTTACAAGGCGAAACCGATCGGTAAGAGCCATATGAATAGGTAAATATTTAAATTATATTTTTTAATTTATTTTAAAAAATTGGTTGAATTTTGCTTGTTCTGCTTATATTAATATTATAGTTCTGGTATGTCAAATTGATACCATAGAACAACCTTAAATCATAGACAACCTATGTATTTCCAGGGGTACCTAGTACCCACGGGCTTACTAACTTCTTCTATCACCCTCCATTTGTTGAGAACAATCACGTTGATTCTATTTAGCTGCTATTTTTAGTAACGAGATAGACAACACGTCTATGTTTTTCCTGCTTTAACCTCGGGTAGTTCACGTACAGGTCATTTTTCGGCCTTTTGGATCTGTGCTAGCTGGCAGATAACAATATATTTTATCGTTCCTGGGTCTTTAGCCCTAGGAAAGGAAAATGCTTCTCTGATGAGCCTTGATTTTCCATTAGAAATCCATTGGGTCTCTGGTGTTTTACAAGGCGAAACCGATCGGTAAGAGCCATATGAATAGGTAAATATTTAAATTATATTTTTTAATTTATTTTAAAAAATTGGTTGAATTTTGCTTGTTCTGCTTATATTAATATTATAGTTCTGGTATGTCAAATTGATACCATAGAACAACCTTAAATCATAGACAACCTATGTATTTCCAGGGGTACCTAGTACCCACGGGCTTACTAACTTCTTCTATCACCCTCCATTTGTTGAGAACAATCACGTTGTTGATTCTATTTAGCTGCTATTTTTAGTAACGAGATAGACAACACGTCTATGTTTTTCCCGCTTTAACCTCGGGTAGTTCACGTACAGGTCATTTTTCGGCCTTTTGGATCTGTGCTAGCTGGCAGATAACAATATATTTTATCGTTCCTGGGTCTTTAGCCCTAGGAAAGGAAAATGCTTCTCTGATGAGCCTTGATTTTCCATTAGAAATCCATTGGGTCTCTGGTGTTTTACAAGGCGAAACCGATCGGTAAGAGCCATATGAATAGGTAAATATTTAAATTATATTTTTTAATTTATTTTAAAAAATTGGTTGAATTTTGCTTGTTCTGCTTATATTAATATTATAGTTCTGGTATGTCAAATTGATACCATAGAACAACCTTAAATCATAGACAACCTATGTATTTCCAGGGGTACCTAGTACCCACGGGCTTACTAACTTCTTCTATATATATATATATATATATATATATATATATATATATATTCAATGATATTAAATAAATGGAAACTATATTTATAAAACCATATTTATTCTATTCAAGGGTACCAAAACTTTGGTACGCTTTCATCAGATAAAATACAAAATTGTTTTATAAATTTTGACATAACCAAGAAAAGATACCTTAACGGTTCAAGTTTTTCTTGGATAGTGAAGGGAAAAGAGAAGAAAAGTAAGATATTTCAAATTATTAACATGAGTATGCAAATGAGGTTGAGGTATAGGGCTGAAAAAACGCTATGCAGAATTTAAATGATTAGGATATATGTATGTATGAGTAGGAAGAAGAAAAAAGAAAGAAGAGATTGTATTTAAAAGGAATTAACAATTTGCGGGAATGGTGGAATATGATTCCAGAATTTAAATTTATTTAGCTATATTATGAGTTATGATATTGTATATATAATCAATTAGATTATATGAAGAATTATGGTTGTAAGTAGATTTTATCTTATTACATTACAATAAGTTGTAAGTATATAAATATCTATATAGATTAATAATTGTGCATGTATAAGTATTATAGAAATTAAAAAAATAATTTACAATTATTAGTTGTTTACATTTATAATATGAGTTACGAAGGATGTTGATTTTGCATTTTACATAAAAAAACAGGTAGTTCAAGTTGTAAGAGAACAAATTGTAGATTCGAATATTTTGTTCCAACATTGAAAATGTTTTCAGAATATTGTTAATTTAGCGAAGTTATATAGTTTATCATACATATTATATTATAATATAATGTTTATGTTTGCACGATTGAAAAGGGAAAGATAACTCCAATCTTGTTTGTTAACCGTTAAATTTGATGAATGATTTACTCAGAAAATATATAAAGAAAATTATATATTATTTTGTGTGAGATTAATTTCAATTATATATTATTTTAGTCGAAAGATGAGTGAAAGTTTGAAGATCAAAAGGAGAGGAAAAAATAATGTGCATTTCGAAGAACTATCGTAAACAGGATAAACTTCCAGAATGCCAATTATAGATTATCAATCTACATCTAAAAAAATATATTTAGAGGGGTATCATTAGGAAAATAATGTCAAAAGGTAAAAATAGTAAAAAAAATATATTAAAAAATTAAAAAATGAATGTCAAATAGTAAAAATAGTAGAAATATTAAAAAATTAAGAAGGAAGATCATTTAAAAAAAATTTAATTTAAATTTTTAAAGAAAATAGGATCATTTTGAAGGTGTATTAGATATAGTCAAGTGTAATGAATATCATAAATTAAAAATACTTCTGAAAGTGGAATTTTGGCGATGACTGCAAGTAGAAAATAATTCTGTTTTAAGATTAATAGAGTTTTGACAGTTAATTTTATAACAAATTTCCTCGATACACAAGTTACATAATCTTGAGAAAGCCATATTTCGGTATGCAGGTGCTTTCGAAATAGTTACCCAAGATATTGAATAGTCTATATTATTGTCTTTTAAGTTCCAAATTAAATGTGAAAGTGAAGTGGAAGATTTTTTATCGGATCTATTAAATGTGTGTTTATGGTTATTCCAGCGTTCTTTAAACTTTATAGAAGTGGCATCAATATAGTTAACAACTTTGTCTCTAGTTTTAACTGTGCATTTATAAATTACGTTTTTGTCTAAGCAATTATTTTGTAAAGGGCAGTTTGATTTAATTCTACAGTTACATTTTCTGGAGTTGTTGTTCGGGACGGTACTATTATTCTGAATATTGCTGTTAGAAATATTATTATTGCTATCTTGGTTAGTTTGGTTAGGGTTTACATTTAAGTTTCTATTATTAATTCTATTTATATTTTGTGCTATGTTCATAGTAGTAGGGTAGGATAGTTTTATAGTGTGTCTGTTAAAAATAGAGTGGTATCTGTGGGCTTTTGGAAAACATTTATCTAGTGCTTTAACAAACAGCTTTGCTAAAGGTATTTTAACGCTTAATGAGAATGGGGTGAGTACCAAATAATATTTCTAGTTCTAGTTTTTTTGTTTGGTTTAGTGTTTAAGTTAAATTGTTTATTATTATTATAATTAATTCTAGGATGATTTGTCATGTTATTGTTATCTATGTATTTAATTTTATTCGAGTATCCTGCTCTATGTAAAGCTTCATTGTAATATACTGCCTTATCATCAATAATATTTTTATTAGCAGAGATGCGTGAAATCCGTTGTTGGACGCTATTGACAATAGTGTTTTTAATATTTCTAGGATGATTAGAATTGAAACTTACGTAATTTATATTTTCGTTAATTTTATGAAATGGATAGTAAAGACCTGTGTCAAGGTTTAAGGTTACATCTAAGAAGTTAACGATTTCGTAATTATTCTCGATTTCTAAATTAACGTAGTTGTTGAAAAATTGTATTATGGATTTCCTTTTCCTATTAATTTCACTATTGCTATGTTTTTCAATTAAAAGTAACATATCGTCGCGATATAAACCCCCGGTCATCTCTGGCATTTTCCTATGCAGTACATTATTAATAAATAATCCAACGAGGTCCGTTGCTTGCGCCGAGTCAGATGATCCCATAGTGATATCAAAATTGTTTTTTCTGTCGGCTCTTGTCCAGAGATGATTATTAAATTATATTAGGGTTTTACGTGCTGTTAGAATTATATTCATTTCTTCACTAGATAGGTCTGTATGTTTAGACGCGTAGATAAGTGCCTTATTAAGTAAGCTAGGGGTAATAGAGGAGTAGTAATTTGCAATATCCATTTGAATGAATTTTTTGTTATGTTTTAATTTTATGTTATTTAACCAATTTATAACTTCATAGTTTAAGGTGTGATTTTTCTTTAACTAATATATGCTTGCTAATTATGCCTAAGTTCGATTTAGATGGTGCGATGAGTTTGACTGGAAGTTCAATTTCAAAATTTCTTTTGTGGTCCTTCAGGTTAATCTTCGGTTTTCTAGGTATAAAGGGTTCGGTCCTATTTTGGATGCCTAATGTATAAATAATTTCCGAAGCTTATATATATATATATAAGTAAACGGGGTATCGTATAAGGTAATCCAAGTAGAGGTTATGAGTAATCTGTACCGCGGATGATTCTAACGTTCGGCGTTGTTTGACTCGGCACGATGTTTATTTAGTTGTGGTTTTCGGGTAGCCGATTGCAGACAATTTCTCGGTAAACAGTTCCTGGAGTATTAATAACTGTTTCTACTTTTGGCACAAGGCCAGCAATTACTCAGTGTATTACTGGTACTTTATTTTATCGACCCCGTAAGGATGAAAGGCAAAGTTAACCTCGGCGGGATTTGAACTCAGAATGGCAAGGGACGTAACTCTATGCTGCAAAGCATGGCGTCCGACCCTCTACGGATACTGCCAATCATTAATAATGAAGGAGTGAAGAGTAATACGTATAAGCTATACAATTGCTACTGTAGGCATAAAGTCGCCACCAAATTCTTAAGCTACAAACCAAAAATAAGCATGATTCGATCCAATAACCTTACTATTTGTATAGACAATATAATTCCCCAGACTTATAACGTCTGCAAAATTGGCGCCACTGAACCACTCTAACATTTCTCTGATCACGATTAACGGACACCACACCGTAAATCCACCGTAACTCATCTTAGAAGCATAGACATTTATCTATCACCAACAACAATAAACAGACGGATCCACCAAAGACATCAATGGTTATACCATTAACCAATCGAATGCAAAGAACAAACTCCTAACCAATCAGACGCAAGAGAAGTTGGCATTCTAAGAACACTCTCACTGTGAATAAGTATTTTATCTTTATAGACACATCCCTTCAACTCCCTTTCCCTCACATATGGCACCAATCATCCAATATTGCCATTGGCACCCTCAATCTACACCCCACTAACTTAACCCCCCATCTTTATCACCTATCGGACATGTATATCCCTGCTTTTATCTTTCGGTATATCTTTCGGTTTACTTGTCTGTCCTTTACTATATTGTCTATCATACTATACAGTCCACCACCCTATTACTCTTTCATCCCAACTTCTGTGTACTTAAATCTCTATATATGTTCATTTTATTTTATTTTTATTTTTATTTTTTATTTTTTTACTTTTTTATTTTCTTATTTTATTTTTTATTCTTATTTTATCTTATTTTATCTTATTATTTCTCATTTTAGGGCGGTGGATTGGCAGTATCAGTAGAGGGTCGGACGCCATGCTTTCCAGCATAGTTACGTCCCTTTACGATCTGAGTTCAAATCCCGCCGAGGTTGACTTTGCCTTTCATCCTTACGGGGTCGATAACATAAAGTACCAGTAGTGCACTGGGTAATTGCTGGCCTTGTGCCTAAAGTAGAAACAATTATTTTTCATTTCACTATATTTTCATCTTATTATTTTTCATGTTATTTTCATATCATTGTCTGTACACCTCAGTATAAATGTGATAACAGTACTTAAAATCGAATGTCAAAGCAGCACCGCAGATAGCGATTTAGGACACACCGAGCCAATGAAACATTTGTTAATTCCTGGAATAAACCCTATTGTATAGCTTATCCGTCTTATTCTTCACTCCTTCATTATAAATATATATATATATATATATATATATATATACATCCACACACACGCACACACACACACACGCACACACACGCGCACACACACACACACACACACACACACACACACACACACACACACACACACACACACACACACATATATATATATATATATATATATATATATATTGGTTATGATATTCCAACTCCTCCTTCACAATTTTCCCCATCCTCCCCCACTTAACATTAATGGTGTGGTGGTGTTATAGATGAAGCTAACCTCCGGGAGGGGATGGCTGTCAAATACCACTATAACAACCACTGCCTAGTAGAGAGAAGGGGGTACAGGCTACTTTCAGAATTTGTTCCTACAACGATGATTTGCTATTTTTGACATTTAGCGGCAGTGGCGTAGGACAGGGCCAGACCTACACTTTCATCACAGCGCTATGGGTCATACAGGGACCAGCTGGTATAGAAGCAGCATCAAAAATTTTGCCATCCCATGTATCATGAAGCGGAGTTTCATGGTACGTTTCTGGAAGAGTTTCTACATAATCCCCTAACCGGAAATACCACTTTCCAGAAACCGAAATGGAGACTATAAACTTGGAGACACCCAGCTGGGCATCTTTCCCAAATTGATTTGATCATTTATAGGAAACAATGGAGAAACAATATTCATGATTGTCAGGTACATACTTCCTCTGCGGGAAGTCAAAGTTAAACTCAGTCTTCACTCAAACAAGACATCCTATTAGAAACAGCTTTACTAAGGGAAGATGTCAACCTTGCAAGAACGATTGATGACTCATTGATTGATGACTTATTGCTGATAAGTTTGAATACTTGCCTGCTGTAAGAAAAATTATGCCTGCTTTGTTTCCATCTATAACGAAGTGGGTGAGCAAATCCTATAATACGAATAACAATAATAACAAAAATAGTAAAAATAATTGTTCCTACCTTAGGCACAAGGCCAGCATAGTAATAATAGTAATAATTGTTTCTACGTTTGGCACAAGGCCAGCAATTACCCAGTGCATTACTGGTACTTTATTTTATCGACCCCGTAAGGATGAAAGGCAAAGTTAACCTCGGCGGGATTTGAACTCAGAATGGGAAGGGCCGTAATAATAGTAATAATGGTAATAATAATAATTATTATTATAGTGACCAGTAACTATCATAATGGCCACTATAATAATAATAACCCCATCAGTAAAATGAACAAAAATTGCACGTGACTGTATGTGTGTGTGGGGGGGGGGGGGGCGTGTGTATGTGTGTGTGTACATGCATATATGCGTTGGGTTATTATGGTTCAGTCAGTAACCGTGTGTACAAATATATTTTCTTTATTTTGAATAAATATATTTCCTTATATTTATTCTTGTGTTGTGTGGGTCTGGGGTGTGTGTCTTAGCAATACCGATTTTATTACCTTCTCTGTTCGGGTACTGAGGCTCATCTGATAACATAACGGCAACAACAACAATAGCAATAATGATGATGATAAATATTTCATTAACAATAATATTACCTTGTTAATGAAATTATACGCTTGTGTGTGTGGATAGTTAGAGGTCTATTCAGACGTGGTTTGTAATTTTGTATAAATATTTCTTTATTTATTTGTGTTTGATCAATGGCATTATGTGGACAACGTATTAGTGGGAAGACCTGGAATTTAGGGGACAAATCTAAATGTTCACTAAGTGGTATACATATAATCATATATATCTGTGTGATGTTGAGGGACGTGAGAATCAGTACACAGTAGCGAAGTAGGGTTTAAATATTCTTTATGGCTAAGTGATAAGTTTAGTCCTATTTAATAGTAAGATCTTAGCAATTTTTCTTTCAATATATATATATATATATATATATGTTTGTTTAATAACATCTAGTTAAGAGCTTTTATTCGGTTTGTGTAAAGGATATAAATCCTTTGTTCAAATTTTAAATTTGACCGCCAAAATTGGGGTTACCTCCCTTCGGATAAACCACGTGACTACTGGCGGTGTTTACTGCTAGTTCTTACAACCGGTGGCGGCAGAACGAAAACTTGTTGACGAAGTAAATTCTACTGTTCTATCTTCCAAAACCAATAACTTGCAGGCCCCTGCAAATGGATTTTGTTGATTTCGGATTTACAGAAACCTAGCGGAGATATTATATAATATTTCCACGATGGTCCAGGTATGTCAAAATTTTCCTGAGTCGGTTTTTTTCGTTTTTCTGGTCCTAGCGGCTCGCTTTTCGGTCGCTGGCTTCAATTTGCATAGCTGTCTAAACGTAATGTTACAACTCTAATGTAAAATTCCTTATTGAGTGCTTTAGCTGCACTTCCCAATCCCGACTGCATTCGTTAGCTTGGCTGCAACCAGAGCTTCGATTATGCTGTACTTCCTTCTTGTATATATATATATATATATATATATATATATATATATATATATATATATAGAGAGAGAGAGAGAGAGAGAGATTGGAAATAGCACGGAAAATATATTTAAGGGTCTGTTTTTCTTTTTTTTCCCCTTTCTTTGTCAAAGTGACATTATTGAAAAAATGAGAGGGACAATTCTTTTAAAAAAGAAGTTTATAATGTATATAAAGTATATCAAGTATAACCGGTTTCGATGTATTAGTAAAATTCAACTTATCAATGACAATTAGAGAATTAATAAGAATTAAAAACTAAAAATTAAAGTGTTGAGGTAATTTTTTTTAATATTGAAAATACCAAAGTGGTGCTTATTGGGAAGGCACAGAAGCAACCAATCCAACTGTAGGACCAGACTCTGGAAACCGTTTATACCCTCGCAGACGAGGGCAGTGCCTCTGCTAAAGATGGCAATTCAAGAATCGATGGGAAAAAGACATTCGGGAAAACAGCAGATATTTTCAGCATTCGATCTCTGTATTTTTCAACTATTATTCCAGTCAAGTCTCAATGCTCTGCCTGTTTATCTTAATCGTTATGCCCGTCAGGTTTCCGTGTAGATTCTGACATATACTTAGTTATATAGCCACTAGTGCATGGATGGAGTTTAAAGTTTTCATTCACAAATTCTATATACCATAGAGTTTACCTTAGGACCATACTTAGGATTTCTTGGCGTGGCCATATCACGAATGAGAAGGTCATGGTAAGGCCTGGCTGAGTAATTTACGGGATACCGTTATCATACGACGGTGGAAGATGCTTTGCTACGTGCTATGCATACCCACGAAGAGACCAGTAGTGTCCTCACTCGAATGGAAACCAGGAGGAGATATATGAGGCATGGCCCACCCCTCACAATCTGGTTTAAACCTGTGGAGGAAGACCTGAGAACAGGCCTGTGACAATGTTTGTGGCTGTGAAGAGTGGAGATTACTCATTGTCAAATATTCCATAGGGAGGAAAAGGGTACTACGGACATGTGGTGAGAATGTCTCGGGAAAGAATCGGTGCATAAATTTCACGGGCAAAGTCAATCGGCAGGAAACCTAGATTAGACTAAAAGCTTGATGGTTGCATAACATCTATGAGATCGGTTGGTTTCGCTTGGGGATCTAGTCGGAAGAAGAAGAAGAAGAAGAAGAAGAAGAAGAAGAAGAAGAAGAAGAAGAAGAAGAAGAAGAAGAAGAAGAAGAAGACAGTCAATGATTAAAGCTGGAATGCCTTTAATCACTGGGTTGACCTACATAACAATAATAACAATATTAGATATATAATAACCATGAAGTTATTATCAATAATTAAAGGTAAAATCGATAGTTGGGAAAGGAATCGTTCATTTCACTAACATATGCATCTGTTATATGCTGGAGAGGAAACTAATAAAAAATGTTGTTGAACTTTGTAAAATCAAGTTCGTTTCTAATTTAAAAAAATAAAATTGTCTATCTATCTGTGATAATAATGGTTCGTTTTTTCAAATATCATTTTGGAAGAAGAATCAGGATGGAGAGAGAGGTGCTGTACCCCAGCAAATTTTATAAAAGGTGGGTGAATGTGGCAAAGATGGCCCGAGTGGTTGGGCCTTCTCTCTATATAAGTCTGTAGGTTGAGGAAAAAGAGGAAGA
Organism: Eledone cirrhosa; assembly: GCA_964016885.1. Classification (NCBI taxonomy): domain Eukaryota; kingdom Metazoa; phylum Mollusca; class Cephalopoda; order Octopoda; family Eledonidae; genus Eledone; species Eledone cirrhosa. The sequence continues at coordinate 87,313,510 of OZ024741.1, forward strand.
GAGGAAGGGAGTACTCACTCTTGGTGCTCCTGGAGATGAGGGTTGTACATTTTTTCGGGGTGTATACAACCCCCGTGTAACGCCTCCCCCCTATTGGGGATTTCAATTGTTATTTGTTATTTTATTAATAGTTTTATTTTCATATACCTGTATGTAAACTCCCCATTTGTATTTGTCCCCTTCTTTTGTGCCCTTGTGGCTAATAAAGAAATATATCTGTGATAATAATGGTTTACTGCATAAAAGACGTTTCATTCATTTCCTGGCTACCTAATTTGGTTCATTTTGTATTCATTTGTTCCCCCAAGTTTTTATTTGGACTTGTTTTATTTGGTTTTCTTTTACTTTTTGTTTAATTTTCTTTGCTCTGAGTAAATTACGCCACTACAGACATGTTTTGTATGAGAATCCTAATTATATATTTATTTAACTTGTGTGGTTGTGAATTTAGAGAGTATGTTCGGGCATATACTAAGGAGACACAAACACTCATCTATCTATCTATCTATCTATCTATCTATCTATCTATCTATCTATCTATCTATCTATCTATCTATCTATTTACCTGTCTCTCTCTCTGTCTCTGTCTCTATATGTTTCTCTCTATATACACCCGCAAATGTGTGTGTGTAATAAATGATAAGATATTCGGAAAGCCGATACAACACGGATGGAAATATAAAGGTGGTACTGGAGTAAAGGATGACAAAACAAAAAACAAAATATTATTTTTATTCAATATATTTCTTCTTGATATGTCAAGGTAAAAATACCTTCTTTTCAAATGAATGCAGAAAAATGAGGTATCGAACATAAATGTCAAGGCAGCAGAGAAAGAGTGTCAGGGTTCCTTCAGCAAATCAGTATTAAAGCAAGACAATTACCAATCTGAGACCACATGGACCACCTTAGTACTAGGTTCAATGACATTACTACTAAGATCCAAGAATATACTCCATAGTTTAGAGAAGCTCATGTTTCGGGTGTGCATGAGTTTCAAATATGCAAAAATCCGGTTTTGGGTTTTGAAGAAAGGAAAAGGGACAAACATTTTCCACTTCAAGCTTCAGTCCATCGGTCACAGAAAGATCAGTGAGGACTCTGAATAAGGTATTCAACTGCAGTCTGAAATGACAAACTCTACCAAGGCGTTGGCGCTTACGTGGAGGTTTAGTTGAGAGCTATAGACAGACCATGGCTCATGGGAGGACTCAAGTCATCGGTTTACAAACATGGAGCATTCCCGAGAATCTTCTGATTCTTGCTCATCTATGAAGTCCCCATGAGCGCATTTTTATAGATGTCTTGACTTGTCCAACTCTGTAGTGAAAAATTCATAGTGACTAAGATACGTGAACATATTCAGTACACTGGATCAAATGTCTCCAACGTAGCCAATACGGGACCTTTTTGAGAGTGTAACACAGAGCAGAGTCGGACTCGATTGGTTAATATCAACTCTATGTAATACTACAAAGAGGAAGAAAAGATGGCAAAAGAAAAGTTGGGAGCTTCCGTGGAAGAAGATCGAGTACGCAGTGCAATGGTAATGCGAAAATAGTGTGCTTGGATGGAGAGGGAATAGATGATGGAGCGGGGTGCTACATGGCAGAGCATCAAGAAGTGAAACCCACAGAGGCTAACGTTCTTGATTCGAATTGTCTTTGATGTCCTCCCCTGGCCGATTCAATTTGATTTCTTTTGATATAGTACAAACCCAAACATTCCCGCATTGTTTCAAATCAAATACCCTCGAACACATCCCGAGAAGCTGTCCCAAGCCACAGGGGTGATGGTACTATCTGTGGAGATATGCTCAGCTCCTCAAGATCATCAATGAGCTGATCAGCAAGGAGATAAACGCCAGAAGACACACGCACACTACATCCTTTAGTAAGGAAAGAGGACGACCGCTGAAAAGACACAAGTACTGTTACGCTGGTTTGCTTACGACTGTCTCATGACAGTCGACTTAGAGAGGCGGCTGAAAATTTCATAATATATCACTCAATCCTAGTTGAGATTAAACATCGTCTTGATTTATGAAGTAACCATACATCTCATTTTACTAGAGTTAACTATTGCCTGGGATATGGGGTTAGAAGAGGCGCAAGAAAGGAAGAGAGCAAAAGATCAGTTGGTAGATGTTTGCCGCAGGAATGACTGGACTACCAAGAGCATGCCAGTTGTGGTTGGAAGTCGAGAGTAAGGCCAATTGAAACCTGGGTATTGTAGGAATGAATAGGAGAGAAACCATCTAAATAAAAACAAAAAAAAAAAACGTGGAAGCACCATCTAAATGGCTCTGACTGAAAAAAAGTGACAGGCTAGGTCAATAGAATTCCATTTGGATACAGGTTAAGGCCATATCAAACTCAGTTTGGTCATCTGGTTGAGGTTATATGCTGTAAGAGACAAAACGGCCACAAGATATACTAATGATGTGTCCGTGTATTTGCATCGGTATATACATGAAGAACTAGTTCTAAGTTTGGTTTAGCTTCTTCTAACTATATCTATTTTTATCAAGCACTCTAAACGACTTTGTATGAAAATATTTCCTAAGTGTGTTCAGAGATATATATTAGTATCGTTATTTTGATAGATGATATCTGAAATTTCATCAATATGGAATTCGGATGTTCGAGCACTCTAATGTGTAAAGATTTCCAACTAATTTGGAATTCACATTTCAACGATATCCTTTGCTATATAAAGTGTAATTTTAAATACATTTTCTCTATGTGTCGCCCGATAATGAAAGTAGAGCATGTTATATATTTTCCTTCCCACCCATTAAAACACACACGCACACACACACACACATATACACACACAAACACACAAACACACACACACACACACACACACACACACACACACACACACACACACACACACACACACACACACACACACACACACACACACACACACATATATATATAATTATTCAAATTCCGTTTGTTTAATCAATTAAATTGATTGTTTAACAATAATCAAAGACTGCTTACAGTAGTGTTTACTCAACGTACGAATTATTCCAATTGGTAGTTCTTGTGGTAGTTATATAGTTTCCAAGTATAACAATTTACGCAGTATCTATAGAAAATTACAAAATATTATAAAAAACACCATAATCCAGATGAGTGGGAATAACTTTTTTTGCGTAACACTTACACGTGTTTCATCATATGTATTACATATACGTCTTGGACCGCTAGTTCCTGATTATTTCATTATTTTAATGAAAATTGATTCGCATCCAACTACTTAGATATGTAGTCACAATGAATTTTGAAAATTCATTAAGTACATTTTTGTAATTTTCTGTCACACACATACACACGCGCGCACAGACACACACACACACACATACACCCCCCCTCTCTCTCTCTCTCTATATATATATATATATATATATTCTATATATATATATATATATATATTCTATATACATATATATATATATATATATATATATATATATATTTATATGTAGATAAATCTACCAAAAGTTTACGGTAGTGTCCAATCCGTATGAATTTTTTAAATATTTTATATATATATATATATATATATATATATATATATACATATATATATATATATTATATATATATTATATACACACACACATATATATGTATATATATATATATATAACAGTCAAACTTTTCCCTGGGTCGGTTTTTTCGTTGTTCTGGTCCTAGCGGCTCGCTTTTCGCTCGCTGGCTTCACTTGCATAGCTGTCTAAACGTAATGTTATAACTCTACGGTAAAATTCCTTATTGAGTGCTTTTGGCTGCACTTCCCGACAGCATTCGTTAGCTTGCCCGCAACCAGAGCTTCGATCATGCTGTACTACTTTCTTGCACATATATATATATATATATATATATATATATATATATATATATATATACATATTACTCTTCTACTCTTTTACCTCTGTTCCAGCCATCCGGCTGAGGCCATGCTGGGGCACCGCATATATATTATATTTAGTTTATATATCTATATATATAGAAATAAATCTACCAAAATAAACGGTAGTGTCCAATCCGTATGAAGAACTCAATGTAATCCAAATATAGAAGATATCATGAAAAGAGAAAATGCATTAAAAAATTAATGATAAAAATCATAGGAAAACAGAGTCAAGATAAATTAATAAAAACAATGAAAAAATAACAAAGAACAGATTCCTTATATTGAAAAATTCATCATTTTACGATCGTTTCTGTGATATATATGTGTGTTGGTATGTATATCATGTTAAAGATCTATGTAAAAAAATATTACAAATTATCAGAGGAGATATACATACCTTCACCTATACATGCCATCTTCAGAAATGATGAATTATGTTTATTGAAAGAAACAAAGTATTAATATAAAAAGTCTGTTTGGGAACAGGTTTTGAATTGACCAATAGAAAAGAGTTAGAGGTTAAGTTGATAGAGTAGGCGGAGGTGGTGAATGTCAACCACGATGCTGAGAGCTTTGTAGCCTGCGTCACGGACGTGCGGTCCATTCTCTACCAGGTACAGGTGACTCCTAAAGAGAATGTCCTCATCCTCGCGTCACCAATCCACACGCCGGCTATCCGCTCTACCATCAAGTCCAGGCTCCAACAATTCAAAACCCTCACGAGCTGACTGGGCATGATTGACGCCCACTAAGCCCTCTTCCTGTTGAGGAACTGCATCGCCATGCCGAAGCTCCTCCATATTCTTCGCAGCGCTCCGTGCTACAGCCACGCATCTTTCCTTGCTGACCTCGACATTTGTATCCGAGCGGCAGCTGAGAAGATATGCAACGTCAGATTTGACGATATTGGATGGCAACAGGCCACCTTACTTGTTAGATATGGTGGCCTTAGCCTCTGTTCCCCGATCTCGCTGGCTTTGCCGGCGTTTCTTTCGTCGGTAACCTCGTGCCGCGTCCTCGTCAACAGGGTTCTCCTAAACACAATGGAACCCACTGTGATCGAGAAACGCGAGGCCGCCTGCGAGACGTGGAACCAGCTTGGATATAACCCAGAAGACGTCCCTCCTCCTTCTCCTCCTGCTGACGTCAAGTCTCCCCAGAGTATTTGGGATGCCATCCAGTGCAACCTGGCTTCAGACAGGCTAGCGCACCAGCTAGACCAGCACCGCCTTGCATGTGGATCTGCGAACCACACACATGTTGCTGCGGATCCACCATGGAATCTTTCGCCCTCCACCCGCTTTCCTGTCGCTACAGTGCCGGCGCCTTCCACGCTATGCTGCCCTCAACGAGCTCATAAAGCACGTTTGCGGTCGTTCTCCTGGCTGTGGAGACTGCTTGTGTCCTTGGTCCGATGGTTACCTTCCTACTTACCACCATAGGCGCTGAGCTGGCTAGCCGCATGTGTGAGCCTCGCGAGATGGACTGGCTCTTCCAGCGCATCTCCTTTATCATCCTCCGGAAAAATGCCTTCTCCATTCTGTCCACCGGGACCGTGGGCGGCCAGCACAGAGATGGGGAGGGCGAGGGAGATGGCGACGACGATGACAGAGGGAGTTCGGCTCTTCCGTTTTCGGACACATTTATCAATTCTATGTCGCTGCCATCCTTATTAGGATTTACTTTTTAATTGATTTTGTTTTTGTACTTGCAAATTATTTTATTTACGCACTTATTTGCAAATATATAAGGCCAAGGTAAGTATGAAAATGAAGTTCAAATGTGTCGTGAACTTTCAGTTTTATTTCAGTTTTATTTCACATTTTCGAAATGATTTTAAATATATTTTCATCATAAGTTGATGTATATACATTTGACGATTGCATTTGGGTGATTTTGTACTTAAGAAGATCCATTTGCTGGCAATGTAAAATGTAAAAATGTGTGTATATTATATGCTAATGTATGATTGTTTCCGCAATGTATGTGAAAGTTCAGAGTGAGAAAATTTAACCTGTTTGTATTTGAAAGTGGTTCAATAAATATAAATCCAGTTGCTTACATTTAGAAATCTATTTTTTTTTTTATTTAAAAGTCTATACTTAATATATGGAATTTTTCACCTACGCGTAGCTGACATGTTTAATTTCGGTTGCGTAAGGTGCAACCTATTCTTCTGTATGCTAGGTTATATTGTAGTTCGTTATATTATTGTCCTTAAGTGTTCATACATATTTGGCGAAGGATCTGTTATTCATGTGCTAAGAGTACACATGCTGGTAGTAACGACTGTAGGGCCAATGTAATGTCTATCTACATTTTGAGATGATGATATTAATGTGCGATACATTACTATTCCATTAACGAGCCGGGTGTGTGAACGCAAATACAACGTTCCTCGGACTTGTTTCTATTTGCATTTAGATATTACATTTGTATCAGTATGTCTGCATGTATCCGTACGTGTACTTAGATTTGTAATTGTATTTACGTTTGTAATACTCATACTGCTGTTCATCTTTACATGTGTATATGCATTTGCACCAGTGCTTGTGTTTGTGTCAGTGACTGTACTTATGTTAGTACTTGTGTTTTAATAGCATGATTATTTGAGACAGTATTTACATAATTAATTTCAGAGTTAGTATTTGGGCTTATGTTTGTTGTACACTGCATATTGTATATTGAATGTATGCTTGTATGTATGTTTCTTTTATGTATGTTTGTAAGTATATTATTTCTATGTTGTTACCTGTGTTTGTGCTAGCAACTGTATTTGAATTTGGGTTTGTGTTTGCATGTGTTGTTGTATATATGCTTGTATCTGAATTCGTGTGTGTGGATATTTTTGCGGTTCGTAGGCTCAGTATTCGGTTAGCTTTCACTTAGTTGAAGTTAATGATGTTGGGGTTGTGTTTGATACACCCTGTGTTAGCGTGTGCATTGTAACCAGCATGAACTATTGGTTTTGAAGTGTCTGGATGTTAGTGGGTTGTGTGCGCATAATAATAGGGCATTTATATAAAAACATTTATCTGCTCTTATATAAAGGCTCTAGTTTTGATGATTAAGCACACACACACACACATACACACACGCGCGCGCGCACACACATAAATATGTATAAATATACATACACACACACATATATATATATAAGTACCTGTGTGTACGTATATATGTGTGTATGTTTGTATATATATGTTTGTGTGTAGGTGTTTATGTATGTGTATGTGTGTTTGTGTTTATACTGTGTGTGTATGCACATATAATTGTATGCATTCTACATTTCTGGCCCACATGTCCCCTTTTTTTAATTTTACCATTTATGACGAAATTCTAAATTCTTCTCGTTCTTTATTTTTCTATTTTCCTTTTCTATTTTCTGCTTTGTAATAATTCTTTTGATTTCTATAAACGTCCTCTTCACTTATAAACTCCGCAGTTTTAATCTTATGTTCTCACAACCCGAGAAGACGTTGCTGGTGAAACTTCGAAGTCAGAGTTACCCTGTATTTCTTTCTTCTAAAATATTTAGATTCTACTTTTGCCCTTTATTTCAGTGAATGTTACCAGCTGTTTTTAATTTAAAATTAAAAATATTAACCTCATATATACACACACAATGGAAGTGATGCGATCTCTGCGTACATGAAAGGACTCCTGTTCTTCGAGGACAGAAATCTTCCAAAGAATAATTCAGTTTCAAGTATGAGATTTTCATATCTTGTCCTCATTTTAGAAAATATTTGCTTTCTTCTTGGAGAGATCACCCACCCCCAGAACACCAGCCAACCCAGCGAATCGAACTTCACCTACACCCACATTTCTTTCGCCCATAGATTATTAGCCACATAGTTGATCTGTCTGTCACATGGAGAAAAATTAAAACATATCTAAAAATCATAGGAGAGTGAAAAGGAAAAAGAGCAGGAGAAAGAGAAGGAAAGACAACGGGAAAGAGAGGAAGTGCGAGAAGAGTGGGGAAATACGAGAAAAGAGGGAGGAGAGAGGAAGAGAGACAGACGATGGAGAGAGAGAGAGAGGGGGGGGGAGTAAAAAGGAAAGATAGAAATAGAATTAAGTATTGGTCGAATGATGAAGCAACAGCTATAAAATAGTTTGAGATATACACAAAAACTTAAATACAATTCTTGAATTCAATCACATTATCACAATTGAAAAATAAACAACAACAAAAACAAAACAAAAATATTTGTCAACACAGGAACACTGAATAATTAAATGTGCTACGGGCTTTTATTTGTTATTTCTCTACGAGCCAATTACTGTATCGTTAAAAATAAACAGTTTAAATTTCATTTATACTATCACCTAAAGAAATGTATCAGGTGTGCAACACTTGGGTCAAACCACATATTGAACAAAACGATTGTCAGTCTATTGTATAACATTTTCATGAAACAACAAATGGAGGAGCCTTAACAAAAAAAGAAACGAAGACTAGCATGGAAAAGAAAAAAGAAGGCAAAGTTCAAACGAAACAGCAGCTGCAAGAATTGCAGTTTTCTATTGCAGACAACGGTCCTTGCCGCAGGGAAATTAATATGAACGCCAGTCAAGTTGAGAAGCAGAAGAATAGAAACAGAGAGAGAGAGGGGAGGGGGAGCTTTACGCGTAGAAGAGGACATACATCGGAAGAAATAATAAATGAAAACAGAATGTTACATATAGAAAGAGAGGTTTGCGGAAAGAGCAGGATAGTTATCACCAGAAGTAATAGCAAAAGAAGTACAGAAAAAAAAAAATTATCGCAAGTCGAAATAAAAGAAAAAAGAATAGAAAGAGAGATTGCAGACAGAGGAGCAAATGAAACCAATTAAGCTGCTCTACTTTTCTGACAAATTTTGAGACAATTAAGAACAGATTCTCATGTCACATGGAAGAACGTAACTTATAATAAAGCCAAAAAAAAAACAAAAAAACTCATGACTATGGCACACCTAATGGTATTTGCAAGCTATACAGATCACTGTTCTCCAAAGAGGAGATACTAGGTAATAGAAAGTTTAATAGCTGCTATGATAAAGGAAAACTTGGAGTACCATCCCAAAGAAATCTGGAATATTTACTCCAATTAAATTCCAGCACTAGTAATGCATGCTGTGCCAAATTCAAAGATAACTCTTAATCTCATAACTTGGCACTTTCCCTTGGTTCAATGGAAGCACAAATCAGCATTCCATATATATAATTGCTGTTTCTGTGTGAATTCTGCTTTTGCCATGCTTTGACGTATAGAGTTACGGCCCTTGCCATTCTGAGTTCAAATCCCGCCGAGGTTAACTTTGCCTTTCATCCTTACGGGGTCGATAAAATAAAGTACCAGTAATACACTGGGATAATTGCTGGCCTTGTGCCAAAAGTAGAAACAATTATATCTGTGTCGATAACACAATGCGCTTTCTGTCGATAAACTACTGTGCATATATTTGCGGGGCTTTAACTCTTTCATTTTTGTTCTCTCACTATTTCCCCTTCTACCCCCCCCCCCAATTCTACTTTCTCCTTGTTTCTCTCACTCCCATTCTCTCTTCTTCTTTCTCCCATCCCTCTGTCTGTCTTTCTTCCATTAGAATCGGTAGAGATCAGACAAAATATTAACACAGATACAACATATGTGAAACTAACTCTACCTGCCATGCTTCATCTGCTGAGAAATTATACACCAGACGTGATGACCCCGATCTAGATGCAAACGGATTGGCCTTATTAGACTTCTGTTCTATTAATGGGCTCTCTATTATGAACACCTTTTTCCAGCTCAAAGATATCCATAAATATACATAGCAAAATGAATAACTTTTAAAATGAAATAATTGTTTCTACTTTAGGCACAAGGCCAGCAATTACCCAGTGCATTACTTTATCGACCCCGTAGGATGAAAGGCAAAGTCAACCTCGGCGGGATTTGAACTCAGATCGTAAAGGGACGTAACTATGCTGGAAAGCATGGCGTCCGACCCTCTACCGATACTGCCAATATCGTTCATGAACTAATCGAAAGACAGAAAACGTATATGAACATGTCAGTTTTATGGGCGATGACAATGGATTGAGAATTAATTTTAGAACAGACTTTCTTCATGAAAAGGCTCCGTCATGAAAGTTTCAGTATATTTTGCACCCTCTACCCTACTACAAAAAAGCTGGCTCTCTTATCATGTTGCTGCGCAATTTAAATAAATGAACTTCTTAATGGTTGGTAGTGAAAGAACTGTATATTTGTCTCATTGTAAGAATATTTACTGGCAGTTATAAAAGAGATTTAATTCCATACCAAGAATATCTCTAATGAAAGAACGCTAGCATTCAAGTTAAAAAACGATAATTCCTAATGTTACCCGCCCACATAAAAACATAAATGCATCGCAAAGAGGAAATCTATTTAGCGGTGTCTGCCTCAGCCATGCTTCTGTGTGCGTTGTTCTAAGGCGTACAACGACAAAAGGAAACCTCAAAGTTCTTAGTGTCGAATAAATTTCAAGGAAATTTACTTAAAGTTGAGCAGCTATATACTAAAAATGTTGTACTTAGAACATTTCTTCAATAAACATGTTATTCTGTTTACTGAATAATTGCTTCGATGTATATTTATTTCAACTGAACTTGCTTATGGACAGCTGAATGGACAATTGATTTCTGTCTTAAATAAAAAGGTAATGTAAGTATATTAAAAGAAACATATTGCGTGAATAAAAATACTATGAATAGGTATAGCCTATATTTTTTTTATGATTAATAAACAGTTATCGTTTTTTACGACACTGGTACTCCAGTCGTAGATGAAATGTAAATAAACCTTTTCTTCATTTCTTCAATATATTGTCCTTATATAAGGAGATATACGAATACGTAAAGAAATAGGATAAACCATCACAAAATAAGATTTCTTGTGATTAAAGCCAAACAACTATTCTCTAATCTGGATTACAGCTGTATTTGTAATTCTTCGTAAGCAGATATCACTTCAAAAGAAAAATAGCGTTTTCAAAGTAAGCCCATGCCACTTAATATTTAGACATTTGATTTAATTAGTCAAGAATACATAAAACTTCACATAGCGAAAGTGAAGATTTATCAGGTGAAGAATATGATGCTATAAAGAAAATCTGACGGAGTGTAGCTCCAAAGATTGTTTCATGAATGCATTTTTAGGCACAGTGCATGATCTAATCATATAAAAGTTTAACTGCTTATTCTTTGAACTGTATTTTTCTAATACAAACAACATTAAATAGATGGGGAGTGAAACAAAGAACATAGGTTGTTATGATTTTGTATCGGTACCATTTCCGTACCTACCCATGAAAAAAAGCAAATATTACAACCACAAGAAGAGTTTTTTGTATTATTACTTTCTTGGTGATAAAAAAAAATTACAATTAACAAGGCAAGTTCACATTGTTGATATTGTAAATGATGTTATGGCATTTTATTGTTATATTTTCTATTAAATAAAACTCTTTTGTGTACCTCCTCCTTTTCAACACTTCTTTCCGGCTCTCTGTTCGTCTCTCAGAATCTCGAACTCAAATCCTTCTGTCTTAATCTCATTTTGAAATAGCTATTCTCATTTTGAAATCTAATCTCACTTAGAAGTAGCAAGGTCTTACTTTGAACTGTTTGTAAAATTAGAACTGCAAATACTTAGATCTATTGGAACCTTCTCACACATTACGAAGTTTTGTTGCAATCTTGATTATTCATTAATTTAAATTTATTACAGGATACTCTATTCTCTGTATGAAAATAAGTATGTATGAAAGAGGATGAAACTGTACATAATCGGCCCGCATTTTTGATATATGATATTTTGAGAGAAGTTTCACTAATTTAGATAGGAGCTTTACGTTAAATAAAAATAAAAAATAAAAAATCTAATTTGAGAATCTATTATAAAGAATTTTACTGTGAAAAACTTAGTTTGTTGTTCTAGAAAATGTAAACTTTACTCTTAAAAATTTAATTCCGAACATCAGAGATATCTTAATGTTTGAGTTATTTAGTTGCCCCCAGCGAGGTTGTCTTTAATTCACTGTTATCACAAACAATTTCACATTGATATCGTTTTATCAAATTATCTATAAAAAAGTTTGAGCTCAAGTAATAATTATATATAATAACACAAGAAGACATTGCTAAAAAATCAATTGGAAAGTAAAAACAATAATACTTTAATCTTCATATTTATTATATAAAAGAAATCATTAAATAAATAATCTATGCTAGGAATATTTTAATTCAGTTTTTGTGCAAATTTTGCGGAAATATAATCGATAGTTTAAAATGGCATCCATTACAGAAAAAGTATGATTCTCACCCAAATGGAAACATCAAAACTAGACAACAGCGACTAATTGTTGTCATGTAGTATTATTGTCAAATTCTTACTTTTAACTAATTTGGAATTGTTTTAGAAACTTCTGCAGATAACCACATACGTGTTCAATTGTGCATTTGTATGGCGGTGGAAGAATGTATATAGCATTAATGCATCACGCTATCTCTTATCAGCCAATGTTCACAATAATCACGATGCCTCGTCCTTTCTCTAGAATTCCATTTCTATCTGTGTAAACCTAGAGCCATCTACGTGTAACTCTTCAAGGGGTCACTTATTGCATCGACCACCCCTGTATCTGAAGGTCTGCGGTAATCATGGATACATCCCCATCCTTCAGACAACACCGCTTATACGTACATATATACATACATAGATACATGATGGATGCCCCTGTGTTATCGAGTATGGCTACTGCACGATATACCATTAGTGATAATTATTAATTAATTCTAACGTGTTATGCCTGTGCGTGAAGATATTTTTTAAAGTGAGGAAAGACTCTGCATTGAGCCAACTCCACTCTATGAGCGACAGTAGCTATAACCCGAAAAGAAGAAAATATCAACATCATCGGTAACTACTGAGCCGCAGGTTTTATATCGGAGTTAACCCAGTTTCCTGAGTTGCCTTCTCCTAGAAGAATGCCCCGACATAGATACATACATACATACATACATACATACATACATACATACATACATAAAAACATACATAAATACATACACATACACAAACAATCCGTCAAGAGTGCGTACTGTCACTTCTCCTGTTACTCATCTCCATGAACATATGCGCAACCGAGTAGGAAGTGGTATCTCAGATGGTGCGAGTAGGATCAGTCGGGTGGAATTTGTAGACGACATGGTATTACTTAACTCGTCAGAAGGTGATCTCCGACATGCACTTGATAGGTTTAATGACGAGTGCTGCACGGAGAGAAAACCAGTGCTGCCATACCATTCTAAAGTATATTGGTTATCACAGGGACACGTGTTATTAATCTTTACAAGAACAGATAAGCAAATTTTACGAAGAAAGGAATCTGCAATGTGGATTATTGAAAGAGAATGTTTATAGAAAGGCTGCATTTCTGTGTGATATGTCAAAGCAAAATGATTTGAATATTTCTTTACAAGGTAGAACTAAGTCTATATATGATATATGACAAACAATTTACGCATTTCGAAAAAAGCTATATTTTTTCAAAACACTTCTTCAAAAGGAAATTTCGTATGCAATGGTTATTGAAGTCCAGGAGAATTCATGTGAACCATCTGAAGAATACACAGCTGTTATAGACCTATTAATTATAGAATACAATGAAAGGTTCACTGGTTTTGAGAATAGTAGTATCACACACAAATTAGCTTTTCCACTTCACCTAGTTTTAATATCTCCAAGGCTCCTAAAGAATTATTGAGCTCTCAGATGATATTATAAGATATCTTTTTGACGCTAAGAAAGATCTGATTGGGATATGGAAAATGCAATAGTATACCCATACCTTCAGCAGCATCTACGAATAATGTTCTCTTGCTTTTCGCCAAAATCAAGACGTCTTTGAGATCACAAATAGCGGATGCCCATCTAGAGGTTCAGTTGAAATTTCGGACCTCCATGCGGCAAACAAATATTAAAATGCTTTCTTACAACATGCAGCCACAACAAAGTCATTAAAAGCTTTAAAATCAATTTTCTTTTTTAGATAATTAGTACTAAGTCATGAAAAGCTTTAAAATTAATTTTGTTTTTGTTTTTTAGATAATTAGTACATAGTAATTAGATTTTTTACAAAATAATGTAGATTTTCAGAATATGTTTTCTTAAATGTGGCCTTATTATATTATAAGTAACTTAATGTGGCCTTTCAATCTGAAAAAGCTCCCCACTCCTTTATTATACCATATTATGTCATTTCTTATGTAAATTCGTACACAATACACGCTGTGCACAGCCGATGTATACTTTTGAGAATACTATGTATTCTCAATAGCTCCCACAGGTAGCAGTGACGAGAGGATATATAGTCTTGATAAGGGGCAATAACTTCGAAACAATTGTCAATTATTTTCTACCATTGGAGCAAACGAATGACGTCTGTCATCTAGAAAACATACACGGGTGTTGCGAGGCTGTTTGTTTGTGCCTAAAGTAAAAACAAACTAACCGAATATTAATAATCTCTATATATATTTCTGCAATTCTGTCACAACACGTAAGGAGAGAGGAGTAGTTTGATTACCTCATACTACTCCTCGCTCTTTACGTCTGCTACCTGAGTGAATGTATGTGTGTGTAAAAGAAAGGCGAGGGTGGTGAAAAACCTATAGCAAAATAGCGGCTGGCGTTGCATTTGTTATGCTGTGTATGTGTGTATGTGTTTGTGTGAATGTATGTGTGTGTGTTTGTGTAATGTATGTCTGGGTGTGTATTTTTGTAAGTGTGTCTGTGTTTGCATGTTTATATTTATATACTCATATACATATAAATGTATGCATACGCAGATACACACATACGCGTCAGAGTGTTAAAATTCTGTATATATTTTATGTATGCGAAGACTGAGACATTCGTCCTGTCAATGAAGCCTGCGCATTGCATTCTATATGTGAGTGGAATTCTCAGAAGTCGTAGACTAAAATTCTAACTAGGAGACCGAATGAATCTCCGCTTCAGAGTTAAGAATAAAGTAAATAAATACAATACAGAGATAATAGAAATTAAATAAATACATACACGCATACAAATACGTACATACACAAGCATACGCGAAAACACTTACCACAGGTATACAAAACCACACACATATAAATATGTGTGTGTGTGCGCGTGTATACAAATAAATAGATAATTAAATAAACGTATATAAATAAATAAATACGTATATAACAAGCGCACACACATACCTACATGTAAATACACAAATGTTCGGAGACGTAAGTCAACCAAAACATGAAGTACACATATACACACACCCTACATACGTACGAACCTGCATACTCACACAGACGCAAAACTCCCGTATACACATAACCAAACCATATCTATCAATATATAAAATTATACGCCATAACATATACAATCAAATATACGTACGAGAAAGTATACGTACCTTCACAAAACATACAGGTAATATATACTTACCTATGCAAATAAGTAATGGTATAAACAAAACATATACTTAGCTACCACATCAAGGCGTAAAATATCCACGTATAGATCGTACTATCCGTTAGGGTATAACGTGGGGCTGTAATACAGGAAAGTTTTGTGCAATTTATGTTTACAAGCCGAAATTGCCTCAGATTTTTTATTTAAGATGTGGTCTGTGGCGTAGAGTATTTCCAGGGCCTCAGCGGCGCAGAGGTCACATGGTCTTATATTTCCGTTATACGATCTAGCCCTAGCTAGGATCTCCCAGTGTAACTTATATTGGGTGTGGTTGTCTTTTAGACTCCAGAGCTCCACTTGATATAGGTTGCCAGTTTTGTCGGAATGGACGTGCACGGCATTAGAATCCTTAATAGAACGAATTATATTCTTCCGGTCCTGCTGGAAGGAATTGCTCCTATTCCGAAATTTGATACTCCGTATGAGTTCCAAAAATTGAACGTGAACAAAACAGAGAGGCAGTACGAACAAAGGTTTATTAGTTTCACGCTCTTGAGAGTGGGGTGGTGGTGGGGAACGACGCTTCGGGCATAAGCCCTTCTTCAGGCGAAAAGTGTGTGGGAAGAGAGTTCCAAGGGTGTGTAGGGGAGTGGGGGAGAGACATTTAGAAAAATGGGGGTGAGAGGAAACGGTACAAATGAAAATAAATATAGAAGCATAATAAAAATGAAAATAAATATGGAAGCATAATAAAAATAAAAATAAACATGAAGTAAAACAAGTGGTGTGGGGCGTGTAGGGGTGGTGGCGGGTGGAGTGGGGAGAGGGCGGCGGGGTATCCGAGCGGGGAGGGCTGAAGGTGGGGTGTGTGTGTAGGTGTATGTGTGTGTATGTGAATGTGAGAGTTGGGGGAAGAACGGGGTTGCATGTTCAGGAAAAGGTGTGTGTGGGGTGGGGTGTAGGTCGGTGTGTGTGTGCGTGTGTGGATGGGGAGGGGTCAGAGGGGTGGGGGAGGGGAGGAGAGGATTCCGGAGGCTGAGTGTGTAAATATGTGGTGGTACGCACGTGTGTCTGGTGTTTATACGTATTGTGGATGTAGGTGGCGTGTGGGAAAAAAATGTGTTTAGTGTATGTCCGTGGGTAAGTTCCTAAGGTAATTCCGTAGAGGATGTGGTGGGATGCTGGGTAATTTCCTTGTGATGTAATTGATTCTTGGGAGCGATGTCCAATGTGTGTAATTCGTTGTTGGGTTGGTCGGAAGAGGGGAGATGTGGGGTGCGCGCGCAACAGGAAGTGGTCAGAGGGGCAAGGCAGGAGGAGGGTTGTGTGTCTGTGTGTGCCGAGAGGTGGTCAGAGATTCAGGGCATAGCAGCAGTCGGGGAGAATGGCAGGTGGAGAAAGTCGGTGTGTCAGTGTGTGCGGAGGTGCAGTGGACAGGGGAGAGGATGGGTAGGTGTGAAAGGTGGTGGGGGGGGGGTTGTATTAGTAGAGGTGTTAGTGGGATGTGTGTGTGTGAGAAGGGGTGTGGGTGGAGCGGGGAGGGGGAGGGGGAGAGAAAGGTGTGGGGGCCGGTGGAGGGAGTGTAGTGTACTGGTGTGTGTGTGCGTGTTTGGATGAGTGTGTGTGTGGTGAAGGGGGTGTTAGTGGGTGGTGTAAGTGGGTGTGTGTGTTCGTGTGCGTGGAGTCGGGGGGTGTTAGTGGTATTAGTTGTGGGGTGGTGGGAGTGGATGTGTGGGTGTGACGGTTAGTGGTGGTAGTAGGGTGTGTGGTTAGTGTGAGTGCGTGTATATATGTACCGGTGGGTGTGTGCGTGATAAGGGGAGAGGGGGAGAAGAAAGGAGGGATGTTAGTATTGTTAGTTGGGGAAGGGTGGTCGGGTGTGGGGGTGTTAGTATTGTTAGTTGTGGGGTGGGCGGTGAAAAGGAGGGGTGTGTTAGTGGTGTTAGTGGGGGATATGTGTGGGGGGAGGGGGAGTAAACAGGGCGGTCGAAGGCTAAAGGAATAGGGGTGGGGAGTTCAGGCCGGGGGAGTGTGGGTCTGTAGGGTGAAGATGGTGCGTTGTTCGACCCTGAGGAGGGTGGCAGGTGTTGCGAGGCATTGGAGTAGGCCACAGACTGTGAGGTGGTGCGCGGAATGTCCGAGGGGGCCAAAGTGGCGGTCGATGGGGGAACTACCGCCGAGACGAATATCCCGGAGGTGTTCGGTAAACCTGTCCGCCAGGCGACGTCCAGTCTGTCCGACGTAGGTCGCGTTGCACTCCGTGCAGCGAAGTCCATAGACTAGGTTGGAGGAGGTGCAGCAGAAGGCGTGCCGGACAGAGAGAGAGTGGCCATTGGGACCCTGGAAGGTGGTGGTATTGGTGATGTGGGGACAGGTGTTGCAACGAGGCCTGGAACAGGGGAGGGAACCGGTGGGGGGGGGAGCTGCGGACGAGGAGGGTGCGGAGATTGCGTGCGCGTTTGAAGGAGGGGAGTGGTGGGGCTGGGAAGATGTGGGAGGTGGAGGGGTCGGACTGGAGGCGTCGGAAGAGGCGGAGGATGGTGCGGTGGAGGGGTAGGGTGGAGGGGTGGTAGGTGATGGGAAAGGGGAGACGGTGGGTGGGTGTGCGGTGGCATGGGGTGAGGGTGGTGGAGCGGTGGACAGCACGGGCGCGGGTAAGAAATGGCTGACTAGGGAAAGGGCCTGGGACTCAAAGTCAGCATCTCGGCTACAGAGGCGGCGGATCCTGAGGAGTTGGGTGTAGAGAATAGAGTGTTTAATGTGTGTAGGTTGGGAAGAGGTGAAGTCGAGGTAGGAGTGGGAGTCGGTGGGTTTAAAGAAGGCGGATGTGACGAAGGAGTGGTGGGAGGGGTCGAAGGCGACGGAGATGTCTAAGAAGTGGACGTGGGTGGTGGAGATAGAGGTGGTGAAGTGGAGGGTGCGGTGGAAGGAGCAGAAGAAGGAGAGAAAGGAGTCGAGCTGTTCTCGGGTGTGGGTCGTGGCTCCGATACAGTCGTCGATGTAACGACCGTACACTTCGGGCGTATATATATATATATATATATAAACTCGTACACCCACACTCTTAAATTATCTGGTGGTAACTCTCATAGAGAAGAACTAAACAAAACCAGGCAAAGACAAATCTGACAAATAGTATTGAGTCAATATGGAGTCACATAATATCATTATAAATTACATATAAAACGATGTATATATCATAATATATATATCATAATATATAGTTGCAAAACGTTCATGTGCGAGTTGGAGTGTAAAAGGACTTCCACGGGCATATAAGGCATGCACTTACATTGGATGTTTGAGAGCACACACGCTATGTGCAGTGTGCACAGCGTATATTGTATACGAATTTACATAAGAAAGAGCATAATGTGGTATAATACAGGAGTGGGGAACCTTTTCATATTGAAAGGCCGCATTAAGTTACTTATAATATAAGACTGCATTCAAGAAACAATAATTATATATTCTGAAAATCTAAATTATTTTGTAAAAAATCTAATTACTATGTACTAATTATCTAAAAGACGAAAACAAAATTAATTTTAAAGCTTTTAATGACTCTGTTGTGGCTGCTTGTTGTAAGAAAGCGTTTTGATATTTGTTTAAAACATGGTGGTCCAAAATTTCAACTGAACCTCTAGATGAGCATCCCGCATTTGTGATCTCAAAGGCATCTTGATTTTGGTTAGGTAGGAGAATGTAGATTCGCATCAATAAGTGGTTGAAAAGCAAGAGAGTATTTTTCGTAGACGCCGTTGAAGGTATGGGTAAACTTTTGAATTTTCTATATCTCAATCAGATCTTTCTTAGCGTCAAATAGTTATCTTATAATATCATCTGAGAGCTCAATAATTATTTAGGAGCCTTGGAGATATTAAAACTAGGTGAAGTGGAAAAGCTAATTTGTGTGTGATACCACTATTCTCAAAACCAGTGAACCTTTCATTGTATTCTCTAATTAATAGGGCTATATCAGCTGTGTATTCTTCAAATGGTTCGCATGAATTCTCCTGGACTTCAATAGCCATTGCTAACTGGGGGAAATTTTCACACTAATTTCCTTTTGAAGAAGAAATGTTTTGAAAAAATATAGCATTTTTCGAAATGCGTAAATTGTTTGTCATATATCATATATAGACTGAGTTCTATCTTGTAAAGAAATATTCAAATCATTTTGTTTTGACATATCACACAGAAATGCAGCCTTTCTATAAACATTCTCTTTCAATAATTCACATTGCAGATTATTTTCTTCGGTTCTCCCAAAGATAAATCTTTTTATAACATCTCTCTCTCTGTGATAATTAATGCACTTTAGAATGGTGACACAAATATACATTATATACCGCATCGTCCAATTTTAGCATGCTACGAAGCTGATGGTGCCATGTTCCATTTGCACGAATGTAGTTAACAATATTTATACACCATATTTCTGAGACCGGCTTATGTCACCAGACCATGATGACCGTTCGGTGACGTCATCAGATGTAATGAACATACACAATTTAGTTCAGCAATCTCTATTTGGTTACAACAAAGAATTGATACGCGGCTAGCAGTGTCATCAACACGGCGAAGAGCCTCTATATGCTTAAACAATCGATAATGGTATGTATTGTGGGTTAGTATACGCAATCAAAGGGATGTATGCGTGTTTGACGGTGACATTCCAGCCAAGGGTTGATATGTGATGCTATCAATTACAGCCTCTCGCACATCCACCCCAAACCATTAGTTCAATGTATTCAACCAAGGTCAGGATGTGTTATATATATATATATATATATATATATATATATATATATATATATATATATATATATGAATGTATGTATAGTATATTTGGCAATATATTGTACGTTTAATTAAAAGCTTTTGAAGACCTTTCGCTATGTCGATAACTCTTTGTTTTTCCCGAGAATAAGTAAGTGATATAGTCACTACTTTAAAACTCATAGCGAATGGTCTTCAAAATGTTTTTAGTTAAACATACACTATATTGCCAAATATACTATACTATACATACATTTATAGATCGCTATTTCAGAGCACCAATATTAATATATATATATATATATATAAATTGTTAATTTAACCTCTAAAGAATTAACAACAGACCAAATCAACATACTCTCCAAAGGTCTAAAATTTACACCAACTCCCCAACAACCAAACTACCCCGAAATGAAGGAAGATATTGCAGAATTCTGTAGAAAACTAAGACTCAGCGAGCAACTATACGACAAATACAATGAAGATGACTCAATAGCCAGAAATAGAAGCAATTACACCCCACCAAAAGGCAAGAACAAATTCCTCGATCAATTCTGCGAACACATTACTTATTACCCATACCACCACCTACACAGACATAAACAGAAACCAAACCTAAGCAAAAAAGAATGGAATGGTCTTAACAGTCTAAAAAATAACAAAACCCTAACAATCAAAGAGACGGATAAAGGGAGTGTAGTAGTCCTTATGGAGACAGATTATTACACGACTCTAGTACTCTCAACTCTAGAAAACCAAACATATTATGAAAAGGCCCAACACTACACACAACAGAAAATAATGAGAAAGCCAAAATCCCTAACAACCCTTTACAAAGAAGGCCTTACAGACAAGGAATACAACTACATCACCAATTTCAAAAGCAGAACCAGCCTCTTCTATGGTATCCCAAAGACACACAAAATCGAAATAATAGGTAGGGCCTGCAAGCATGCCACAGACGTTTACATCAATATAGCCCCTCCTGGTGACCTTAAATTAAGACCCATAATAGCAGGCACCACATGTGAAACCCACCGCCTAAGCAACTTCCTAGATATTCTGCTTAAACCTTTCCTAAAACACATAAAAAGCTTTATAAAGGACGACCTTGACATGCTCAACCACCTCTCAACAACACTCAATAATGAACATACCCTACTAGTAACCTTTGATGTCATCAATTTATATTCCAATATCCCATACAATTCTGGCTTGAAAATTTCCCTAGTGAACTCCCACAGCGCATCCCTAAAGAATTTGTGTTGGAGGGACTCAAATTCATCTTGGAAAACAATTTCTTCGAATTCAATGCCAAATACTACAGACAGAAATCTGGAACTGCCATGGGCACGAAAGTAGCCCCCTCATACGCAAACCTTGTCATGGGATATTTGGAAACCACTCTCTACCGCAAAGTTCTAGACAAATACGGCAACCACTTCTACCAACACATAGAAAAGAACTGGAAGAAATATCTGGACGACTGCTCCGTCCTCTGGCATGAAAAAAGTATAGATAGACTGTTTGAGTTTAAAACCCTTCTGAATGGACTCAACACAAACTTACAATTCACAATAGATTACAGCCATGAACAACTCCCTTTCCTCGACATCCTCATCAAGAAAACAAACAACAAAATAGAAACAGACATATACTACAAACCCACAGACTCCAAAAAATACCTCCCATTCAACTCGTGCCACCCTAGACACACCAAAATGGGAATTCCTTATAACCTAGCCAAAAGGATCTGCACAATAGTTTCAGATAAATACACATGCTACACACGACTAGAAAAATTAAAAAACTCACTTATCAGCAGAAACTACCCACCATCCCTAATCAACAATGGATTCCAACGTGCCCTAAAATCGACATCCAGGAACTCAGACACCCCAAACCCAGGAATGAACTGCAACAAAAAACTCTACCATACATCTCCACACACAATCCCCTCAACAATGAGGCATCCGACACCATCCTCCAGAACATTTCTTTACTAAAAAGAGACCCAAGAATGAACAAAATCCTCCAAACACACAACATCATAAAGAGCAAAAGACAACCTAAATCCATAAAAAACATCCTCACACAAGCCAAAATCCAACAAACACTCACAATGAACCCTACAATAAGAAAATGCGGAAGGCCCAACTGTAACATATGCATAAATCTAATGGAAGGTTCAACATTCCATTTTAAACAAGGACAACATTTCACAGTTAAACACAACTTTACATGTGCATCTGAAAACCTAATCTATGTTTTGACCTGCTCAGGTTGTCAAGAGCACTACATAGGACAGACAAAAAACAACCTCCGTCAAAGTATGACCGCCATAAATCACAAATTAAAATACAGGAATACAGAAAGATTGCATTTAGTGAACATATCGATAATTGTGCGCACAACCAACATCCAAACTTTATTATTTTCCCCATTTACAAATTCATAGACAATGCTACTTTCATCCATCGAACCAATAAGGAAACATATTTCATTAACAAATTCCAACCTCTACTTAATGCACAAAACTTCGGACCAAAGTAAAACTGGAACAAACAATCAATCATTTGCAAGAGTTACCGCCCACACACCCTACCTAATCCTTTAAAAAGGGAAATCTAAAAAGGGAAATCATATCAAACCCCAGTCCACCATTTGCCTCCATAGTGGAATCATGGATCAACTAAGCACCCTTGCTATATTAACACATTTTGATCTGCTTAACTTCAAGAACTATGCCTATAAGTAACATTATTTACAGGCATATTTACACCACTTGCGTTGTAGACTGTGTCTGTGTACCAAGTGGTGTATATGTTGTAGACTGTGTCTGTGTACCAAGTGATGTATGTGTTGTAGACTGTGTCTTTGTACCAAGTGATGTATGTGTTGTAGACTGTGTCTGTGTACCAAGTAATCTATGTGTTGTAGACTGTGTCTGTGTACCAAGTGAGGTATGTGTTGTAGACTGAGTCTTTGTACCAAGTGGTGTATGTGTTGTAGACTGTCCGTGTACCGAGTGGTGTATGCGTTGTAGACTGTGTCTGTGTACCAAGTGGTGTATGTGTTGTGGACTGTGTCTGTGTACCAAGTGGTGTACGTGCGTTGTAGACTGTGTCTGTGTACCAAGTGATGTATATGTGGTAGGCTGTGTCTGTGTACCAGGTGATGTATGTGTTGTAGACTGTGTCTGTGTACCAAGTGAGGTATGTGTGTTGTAGAATGTGTCTGTGTACCAAGTGATGTATGTGTTGTAGACTGTGTCTGTGTACCAAGTGATGTATGTGTTGTAGAGTGTGTCTGTGTACCAAGTGGTGTATGTGTTGTAGAATGTGTCAGTGTACCAAGTGATGTATGTGTTGTAGACTGTGTCTATGTATCAAGTGGTGTATGTGTTGTAGACTGTGTCTGTGTACCAAGTGGTGTATGTGTTGTAGACTGTGTCTGTGGACCAAATGATGTATGTGTTGTAGACTGTGTCTGTGTACCAAGTGGTGTATATGTTGTAGACTGTGTCTGTGTACCAAGTGATGTATGTGTTGTAGACTGTGTCTGTGTAACAAGTGAGGTATGTGTGTTGTAGACTGTGTCTGTGTACCAAGTAATCTATGTGTTGTAGACTGTGTCTGTGTACCAAGTGATGTATGTGTTGTAGACTGAGTCTTTGTACCAAGTGGTGTATGTGTTGTAGACTGTCCGTGTACCGAGTGGTGTATGCGTTGTGGACTGTGTCTGTGTACCAAGTGGTGTATGTGTTGTGGACTGTGTCTGTGTACCAAGTGGTGTACGTGTTGTAGAGTGTGTCTATGTTCCAAGTGGTGTATATATTGTTGACTGTGTCTGTGTACCTAGTGATGTATGTGTTGTAGACTGTGTCTGTGTACCAAGTGGTGTATGTGTTGTAGACTGTGTCTATGTACCAAGTGGTGTATGTATTGTAGACTGTGTCTGTGTACCAAGTGGTGTATGTGTGTTGTAGACTGTATCTGTGTTCCAAGTGATGTATATATGTTGTAGACTGTGTCTGTGTACCAAGAGGTGTATGTGTTGTAGACTCTGTCTGTGTACCAAGTGATGTATGTGTTGTAGACTGTATCTGTGTACCAAGTGGTGTATGTGTTGTAGACTGTGTCTGTGTACCAAGTGGTGTATGTGTTGTAGACTGTGTCTATGTACCAAGTGGTGTATGTGTTGTAGACTGTGTCTATGTACCAAGTGGTGTATGTGTTGTAGACTGTGTCTGTGTACCAAGTGGTGTATGTGTTGTAGACTGTGTCTGTGTACCAAGTGGTGTATGTGTTGTAGAATGTGTCAGTGTACCAAGTGATGTATGTGTTGTAGACTGTGTCTGTGTACCAAGTGATGTATGTGTTGTAGACTGTGTCTGTGTACCAAGTGATGAATGTGTTGTAGACTGTGTCTGTGTACCAAGTGGTGTATGTGTTGTAGACTGTGTCTGTGTAACAAGTGGTGTATGTGTTGTAGAATGTGTCAGTGTACCAAGTGATGTATGTGTTGTAGACTGTGTCTGTGTACCAAATGATGTATGTGTTGTAGACTGTGTCTGTGTACCAAGTGGTGTATGTGTTGTAGAATGTGTCAGTGTACCAAGTGATGTATGTGTTGTAGACTGTGTCTGTGTACCAAGTAATCTATGTGTTGTAGACTGTGTCTGTGTACCAAGTGAGGTATGTGTTGTAGACTGTGTCTGTGTACCAAGTGGTGTATGTGTTGTAGACTGTGTCTATGTACCAAGTGGTGTATGTGTTGTAGACTGTGTCTGTGTACCAAGTGATGTATGTGTTGTAGACTGTATCTGTGTACCAAGAGGTGTATGTGTTGTAGACTGTGTCTGTGTACCAAGTGATGTATGTATTGTAGACTGTATCTGTGTACCAAGTGGTGTATGTGTTGTAGACTGTGTCTATGTACCAAGTGGTGTATGTGTTGTAGACTGTGTCTGTGTACCAAGTGGTGTATCTGTTGTAGACTGTGTCTGTGTACCAAGTGGTGTATGTGTTGTAGAATGTGTCAGTGTACCAAGTGATGTATGTGTTGTAGACTGTGTCTGTGTACCAAGTGATGTATGTGTTGTAGACTGTGTCTGTGTACCAAGTGGTGTATGTGTTGTAGAATGTGTCAGTGTAGGAAGTGATGTATGTGTTGTAGACTGTGTCTGTGTACCAAGTGATGTATGTGTTGTAGACTGTGTCTGTGTACCAAGTGGTGTATGTGTTGTAGAATGTGTCAGTGTAGCAAGTGATGTATGTGTTGTAGACTGTGTCTGTGTACCAAGTGATGTATGTGTTGTAGACTGTGTCTGTGTACCAAGTGGTGTATGTGTTGTAGACTGTGTCTGTGTACCAAGTGGTGTATGTGTTGTAGAATGTGTCAGTGTACTAAGTGATGTATGTGTTGTAGACTGTGTCTGTGTACCAAGTGATGTATGTGTTGTAGACTGTGTCTGTGTACCAAGTGGTGTATGTGTTGTAGAATGTGTCAGTGTACCAAGTGATGTATATGTTGTAGACTGTGTCTGTGACAGTCTACAACACATACACCACTTGGTACAAAGACTCAGTCTACAACACATACCTCACTTGGTACACAGACACAGTCTACAACACATAGATTACTTGGTACACAGACACAGTCTACAACACATACATCACTTGGTACACAGACACAGTCTACAACATATACACTACTTGGTGCACAGACACAGTCTACAACACATACACCACTTGGTACACAGACACAGTCTACAACACACATAACTCACTTGTTAAACAGACACAGTCTACAACACATACATCACTTGGTACACAGACACAGCCTACAACACATACACCACTTGGTACACAGACACAGTCTACAACACATACATCACTTGGAACACAGACACAGTCTACAACACACATACCTCACCTGGTACACAGACACAGTCTACAACACATACACCACTTGGTACACAGACACAGTCTACAACACATACACAGTCTACAACACACATACACCACTTGGTACACAGACACAGTCTACAACACATACATCACTTGGTACACAGACACAGTCTACAACACATACATCACTTGGTACACAGACACAGTCTACAACATATACACTACTTGGTGCACAGACACAGTCTACAACACATACACCACTTGGTACACAGACACAGTCTACAACACACATAACTCACTTGTTAAACAGACACAGTCTACAACACATACATCACTTGGTACACAGACACAGTCTACAACACATACACCACTTGGTACACAGACACACTCTAACACATATACACCATTTGGTACACAGACACAGACTACAACACATACCTCACTTGGTACACAGACACAGTCAACAACCCACATACACCACTTGGTACACAGACACAGTCTACAGCACATACACCACTTGGTATGGTACACAGACACAGTCTATAACACATACCTCACTTGGTACATAGACACAGTCTACAGCACATACACCACTTGGTACACAGACACAGTCTACAACACATACACCACTTGGTACACAGACACAGTCTACAGCACATACACCACTTGGTACACAGACACAGTCTACAACACATACACCACTTGGTACACAGACACAGTCTACAACAGATACACCACTTGGTACACAGACACAGTCTACAACACATACACCACTTGGTACACAGACACAGTCTACAACACATACACCACTAGGTACACTGACACAGTCTAAAACACATACACCACTTGGTACACAGACAGTCTACAACAGATACACCACTTGGTACACAGACACAGTCTAAAACACATACACCACTAGGTACACTGACACAGTCTACAACACACACCACTTGGTACACAGACAGTCTACAACAGATACACCACTTGGTACACAGACACAGTCTACAACACATACACCACTTGGTACACAGACACAGTCTACAACACACATACCTCACTTGGTACACTGACACAGTCTAAAACACACACACCACTTGGTACACAGACAGTCTACAACAGATACACCACTTGGTACACAGACACAGTCTACAACACATACATCACATGGTACACAGACACAGTCTACAACACATACACCACTTGGTACACAGACACAGTCTACAATACATACATCATTTGGTACATAGACTCAGTCTACAACACAGATACAACACTTGGTACACAGACACAGTCTACAACACATACATCGCTTGGTACACAGACACAGTCTACAACACATACACCACTTGGTACACAGACACAGTCTACAACACATACATCATTTGATACACAGACACAGTCTACAACACATATATCATTGGTACACAGACACAGTCTACAACTCATACACCACTTGGTACACAGACACAGTCTACAACACATACACCACTTGGTACACAGACACATTCTACAACACATACATCATTTGGTACACAGACACAGGCTACAACACATATGTCATTGGTACACAGACACAGTCTACAACATATACTTCACTTCGTACACAGACACAGTCTATAACACATACATCACTTGGTACACCGACACAGTCTACAACACATACCTCACTTGGTACACAGACACAGTCTACAACACATACACCACTTGGTACACAGACACAGTCTACAACACATATACCACTTGGTACACAGACAGAGTCTACCACATATACACCACTTGGTACACAGACACAGTCTACAACACATACCTCAATTGGTACACAGACACAGTCTACAACACACATACACCACTTGGTACACAGACACAGTCTACAACACATACCTCACTTGGTACACAGACACAGTCTACAACACATACACCACTTGGTACACAGACACATTCTACAACACATACACCACTTGGTACACAGACACAGTCTACAACATATACCTCACTTGGTACACAGACACAGTCTACAACACATACACCACTTGGTACACAGACACAGTCTACAACACATACCTCAATTGGTACACAGACACAGTCTACAACACACATACCCCATTTGGTACACCGACACAGTCTACAACACATACATCACTTAGTACACAGACACAGTATACAACACATACACCACTTGGTACACAGACACAGTCTACAACACATATACCACTTGGTACACAGATACAGTCTACCACACATACACCACTTGGTACACCGACACAGTCTACAACACATACCTCACTTCGTACACAGACACAGTCTACAACACACATACCCCACTTGGTACACAGACACAGTCTACAACACATACCTCAATTGGTACACAGACAGAGTCTACCACATATACACCACTTGGTACACAGACACAGTCTACAACACATACCTCAATTGGTACACAGACACAGTCTACAACACACATACACCACTTGGTACACAGACAGTCTACAACACATACCTCACTTGGTACACAGACACAGTCTACAACACACATACCCCACTTGGTACACAGACACAGTCTACAACACATACACCACTTGGTACACAGACACATTCTACAACACATACATCACTTGGTACACAGACACAATCTACAACACACATACCTCACTTGGTACACAGACACAGTCTATACCGCATACATCACTTGGTACACAGATACAGTCTACAACACATACATCACTTGGTACACAGACACGGTCTACAACACATACACCACTTGGTACACACACACAGTCTACAACACATACATCACTTAGTACACAGACACAGTCTGCAACACATACATCACTTGGTACACAGACACAGTCTACAACACATACATCACTTAGTACACAGACACAGTCTACAACACATACATCACCTGGTACACAGACACAATCTACAACACACATACCTCACATGGTACACAGACACAGTCTACAACACATACATCACTTGGTACACAGATACAGTCTACAACACATACATCACTTGGTACACAGACACAGTCTACAACACATACATCACTTGGTACACAGACACAGTCTACAACACATACATCACTTGGTACACAGATACAGTCTACAACACATACATCACTTGGTACACAGACACAGTCTACAACACATACATCACTTGGTACACAGATACAGTCTACAACACATACATCACCTGGTACACAGACACAATCTACAACACACATACCTCACTTGGTACACAGACACAGTCTACAACACATACATGACTTTGTACACAGACACATTCTACAACACATACATCATTTGGTACACAGACACAGTTTACAACACATACATCACATGGTACACAGACACGGTCTACAACACATACATCACTTGGTACACAGACACAGTCTACAACACACATACCTCATTTGGTACACAGACACAGTCTACAACACATACATCACTTGGTACACAGACACAGCCTACAACACATACACCACTTGGTACACATACACAGTCTACAATACATACATCGCCTGGTACAGAGACACAGTCTACAACACATACACCACTTGGTACACAGACACAGTCTACAACACATACATTATTTGGTACACAGACACAGTCTACAACACATACATCACTTGGTACACAGACACAGTCTACAACACATACATCACTTGGTACACAGACACAGTCTACCACACATACACCACTTGGTACACGGACACAGTCTACAATACATACATCACTTGGTACACAGACACAGTCTACAACACATACATCACATGGTACACAGACACAGTCTACAACACATACACCACTTGGTACACAGACACAGTCTACAATACATACATCATTTGGTACACAGACACAGGCTACAATACAGATACACCACTTGGTACACAGACACAGACTACAACACATACATCGCTTGGTACACAGACACAGTCTACAACACATACACCACTTGGTACACAGACACAGTCTACAACACATACATCATTTGATACACAGACACAGTCTAAAACACATATATCATTGGTACACAGACACAGTCTACAACACATACACCACTTGGTACACAGACACAGTCTACAACACATACATCACTTGGTACACAGACACGGTCTACAACACATACACCACTTGGTACACACACACAGTCTACAACACATACATCACTTAGTACACAGACACAGTCTGCAACACATACATCACTTGGTACACAGACACAATCTACAACACATACATCACTTAGTACACAGACACAGTCTACAACACATACATCACCTGGTACACAGACACAATCTACAACACACATACCTCACTTGGTACACAGACACAGTCTACAACACATACATCACTTGGTACACAGATACAGTCTACAACACATACATCACTTGGTACACAGACACAGTCTACAACACATACATCACTTGGTACACAGACACAGTCTACAACACATACATCACTTGGTACACAGACAGTCTACAACACATACATCACCTGGTACACAGACACAATCTACAACACACATACCTCACTTGGTACACAGACACAGTCTACAACACATAGATCACTTTGTACACAGACACATTCTACAACACATACATCATTTGGTACACAGACACAGTTTACAACACATACATCACATGGTACACAGACACGGTCTACAACACATACATCACTTGGTACACAGACACAGTCTACAACACACATACCTCATTTGGTACACAGACACAGTCTACAACACATACATCACTTGGTACACAGACACAGCCTACAACACATACACCACTTGGTACACATACACAGTCTACGATACATACAACATTTGGTACACAGACACAGTCTACAACACAGATACACCACTTGGTACACAGACACAGTCTACAACACATACATCGCTTGGTACACAGACACAGTCTACAACACATACACCACTTGGTACACAGACACAGTCTACAACACATACATCATTTGATACACAGACACAGTCTACAACACATATATCATTGGTACACAGACACAGTCTACAACACATACACCACTTGGTACACAGACACAGTCTACAACACATACACCACTTGGTACACAGACACATTCTACAACACATACATCATTTGGTACACAGACACAGTCTACAACACATATGTCATTGGTACACAGACACAGTCTACAACACATACCTCACTTGGTACACAGACACAGTCTACAACATATACATCACTTCGTACACAGACACAGTCTACAACACATACATCGCTTGGTACACAGACACAGTCTACAACACATACACCACTTGGTACACAGACACAGTCTACAACACATACATCATTTGATACACAGATACAGTCTACAACACATATATCATTGGTACACAGACACAGTCTACAACACATACCTCAATTGGTACACAGACACAGTCTACAACACACATACACCACTTGGTACACAGACACAGTCTACAACACACATACCTCACTTGATACACAGACACATCCACAACACACATACCCCACTTGGTACACAGACACAGTCTACAACACATACCTCACTTGGTACACAGACACAGTCTACAACACATACACCACTTGGTACACAGACACATTCTACAACACATACACCACTTGGTACACAGACACAGTCTACAACATATACCTCACTTGGTACACAGACACAGTCTACAACACATACACCACTTGGTACACAGACACAGTCTACAACACATACCTCAATTGGTACACAGACACAGTCTACAACACACATACACCACTTGGTACACAGACACAGTCTACAACACATACCTCACTTGGTACACAGACACAGTCTACAACACACATACCCCACTTGGTACACAGACACAGTCTACAACACATACACCACTTGGTACACAGACACGGTCTACAACACATACACCACTTGGTACACACACACAGTCTACAACACATACATCACTTAGTACACAGACACAGTCTGCAACACATACATCACTTGGTACACAGACACAGTCTACAACACATACATCACTTAGTACACAGACACAGTCTACAACACATACATCACCTGGTACACAGACACAATCTACAACACACATACCTCACTTGGTACACAGACACAGTCTACAACACATACATCACTTGGTACACAGATACAGTCTACAACACATACATCACTTGGTACACAGACACAGTCTACAACACATACATCACTTGGTACACAGACACAGTCTGCAACACATACATCACTTGGTACACAGACACAATCTACAACACACATACCTCACTTGGTACACAGACACAGTCTACAACACATACATCACTTTGTACACAGATACAGTCTACAACACATACATCACTTAGTACACAGACACAGTCTACAACACATACATCACCTGGTACACAGACACAATCTACAACACACATACCTCACTTGGTACACATACACAGTCTACAACACATACATCACTTGGTACACAGATACAGTCTACAACACATACATCACTTGGTACACATAGACAGTCTACAATACATGCATCGCCTGGTACACAGACACAGTCTACAACACATACATCACTTGGTACACAGACAGTCTACAACACATACGTCACCTGCTACACAGACACAGTCTACAACACATACACCACTTGGTACACATACACATTCTACAACACATACACCACTTGGTACACAGACACAGTCTACAACACATACATCACTTGGTACATGGACACAGTCCACAACACATACACCACTTGGTACACAGACACAGTCTACAACACACATACATCACCTGGTACACAGACACAGTCTACAACACACATACCTCACTTCGTACACAGACACAGTCTAAAACACATACACCACTTGGTACACATACACAGTCTACAACACATATACACCACTTGGTACACAGACACAGTCTACAACACATATGCCACTTGCTACACAGACACAGTCTACAACACATACACCACTTGGTACACAGACACAGTCTACAACACATACACCTCTTGGTACACAGACAGAGTCTACAACACATACATCACTTGGTACACAGACACAGTCTACAACACATACACCACTTGGTACACAGACACAGTCTACATAACATACATCACTTGGTACACAGACACAGTCTACAACACATACATCACTTGGTACACAGACACAGTCTACAACACATACATCACCTGGTACACAGATACAGTATACAACACATACATCACTTGGTACACAGACACAGTCTACGACACATACATCATCTGGTACACATACACAGTCTACAACACATATACCACTTGGTACACAGACACAGTCTACAACACATACATCACTTGGTGCACAGACAGTCTACAACATATACATCAGTTGGTACACAGACACAGTCTACAAAACATACACCACCTGGTACACAGACACAGTCTACAACATATACACCACTTGGTACACAGACACAGTCTACAACACATACACCACTTGGTACACAGACAGAGTCTACAACATATACAACACTTGGTACACAGAGACAGTCTACAATACATACATCACCTGGTACACAGACACAGTCTACAACACATACATCACTTGGTACACAGACACAGTTTACAACACATACATCACATGGTACACAGACACGGTCTACAACACATACATCACTTGGTACACAGACACAGTCTACAACACACATACCTCATTTGGTACACAGACACAGTCTACAACACATACATCACTTGGTACACAGACACAGTCTACAACACATACATCACTTGGTACACAGACACAGTCTACAACACATACATCACTTGGTACACAGACACAGTCTACCACACATACACCACTTGGTACACGGACACAGTCTACAATACATACATCACTTGCTACACAGACACAGTCTACAACACATACATCATATGGTACACAGACACAGTCTACAACACATACATCACATGGTACACAGACACAGTCTACAACACATACACCACTTGGTACACAGACACAGTCTACGATACATACATCATTTGGTACACAGACACAGTCTACAACACAGATACACCACTTGGTACACAGACACAGTCTACAACACATACATCGCTTGGTACACAGACACAGTCTACAACACATACACCACTTGGTACACAGACACAGTCTACAACACATACATCATTTGATACACAGACACAGTCTACAACACATATATCATTGGTACACAGACACAGTCTACAACACATACACCACTTGGTACACAGACACAGTCTACAACATATACATCACTTCGTACACAGACACAGTCTACAACACATACATCGCTTGGTACACAGACACAGTCTACAACACATACACCACTTGGTACACAGACACAGTCTACAACACATACATCATTTGATACACAGATACAGTCTACAACACATATATCATTGGTACACAGACACAGTCTACAACACATACCTCAATTGGTACACAGACACAGTCTACAACACACATACACCACTTGGTACACAGACAGTCTACAACACATACCTCACTTGGTTCACAGACACATTCTACAACACACATACCCCACTTGGTACACAGACACAGTCTACAACACATACCTCACTTGGTACACAGACACAGTCTACAACACATACACCACTTGGTACACAGACACATTCTACAACACATACACCACTTGGTACACAGACACAGTCTACAACATATACCTCACTTGGTACACAGACACAGTCTACAACACATACACCACTTGGTACACAGACACAGTCTACAACACATACACCACTTGGTACACAGACACAGTCTACAACACATACCTCAATTGGTACACAGACACAGTCTACAACACACATACACCACTTGGTACACAGACACAGTCTACAACATATACCTCACTTGGTACACAGACACAGTCTACAACACACATACCCCACTTGGTACACAGACACAGTCTACAACACATACCTCACTTGGTACACAGACACAGTCTACAACACATACACCACTTGGTACACAGACACGGTCTACAACACATACACCACTTGGTACACACACACAGTCTACAACACATACATCACTTAGTACACAGACACAGTCTGCAACACATACATCACTTAGTACACAGACACAGTCTACAACACATACCTCACTTGGTACACAGACACAGTCTACAACACATACATCACTTGGTACACAGATACAGTCTACAACACATACATCACTTGGTACACAGACACAGTCTACAACACATACATCACTTGGTACACAGACACAGTCTGCAACACATACATCACTTGGTACACAGACACAATCTACAACACACATACCTCACTTGGTACACAGACACAGTCTACAACACATACATCACTTTGTACACAGATACAGTCTACAACACATACATCACTTAGTACACAGACACAGTCTACAACACATACATCACCTGGTACACAGACACAATCTACAACACACATACCTCACTTGGTACACATACACAGTCTACAACACATACATCACTTGGTACACATAGACAGTCTACAATACATGCATCGCCTGGTACACAGACACAGTCTACAACACATACATCACTTGGTACACAGACAGTCTACAACACATACATCACTTGGTACAAAGACAGTCTACAACACATACGTCACCTGCTACACAGACACAGTCTACAACACATACACCACTTGGTACACATACACATTCTACAACACATACACCACTTGGTACACAGACACAGTCTACAACACATACATCACTTGGTACATGGACACAGTCCACAACACATACACCACTTGGTACACAGACACAGTCTACAACACACATACATCACCTGGTACACAGACACAGTCTACAACACACATACCTCACTTCGTACACAGACACAGTCTAAAACACATACACCACTTGGTACACATACACAGTCTACAACACATATACACCACTTGGTACACAGACACAGTCTACAACACATATTCCACTTGCTACACAGACACAGT
This sequence comes from Eledone cirrhosa, assembly GCA_964016885.1. NCBI lineage: Eukaryota > Metazoa > Mollusca > Cephalopoda > Octopoda > Eledonidae > Eledone > Eledone cirrhosa. Next base: position 87,349,597 of record OZ024741.1, read on the forward strand.
CTACAACACATACACCACTTGGTACACAGACACAGTCTACAACACATACACCTCTTGGTACACAGACAGAGTCTACAACACATACATCACTTGGTACACAGACACAGTCTACAACACATACACCACTTGGTACACAGACACAGTCTACATAACATACATCACTTGGTACACAGACACAGTCTACAACACATACATCACTTGGTACACAGACACAGTCTACAACACATACATCACCTGGTACACAGATACAGTATACAACACATACATCACTTGGTACACAGACACAGTCTACGACACATACATCATCTGGTACACATACACAGTCTACAACACATATACCACTTGGTACACAGACACAGTCTACAACATATACATCACTTGGTACACAGACACAGTCTACAAAACATACACCACCTGGTACACAGACACAGTCTACAACATATACACCACTTGGTACACAGACACAGTCTACAACACATACACCACTTGGTACACAGACAGAGTCTACAACACATACAACACTTGGTACACAGAGACAGTCTACAATACATACATCACCTGGTACACAGACACAGTCTACAACACATACATCACTTGGTACACAGACACAGTCTACAACACATACATCACTTGGTACACAGACACAGTCTACAACACATACACCACTTGGTACACAGACACAGTCTACAACACATACACCACCTGGTACACAGACACAGTCTACAACATAAACATCACTTGGTACACAGACACAGTCTACAATACATACATCACCTTGTACACAGACACAGTCTACAACACGTACACCACTTGGTACACCGATACAGTCTACAACACATACACCACCTGGTACACAGACACAGTCCACAACACATACATCACTTGGTACACCGACACAGTCTACAACACATACACCACCTGGTACACAGACACAGTCTACATAACATATATCACTTGGTACACTGACACAGTCTACAACACTTACATCACTTGGTACACAGACACAGTCCACAACACATACACCACTTGGTACACAGACACAGTCTACAACACACATACATCACCTGGTACACAGACACAGTCTACAACACATACATCACTTAGTCCACAGACACAGTCCACAACACATACATCACTTGGTTCACAGACAGTCTACATCACATACACCACTTGGTACACAGACACATTCTACAAAACATACATCACTTGGTACACAGACACAGTCTACAACACATACATCACTTGGTACACAGACACAGTCTACAACACATACATCACTTGGTACACAGACACAGTCTACAACACACATACCTCACTTCGTACACAGACACAGTCTATAACACATACATCACTTGGTACACAGACACAGTCTACAACACACATACCTCATTTGGTACACAGACACAGTCTACAACACATACACCACTTGGTACACAGACACAGTCTACAACACATACACCACTTGGTACACTGACACAGTCTAAAACACATACACCACTTGGTACACAGACACAGTCTAAAACACATACACCACTTGGTACACATACACAGTCTACAACACATATACACCACTTGGTACACAGACACAGTCTACAACACATATTTCACTTGCTACACAGACACAGTCTACAACACATACACCACTTGGTACACAGACACAGTCTACAACACATACATCACTTGGTACACAGACACAGTTTACAACACACATACCTCACTTGGTACTCAGACACAGTCTACAACACATACACCACTTGGTACACAGACACAGTCTACATAACATACATCACTTGGTACACAGACACAGTCCACATCACATACATCACTTGGTACACAGACACAGTCTACAATACATACATCACCTGGTACACAGACACAGTCTACAATATATACATCACCTGGTACACAGACACAGTCTACAACACATACATCACTTGGTACACAGACACAGTCTACAACACATACATCACTTGGTACACAGACACAGTCTACAATACATACATCACCTGGTACACAGACACAGTCTACAACACATACATCACTTGGTACACAGACACAGTCTACAACACATATTCCACTTGGTACACAGACACAGTCTACAACACGCACACATCACTTTGTACACTTACACAACCACAACACATACATCACTTGGTACACAGACACAGTCTACAACACATATTCCACTTGGTACACAGACACAGGCCATAACACATACATCACTTGGTACACAGACACAGTCTACAACACGTATATCACTTGCTACACAGACACAGGCTACAACATATACCTCACTTGGTACACAGACACAGTCTACAACACATACATCACTTGCTACACAGACAAAGTCTACAACACATACATCACGTCGTACACAGACACAGTCTACAACACACACACATCACTTCGTACACATACACAACCACAACACATACATCACTTGGTACCCAGACACATTCTACAACACATATTCCAATTGGTACACAGACACAGGCTACAACACATACATCACTTGGTACACAGACACAGTCTACAACACATATTCCACTTGGTACACAGACACAGGCTACAACACATACATCACTTGGTACACAGACACAGTCTACAACACATATACACCACTTGGTACACAGACACAGTCTACAACACACATACCTCACTTGATACACAGACACAGTCTACAACACATACATCACTTGCTACACAGACAAAGTCTACAACACATACATCACGTCGTACACAGACACAGTCTACAACACACATACACCACTTGGTACACAGACACAGTCTACAACACACATACCTCACTTGGTACACAGACACAGTCCACAACACATACACCACTTGGTACACAGACACAGTCTACAACACATACACCACTTGGTACACAGACACAGTCTACAACACATACACCACTTGGTACACAGACACAGTCTACAACACACATACATCACCTGGTACACAGACACAGTCTACAACACACATACCTCACTTCGTACACAGAGACAGTCTAAAACACATACACCACTTGGTACACAGACACAGTCTACAACACACATACCTCACCTCGTACACAGACACAGTCTACAACACATATTCCACTTGCTACACAGACACAGTCTACAACACATACACCACTTGGTACACAGACACAGTCTACAACACATACACCTCTTGGTACACAGACAGAGTCTACAACACATACATCACTTGGTACACAGAGACAGTCTACATTACATACATCACCTGGTACACAGACACAGTCTACAACACATACATCACTTGGTACACAGACACAGTCTACAACACATACACCACTTGGTACACAGACACAGTCTACATAGTATACATCACTTGGTACACAGACACAGTCTACAACACATACATCACTTGGTACACAGACACAGTCTACAACACATACATCACCTGGTACACAGATACAGTCTACAACACATACATCACTTGGTACACAGACACAGTCTACGACACATACATCATCTGGTACACATACACAGTCTACAACACATATACCACTTGGTACACAGACACAGTCTACAACACATACATCACTTGGTGCACAGACACAGTCTACAACATATACATCACTTGGTACACAGACACAGTCTACAAAACATACACCACCTGGTACACAGACACAGTCTACAACACATACACCACCTGGTACACAGACACAGTCTACAACACATACACCAGCTGGTACACATACACAGTCCACAACACATACATCACTTGGTACACCGACACAGTCTACAACACATACACCACCTGGTACACATACACAGTCCACAACACATACATCACTTGGTACACCGACACAGTCTACAACACATACACCACCTGGTACACAGACACAGTTTACATAACATATATCACTTGGTACACTGACACAGTCTACAACACTTACATCACTTGGTACACAGACACAGTCTACAATACATACATCACCTGGTACACAGACACAGTCTACAACACATACATCACTTGGTACACAGACACAGTCTACAACACATATTCCACTTGGTACACAGACACAGTCTACAACACGCACACATCACTTTGTACACTTACACAACCACAACACATACATCACTTGGTACACAGACACAGTCTACAACACATATTCCACTTGGTACACAGACACAGGCCATAACACATACATCACTTGGTACACAGACACAGTCTACAACACGTATATCACTTGCTACACAGACACAGGCTACAACATATACCTCACTTGGTACACAGACACAGTCTACAACACATACATCACTTGCTACACAGACAAAGTCTACAACACATACACCACGTCGTACACAGACACAGTCTACAACACACACACATCACTTCGTACACATACACAACCACAACACATACATCACTTGGTACCCAGACACATTCTACAACACATATTCCAATTGGTACACAGACACAGGCTACAACACATACATCACTTGGTACACAGACACAGTCTACAACACATATTCCACTTGGTACACAGACACAGGCTACAACACATACATCACTTGGTACACAGACACAGTCTACAACACATATACACCACTTGGTACACAGACACAGTCTACAACACACATACCTCACTTGATACACAGACACAGTCTACAACACATACATCACTTGCTACACAGACAAAGTCTACAACACATACATCACGTCGTACACAGACACAGTCTACAACACACATACACCACTTGGTACACAGACACAGTCTACAACACACATACCTCACCTCGTACACAGACACAGTCTACAACACATATTCCACTTGCTACACAGACACAGTCTACAACACATACACCACTTGGTACACAGACACAGTCTACAACACATACACCTCTTGGTACACAGACAGAGTCTACAACACATACATCACTTGGTACACAGAGACAGTCTACATTACATACATCACCTGGTACACAGACACAGTCTACAACACATACATCACTTGGTACACAGACACAGTCTACAACACATACACCACTTGGTACACAGACACAGTCTACATAGTATACATCACTTGGTACACAGACACAGTCTACAACACATACATCACTTGGTACACAGACACAGTCTACAACACATACATCACCTGGTACACAGATACAGTCTACAACACATACATCACTTGGTACACAGACACAGTCTACGACACATACATTATCTGGTACACATACACAGTCTACAACACATATACCACTTGGTACACAGACACAGTCTACAACACATACATCACTTGGTGCACAGACACAGTCTACAACATATACATCACTTGGTACACAGACACAGTCTACAAAACATACACCACCTGGTACACAGACACAGTCTACAACACATACACCACCTGGTACACAGACAGTCTACAACACATACACCAGCTGGTACACAGATACAGTCTACAACACATACACCACCTGGTACACATACACAGTCCACAACACATACATCACTTGGTACACCGACACAGTCTACAACACATACACCACCTGGTACACAGACACAGTTTACATAACATATATCACTTGGTACACTGACACAGTCTACAACACTTACATCACTTGGTACACAGACACAGTCCACAACACATACACCACTTGGTACACAGACACAGTCTACAACACACATACATCACCTGGTACACAGACACAGTCTACAACACATACATCACGAAGTCCACAGACACAGTCCACAACACATACATCACTTGGTACACAGACACAGTCTACAACACATACACCACTTGGTACACAGACACAGTCTACAACACATACACCACTTGGTACACTGACACAGTCTAAAACACATACACCACTTGGTACACAGACACAGTCTAAAACACATACACCACTTGGTACACATACACAGTCTACAACACATACACCACTTGGTACACAGACACAGTCTACAACACATACACCACTTGGTATACAGACACAGTTTACAACACACATACCTCACTTGGTACACAGACACAGTCTACAACACATACACCACTTTGTACACAGACACAGTCTACATAACATACATCACTTGGTACACAGACACAGTCCACATCACATACATCACTTGGTACACAGACACAGTCTACAATACATACATCACCTGGTACACAGACACGGTCTACAACACATACATCACTTGGTACACAGACACAGTCTACAACACATACATCACTTGGTACAGAGACACAGTCTACAATACATACATCACCTGGTACACAGACACAGTCTACAACACATACATCACGTGGTACACAGACAGTCTACAACACATATTCCACTTGGTACACAGACACAGTCTACAACACGCACACATCACTTTGTACACATACACAACCACAACACATACATCACTTGGTACACAGACACAGTCTACAACACATATTCCACTTGGTACACAGACACAGGCTATAACACATCCATCACTTGGTACACAGACACAGTCTACAACACGTATATCACTTGCTACACAGACACAGGCTACAACATATACCTCACTTGGTACACAGACACAGTCTACAACACATACATCACTTGCTACACAGACAAAGTCTACAACACATACATCACGTCGTACACAGACACAACCACAACACATACATCACTTGGTACACAGACACAGTCTACAACACATATTCCACTTGGTACACAGACACAGGCTACAACACATACATCACTTGGTACACAGACACAGTCTACAACACATATTCCACTTGGTACACAGACACAGGCTACAACACATACATCACTTGGTACACAGACACAGTCTACAACACATATACACCACTTGATACACAGACACAGTCTACAACACATACATCACTTGGTACACAGAGACAGTCTACATTACATACATCACCTGGTACACAGACACAGTCTACAACACATACATCACTTGGTACACAGACACAGTCTACAACACATACACCACTTGGTACACAGACACAGTCTACATAGTATACATCACTTGGTACACAGACACAGTCTACAACACATACATCACTTGGTACACAGACACAGTCTACAACACATACATCACCTGGTACACAGATACAGTCTACAACACATACATCACTTGGTACACAGACACAGTCTACGACACATACATCATCTGGTACACATACACAGTCTACAACACATATACCACTTGGTACACAGACACAGTCTACAACACATACATCACTTGGTGCACAGACACAGTCTACAACATATACATCACTTGGTACACAGACACAGTCTACAAAACATACACCACCTGGTACACAGACACAGTCTACAACACATACACCACCTGGTACACAGACAGTCTACAACACATACACCAGCTGGTACACAGATACAGTCTACAACACATACACCACCTGGTACACATACACAGTCCACAACACATACATCACTTGGTACACCGACACAGTCTACAACACATACACCACCTGGTACACAGACACAGTTTACATAACATATATCATTTGGTACACTGACACAGTCTACAACACTTACATCACTTGGTACACAGACACAGTCCACAACACATACACCACTTGGTACACAGACACAGTCTACAACACACATACATCACCTGGTACACAGACACAGTCTACAACACATACATCACGAAGTCCACAGACACAGTCCACAACACATACATCACTTGGTACACAGACACAGTCTACAACACATACACCACTTGGTACACAGACACAGTCTACAACACATACACCACTTGGTACACTGACACAGTCTAAAACACATACACCACTTGGTACACAGACACAGTCTAAAACACATACACCACTTGGTACACATACACAGTCTACAACACATACACCACTTGGTACACAGACACAGTCTACAACACATACACCACTTGGTACACAGACACAGTTTACAACACACATACCTCACTTGGTACACAGACACAGTCTACAACACATACACCACTTTGTACACAGACACAGTCTACATAACATACATCACTTGGTACACAGACACAGTCCACATCACATACATCACTTGGTACACAGACACAGTCTACAATACATACATCACCTGGTACACAGACACGGTCTACAACACATACATCACTTGGTACACAGACACAGTCTACAACACATACATCACTTGGTACAGAGACACAGTCTACAATACATACATCACCTGGTACACAGACACAGTCTACAACACATACATCACGTGGTACACAGACACAGTCTACAACACATATTCCACTTGGTACACAGACACAGTCTACAACACGCACACATCACTTTGTACACATACACAACCACAACACATACATCACTTGGTACACAGACACAGTCTACAACACATATTCCACTTGGTACACAGACACAGGCCATAACACATCCATCACTTGGTACACAGACACAGTCTACAACACGTATATCACTTGCTACACAGACACAGGCTACAACATATACCTCACTTGGTACACAGACACAGTCTACAACACATACATCACTTGCTACACAGACAAAGTCTACAACACATACATCACGTCGTACACAGACACAACCACAACACATACATCACTTGGTACACAGACACAGTCTACAACACATATTCCACTTGGTACACAGACACAGGCTACAACACATACATCACTTGGTACACAGACACAGTCTACAACACATATTCCACTTGGTACACAGACACAGGCTACAACACATACATCACTTGGTACACAGACACAGTCTACAACACATATACACCACTTGATACACAGACACAGTCTACAACACATACATCACTTGCTACACAGACAAAGTCTACAACACATACATCACGTCGTACACAGACACAGTCTACAACACACATACACCACTTGGTACACAGACACAGTCTACAACACACATACCTCACTTGATACACAGACACAGTCTACAACACATACATCACTTGCTACACAGACAAAGTCTACAACACATACATCACGTCGTACACAGACACAGTCTACAACACACATACACCACTTGGTACACAGACACAGTCTACAACACACATACCTCACTTGATACACAGACACAGCCTACAACACATACCTCACTTGGTACACAGACACAGTCCACAACACATACACCACTTGGTACACAGACACAGTCTACAACACATACACCACTTGGTACACAGACACAGTCTACAATACATACATCACTTGGTACACAGACACAGTCTACAACACATACACCACTTGGTACACAGACACAGTCTACAACACATACACCACTTGGTACACAGACACAGTCTACAATACATATATAGCGAGATTAAAACCGGCAAATAGAAGAATATAGCTTAAGGCTGAAGAATCCTTGGGGGAGAAATGCTATCTCTGGCGTGCGGCTGTCTGTGAGGAGAGACATCTCAGTGAATCGAGAATTTATGCTGCCTACACGTGCCAATACAAGGTTGAAAAAAAAAATATTTCTAACGCGCGAGAAAATGATAGTGCAATTTTGAAAGTGACAATGATGAAAAAGAAAGGCTTCAATCAGCATAATTATAGGTGTGAACTTTGGAAAAAAACAAAAAACTTGAACGATGAAGAAAACGAAGAACAAAAGGCAATGGTTCATCGAAAATAAATGTTCCTGTTGAAATGTTTTTTAAAGAATATCAAATTTCTTTTTTTTTTTGTGTGTTTTGAAAGAGTTCGTTGTAAGAAACGAGAAACATATATATATATTGTGAAATGTTTTTTTTTGTTTTGAAAGTGTTCGTTGTAAGAAACGAGAAACATATATATATATATTGGTGAAATGCGACAGTTAATTGATGCGTGAGAGAAAAAGTATGTCTGTGCGAATTCCACATGTGCGTGTGTGCGTGTCCTTGAGTATTTTCATAGTTTGTCGCTAAATTTGCTGTGTATTCGTAATGTTACTCACAAAACCAGATGTGCTATTTTTTTTCTTTTTTGGGGGGTGACCACTTATAGCGATGAACGGCTGCGTGTTCGTATCACGTCAGGGTTACCAATATAGCGAGATTACTGGTTGCATGAATGTAACAAAACGAGACAATGTTTGTGTATGTAATATTTAATTAACGGTAGATAGAATACTTGACATGTCAAAGATAGATGTTAGAATGAAACAAAGTTAGTAGTTACCGTTTTGATTGCCAGGCAAACGCGGCTGGCAGAGGGCGCCTGGCTAAGGCCAGGCGCCTGTTGGCCAAATTAATGGCAGAGCCAAATGAGAAGACTCTTGACCTGGTGCCGAAAAGGCAAAGAGAGAGGAAGGAAGCTTAACGTTGTTAGTTTTATAGGGCTCTGACCGGAAGTTGCAGAAAGGGTTCCACTTCCCGTCTAGATCCCAATCAAAACAAGGGAGACAACCGCTACACATACATCACTTGGTACACAGACACAGTCTACAACACATACACCACTTGGTACACAGACACAGTCTACAATACATACATCACTTGGTACACAGACACAGTCTACAACACATACACCACTTGGTACAAAGACACAGTCTACAACACATACATCACTTGGTACACAGACACAGTCTACAACACATACACCTCACTTGATACACAGACACAGTCCACAACACATACATCACTTGGTACACAGACACAGTCTACAACACATACACCACTTGGTACACAGACACAGTCTACAACACATACACCACTTGGTACACAGACACAGTCTACAACACACATACACCACTTGGTACACAGACACAGTCTACAACACATACACCACTTGGTACACAGACCCAGTCTACAACACATACACCACTTGCTACACAGTCACACTCTACAACACACACACATCACTTGGTACAGAGACACAGTCTACAACACATACCTCACTTGGTACACAGACACAGTCTACAACACACATACACCACTTGGTACACAGACACAGTCTACAACACACATACCTCACTTGATACACAGACACAGTCTACAACACATACATCACTTGCTACACAGACACAGTCTACAAGACATACACCACTTGGTACACAGACACAGTCTACAACACATACATCACTTGGTACACAGACACAGTCTACAACACACATACCTCACTTGGTCCACAGACACAGTCTACAACACATACACCACTTGGTACACAGACACAGTCTACAACACATACACCACTTGGTACACAGACACAGTCTACAACACATACATCACTTGGTACACAGACACAGTCTACAACACACATACCTCACTTGGTCCACAGACACAGTCTACAACACATACATCACTTGGTACACAGACACAGTCTACAACACATACACCACTTGGTACACATACACAGTCTACATAACATACATCACTTGGTACACAGATACAGTCCACAACACATACATCACTTGGTACACAGACAGTCTACAACACATACATAACTTGCTACACAGACAAAGTCTACAACACATACACCACTTGGTACACAGACACAGTCTACAACACATACATCACTTGGTGCACAGACACAGTCTACAACACATACACCACTTGGTACACAGACACAGTCTACAACACACATACCTCACTTGGTCCACAGACACAGTCTACAACACATACATCACTTGGTACACAGACACAGTCCACAACACATACATCACTTGGTACACAGACACAGTCTACAACACACATAAATCACTTCGTACACAGACACAGTCTACAACACATACGTAACTTGCTACACAGACAAAGTCTACAACACATACACCACTTGGTACACAGACACAGTCTACAATACATACATCACTTGGTACACAGACACAGTCTACTACACATACACCACTTGGTACACAGACACAGTCTACAACACATACATCACTTGGTACACAGACAGTCTACAACACATACACCTCACTTGATACACAGACACAGTCCACAACACATACATCACTTGGTACACAGATACAGTCTACAACACATACACCACTTGGTACACAGACACAGTCTCCAATACATACATCACTTGGGACACAGACACAGTCCACAACACATACATCACTTGGTACACAGACACAGTCTACAACACACATACACCACTTGGTACACAGACACAGTCTACAACACATACACCTCACTTGATACACAGACACAGTCTACAACACATACACCACTTGGTACACAGACAGTCTACAACACATACACCTCACTTGATACACAGACACAGTCTACAACACATACACCACTTGGTACACAGACACAGTCTACAACACATACACCACTTGCTACACAGTCACACTCTACAACACACACACATCACTTGGTACAGAGACACAGTCTACAACACATACCTCACTTGGTACACAGACACAGTCTACAACACACATACACCACTTGGTACACAGACACAGTCTACAACACACATACCTCACTTGATACACAGACACATCCACAACACATACATCCCTTGCTACACAGACACAGTCTACAAGACATACACCACTTGGTACACAGACACAGTCTACAAAACATACACCACTTGGTACACAGACACAGTCTACAACACATACACCACTTGCTACACAGTCACACTCTACAACACACACACATCACTTGGTACAGAGACACAGTCTACAACACATACCTCACTTGGTACACAGACACAGTCTACAACACACATACACCACTTGGTACACAGACACAGTCTACAACACACATACCTCACTTGATACACAGACACAGTCTACAACACATACATCACTTGCTACACAGACACAGTCTACAAGACATACACCACATGGTACACAGATACAGTCTACAACACACATACCTCACTTGGTCCACAGACACAGTCTACAACACATACACCACTTGGTACACAGACACAGTCTACAACACATACATCACTTGGTACACAGACACAGTCTACAACACATATTCCACTTGGTACACAGACACAGTCTACAACACATACATCACTTGGTACACAGACACAGTCTACAACACACATACCTCACTTGGTCCACAGACACAGTCTACAACACATACTTAACTTGGTACACAGACACAGCCTACAACACATACACCACTTGGTACACAGACACAGTCTACAACACATACATCACTTGGTGCACAGACACAGTCTACAACACACATACACCACTTGGTACACAGACACAGTCTACAACACACATACCTCACTTGGTCCACAGACACAGTCTACAACACATACATCACTTGGTACACAGACACAGTCCACAACACATACATCACTTGGTACACAGACACAGTCTACAACACACATAAATCACTTCGTACACAGACACAGTCTACAACACATACGTAACTTGCTACACAGACAAAGTCTACAACACATACACCACTTGGTACACAGACACAGTCTACAATACATACATCACTTGGTACACAGACACAGTCTACTACACATACACCACTTGGTACACAGACACAGGCTACAACACATACATCACTTGGTACACAGACACAGTCTACAACACATATTCCACTTGGTACACAGACACAGGCTACAACACATACATCACTTGGTACACAGACACAGTCTACAACACATATACACCACTTGATACACAGACACAGTCTACAACACATACATCACTTGCTACACAGACAAAGTCTACAACACATACATCACGTCGTACACAGACACAGTCTACAACACACATACACCACTTGGTACACAGACACAGTCTACAACACACATACCTCACTTGATACACAGACACAGTCTACAACACATACATCACTTGCTACACAGACAAAGTCTACAACACATACATCACGTCGTACACAGACACAGTCTACAACACACATACACCACTTGGTACACAGACACAGTCTACAACACACATACCTCACTTGATACACAGACACAGCCTACAACACATACCTCACTTGGTACACAGACACAGTCCACAACACATACACCACTTGGTACACAGACACAGTCTACAACACATACACCACTTGGTACACAGACACAGTCTACAATACATACATCACTTGGTACACAGACACAGTCTACAACACATACACCACTTGGTACACAGACACAGTCTACAACACATACACCACTTGGTACACAGACACAGTCTACAATACATATATAGCGAGATTAAAACCGGCAAATAGAAGAATATAGCTTAAGGCTGAAGAATCCTTGGGGGAGAAATGCTATCTCTGGCGTGCGGCTGTCTGTGAGGAGAGACATCTCAGTGAATCGAGAATTTATGCTGCCTACACGTGCCAATACAAGGTTGAAAAAAAAATATTTCTAACGCGCGAGAAAATGATAGTGCAATTTTGAAAGTGACAATGATGAAAAAGAAAGGCTTCAATCAGCATAATTATAGGTGTGAACTTTGGAAAAAAACAAAAAACTTGAACGATGAAGAAAACGAAGAACAAAAGGCAATGGTTCATCGAAAATAAATGTTCCTGTTGAAATGTTTTTTAAAGAATATCAAATTTCTTTTTTTTTTTGTGTGTTTTGAAAGAGTTCGTTGTCAGAAACGAGAAACATATATATATATTGTGAAATGTTTTTTTTTGTTTTGAAAGTGTTCGTTGTAAGAAACGAGAAACATATATATATATATTGGTGAAATGCGACAGTTAATTGATGCGTGAGAGAAAAAGTATGTCTGTGCGAATTCCACATGTGCGTGTGTGCGTGTCCTTGAGTATTTTCATAGTTTGTCGCTAAATTTGCTGTGTATTCGTAATGTTACTCACAAAACCAGATGTGCTATTTTTTTTTCTTTTTTGGGGGGTGACCACTTATAGCGATGAACGGCTGCGTGTTCGTATCACGTCAGGGTTACCAATATAGCGAGATTACTGGTTGCATGAATGTAACAAAACGAGACAATGTTTGTGTATATAATATTTAATTAACGGTAGATAGAATACTTGACATGTCAAAGATAGATGTTAGAATGAAACAAAGTTAGTAGTTACCGTTTTGATTGCCAGGCAAACGCGGCTGGCAGAGGGCGCCTGGCTAAGGCCAGGCGCCTGTTGGCCAAATTAATGGCAGAGCCAAATGAGAAGACTCTTGACCTGGTGCCGAAAAGGCAAAGAGAGAGGAAGGAAGCTTAACGTTGTTAGTTTTATAGGGCTCTGACCGGAAGTTGCAGAAAGGGTTCCACTTCCCGTCTAGATCCCAATCAAAACAAGGGAGACAACCGCTACACATACATCACTTGGTACACAGACACAGTCTACAACACATACACCACTTGGTACACAGACACAGTCTACAATACATACATCACTTGGTACACAGACACAGTCTACAACACATACACCACTTGGTACAAAGACACAGTCTACAACACATACATCACTTGGTACACAGACACAGTCTACAACACATACACCTCACTTGATACACAGACACAGTCCACAACACATACATCACTTGGTACACAGACACAGTCTACAACACATACACCACTTGGTGCACAGACACAGTCTACAACACATACACCACTTGGTACACAGACACAGTCTACAACACACATACACCACTTGGTACACAGACACAGTCTACAACACATACACCACTTGGTACACAGACCCAGTCTACAACACATACACCACTTGCTACACAGTCACACTCTACAACACACACACATCACTTGGTACAGAGACACAGTCTACAACACATACCTCACTTGGTACACAGACACAGTCTACAACACACATACACCACTTGGTACACAGACACAGTCTACAACACACATACCTCACTTGATACACAGACACAGTCTACAACACATACATCACTTGCTACACAGACACAGTCTACAAGACACACACCACTTGGTACACAGACACAGTCTACAACACATACATCACTTGGTACACAGACACAGTCTACAACACACATACCTCACTTGGTCCACAGACACAGTCTACAACACATACACCACTTGGTACACAGACACAGTCTACAACACATACACCACTTGGTACACAGACACAGTCTACAACACATACATCACTTGGTACACAGACACAGTCTACAACACACATACCTCACTTGGTCCACAGACACAGTCTACAACACATACATCACTTGGTACACAGACACAGTCTACAACACATACACCACTTGGTACACATACACAGTCTACATAACATACATCACTTGGTACACAGATACAGTCCACAACACATACATCACTTGGTACACAGACAGTCTACAACACATACATAACTTGCTACACAGACAAAGTCTACAACACATACACCACTTGGTACACAGACACAGTCTACAACACATACATCACTTGGTGCACAGACACAGTCTACAACACATACACCACTTGGTACACAGACACAGTCTACAACACATACATCACTTGGTGCACAGACACAGTCTACAACACATACACCACTTGGTACACAGACACAGTCTACAACACACATACCTCACTTGGTCCACAGACACAGTCTACAACACATACATCACTTGGTACACAGACACAGTCCACAACACATACATCACTTGGTACACAGACACAGTCTACAACACACATAAATCACTTCGTACACAGACACAGTCTACAACACATACGTAACTTGCTACACAGACAAAGTCTACAACACATACACCACTTGGTACACAGACACAGTCTACAATACATACATCACTTGGTACACAGACACAGTCTACTACACATACACCACTTGGTACACAGACACAGTCTACAACACATACATCACTTGGTACACAGACAGTCTACAACACATACACCTCACTTGATACACAGACACAGTCCACAACACATACATCACTTGGTACACAGATACAGTCTACAACACATACACCACTTGGTACACAGACACAGTCTCCAATACATACATCACTTGGGACACAGACACAGTCCACAACACATACATCACTTGGTACACAGACACAGTCTACAACACACATACACCACTTGGTACACAGACACAGTCTACAACACATACACCTCACTTGATACACAGACACAGTCTACAACACATACACCACTTGGTACACAGACAGTCTACAACACATACACCTCACTTGATACACAGACACAGTCTACAACACATACACCACTTGGTACACAGACACAGTCTACAACACATACACCACTTGCTACACAGTCACACTCTACAACACACACACATCACTTGGTACAGAGACACAGTCTACAACACATACCTCACTTGGTACACAGACACAGTCTACAACACACATACACCACTTGGTACACAGACACAGTCTACAACACACATACCTCATTTGATACACAGACACATCCACAACACATACATCACTTGCTACACAGACACAGTCTACAAGACATACACCACTTGGTACACAGACACAGTCTACAACACATACACCACTTGGTACACAGACACAGTCTTCAACACATACACCACTTGCTACGCAGTCACACTCTACAACACACACACATCACTTGGTACAGAGACACAGTCTACAACACATACCTCACTTGGTACACAGACACAGTCTACAACACACATACACCACTTGGTACACAGACACAGTCTACAACACACATACCTCACTTGATACACAGACACAGTCTACAACACATACATCACTTGCTACACAGACAAAGTCTACAACACATACATCACGTCGTACACAGACACAGTCTACAACACACATACACCACTTGGTACACAGACACAGTCTACAACACACATACCTCACTTGATACACAGACACAGTCTACAACACATACATCACTTGCTACACAGACAAAGTCTACAACACATACATCACGTCGTACACAGACACAGTCTACAACACACATACACCACTTGGTACACAGACACAGTCTACAACACACATACCTCACTTGATACACAGACACAGCCTACAACACATACCTCACTTGGTACACAGACACAGTCCACAACACATACACCACTTGGTACACAGACACAGTCTACAACACATACACCACTTGGTACACAGACACAGTCTACAATACATACATCACTTGGTACACAGACACAGTCTACAACACATACACCACTTGGTACACAGACACAGTCTACAACACATACACCACTTGGTACACAGACACAGTCTACAATACATATATAGCGAGATTAAAACCGGCAAATAGAAGAATATAGCTTAAGGCTGAAGAATCCTTGGGGGAGAAATGCTATCTCTGGCGTGCGGCTGTCTGTGAGGAGAGACATCTCAGTGAATCGAGAATTTATGCTGCCTACACGTGCCAATACAAGGTTGAAAAAAAAAATATTTCTAACGCGCGAGAAAATGATAGTGCAATTTTGAAAGTGACAATGATGAAAAAGAAAGGCTTCAATCAGCATAATTATAGGTGTGAACTTTGGAAAATAACAAAAAACTTGAACGATGAAGAAAACGAAGAACAAAAGGCAATGGTTCATCGAAAATAAATGTTCCTGTTGAAATGTTTTTTAAAGAATATCAAATTTCTTTTTTTTTTTGTGTGTTTTGAAAGAGTTCGTTGTAAGAAACGAGAAACATATATATATATTGTGAAATGTTTTTTTTTGTTTTGAAAGTGTTCGTTGTAAGAAACGAGAAACATATATATATATATTGGTGAAATGCGACAGTTAATTGATGCGTGAGAGAAAAAGTATGTCTGTGCGAATTCCACATGTGCGTGTGTGCGTGTCCTTGAGTATTTTCATAGTTTGTCGCTAAATTTGCTGTGTATTCGTAATGTTACTCACAAAACCAGATGTGCTATTTTTTTTCTTTTTTGGGGGGTGACCACTTATAGCGATGAACGGCTGCGTGTTCGTATCACGTCAGGGTTACCAATATAGCGAGATTACTGGTTGCATGAATGTAACAAAACGAGACAATGTTTGTGTATGTAATATTTAATTAACGGTAGATAGAATACTTGACATGTCAAAGATAGATGTTAGAATGAAACAAAGTTAGTAGTTACCGTTTTGATTGCCAGGCAAACGCGGCTGGCAGAGGGCGCCTGGCTAAGGCCAGGCGCCTGTTGGCCAAATTAATGGCAGAGCCAAATGAGAAGACTCTTGACCTGGTGCCGAAAAGGCAAAGAGAGAGGAAGGAAGCTTAACGTTGTTAGTTTTATAGGGCTCTGACCGGAAGTTGCAGAAAGGGTTCCACTTCCCGTCTAGATCCCAATCAAAACAAGGGAGACAACCGCTACACATACATCACTTGGTACACAGACACAGTCTACAACACATACACCACTTGGTACACAGACACAGTCTACAATACATACATCACTTGGTACACAGACACAGTCTACAACACATACACCACTTGGTACAAAGACACAGTCTACAACACATACATCACTTGGTACACAGACACAGTCTACAACACATACACCTCACTTGATACACAGACACAGTCCACAACACATACATCACTTGGTACACAGACACAGTCTACAATACATACATCACTTGGTACACAGACACAGTCTACAACACATACACCACTTGGTACAAAGACACAGTCTACAACACATACATCACTTGGTACACAGACACAGTCTACAACACATACACCTCACTTGATACACAGACACAGTCCACAACACATACATCACTTGGTACACAGACACAGTCTACAACACATACACCACTTGGTACACAGACACAGTCTACAACACATACACCACTTGGTACACAGACACAGTCTACAACACACATACACCACTTGGTACACAGACACAGTCTACAACACATACACCACTTGGTACACAGACCCAGTCTACAACACATACACCACTTGCTACACAGTCACACTCTACAACACACACACATCACTTGGTACAGAGACACAGTCTACAACACATACCTCACTTGGTACACAGACACAGTCTACAACACACATACACCACTTGGTACACAGACACAGTCTACAACACACATACCTCACTTGATACACAGACACAGTCTACAACACATACATCACTTGCTACACAGACACAGTCTACAAGACATACACCACTTGGTACACAGACACAGTCTACAACACATACATCACTTGGTACACAGACACAGTCTACAACACACATACCTCACTTGGTCCACAGACACAGTCTACAACACATACACCACTTGGTACACAGACACAGTCTACAACACATACACCACTTGGTACACAGACACAGTCTACAACACATACATCACTTGGTACACAGACACAGTCTACAACACACATACCTCACTTGGTCCACAGACACAGTCTACAACACATACATCACTTGGTACACAGACACAGTCTACAACACATACACCACTTGGTACACATACACAGTCTACATAACATACATCACTTGGTACACAGATACAGTCCACAACACATACATCACTTGGTACACAGACAGTCTACAACACATACATAACTTGCTACACAGACAAAGTCTACAACACATACACCACTTGGTACACAGACACAGTCTACAACACATACATCACTTGGTGCACAGACACAGTCTACAACACATACACCACTTGGTACACAGACACAGTCTACAACACATACATCACTTGGTGCACAGACACAGTCTACAACACATACACCACTTGGTACACAGACACAGTCTACAACACACATACCTCACTTGGTCCACAGACACAGTCTACAACACATACATCACTTGGTACACAGACACAGTCCACAACACATACATCACTTGGTACACAGACACAGTCTACAACACACATAAATCACTTCGTACACAGACACAGTCTACAGCACATACGTAACTTGCTACACAGACAAAGTCTACAACACATACACCACTTGGTACACAGACACAGTCTACTACACATACACCACTTGGTACACAGACACAGTCTACAACACATACATCACTTGGTACACAGACAGTCTACAACGCATACACCTCACTTGATACACAGACACAGTCCACAACACATACATCACTTGGTACACAGATACAGTCTACAACACATACACCACTTGGTACACAGACACAGTCTCCAATACATACATCACTTGGGACACAGACACAGTCCACAACACATACATCACTTGGTACACAGACACAGTCTACAACACACATACACCACTTGGTACACAGACACAGTCTACAACACATACACCTCACTTGATACACAGACACAGTCTACAACACATACACCACTTGGTACACAGACAGTCTACAACACATACACCTCACTTGATACACAGACACAGTCTACAACACATACACCACTTGGTACACAGACACAGTCTACAACACATACACCACTTGCTACACAGTCACACTCTACAACACACATCACTTGGTACAGAGACACAGTCTACAACACATACCTCACTTGGTACACAGACACAGTCTACAACACACATACACCACTTGGTACACAGACACAGTCTACAACACACATACCTCACTTGATACACAGACACAGTCCACAACACATACATCACTTGCTACACAGACACAGTCTACAAGACATACACCACTTGGTACACAGACACAGTCTACAACACATACACCACTTGGTACACAGACACAGTCTACAACACATACACCACATGGTACACAGACACAGTCTACAACACATACACCACTTGGTACACAGACACAGTCTACAACACATACACCACTTGGTACACAGACACAGTCTACAACACATACACCACTTGCTACACAGTCACACTCTACAACACACACACATCACTTGGTACACAGACACAGTCTACAACACACATACACCACTTGGTACACAGACACAGTCTACAACACACATACCTCACTTGATACACAGACACAGTCTACAACACATACATCACTTGCTACACAGACACAGTCTACAAGACATACACCACATGGTACACAGATACAGTCTACAACACACATACCTCACTTGGTCCACAGACACAGTCTACAACACATACACCACTTGGTACACAGACACAGTCTACAACACATATTCCACTTGGTACACAGACACAGTCTACAACACATACATCACTTGGTACACAGACACAGTCTACAACACACATACCTCACTTGGTCCACAGACACAGTCTACAACACATACTTAACTTGGTACACAGACACAGCCTACAACACATACACCACTTTGTACACAGACACAGTCTACAACACATACATCACTTGGTGCACAGACACAGTCTACAACACACATACACCACTTGGTACACAGACACAGTCTACAACACACATACCTCACTTGGTCCACAGACACAGTCTACAACACATACATCACTTGGTACACAGACACAGTCCACAACACATACATCACTTGGTACACAGACACAGTCTACAACACACATAAATCACTTCGTACACACACACAGTCTACAACACATACGTAACTTGCTACACAGACAAAGTCTACAACACATACACCACTTGGTACACAGACACAGTCTACTACACATACACCACTTGGTACACAGACACAGGCTACAACACATACATCACTTGGTACACAGACACAGTCTACAACATATATTCCACTTGGTACACAGACACAGGCTACAACACATACATCACTTGGTACACAGACACAGTCTACAACACATATACACCACTTGATACACAGACACAGTCTACAACACATACATTACTTGCTACACAGACAAAGTCTACAACACATACATCACGTCGTACACAGACACAGTCTACAACACACATACACCACTTGGTACACAGACACAGTCTACAACACACATACCTCACTTGATACACAGACACAGTCTACAACACATACATCACTTGCAACACAGACAAAGTCTACAACACATACATCACGTCGTACACAGACACAGTCTACAACACACATACACCACTTGGTACACAGACACAGTCTACAACACACATACCTCACTTGATACACAGACACAGCCTACAACACATACCTCTCTTGGTACACAGACACAGTCCACAACACATACACCACTTGGTACACAGACACAGTCTACAACACATACACCACTTGGTACACAGACACAGTCTACAATACATACATCACTTGGTACACAGACACAGTCTACAACACATACACCACTTGGTACACAGACACAGTCTACAACACATACACCACTTGGTACACAGACACAGTCTACAATACATATATAGCGAGATTAAAACCGGCAAATAGAAGAATATAGCTTAAGGCTGAAGAATCCTTGGGGGAGAAATGCTATCTCTGGCGTGCGGCTGTCTGTGAGGAGAGACATCTCAGTGAATCGAGAATTTATGCTGCCTACACGTGCCAATACAAGGTTGAAAAAAAAAATATTTCTAACGCGCGAGAAAATGATAGTGCAATTTTGAAAGTGACAATGATGAAAAAGAAAGGCTTCAATCAGCATAATTATAGGTGTGAACTTTGGAAAAAAACAAAAAACTTGAACGATGAAGAAAACGAAGAACAAAAGGCAATGGTTCATCGAAAATAAATGTTCCTGTTGAAATGTTTTTTAAAGAATATCAAATTTCTTTTTTTTTTTGTGTGTTTTGAAAGAGTTCGTTGTAAGAAACGAGAAACATATATATATATTGTGAAATGTTTTTTTTTGTTTTGAAAGTGTTCGTTGTAAGAAACGAGAAACATATATATATATATTGGTGAAATGCGACAGTTAATTGATGCGTGAGAGAAAAAGTATGTCTGTGCGAATTCCACATGTGCGTGTGTGCGTGTCCTTGAGTATTTTCATAGTTTGTCGCTAAATTTGCTGTGTATTCGTAATGTTACTCACAAAACCAGATGTGCTATTTTTTTTCTTTTTTGGGGGGTGACCACTTATAGCGATGAACGGCTGCGTGTTCGTATCACGTCAGGGTTACCAATATAGCGAGATTACTGGTTGCATGAATGTAACAAAACGAGACAATGTTTGTGTATATAATATTTAATTAACGGTAGATAGAATACTTGACATGTCAAAGATAGATGTTAGAATGAAACAAAGTTAGTAGTTACCGTTTTGATTGCCAGGCAAACGCGGCTGGCAGAGGGCGCCTGGCTAAGGCCAGGCGCCTGTTGGCCAAATTAATGGCAGAGCCAAATGAGAAGACTCTTGACCTGGTGCCGAAAAGGCAAAGAGAGAGGAAGGAAGCTTAACGTTGTTAGTTTTATAGGGCTCTGACCGGAAGTTGCAGAAAGGGTTCCACTTCCCGTCTAGATCCCAATCAAAACAAGGGAGACAACCGCTACACATACATCACTTGGTACACAGACACAGTCTACAACACATACACCACTTGGTACACAGACACAGTCTACAATACATACATCACTTGGTACACAGACACAGTCTACAACACATACACCACTTGGTACAAAGACACAGTCTACAACACATACATCACTTGGTACACAGACACAGTCTACAACACATACACCTCACTTGATACACAGACACAGTCCACAACACATACATCACTTGGTACACAGACACAGTCTACAACACATACACCACTTGGTACACAGACACAGTCTACAACACATACACCACTTGGTACACAGACACAGTCTACAACACACATACACCACTTGGTACACAGACACAGTCTACAACACATACACCACTTGGTACACAGACCCAGTCTACAACACATACACCACTTGCTACACAGTCACACTCTACAACACACACACATCACTTGGTACAGAGACACAGTCTACAACACATACCTCACTTGGTACACAGACACAGTCTACAACACACATACACCACTTGGTACACAGACACAGTCTACAACACACATACCTCACTTGATACACAGACACAGTCTACAACACATACATCACTTGCTACACAGACACAGTCTACAAGACATACACCACTTGGTACACAGACACAGTCTACAACACATACATCACTTGGTACACAGACACAGTCTACAACACACATACCTCACTTGGTCCACAGACACAGTCTACAACACATACATCACTTGGTACACAGACACAGTCTACAACACATACACCACTTGGTACACATACACAGTCTACATAACATACATCACTTGGTACACAGATACAGTCCACAACACATACATCACTTGGTACACAGACAGTCTACAACACATACATAACTTGCTACACAGACAAAGTCTACAACACATACACCACTTGGTACACAGACACAGTCTACAACACATACATCACTTGGTGCACAGACACAGTCTACAACACATACACCACTTGGTACACAGACACAGTCTACAACACACATACCTCACTTGGTCCACAGACACAGTCTACAACACATACATCACTTGGTACACAGACACAGTCCACAACACATACATCACTTGGTACACAGACACAGTCTACAACACACATAAATCACTTCGTACACAGACACAGTCTACAACACATACGTAACTTGCTACACAGACAAAGTCTACAACACATACACCACTTGGTACACAGACACAGTCTACAATACATACATCACTTGGTACACAGACACAGTCTACTACACATACACCACTTGGTACACAGACACAGTCTACAACACATACATCACTTGGTACACAGACAGTCTACAACACATACACCTCACTTGATACACAGACACAGTCCACAACACATACATCACTTGGTACACAGATACAGTCTACAACACATACACCACTTGGTACACAGACACAGTCTCCAATACATACATCACTTGGGACACAGACACAGTCCACAACACATACATCACTTGGTACACAGACACAGTCTACAACACACATACACCACTTGGTACACAGACACAGTCTACAACACATACACCTCACTTGATACACAGACACAGTCTACAACACATACACCACTTGGTACACAGACAGTCTACAACACATACACCTCACTTGATACACAGACACAGTCTACAACACATACACCACTTGGTACACAGACACAGTCTACAACACATACACCACTTGCTACACAGTCACACTCTACAACACACACACATCACTTGGTACAGAGACACAGTCTACAACACATACCTCACTTGGTACACAGACACAGTCTACAACACACATACACCACTTGGTACACAGACACAGTCTACAACACACATACCTCACTTGATACACAGACACATCCACAACACATACATCACCTGCTACACAGACACAGTCTACAAGACATACACCACTTGGTACACAGACACAGTCTACAACACATACACCACTTGGTACACAGACACAGTCTACAACACATACACCACTTGCTACACAGTCACACTCTACAACACACACACATCACTTGGTACAGAGACACAGTCTACAACACATACCTCACTTGGTACACAGACACAGTCTACAACACACATACACCACTTGGTACACAGACACAGTCTACAACACACATACCTCACTTGATACACAGACACAGTCTACAACACATACATCACTTGCTACACAGACACAGTCTACAAGACATACACCACATGGTACACAGATACAGTCTACAACACACATACCTCACTTGGTCCACAGACACAGTCTACAACACATACACCACTTGGTACACAGACACAGTCTACAACACATACATCACTTGGTACACAGACACAGTCTACAACACATATTCCACTTGGTACACAGACACAGTCTACAACACATACATCACTTGGTACACAGACACAGTCTACAACACACATACCTCACTTGGTCCACAGACACAGTCTACAACACATACTTAACTTGGTACACAGACACAGCCTACAACACATACACCACTTGGTACACAGACACAGTCTACAACACATACATCACTTGGTGCACAGACACAGTCTACAACACACATACACCACTTGGTACACAGACACAGTCTACAACACACATACCTCACTTGGTCCACAGACACAGTCTACAACACATACATCACTTGGTACACAGACACAGTCCACAACACATACATCACTTGGTACACAGACACAGTCTACAACACACATAAATCACTTCGTACACAGACACAGTCTACAACACATACGTAACTTGCTACACAGACAAAGTCTACAACACATACACCACTTGGTACACAGACACAGTCTACAATACATACATCACTTGGTACACAGACACAGTCTACTACACATACACCACTTGGTACACAGACACAGGCTACAACACATACATCACTTGGTACACAGACACAGTCTACAACATATATTCCACTTGGTACACAGACACAGGCTACAACACATACATCACTTGGTACACAGACACAGTCTACAACACATATACACCACTTGATACACAGACACAGTCTACAACACATACATCACTTGCTACACAGACAAAGTCTACAACACATACATCACGTCGTACACAGACACAGTCTACAACACACATACACCACTTGGTACACAGACACAGTCTACAACACACATACCTCACTTGATACACAGACACAGTCTACAACACATACATCACTTGCTACACAGACAAAGTCTACAACACATACATCACGTCGTACACAGACACAGTCTACAACACACATACACCACTTGGTACACAGACACAGTCTACAACACACATACCTCACTTGATACACAGACACAGCCTACAACACATACCTCACTTGGTACACAGACACAGTCCACAACACATACACCACTTGGTACACAGACACAGTCTACAACACATACACCACTTGGTACACAGACACAGTCTACAATACATACATCACTTGGTACACAGACACAGTCTACAACACATACACCACTTGGTACACAGACACAGTCTACAACACATACACCACTTGGTACACAGACACAGTCTACAATACATATATAGCGAGATTAAAACCGGCAAATAGAAGAATATAGCTTAAGGCTGAAGAATCCTTGGGGGAGAAATGCTATCTCTGGCGTGCGGCTGTCTGTGAGGAGAGACATCTCAGTGAATCGAGAATTTATGCTGCCTACACGTGCCAATACAAGGTTGAAAAAAAAAATATTTCTAACGCGCGAGAAAATGATAGTGCAATTTTGAAAGTGACAATGATGAAAAAGAAAGGCTTCAATCAGCATAATTATAGGTGTGAACTTTGGAAAAAAACAAAAAACTTGAACGATGAAGAAAACGAAGAACAAAAGGCAATGGTTCATCGAAAATAAATGTTCCTGTTGAAATGTTTTTTAAAGAATATCAAATTTCTTTTTTTTTTTGTGTGTTTTGAAAGAGTTCGTTGTAAGAAACGAGAAACATATATATATATTGTGAAATGTTTTTTTTGTTTTGAAAGTGTTCGTTGTAAGAAACGAGAAACATATATATATATATTGGTGAAATGCGACAGTTAATTGATGCGTGAGAGAAAAAGTATGTCTGTGCGAATTCCACATGTGCGTGTGTGCGTGTCCTTGAGTATTTTCATAGTTTGTCGCTAAATTTGCTGTGTATTCGTAATGTTACTCACAAAACCAGATGTGCTATTTTTTTTCTTTTTTGGGGGGTGACCACTTATAGCGATGAACGGCTGCGTGTTCGTATCACGTCAGGGTTACCAATATAGCGAGATTACTGGTTGCATGAATGTAACAAAACGAGACAATGTTTGTGTATGTAATATTTAATTAACGGTAGATAGAATACTTGACATGTCAAAGATAGATGTTAGAATGAAACAAAGTTAGTAGTTACCGTTTTGATTGCCAGGCAAACGCGGCTGGCAGAGGGCGCCTGGCTAAGGCCAGGCGCCTGTTGGCCAAATTAATGGCAGAGCCAAATGAGAAGACTCTTGACCTGGTGCCGAAAAGGCAAAGAGAGAGGAAGGAAGCTTAACGTTGTTAGTTTTATAGGGCTCTGACCGGAAGTTGCAGAAAGGGTTCCACTTCCCGTCTAGATCCCAATCAAAACAAGGGAGACAACCGCTACACATACATCACTTGGTACACAGACACAGTCTACAACACATACACCACTTGGTACACAGACACAGTCTACAATACATACATCACTTGGTACACAGACACAGTCTACAACACATACACCACTTGGTACAAAGACACAGTCTACAACACATACATCACTTGGTACACAGACACAGTCTACAACACATACACCTCACTTGATACACAGACACAGTCCACAACACATACATCACTTGGTACACAGACACAGTCTACAACACATACACCACTTGGTACACAGACACAGTCTACAACACATACACCACTTGGTACACAGACACAGTCTACAACACACATACACCACTTGGTACACAGACACAGTCTACAACACATACACCACTTGGTACACAGACCCAGTCTACAACACATACACCACTTGCTACACAGTCACACTCTACAACACACACACATCACTTGGTACAGAGACACAGTCTACAACACATACCTCACTTGGTACACAGACACAGTCTACAACACACATACGCCACTTGGTACACAGACACAGTCTACAACACACATACCTCACTTGATACACAGACACAGTCTACAACACATACATCACTTGCTACACAGACACAGTCTACAAGACATACACCACTTGGTACACAGACACAGTCTACAACACATACATCACTTGGTACACAGACACAGTCTACAACACACATACCTCACTTGGTCCACAGACACAGTCTACAATACATACACCACTTGGTACACAGACACAGTCTACAACACATACACCACTTGGTACACAGACACAGTCTACAACACATACATCACTTGGTACACAGACACAGTCTACAACACACATACCTCACTTGGTCCACAGACACAGTCTACAACACATACATCACTTGGTACACAGACACAGTCTACAACACATACACCACTTGGTACACATACACAGTCTACATAACATACATCACTTGGTACACAGATACAGTCCACAACACATACATCACTTGGTACACAGACAGTCTACAACACATACATAACTTGCTACACAGACAAAGTCTACAACACATACACCACTTGGTACACAGACACAGTCTACAACACATACATCACTTGGTGCACAGACACAGTCTACAACACATACACCACTTGGTACACAGACACAGTCTACAACACACATACCTCACTTGGTCCACAGACACAGTCTACAACACATACATCACTTGGTACACAGACACAGTCCACAACACATACATCACTTGGTACACAGACACAGTCTACAACACACATAAATCACTTCGTACACAGACACAGTCTACAACACATACGTAACTTGCTACACAGACAAAGTCTACAACACATACACCACTTGGTACACAGACACAGTCTACAATACATACATCACTTGGTACACAGACACAGTCTACTACACATACACCACTTGGTACACAGACACAGTCTACAACACATACATCACTTGGTACACAGACAGTCTACAACACATACACCTCAATTGATACACAGACACAGTCCACAACACATACATCACTTGGTACACAGATACAGTCTACAACACATACACCACTTGGTACACAGACACAGTCTCCAATACATACATCACTTGGGACACAGACACAGTCTACAACACATACACCACTTGCTACACAGTCACACTCTACAACACACACACATCACTTGGTACAGAGACACAGTCTACAACACATACCTCACTTGGTACACAGACACAGTCTACAACACACATACACCACTTGGTACACAGACACAGTCTACAACACACATACCTTACTTGATACACAGACACAGTCCACAACACATACATCACTTGCTACACAGACACAGTCTACAAGACATACACCACTTGGTACACAGACACAGTCTACAACACATACACCACTTGGTACACAGACACAGTCTACAACACATACACCACTTGCTACACAGTCACACTCTACAACACACACACATCACTTGGTACAGAGACACAGTCTACAACACATACCTCACTTGGTACACAGACACAGTCTACAACACACATACACCACTTGGTACACAGACACAGTCTACAACACACATACCTCACTTGATACACAGACACAGTCTACAACACATACATCACTTGCTACACAGACACAGTCTACAAGACATACACCACATGGTACACAGATACAGTCTACAACACACATACCTCACTTGGTCCACAGACACAGTCTACAACACATACACCACTTGGTACACAGACACAGTCTACAACACATACATCACTTGGTACACAGACACAGTCTACAACACATATTCCACTTGGTACACAGACACAGTCTACAACACATACATCACTTGGTACACAGACACAGTCTACAACACACATACCTCACTTGGTCCACAGACACAGTCTACAACACATACACCACTTGGTACACAGACACAGTCTACAACACATACATCACTTGGTACACAGACACAGTCTACAACACATACATCACTTGGTACACAGACACAGTCTACAACACATACACCACTTGGTACACAGACACAGTCTACAACACATACATCACTTGGTACACAGACACAGTCTACAACACATATTCCACTTGGTACACAGACACAGTCTACAACACATACATCACTTGGTACACAGACACAGTCTACAACACATACCTCACTTGGTCCACAGACACAGTCTACAACACATACTTAACTTGGTACACAGACACAGCCTACAACACATACACCACTTGGTACACAGACACAGTCTACAACACATACATCACTTGGTACACAGACACAGTCTACAACACACTACCTCACTTGGTCCACAGACACAGTCCACAACACATACATCACTTGGTACACAGACACAATCTACAACACACATACCTCACTTGGTCCACAGACACAGTCTACAACACATACTTAACTTGGTACACAGACACAGCCTACAACACATACACCACTTGGTACACAGACACAGTCTACAACACATACATCACTTGGTACACAGACACAGCCTACAACACATACACCACTTGGTACACAGACACAGTCTACAACACATACACCACTTGGTACACAGACACAGTCTACATAACATACATCACTTGGTACACAGATACAGTCCACAACACATACATCACTTGGTACACAGACACAGTCTACAACACGTATATCACTTGCTACACAGACACAGGCTACAACATATACCTCACTTGCTACACAGACAAAGTCTACAACACATACATCACGTCGTACACAGATACAGTCTACAACACACACACATCACTTCGTACACATACACAACCACAACACATACATCACTTGGTACACAGACACAGTCTACAACACATATTCCAATTGGTACACAGACACAGGCTACAACACATACATCACTTGGTACACAGACACAGTCTACAACACATATTCCTCTTGGTACACAGACTCAGGCTACAACACATACATCACTTGGTACACAGACACAGTCTACAACACATATACACCACTTGGTACACAGACACAGTCTACAAAACACATACCTCACTTGATACACAGACACAGTCTACAACACATACATCACTTGCTACACAGACAAAGTCTACAACACATACATCACGTCGTACACAGACACAGTCTACAACACACATACCTCACTTGGTACACAGACACAGTCTACAACACATACACCACTTTGTACACAGACACAGTCTACAACACATACACCACTTGGTACACAGGCACAGTCTACAACACATACACCACCTGGTACACAGACACAGTCTACAACACATACACCAGCTGGTACACAGATACAGTCTACAACACATACATCGCTTGGTACACAGACACAGTCTACAACACATACATCATCTGGTACACAGACACAGTCTACAACACATACACCACTTGGTACACAGACAGAGTCTACAACACATACACCACTTGGTACACAGACACAGTCTACAACACATACACCACTTGGTACACAGACACAGTTTACAACACACATACCTCACTTGGTACACAGACACAGTCTACAACACATACACCACTTTGTACACAGACACAGTCTACAACACATACACCTCTTGGTACACAGACAGAGTCTACAACACATACATCACTTGGTACACAGAGACAGTCTACATTACATACATCACCTGGTACACAGACACAGTCTACAACACATACATCACTTGGTACACAGACACAGTCTACAACACATACACCACTTGGTACACAGACACAGTCTACATAACATACATCACTTGGTACACAGACACAGTCTACAACACATACATCACTTGGTACACAGACACAGTCTACAACACATACATCACCTGGTACACAGATACAGTCTACAACACATACATCACTTGGTACACAGACACAGTCTACGACACATACATCATCTGGTACACATACACAGTCTACAACACATATACCACTTGGTACACAGACACAGTCTACAACACATACATCACTTGGTGCACAGACACAGTCTACAACATATACATCACTTGGTACACAGACATAGTCTACAAAACATACACCACCTGGTACACAGACACAGTCTAAAACATATACACCACTTGGTACACAGACACAGTCTACAACACATACACCACTTGGTACACAGACAGAGTCTACAACACATACAACACTTGGTACACAGAGACAGTCTACAATACATACATCACCTGGTACACAGACACAGTCTACAACACATACATCACTTGGTACACAGACACAGTCTACATCACATACATCACTTGGTACACAGACACAGTCTACAACACATACACCACTTGGTACACAGACACAGTCTACAACACATACACCACCTGGTACACAGACACAGTCTACAACACATACACCAGCTGGTACACAGATACAGTCTACAACACATACATCACTTGGTACACAGACACAGTCTACAACACATACATCATCTGGTACACAGACACAGTCTACAACACATACACCACTTGGTACACAGACACAGTCTATAACACATACATCACTTGGTACACAGACACAGTCTACAACATAAACATCACTTGGTACACAGACACAGTCTACAATACATACATCACCTTGTACACAGACACAGTCTACAACACGTACACCACTTGGTACACCGATACAGTCTACAACACATACACCACCTGGTACACATACACAGTCCACAACACATACATCACTTGGTACACCGACACAGTCTACAACACATACACCACCTGGTACACAGACACAGTTTACATAACATATATCACTTGGTACACAGACACAGTCCACAACACATACACCACTTGGTACACAGACACAGTCTACAACACACATACATCACCTGGTACACAGACACAGTCTACAACACATACATCACTTAGTCCACAGACACAGTCCACAACACATACATCACTTGGTACACAGACACAGTCTACAACACATACACCACTTGGTACACAGACACAGTCTACAACACATACACCACTTGGTACACTGACACAGTCTAAAACACATACACCACTTGGTACACAGACACAGTCTACAACACATACACCACTTGGTACACAGACAGAGTCTACAACACATACACCACTTGGTACACAGACACAGTCTACAACACATACACCACTTGGTACACAGACACAGTTTACAACACACATACCTCACTTGGTACACAGACACAGTCTACAACACATACACCACTTTGTACACAGACACAGTCTACAACACATACACCACTTGGTACACAGGCACAGTCTACAACACATACACCACCTGGTACACAGACACAGTCTACAACACATACACCAGCTGGTACACAGATACAGTCTACAACACATACATCGCTTGGTACACAGACACAGTCTACAACACATACATCATCTGGTACACAGACACAGTCTACAACACATACACCACTTGGTACACAGACAGAGTCTACAACACATACACCACTTGGTACACAGACACAGTCTACAACACATACACCACTTGGTACACAGACACAGTTTACAACACACATACCTCACTTGGTACACAGACACAGTCTACAACACATACACCACTTTGTACACAGACACAGTCTACAACACATACACCACTTGGTACACAGACACAGTCTACAACACATACACCACCTGGTACACAGACACAGTCTACAACACATACACCAGCTGGTACACAGATACAGTCTACAACACATACACCACTTGGTACACAGACACAGTCTATAACACATACATCACTTGGTACACAGACACAGTCTACAACATAAACATCACTTGGTACACAGACACAGTCTACAATACATACATCACCTTGTACACAGACACAGTCTACAACACGTACACCACTTGGTACACCGATACAGTCTACAACACATACACCACCTGGTACACATACACAGTCCACAACACATACATCACTTGGTACACCGACACAGTCTACAACACAGACACCACCTGGTACACAGACACAGTTTACATAACATATATCACTTGGTACACTGACACAGTCTACAACACTTACATCACTTGGTACACAGACACAGTCCACAACACATACACCACTTGGTACACAGACACAGTCTACAACACATACACCACCTGGTACACAGACACAGTCTACAACACATACACCAGCTGGTACACAGATACAGTCTACAACACATACATCACTTGGTACACAGACACAGTCTACAACACATACATCATCTGGTACACAGACACAGTCTACAACACATACACCACTTGGTACACAGACACAGTCTATAACACATACATCACTTGGTACACAGACACAGTCTACAACATAAACATCACTTGGTACACAGACACAGTCTACAATACATACATCACCTTGTACACAGACACAGTCTACAACACGTACACCACTTGGTACACCGATACAGTCTACAACACATACACCACCTGGTACACATACACAGTCCACAACACATACATCACTTGGTACACCGACACAGTCTACAACACATACACCACCTGGTACACAGACACAGTTTACATAACATATATCACTTGGTACACAGACACAGTCCACAACACATACACCACTTGGTACACAGACACAGTCTACAACACACATACATCACCTGGTACACAGACACAGTCTACAACACATACATCACTTAGTCCACAGACACAGTCCACAACACATACATCACTTGGTACACAGACACAGTCTACAACACATACACCACTTGGTACACAGACACAGTCTACAACACATACACCACTTGGTACACTGACACAGTCTAAAACACATACACCACTTGGTACACAGACACAGTCTACAACACATACACCACTTGGTACACAGACAGAGTCTACAACACATACACCACTTGGTACACAGACACAGTCTACAACACATACACCACTTGGTACACAGACACAGTTTACAACACACATACCTCACTTGGTACACAGACACAGTCTACAACACATACACCACTTTGTACACAGACACAGTCTACAACACATACACCACTTGGTACACAGGCACAGTCTACAACACATACACCACCTGGTACACAGACACAGTCTACAACACATACACCAGCTGGTACACAGATACAGTCTACAACACATACATCGCTTGGTACACAGACACAGTCTACAACACATACATCATCTGGTACACAGACACAGTCTACAACACATACACCACTTGGTACACAGACAGAGTCTACAACACATACACCACTTGGTACACAGACACAGTCTACAACACATACACCACTTGGTACACAGACACAGTTTACAACACACATACCTCACTTGGTACACAGACACAGTCTACAACACATACACCACTTTGTACACAGACACAGTCTACAACACATACACCACTTGGTACACAGACACAGTCTACAACACATACACCACCTGGTACACAGACACAGTCTACAACACATACACCAGCTGGTACACAGATACAGTCTACAACACATACACCACTTGGTACACAGACACAGTCTATAACACATACATCACTTGGTACACAGACACAGTCTACAACATAAACATCACTTGGTACACAGACACAGTCTACAATACATACATCACCTTGTACACAGACACAGTCTACAACACGTACACCACTTGGTACACCGATACAGTCTACAACACATACACCACCTGGTACACATACACAGTCCACAACACATACATCACTTGGTACACCGACACAGTCTACAACACAGACACCACCTGGTACACAGACACAGTTTACATAACATATATCACTTGGTACACTGACACAGTCTACAACACTTACATCACTTGGTACACAGACACAGTCCACAACACATACACCACTTGGTACACAGACACAGTCTACAACACACATACATCACCTGGTACACAGACACAGCCTACAACACATACATCACTTAGTCCACAGACACAGTCCACAACACATACATCACTTGGTACACAGACACAGTCTACAACACATACACCACTTGGTACACAGACACAGTCTACAACACATACACCACTTGATACACTGACACAGTCTAAAACACATACACCACTTGGTACACAGACACAGTCTAAAACACATACACCACTTGGTACACATACACAGTCTACAACACATACACCACTTGGTACACAGACACAGTCTACAACACATACACCACTTGGTACACAGACACAGTTTACAACACACATACCTCACTTGGTACACAGACACAGTCTACAACACATACACCACTTGGTACACAGACACAGTCTACAACACATACACCACTTGGTACACTGACACAGTCTAAAACACATACACCACTTGGTACACAGACACAGTCTAAAACACATACACCACTTGGTACACATACACAGTCTACAACACATACACCACTTGGTACACAGACACAGTCTACAACACATACACCACTTGGTACACAGACACAGTTTACAACACACATACCTCACTTGGTACACAGACACAGTCTAC
Source organism: Eledone cirrhosa (assembly GCA_964016885.1). Classification (NCBI taxonomy): domain Eukaryota; kingdom Metazoa; phylum Mollusca; class Cephalopoda; order Octopoda; family Eledonidae; genus Eledone; species Eledone cirrhosa. The sequence goes on from OZ024741.1 coordinate 87,387,517, forward strand.
AACACATACACCACTTTGTACACAGACACAGTCTATAACACATACATCACTTGGTACACAGACACAGTCTACAACATAAACATCACTTGGTACACAGACACAGTCTACAATACATACATCACCTTGTACACAGACACAGTCTACAACACGTACACCACTTGGTACACCGATACAGTCTACAACACATACACCACCTGGTACACATACACAGTCCACAACACATACATCACTTGGTACACCGACACAGTCTACAACACATACACCACCTGGTACACAGACACAGTTTACATAACATATATCACTTGGTACACAGACACAGTCCACAACACATACACCACTTGGTACACAGACACAGTCTACAACACACATACATCACCTGGTACACAGACACAGTCTACAACACATACATCACTTAGTCCACAGACACAGTCCACAACACATACATCACTTGGTACACAGACACAGTCTACAACACATACACCACTTGGTACACAGACACAGTCTACAACACATACACCACTTGGTACACTGACACAGTCTAAAACACATACACCACTTGGTACACAGACACAGTCTACAACACATACACCACTTGGTACACAGACAGAGTCTACAACACATACACCACTTGGTACACAGACACAGTCTACAACACATACACCACTTGGTACACAGACACAGTTTACAACACACATACCTCACTTGGTACACAGACACAGTCTACAACACATACACCACTTTGTACACAGACACAGTCTACAACACATACACCACTTGGTACACAGGCACAGTCTACAACACATACACCACCTGGTACACAGACACAGTCTACAACACATACACCAGCTGGTACACAGATACAGTCTACAACACATACATCGCTTGGTACACAGACACAGTCTACAACACATACATCATCTGGTACACAGACACAGTCTACAACACATACACCACTTGGTACACAGACAGAGTCTACAACACATACACCACTTGGTACACAGACACAGTCTACAACACATACACCACTTGGTACACAGACACAGTTTACAACACACATACCTCACTTGGTACACAGACACAGTCTACAACACATACACCACTTTGTACACAGACACAGTCTACAACACATACACCTCTTGGTACACAGACAGAGTCTACAACACATACATCACTTGGTACACAGAGACAGTCTACATTACATACATCACCTGGTACACAGACACAGTCTACAACACATACATCACTTGGTACACAGACACAGTCTACAACACATACACCACTTGGTACACAGACACAGTCTACATAACATACATCACTTGGTACACAGACACAGTCTACAACACATACATCACTTGGTACACAGACACAGTCTACAACACATACATCACCTGGTACACAGATACAGTCTACAACACATACATCACTTGGTACACAGACACAGTCTACGACACATACATCATCTGGTACACATACACAGTCTACAACACATATACCACTTGGTACACAGACACAGTCTACAACACATACATCACTTGGTGCACAGACACAGTCTACAACATATACATCACTTGGTACACAGACATAGTCTACAAAACATACACCACCTGGTACACAGACACAGTCTAAAACATATACACCACTTGGTACACAGACACAGTCTACAACACATACACCACTTGGTACACAGACAGAGTCTACAACACATACAACACTTGGTACACAGAGACAGTCTACAATACATACATCACCTGGTACACAGACACAGTCTACAACACATACATCACTTGGTACACAGACACAGTCTACATCACATACATCACTTGGTACACAGACACAGTCTACAACACATACACCACTTGGTACACAGACACAGTCTACAACACATACACCACCTGGTACACAGACACAGTCTACAACACATACACCAGCTGGTACACAGATACAGTCTACAACACATACATCACTTGGTACACAGACACAGTCTACAACACATACATCATCTGGTACACAGACACAGTCTACAACACATACACCACTTGGTACACAGACACAGTCTATAACACATACATCACTTGGTACACAGACACAGTCTACAACATAAACATCACTTGGTACACAGACACAGTCTACAATACATACATCACCTTGTACACAGACACAGTCTACAACACGTACACCACTTGGTACACCGATACAGTCTACAACACATACACCACCTGGTACACATACACAGTCCACAACACATACATCACTTGGTACACCGACACAGTCTACAACACATACACCACCTGGTACACAGACACAGTTTACATAACATATATCACTTGGTACACAGACACAGTCCACAACACATACACCACTTGGTACACAGACACAGTCTACAACACACATACATCACCTGGTACACAGACACAGTCTACAACACATACATCACTTAGTCCACAGACACAGTCCACAACACATACATCACTTGGTACACAGACACAGTCTACAACACATACACCACTTGGTACACAGACACAGTCTACAACACATACACCACTTGGTACACTGACACAGTCTAAAACACATACACCACTTGGTACACAGACACAGTCTACAACACATACACCACTTGGTACACAGACAGAGTCTACAACACATACACCACTTGGTACACAGACACAGTCTACAACACATACACCACTTGGTACACAGACACAGTTTACAACACACATACCTCACTTGGTACACAGACACAGTCTACAACACATACACCACTTTGTACACAGACACAGTCTACAACACATACACCACTTGGTACACAGGCACAGTCTACAACACATACACCACCTGGTACACAGACACAGTCTACAACACATACACCAGCTGGTACACAGATACAGTCTACAACACATACATCGCTTGGTACACAGACACAGTCTACAACACATACATCATCTGGTACACAGACACAGTCTACAACACATACACCACTTGGTACACAGACAGAGTCTACAACACATACACCACTTGGTACACAGACACAGTCTACAACACATACACCACTTGGTACACAGACACAGTTTACAACACACATACCTCACTTGGTACACAGACACAGTCTACAACACATACACCACTTTGTACACAGACACAGTCTACAACACATACACCACTTGGTACACAGACACAGTCTACAACACATACACCACCTGGTACACAGACACAGTCTACAACACATACACCAGCTGGTACACAGATACAGTCTACAACACATACACCACTTGGTACACAGACACAGTCTATAACACATACATCACTTGGTACACAGACACAGTCTACAACATAAACATCACTTGGTACACAGACACAGTCTACAATACATACATCACCTTGTACACAGACACAGTCTACAACACGTACACCACTTGGTACACCGATACAGTCTACAACACATACACCACCTGGTACACATACACAGTCCACAACACATACATCACTTGGTACACCGACACAGTCTACAACACAGACACCACCTGGTACACAGACACAGTTTACATAACATATATCACTTGGTACACTGACACAGTCTACAACACTTACATCACTTGGTACACAGACACAGTCCACAACACATACACCACTTGGTACACAGACACAGTCTACAACACACATACATCACCTGGTACACAGACACAGTCTACAACACATACATCACTTAGTCCACAGACACAGTCCACAACACATACATCACTTGGTACACAGACACAGTCTACAACACATACACCACTTGGTACACAGACACAGTCTACAACACATACACCACTTGGTACACTGACACAGTCTAAAACACATACACCACTTGGTACACAGACACAGTCTAAAACACATACACCACTTGGTACACATACACAGTCTACAACACATACACCACTTGGTACACAGACACAGTCTACAACACATACACCACTTGGTACACAGACACAGTTTACAACACACATACCTCACTTGGTACACAGACACAGTCTACAACACATACACCACTTGGTACACAGACACAGTCTACAACACATACACCACTTGGTACACTGACACAGTCTAAAACACATACACCACTTGGTACACAGACACAGTCTAAAACACATACACCACTTGGTACACATACACAGTCTACAACACATACACCACTTGGTACACAGACACAGTCTACAACACATACACCACTTGGTACACAGACACAGTTTACAACACACATACCTCACTTGGTACACAGACACAGTCTACAACACATACACCACTTTGTACACAGACACAGTCTATAACACATACATCACTTGGTACACAGACACAGTCTACAACATAAACATCACTTGGTACACAGACACAGTCTACAATACATACATCACCTTGTACACAGACACAGTCTACAACACGTACACCACTTGGTACACCGATACAGTCTACAACACATACACCACCTGGTACACATACACAGTCCACAACACATACATCACTTGGTACACCGACACAGTCTACAACACATACACCACCTGGTACACAGACACAGTTTACATAACATATATCACTTGGTACACTGACACAGTCTACAACACTTACATCACTTGGTACACAGACACAGTCCACAACACATACACCACTTGGTACACAGACACAGTCTACAACACACATACATCACCTGGTACACAGACACAGTCTACAACACATACATCACTTAGTCCACAGACACAGTCCACAACACATACATCACTTGGTACACAGACACAGTCTACAACACATACACCACTTGGTACACTGACACAGTCTAAAACACATACACCACTTGGTACACAGACACAGTCTACAACACATACACCACTTGGTACACAGACAGAGTCTACAACACATACACCACTTGGTACACAGACACAGTCTACAACACATACACCACTTGGTACACAGACACAGTTTACAACACACATACCTCACTTGGTACACAGACACAGTCTACAACACATACACCACTTTGTACACAGACACAGTCTACAACACATACACCACTTGGTACACAGACACAGTCTACAACACATACACCACCTGGTACACAGACACAGTCTACAACACATACACCAGCTGGTACACAGATACAGTCTACAACACATACATCACTTGGTACACAGACACAGTCTACAACACATACATCATCTGGTACACAGACACAGTCTACAACACATACACCACTTGGTACACAGACAGAGTCTACAACACATACACCACTTGGTACACAGACACAGTCTACAACACATACACCACTTGGTACACAGACACAGTTTACAACACACATACCTCACTTGGTACACAGACACAGTCTACAACACATACACCACTTTGTACACAGACACAGTCTACAACACATACACCACTTGGTACACAGACACAGTCTACAACACATACACCACCTGGTACACAGACACAGTCTACAACACATACACCAGCTGGTACACAGATATAGTCTACAACACATACACCACTTGGTACACAGACACAGTCTATAACACATACATCACTTGGTACACAGACACAGTCTACAACATAAACATCACTTGGTACACAGACACAGTCTACAATACATACATCACCTTGTACACAGACACAGTCTACAACACGTACACCACATGGTACACCGATACAGTCTACAACACATACACCACCTGGTACACATACACAGTCCACAACACATACATCACTTGGTACACCGACACAGTCTACAACACATACACCACCTGGTACACAGACACAGTTTACATAACATATATCACTTGGTACACTGACACAGTCTACAACACTTACATCACTTGGTACACAGACACAGTCCACAACACATACACCACTTGGTACACAGACACAGTCTACAACACACATACATCACCTGGTACACAGACACAGTCTACAACACATACATCACTTAGTCCACAGACACAGTCCACAACACATACATCACTTGGTACACAGACACAGTCTACAACACATACACCACTTGGTACACAGACACAGTCTACAACACATACACCACTTGATACACTGACACAGTCTAAAACACATACACCACTTGGTACACAGACACAGTCTAAAACACATACACCACTTGGTACACATACACAGTCTACAACACATACACCACTTGGTACACAGACACAGTCTACAACACATACACCACTTGGTACACAGACACAGTTTACAACACACATACCTCACTTGGTACACAGACACAGTCTACAACACATACACCACTTGGTACACAGACACAGTCTACAACACATACACCACTTGGTACACTGACACAGTCTAAAACACATACACCACTTGGTACACAGACACAGTCTAAAACACATACACCACTTGGTACACATACACAGTCTACAACACATACACAAATTGGTACACAGACACAGTCTACAACACATACACCACTTGGTACACAGACACAGTTTACAACACACATACCTCACTTGGTACACAGACACAGTCTACAACACATACACCACTTTGTACACAGACACAGTCTACATAACATACATCACTTGGTACACAGACACAGTCTACAATACATACATCACCTGGTACACAGACACAGTCTACAATACATACATCACCTGGTACACAGACACAGTCTACAACACATACATCACCTGGTACACAGACACGGTCTACAACACATACATCACTTGGTACACAGACACAGTCTACAATACATACATCACCTGGTACACAGACACAGTCTACAACACATACATCACGTGGTACACAGACACAGTCTACAACACATATTCCACTTGGTACACAGACACAGTCTACAACACGCACACATCACTTTGTACACATACACAACCACAACACATACATCACTTGGTACACAGACACAGTCTACAACACATATTCCACTTGGTACACAGACACAGGCCATAACACGTACATCACTTGGTACACAGACACAGTCTACAACACGTATATCACTTGCTACACAGACACAGGCTACAACATATACCTCACTTGGTACACAGACACAGTCTACAACACATACATCACGTCGTACACAGACACAGTCTACAACACACACACATCACTTCGTACACATACACAACCACAACACATACATCACTTGGTACACAGACACAGTCTACAACACATATTCCACTTGGTACACAGACACAGGCTACAACACATACATCACTTGGTACACAGACACAGTCTACAACACATATTCCACTTGGTACACAGACACAGGCTACAACACATACATCACTTGGTACACAGACACAGTCTACAACACATACACCACTTGGTACACAGACAAAGTCTACAACACATACACCACTTGGTACACAGACACAGTCTACAACACACATACCTCACTTGATACACAGACACAGTCTACAACACATACATCACTTGCTACACAGACAAAGTCTACAACACATACATCACGTCGTACACAGACACAGTCTACAACACACATACACCACTTGGTACACAGACACAGTCTACAACACACATACCTCACTTGGTACACAGACACAGTCCACAACACATACACCACTTGGTACACAGACACAGTCTACAACACATACACCACTTGGTACACAGACACAGTCTACAACACATACACCACTTGGTACACAGACACAGTTTACAACACACATACCTCACTTGGTACACAGACACAGTCTACAACACATACACCACTTTGTACACAGACACAGTCTACAACACATACACCACTTGGTACACAGACACAGTCTACAACACATACACCACCTGGTACACAGACACAGTCTACAACACATACACCAGCTGGTACACAGATACAGTCTAGAACACATACATCACTTGGTACACAGACACAGTCTACAACACATACATCATCTGGTACACAGACACAGTCTACAACACATACACCACTTGGTACACAGACAGAGTCTACAACACATACACCACTTGGTACACAGACACAGTCTACAACACATACACCACTTGGTACACAGACACAGTTTACAACACACATACCTCACTTGGTACACAGACACAGTCTACAACACATACACCACTTTGTACACAGACACAGTCTACAACACATACACCACTTGGTACACAGACACAGTCTACAACACATACACCACCTGGTACACAGACACAGTCTACAACACATACACCAGCTGGTACACAGATATAGTCTACAACACATACACCACTTGGTACACAGACACAGTCTATAACACATACATCACTTGGTACACAGACACAGTCTACAACATAAACATCACTTGGTACACAGACACAGTCTACAATACATACATCACCTTGTACACAGACACAGTCTACAACACGTACACCACTTGGTACACCGATACAGTCTACAACACATACACCACCTGGTACACATACACAGTCCACAACACATACATCACTTGGTACACCGACACAGTCTACAACACATACACCACCTGGTACACAGACACAGTTTACATAACATATATCACTTGGTACACTGACACAGTCTACAACACTTACATCACTTGGTACACAGACACAGTCCACAACACATACACCACTTGGTACACAGACACAGTCTACAACACACATACATCACCTGGTACACAGACACAGTCTACAACACATACATCACTTAGTCCACAGACACAGTCCACAACACATACATCACTTGGTACACAGACACAGTCTACAACACATACACCACTTGGTACACAGACACAGTCTACAACACATACACCACTTGGTACACTGACACAGTCTAAAACACATACACCACTTGGTACACAGACACAGTCTAAAACACATACACCACTTGGTACACATACACAGTCTACAACACATACACCACTTGGTACACAGACACAGTCTACAACACATACACCACTTGGTACACAGGCACAGTTTACAACACACATACCTCACTTGGTACACAGACACAGTCTACAACACATACACCACTTGGTACACAGACACAGTCTACAACACATACACCACTTGGTACACTGACACAGTCTAAAACACATACACCACTTGGTACACAGACACAGTCTAAAACACATACACCACTTGGTACACATACACAGTCTACAACACATACACAAATTGGTACACAGACACAGTCTACAACACATACACCACTTGGTACACAGACACAGTTTACAACACACATACCTCACTTGGTACACAGACACAGTCTACAACACATACACCACTTTGTACATAGACACAGTCTACATAACATACATCACTTGGTACACAGACACAGTCTACAATACATACATCACCTGGTACACAGACACAGTCTACAATACATACATCACCTGGTACACAGACACAGTCTACAACACATACATCACCTGGTACACAGACACGGTCTACAACACATACATCACTTGGTACACAGACACAGTCTACAATACATACATCACCTGGTACACAGACACAGTCTACAACACATACATCACGTGGTACACAGACACAGTCTACAACACATATTCCACTTGGTACACAGACACAGTCTACAACACGCACACATCACTTTGTACACATACACAACCACAACACATACATCACTTGGTACACAGACACAGTCTACAACACATATTCCACTTGGTACACAGACACAGGCCATAACACGTACATCACTTGGTACACAGACACAGTCTACAACACGTATATCACTTGCTACACAGACACAGGCTACAACATATACCTCACTTGGTACACAGACACAGTCTACAACACATACATCACGTCGTACACAGACACAGTCTACAACACACACACATCACTTCGTACACATACACAACCACAACACATACATCACTTGGTACACAGACACAGTCTACAACACATATTCCACTTGGTACACAGACACAGGCTACAACACATACATCACTTGGTACACAGACACAGTCTACAACACATATTCCACTTGGTACACAGACACAGGCTACAACACATACATCACTTGGTACACAGACACAGTCTACAACACATACACCACTTGGTACACAGACAAAGTCTACAACACATACACCACTTGGTACACAGACACAGTCTACAACACACATACCTCACTTGATACACAGACACAGTCTACAACACATACATCACTTGCTACACAGATAAAGTCTACAACACATACATCACGTCGTACACAGACACAGTCTACAACACACATACACCACTTGGTACACAGACACAGTCTACAACACACATACCTCACTTGGTACACAGACACAGTCCACAACACATACACCACTTGGTACACAGACACAGTCTACAACACATACACCACTTGGTACACAGACACAGTCTACAACACATACACCACTTGGTACACAGACACAGTCTACAATACATACATCACTTGGTACACAGACACAGTCTACAACACATACACCACTTGGTACACAGACACAGTCTACAATACATACATCACTTGGTACACAGACACAGTCTACAACACATACACCACTTGGTACAAAGACACAGTCTACAACACATACATCACTTGGTACACAGACACAGTCTACAATACATACACCTCACTTGATACACAGACACAGTCCACAACACATACATCACTTGGTACACAGACACAGTCTACAACACATACACCACTTGGTACACAGACACAGTCTACAACACATACACCACTTGGTACACAGACACAGTCTACAACACACATACACCACTTGGTACACAGACACAGTCTACAACACATACACCACTTGGTACACAGACACAGTCTACAACACATACACCACTTGGTACACAGTCACACTCTACAACACACACACATCACTTGGTACAGAGACACAGTCTACAACACATACCTCACTTGGTACACAGACACAGTCTACAACACACATACACCACTTGGTACACAGACACAGTCTACAACACACATACCTCACTTGATACACAGACACAGTCTACAACACATACATCACTTGCTACACAGACACAGTCTACAAGACATACACCACTTGGTACACAGACACAGTCTACAACACATACATCACTTGGTACACAGACACAGTCTACAACACACATACCTCACTTGGTACACAGACACAGTCTACAACACATACACCACTTGGTACACAGACACAGTCTACATAACATACATCACTTGGTACACAGATACAGTCCACAACACATACATCACTTGGTACACAGACACATTCTACAACACATACATCACTTGGTACACAGACACAGTCTACAACACATACATAACTTGCTACACAGTCAAAGTCTACAACACATACACCACTTGGTACACAGACACAGTCTACATAACATACATCACTTGGTACACAGATACAGTCCACAACACATACATCACTTGGTACACAGACACATTCTACAACACATACATCACTTGGTACACAGACACAGTCTACAACACATACATAACTTGCTACACAGACAAAGTCTACAACACATACACCACTTGGTACACAGACACAGTCTACAACACATACATCACTTGGTGCACAGACACAGTCTACAACACACATACACCACTTGGTACACAGACACAGTCTACAACACACATACCTCACTTGGTCCACAGACACAGTCTACAACACATACATCACTTGGTACACAGACACAGTCTACAACACACATAAATCCCTTCGTACACAGACACAGTCTACAACACATACGTAACTTGCTACACAGACAAAGACTACAACACATACACCACTTGGTTCACAGACACAGTCTACAATACATACATCACTTGGTACACAGACACAGTCTACAACACATACACCACTTGGTACACAGACACAGTCTACAACACATACATCACTTGGTACACAGACAGTCTACAACACATACACCTCACTTGATACACAGACACAGTCCACAACACATACATCACTTGGTACACAGATACAGTCTACAACACATACACCACTTGGTACACAGACACAGTCTCCAATACATACATCACTTGGGACACAGACACAGTCCACAACACATACATCACTTGGTACACAGACACAGTCTACAACACACATACACCACTTGGTACACAGACACAGTCTACAACACATACACCTCACTTGATACACAGACACAGTCTACAACACATACACCACTTGGTACACAGACAGTCTACAACACATACACCTCACTTGATACACAGACACAGTCTACAACACATACACCACTTGGTACACAGACACAGTCTACAACACATACACCACTTGCTACACAGTCACACTCTACAACACACACACATCACTTGGTACAGAGACACAGTCTACAACACATACCTCACTTGGTACACAGACACAGTCTACAACACACATACACCACTTGGTACACAGACACAGTCTACAACACACATACCTCACTTGATACACAGACACAGTCTACAACACATACATCACTTGCTACACAGACACAGTCTACAAGACATACACCACATGGTACACAGACACAGTCTACAACACACATACCTCACTTGGTCCACAGACACAGTCTACAACACATACACCACTTGGTACACAGACACAGTCTACAACACATACATCACTTGGTACACAGACACAGTCTACAACACATATTCCACTTGGTACACAGACACAGTCTACAACACATACATCACTTGGTACACAGACACAGTCTACAACACACATACCTCACTTGGTCCACAGACACAGTCTACAACACATACTTAACTTGGTACACAGACACAGTCTACAACACATACACCACTTGGTACACAGACACAGTCTACAACACATACACCACTTGGTACACATACACAGTCTACAACACATACACCACTTGGTACACAGACACAGTCTACAACACATACATCACTTGGTACACAGACACAGTCTACAACACACTACCTCACTTGGTCCACAGACACAGTCCACAACACATACATCACTTGGTACACAGACACAGTCTACAACACATACACCACTTGGTACACAGACACAGTCTACATAACATACATCACTTGGTGCACAGACACAGTCTACAACACATACACCACTTGGTACACAGACACAGTCTACAACACATACATCACTTGGTGCACAGACACAGTCTACAACACACATACACCACTTTGTACACAGACACAGTCTACAACACACATACCTCACTTGGTCCACAGACACAGTCTACAACACATACATCACTTGGTACACAGACACAGTCTACAACACACATAAATCCCTTCGTACACAGACACAGTCTACAACACATACGTAACTTGCTACACAGACAAAGTCTACAACACATACACCACTTGGTTCACAGACACAGTCTACAATACATACATCACTTGGTACACAGACACAGTCTACAACACATACACCACTTGGTACACAGACACAGTCTACAACACATACATCACTTGGTACACAGACAGTCTACAACACATACACCTCACTTGATACACAGACACAGTCCACAACACATACATCACTTGGTACACAGATACAGTCTACAACACATACACCACTTGGTACACAGACACAGTCTCCAATACATACATCACTTGGGACACAGACACAGTCCACAACACATACATCACTTGGTACACAGACACAGTCTACAACACACATACACCACTTGGTACACAGACACAGTCTACAACACATACACCTCACTTGATACACAGACACAGTCTACAACACATACACCACTTGGTACACAGACAGTCTACAACACATACACCTCACTTGATACACAGACACAGTCTACAACACATACACCACTTGGTACACAGACACAGTCTACAACACATACACCACTTGCTACACAGTCACACTCTACAACACACACACATCACTTGGTACAGAGACACAGTCTACAACACATACCTCACTTGGTACACAGACACAGTCTACAACACACATACACCACTTGGTACACAGACACAGTCTACAACACACATACCTCACTTGATACACAGACACAGTCTACAACACATACATCACTTGCTACACAGACACAGTCTACAAGACATACACCACATGGTACACAGACACAGTCTACAACACACATACCTCACTTGGTCCACAGACACAGTCTACAACACATACACCACTTGGTACACAGACACAGTCTACAACACATACATCACTTGGTACACAGACACAGTCTACAACACATATTCCACTTGGTACACAGACACAGTCTACAACACATACATCACTTGGTACACAGACACAGTCTACAACACACATACCTCACTTGGTCCACAGACACAGTCTACAACACATACTTAACTTGGTACACAGACACAGTCTACAACACATACACCACTTTGTACACAGACACAGTCTACAACACATACACCACTTGGTACACAGACACAGTCTACAACACATACACCACCTGGTACACAGACACAGTCTACAACACATACACCAGCTGGTACACAGATATAGTCTACAACACATACACCACTTGGTACACAGACACAGTCTATAACACATACATCACTTGGTACACAGACACAGTCTACAACATAAACATCACTTGGTACACAGACACAGTCTACAATACATACATCACCTTGTACACAGACACAGTCTACAACACGTACACCACTTGGTACACCGATACAGTCTACAACACATACACCACCTGGTACACATACACAGTCCACAACACATACATCACTTGGTACACCGACACAGTCTACAACACATACACCACCTGGTACACAGACACAGTTTACATAACATATATCACTTGGTACACTGACACAGTCTACAACACTTACATCACTTGGTACACAGACACAGTCCACAACACATACACCACTTGGTACACAGACACAGTCTACAACACACATACATCACCTGGTACACAGACACAGTCTACAACACATACATCACTTAGTCCACAGACACAGTCCACAACACATACATCACTTGGTACACAGACACAGTCTACAACACATACACCACTTGGTACACAGACACAGTCTACAACACATACACCACTTGGTACACTGACACAGTCTAAAACACATACACCACTTGGTACACAGACACAGTCTAAAACACATACACCACTTGGTACACATACACAGTCTACAACACATACACCACTTGGTACACAGACACAGTCTACAACACATACACCACTTGGTACACAGGCACAGTTTACAACACACATACCTCACTTGGTACACAGACACAGTCTACAACACATACACCACTTGGTACACAGATACAGTCTACAACACATACACCACTTGGTACACTGACACAGTCTAAAACACATACACCACTTGGTACACAGACACAGTCTAAAACACATACACCACTTGGTACACATACACAGTCTACAACACATACACAAATTGGTACACAGACACAGTCTACAACACATACACCACTTGGTACACAGACACAGTTTACAACACACATACCTCACTTGGTACACAGACACAGTCTACAACACATACACCACTTTGTACATAGACACAGTCTACATAACATACATCACTTGGTACACAGACACAGTCTACAATACATACATCACCTGGTACACAGACACAGTCTACAATACATACATCACCTGGTACACAGACACAGTCTACAACACATACATCACCTGGTACACAGACACGGTCTACAACACATACATCACTTGGTACACAGACACAGTCTACAATACATACATCACCTGGTACACAGACACAGTCTACAACACATACATCACGTGGTACACAGACACAGTCTACAACACATATTCCACTTGGTACACAGACACAGTCTACAACACGCACACATCACTTTGTACACATACACAACCACAACACATACATCACTTGGTACACAGACACAGTCTACAACACATATTCCACTTGGTACACAGACACAGGCCATAACACGTACATCACTTGGTACACAGACACAGTCTACAACACGTATATCACTTGCTACACAGACACAGGCTACAACATATACCTCACTTGGTACACAGACACAGTCTACAACACATACATCACGTCGTACACAGACACAGTCTACAACACACACACATCACTTCGTACACATACACAACCACAACACATACATCACTTGGTACACAGACACAGTCTACAACACATATTCCACTTGGTACACAGACACAGGCTACAACACATACATCACTTGGTACACAGACACAGTCTACAACACATATTCCACTTGGTACACAGACACAGGCTACAACACATACATCACTTGGTACACAGACACAGTCTACAACACATACACCACTTGGTACACAGACAAAGTCTACAACACATACACCACTTGGTACACAGACACAGTCTACAACACACATACCTCACTTGATACACAGACACAGTCTACAACACATACATCACTTGCTACACAGACAAAGTCTACAACACATACATCACGTCGTACACAGACACAGTCTACAACACACATACACCACTTGGTACACAGACACAGTCTACAACACACATACCTCACTTGGTACACAGACACAGTCCACAACACATACACCACTTGGTACACAGACACAGTCTACAACACATACACCACTTGGTACACAGACACAGTCTACAACACATACACCACTTGGTACACAGACACAGTCTACAATACATACATCACTTGGTACACAGACACAGTCTACAACACATACACCACTTGGTACACAGACACAGTCTACAATACATACATCACTTGGTACACAGACACAGTCTACAACACATACACCACTTGGTACAAAGACACAGTCTACAACACATACATCACTTGGTACACAGACACAGTCTACAATACATACACCTCACTTGATACACAGACACAGTCCACAACACATACATCACTTGGTACACAGACACAGTCTACAACACATACACCACTTGGTACACAGACACAGTCTACAACACATACACCACTTGGTACACAGACACAGTCTACAACACACATACACCACTTGGTACACAGACACAGTCTACAACACATACACCACTTGGTACACAGACACAGTCTACAACACATACACCACTTGGTACACAGTCACACTCTACAACACACACACATCACTTGGTACAGAGACACAGTCTACAACACATACCTCACTTGGTACACAGACACAGTCTACAACACACATACACCACTTGGTACACAGACACAGTCTACAACACACATACCTCACTTGATACACAGACACAGTCTACAACACATACATCACTTGCTACACAGACACAGTCTACAAGACATACACCACTTGGTACACAGACACAGTCTACAACACATACATCACTTGGTACACAGACACAGTCTACAACACACATACCTCACTTGGTACACAGACACAGTCTACAACACATACACCACTTGGTACACAGACACAGTCTACATAACATACATCACTTGGTACACAGATACAGTCCACAACACATACATCACTTGGTACACAGACACATTCTACAACACATACATCACTTGGTACACAGACACAGTCTACAACACATACATAACTTGCTACACAGTCAAAGTCTACAACACATACACCACTTGGTACACAGACACAGTCTACATAACATACATCACTTGGTACACAGATACAGTCCACAACACATACATCACTTGGTACACAGACACATTCTACAACACATACATCACTTGGTACACAGACACAGTCTACAACACATACATAACTTGCTACACAGACAAAGTCTACAACACATACACCACTTGGTACACAGACACAGTCTACAACACATACATCACTTGGTGCACAGACACAGTCTACAACACACATACACCACTTGGTACACAGACACAGTCTACAACACACATACCTCACTTGGTCCACAGACACAGTCTACAACACATACATCACTTGGTACACAGACACAGTCTACAACACACATAAATCCCTTCGTACACAGACACAGTCTACAACACATACGTAACTTGCTACACAGACAAAGACTACAACACATACACCACTTGGTTCACAGACACAGTCTACAATACATACATCACTTGGTACACAGACACAGTCTACAACACATACACCACTTGGTACACAGACACAGTCTACAACACATACATCACTTGGTACACAGACAGTCTACAACACATACACCTCACTTGATACACAGACACAGTCCACAACACATACATCACTTGGTACACAGATACAGTCTACAACACATACACCACTTGGTACACAGACACAGTCTCCAATACATACATCACTTGGGACACAGACACAGTCCACAACACATACATCACTTGGTACACAGACACAGTCTACAACACACATACACCACTTGGTACACAGACACAGTCTACAACACATACACCTCACTTGATACACAGACACAGTCTACAACACATACACCACTTGGTACACAGACAGTCTACAACACATACACCTCACTTGATACACAGACACAGTCTACAACACATACACCACTTGGTACACAGACACAGTCTACAACACATACACCACTTGCTACACAGTCACACTCTACAACACACACACATCACTTGGTACAGAGACACAGTCTACAACACATACCTCACTTGGTACACAGACACAGTCTACAACACACATACACCACTTGGTACACAGACACAGTCTACAACACACATACCTCACTTGATACACAGACACAGTCTACAACACATACATCACTTGCTACACAGACACAGTCTACAAGACATACACCACATGGTACACAGACACAGTCTACAACACACATACCTCACTTGGTCCACAGACACAGTCTACAACACATACACCACTTGGTACACAGACACAGTCTACAACACATACATCACTTGGTACACAGACACAGTCTACAACACATATTCCACTTGGTACACAGACACAGTCTACAACACATACATCACTTGGTACACAGACACAGTCTACAACACACATACCTCACTTGGTCCACAGACACAGTCTACAACACATACTTAACTTGGTACACAGACACAGTCTACAACACATACACCACTTGGTACACAGACACAGTCTACAACACATACACCACTTGGTACACATACACAGTCTACAACACATACACCACTTGGTACACAGACACAGTCTACAACACATACATCACTTGGTACACAGACACAGTCTACAACACACTACCTCACTTGGTCCACAGACACAGTCCACAACACATACATCACTTGGTACACAGACACAGTCTACAACACATACACCACTTGGTACACAGACACAGTCTACATAACATACATCACTTGGTGCACAGACACAGTCTACAACACATACACCACTTGGTACACAGACACAGTCTACAACACATACATCACTTGGTGCACAGACACAGTCTACAACACACATACACCACTTGGTACACAGACACAGTCTACAACACACATACCTCACTTGGTCCACAGACACAGTCTACAACACATACATCACTTGGTACACAGACACAGTCTACAACACACATAAATCCCTTCGTACACAGACACAGTCTACAACACATACGTAACTTGCTACACAGACAAAGTCTACAACACATACACCACTTGGTTCACAGACACAGTCTACAATACATACATCACTTGGTACACAGACACAGTCTACAACACATACACCACTTGGTACACAGACACAGTCTACAACACATACATCACTTGGTACACAGACAGTCTACAACACATACACCTCACTTGATACACAGACACAGTCCACAACACATACATCACTTGGTACACAGATACAGTCTACAACACATACACCACTTGGTACACAGACACAGTCTCCAATACATACATCACTTGGGACACAGACACAGTCCACAACACATACATCACTTGGTACACAGACACAGTCTACAACACACATACACCACTTGGTACACAGACACAGTCTACAACACATACACCTCACTTGATACACAGACACAGTCTACAACACATACACCACTTGGTACACAGACAGTCTACAACACATACACCTCACTTGATACACAGACACAGTCTACAACACATACACCACTTGGTACACAGACACAGTCTACAACACATACACCACTTGCTACACAGTCACACTCTACAACACACACACATCACTTGGTACAGAGACACAGTCTACAACACATACCTCACTTGGTACACAGACACAGTCTACAACACACATACACCACTTGGTACACAGACACAGTCTACAACACACATACCTCACTTGATACACAGACACAGTCTACAACACATACATCACTTGCTACACAGACACAGTCTACAAGACATACACCACATGGTACACAGACACAGTCTACAACACACATACCTCACTTGGTCCACAGACACAGTCTACAACACATACACCACTTGGTACACAGACACAGTCTACAACACATACATCACTTGGTACACAGACACAGTCTACAACACATATTCCACTTGGTACACAGACACAGTCTACAACACATACATCACTTGGTACACAGACACAGTCTACAACACACATACCTCACTTGGTCCACAGACACAGTCTACAACACATACTTAACTTGGTACACAGACACAGTCTACAACACATACACCACTTGGTACACAGACACAGTCTACAACACATACACCACTTGGTACACATACACAGTCTACAACACATACACCACTTGGTACACAGACACAGTCTACAACACATACATCACTTGGTACACAGACACAGTCTACAACACACTACCTCACTTGGTCCACAGACACAGTCCACAACACATACATCACTTGGTACACAGACACAGTCTACAACACATACACCACTTGGTACACAGACACAGTCTACATAACATACATCACTTGGTACACAGATACAGTCCACAACACATACATCACTTGGTACACAGACAGTCTACAACACATACATAACTTGCTACACAGACAAAGTCTACAACACATACACCACTTGGTACACTGACACAGTCTAAAACACATACACCACTTGGTACACAGACACAGTCTAAAACACATACACCACTTGGTACACATACACAGTCTACAACACATACACCACTTGGTACACAGACACAGTCTACAACACATACACCACTTGGTACACAGACACAGTTTACAACACACATACCTCACTTGTTACACAGACACAGTCTACAACATATACACCACTTTGTACACAGACACAGTCTACATAACATACATCACTTGGTACACAGACACAGTCCACATCACATACATCACTTGGTACACAGACACAGTCTACAATACATACATCACCTGGTACACAGACACAGTCTACAATACATACATCACCTGGTACACAGACACGGTCTACAACACATACATCACTTGGTACACAGACACAGTCTACAACACATACATCACTTGGTACACAGACACAGTCTACAATACATACATCACCTGGTACACAGACACAGTCTACAACACATACATCACGTGGTACACAGACACAGTCTACAACACATATTCCACTTGGTACACAGACACAGTCTACAACACGCACACATCACTTTGTACACATACACAACCACAACACATACATCACTTGGTACACAGACACAGTCTACAACACATATTCCACTTGGTACACAGACACAGGCCATAACACGTACATCACTTGGTACACAGACACAGTCTACAACACGTATATCACTTGCTACACAGACACAGGCTACAACATATACCTCACTTGGTACACAGACACAGTCTACAACACATACATCACTTGCTACACAGACAAAGTCTACAACACATACATCACGTCGTACACAGACACAGTCTACAACACACACACATCACTTCGTACACATACACAACCACAACACATACATCACTTGGTACACAGACACAGTCTACAACACATCTTCCACTTGGTACACAGACACAGGCTACAACACATACATCACTTGGTACACAGACACAGTCTACAACACATATTCCACTTGGTACACAGACACAGGCTACAACACATACATCACTTGGTACACAGACACAGTCTACAACACATATACACCACTTGGTACACAGACACAGTCTACAACACACATACCTCACTTGATACACAGACACAGTCTACAACACATACATCACTTGCTACACAGACAAAGTCTACAACACATACATCACGTCGTACACAGACACAGTCTACAACACACATACACCACTTGGTACACAGACACAGTCTACAACACACATACCTCACTTGGTACACAGACACAGTCCACAACACATACACCACTTGGTACACAGACACAGTCTACAACACATACACCACTTGGTACACAGACACAGTCTACAACACATACACCACTTGGTACACAGACACAGTCTACAATACATACATCACTTGGTACACAGACACAGTCTACAACACATACACCACTTGGTACACAGACACAGTCTACAATACATACATCACTTGGTACACAGACACAGTCTACAACACATACACCACTTGGTACAAAGACACAGTCTACAACACATACATCACTTGGTACACAGACACAGTCTACAACACATACACCTCACTTGATACACAGACACAGTCCACAACACATACATCACTTGGTACACAGACACAGTCTACAACACATACACCACTTGGTACACAGACACAGTCTACAACACATACACCACTTGGTACACAGACACAGTCTACAACACACATACACCACTTGGTACACAGAATACAGTCTACAACACATACACCACTTGGTACACAGACACAGTCTACAACACATACACCACTTGCTACACAGTCACACTCTACAACACACACACATCACTTGGTACAGAGACACAGTCTACAACACATACCTCACTTGGTACACAGACACAGTCTACAACACACATACACCACTTGGTACACAGACACAGTCTACAACACACATACCTCACTTGATACACAGACACAGTCTACAACACATACATCACTTGCTACACAGACACAGTCTACAAGACATACACCACTTGGTACACAGACACAGTCTACAACACATACATCACTTGGTACACAGACACAGTCTACAACACACATACCTCACTTGGTCCACAGACACAGTCTACAACACATACACCACTTGGTACACAGACACAGTCTACAACACATACACCACTTGGTACACAGACACAGTCTACAACACATACATCACTTGGTACACAGACACAGTCTACAACACACATACCTCACTTGGTCCACAGACACAGTCTACAACACATACACCACTTGGTACACAGACACAGTCTACATAACATACATCACTTGGTACACAGATACAGTCCACAACACATACATCACTTGGTACACAGACAGTCTACAACACATACATAACTTGCTACACAGACAAAGTCTACAACACATACACCACTTGGTACACAGACACAGTCTACAACACATACATCACTTGGTGCACAGACACAGTCTACAACACACATACACCACTTGGTACACAGACACAGTCTACAACACACATACCTCACTTGGTCCACAGACACAGTCTACAACACATACATCACTTGGTACACAGACACAGTCCACAACACATACATCACTTGGTACACAGACACAGTCTACAACACACATAAATCACTTCGTACACAGACACAGTCTACAACACATACATCACTTGGTACACAGACAGTCTACAACACATACACCTCACTTGATACACAGACACAGTCCACAACACATACATCACTTGGTACACAGATACAGTCTACAACACATACACCACTTGGTACACAGACACAGTCTCCAATACATACATCACTTGGGACACAGACACAGTCCACAACACATACATCACTTGGTACACAGACACAGTCTACAACACACATACACCACTTGGTACACAGACACAGTCTACAACACATACCTCACTTGGTACACAGACACAGTCTACAACACATACACCTCACTTGATACACAGACACAGTCTACAACACATACACCACTTGGTACACAGACAGTCTACAACACATACACCTCACTTGATACACAGACACAGTCTACAACACATACACCACTTGGTACACAGACACAGTCTACAACACATACACCACTTGCTACACAGTCACACTCTACAACACCAACACATCACTTGGTACAGAGACACAGTCTACAACACATACCTCACTTGGTACACAGACACAGTCTACAACACACATACACCACTTGGTACACAGACACAGTCTACAACACACATACCTCACTTGATACACAGACACAGTCTACAACACATACATCACTTGCTACACAGACACAGTCTACAAGACATACACCACTTGGTACACAGACACAGTCCACAACACATACATCACCTGGTACACAGACACAGTCTACAACACACATACACCACTTGGTACCCAGACACAGTCTACAACACACATACCTCACTTGATACACAGACACAGTCTACAACACATACATCACTTGCTACACAGACACAGTCTACAAGACATACACCACTTGGTACACAGACACAGTCTACAACACATACACCACTTGGTACACAGACACAGTCTACAACACATACACCACTTGCTACACAGTCACACTCTACAACACACACACATCACTTGGTACACAGACACAGTCTACAACACATACCTCACTTGGTACACAGACACAGTCTACAACACACATACACCACTTGGTACACAGACACAGTCTACAACACACATACCTCACTTGATACACAGACACAGTCTACAACACATACATCACTTGCTACACAGACACAGTCTACAAGACATACACCACATGGTACACAGACACAGTCTACAACACACATACCTCACTTGGTCCACAGACACAGTCTACAACACATACACCACTTGGTACACAGACACAGTCTACAACACATACATCACTTGGTACACAGACACAGTCTACAACACATATTCCACTTGGTACACAGACACAGTCTACAACACATACATCACTTGGTACACAGACACAGTCTACAACACACATACCTCACTTGGTCCACAGACACAGTCTACAACACATACTTAACTTGGTACACAGACACAGCCTACAACACATACACCACTTGGTACACAGACACAGTCTACAACACATACACCACTTGGTACACAGACACAGTCTACAACACATACATCACTTGGTACACAGACACAGTCTACAACACACATACCTCACTTGGTCCACAGACACAGTCTACAACACATACTTAACTTGGTACACAGACACAGCCTACAACACATACACCACTTGGTACACAGACACAGCCTACAACACATACACCACTTGGTACACAGACACAGTCTACAACACATACATCACTTGGTACACAGACACAGTCTACAACACACTACCTCACTTGGTCCACAGACACAGTCCACAACACATACATCACTTGGTACATAGACACAGTCTACAACACATACACCACTTGGTACACAGACACAGTCTACATAACATACATCACTTGGTACACAGATACAGTCCACAACACATACATCACTTGATACACAGACACAGTCTACAACACATACACCACTTGGTACACAGACACAGCCTACAACACATACACCACTTGGTACACAGACACAGTCTACAACACATACACCACTTGGTACACAGACACAGCCTACAACACATACACCACTTGGTACACAGACACAGCCTACAACACATACATCACTTGGTACACAGACACAGTCTACAACACATACACCACTTGGTACACAGACACAGTCTACATAACATACATCACTTGGTACACAGATACAGTCCACAACACATACACCACTTGGTACACAGACAGTCTACAACACATACATAACTTGCTACACAGACAAAGTCTACAACACATACACCACTTGGTACACAGACACAGTCTACATAACATACATCACTTGGTACACAGACACAGTCTACATAACATACATCACTTGGTACACAGATACAGTCTACAACACACATACACCACTTGGTACACAGACACAGTCTACAACACATACGTAACTTGCTATACAGACAAAGTCTACAACACATACACCACTTGGTACACAGATACAGTCCACAACACATACATCACTTGCTACACAGACACAGTCTACAACACATACATCACTTGGTACACAGATACAGTCCACAACACATACATCACTTGCTACACAGACACAGTCTACAACACATACACCACTTGGTACACAGACACAGTCTAC
Organism: Eledone cirrhosa; assembly: GCA_964016885.1. NCBI lineage: Eukaryota > Metazoa > Mollusca > Cephalopoda > Octopoda > Eledonidae > Eledone > Eledone cirrhosa. Next base: position 87,413,742 of record OZ024741.1, read on the forward strand.
AACACATACATCACTTGGTACACAGATACAGTCTACAACACACATACACCACTTGGTACACAGACACAGTCTACAACACATACACCACTTGGTACACAGACACAGTCCACAACACATACATGACTTGGTACACAGACACAGTCTACAACACATACATAACTTGCTACACAGACAAAGTCTACAACACATACATCACTTGGTACACAGATACAGTCTACAACATACATACACAACTTGGTACACAGACACAGTCTACAACACACATACCTCACTTGATACACAGACACAGTCTACAACACATACATCACTTGCTACACAGACAAAGTCTACAACACATACATCACTTGGTACACAGACAGAGTCTACAACACACATACACAACTTGGTACACAGACACAGTCTACAACACATACACCACTTGGTACACAGACACGGTCTACAACACATACACCACTTGGTACACACACACAGTCTACAACACATACATCACTTGGTACACATACACAGTCTACAACACATACATCACATGGTACACAGACACAGTCTACAACACATACACCACTTGGTACACAGACACAGTCTACGACACATACATCACTTGGTACACAGACAGAGTCTACAACACATACATCACTTGGTACACAGACACAGTCTACAACACACATACATCACTTGGTACACAGACACAGTCTATAACACATACATCACTTTGTACACAGACACAGTCTACAACACACATACCTCACTTGGTACACAGATACAGTCTACAACACATACATCACTTGCTACACAGACACAGTCTACAACACATACATTATTTGGTACACAGACACAGTCTACAACACACATACCTCACTTGGTACACAGACACAGTCTACAACACATACACCACTTGGTACACAGACACAGTCTAAAACACATACACCACTTGGTACACAGACACAGTCTACAACACACATACCTCACTTGGTACACAGACACAGTCTACAACACACATACCTCACTTGGTACACAGACACAGTTTACAACACATACATCACTTGGTAAACAGACTCGGTCTACAACACCTACGTCACTTGGTACACAGACACAGTCTACAACACACATACCTCACTTGGTACACAGACACAGTCTACAACACATACAGCACTTGGTACACAGACACAGTCTACAACACATACATCACCTGGTACACAGACACAGTCTACAATACATACATCACTTGGTAAACAGACTCGGTCTACAACACCTACGTCACTTGGTACACAGACACAGTCTACAACATATATACATACATACATACAGATACATACACATATATAAACACAAACAATTGTAATACAAACATGCACATAGATCGAACTACATATACATACCCCACACAGACTTACATACACACACATTGATACACACTCAGTCACCCACACATCCACACACACACACACATAGTCCGAACTACACATACATTCACACACACACACACACACTGACAATACGGTAATACACACACACTAAAAATGTAATTACACCCATGAACACACAACCTGGCTGGTACACAGATACAAACACACACCAACATACACCCATCCCAACACACATACCAACAAAGAATTAATACAATAGACACACACAGACACATTTCATTTTTTAAAATATTACAAACCTGATACACACACACACACACACACACACACACACACAACACACGACACACACACACACACCACACAACACACAACACAACACACACACAACACACAACAACACACACAAGACACACACATACAATACACAACACACAACACACACACACACAACACACACAACACAACACACACACACACACACATACTTACATACACACTTCACCTCATCCTCATCTTTTATGATAACATGTTTGATTTTCAGCAGTTACCAGCACCATTCTTTCCACTACACATACACACCTAACCGCAACCTGACATATCTCAATAAACTCTTTGACACTCTCTAGCCATTCTTTCTTTTTGAGACATTCCAATCCCCTCTCCTACTTAAAAATCTTCCCCACTTGATACTCTTACGACATGTTGCTTCTGTTCAACAGACAGAACAGCTTTTCCACTACTTCTAAGCTTAACAAACCACATTTTTATTCTGACTACAGATTTTTCACATCCGAGCGTATCATTTCTCAGAAATTACCTGGTATTCTACCACCCCACCCCCCACCTCATACTATACTCATACACCTTTCAAATGGTACATGCCCCCCCCCCCACACACACACACGCACACTCACACACTCACACTTACGCATACACAAACACACATATACCTATATAATATGCTATACCCCGCACTCACTTATACAAACCGTATACTCACAATATGTACAAACACATTCACCCGCACACATATTTCTCCTGATACACGCAAACAACATACAAAGTGGCATATCTTCTGCAGCATATTGCAACAACTCTTCGTCACTGTTTACCAAATATTCTGCAAGTGTTCTCTTTCACTCCTTGTACTATAATCCACACCAAAGAGGCTTCTACCACCATTCTTTCTCTTCATCTACAATCTGTTTATATTTACTTTAGGGTGCAAAACTCCATACAATATCATTAACCTTCTCGTCTTTCTATCCAACTTTGTTATTTCTTCTTTAGTTCACCTGAGAATGGACGCACTATATCTAACCACTGCAACTGCTAAGATATTCATTGCAGTGACTAGATTTCTCGCATTCAGGTTGGATTTTTTTTTCTTTCATTTCAGCATGTAAAATATCACCTGTTCTAAAATATCCAAATACCTGTATCCACTATCTTCCATTTCTCTTATAGTTTCTCTCGGTGGCAGTCATAATTCACTACAGACTGCTTTTTTCACTGTTTTCATATTAAACACAGTACCGGTAACGCACTGGGGGTCGACATTCTTCTCAAAATTGTTGGCCTTGTGCTTAAATCAGAAACCATTATTAGAGTGCTGGTGATTGGCAGTATCGGTAGTGCATCGGACATTATATTTTGGAGCATATAGTTAAGGCTTTTTACATACTGAATTCAAATTCCGCCGAAGTTAGCTTTGCCTTTCATCCTTACGTGGTCGATAAAATAATTACCAGTAACGCACTGGGATCGATTTAATCGACATTTCCCTTCCCTTCAAATTACTGGTCTTGTGCCAAAAGTAGAAACAATTATTACGAATCTGGAGGATTGGCAGAAACGATAGAGAAGCGTGTATACACACACACACACACACACACACATACACACACACACACACACACACATATATATATATTTATATTCTTGCATTATATGTTTATCTGTATTCCTTAATGTTTGTATGTAATGGATCTTCTAGCATTGTTCAATTTAATTTATGTCTCCCAATGAACTACTTCAGTGATTGCTTAGTCTGCGAAAGATGCACATAAAAAATATAACATTATGAATTACATATGTTCAAAAGAGAAACAAAATGAAGTATTGAAACAATTGTAGAAGAATGTACAACAAAAGTTAATTTTCATCATCTATTGTCACCGTGGTTCGAATATATCTATCTATCTATATATATATATATATAGAGAGAGAGATAGATAGATATATTCGTACCATGGTGACAATAGATGATGAAAATTACATTTATTGTACATTCTTCTACAATTGTTTCAATACTTCATTTTGTTTCTCTTTTGAACATATGTAATTCATAATGTTATATTTTTTATGTGCATCGTTCGCAGACTAAGCAATCACTGAAGTAGTTCATTGGGAGACATAAATTAAATTGAATAATGCTAGAAGATCCATTACATACAAACATTAAGGAATAAAGATAAACATATAATGCAAGAATATAAATTGCTTGGATACATAATATTAAAACATTAAATAAAGCAATATAAAATATATATATATAAATATATAAACATGAACAATAATAACCCCATAGGGAGAATCATATATTCTCAGACGAACCAACTTGTTGCATTGAGCACTAAAGTAAATTTGTGAGACGTGAATATGATTTATTTATATGAAAGTTTATTTGTATAAATCTTGATTTTCCCACCTAATTGTGCATTGTTGTCATCTTCTAAACTCACTCATATTTTATTCACATAAGGCTTCGAACAAATCTCATCAAAAGCAAAAATAGATAAATAAATAAATCAACATCACTGTGTTGTAATGAAAAGAGAAAACAATTATTTAATTTTAAATGTCATTAAAACATCAAAGCGAATTTGAATTGAATTTTGAACTAGTGGAAGAATTTATATTCATCAAACGGCGGCTATTACTGATTGATCTGTGAGACACAGCGGGGTAAAATCATATCTTCACAAAAATACATTGTCCTCACTATTACTCTGTTACTCGACAAATATAAATTTAACAAACATTTATACGAGGTCATACTTCATATTTCGATACCATGAATTCGAAGCATATTTCTTTTTTACCATTCATATTTCTGTTTTGTCATATATAGAGGTTCACGAGCCCGAACTATTGATATATTGAAAATAATATCTTATTTATTTCAAATCTCTATTATACAGTACATCATATTAATTTTTTACATTTCAGGGCATTCAGTTTTGATCTCAGAGCCACGTTGCTTCACAGCTGCACTGAAATTCATGTCCTCCTGTGAGGGGCTCCCTTTATATAAAAAGTATGCATTTTGTTTCTTTATCAACAATCTTCTTCTGTCTTTACCCCTCTTCCTTCCAGCTACTCTTACATTCGTCACAAAAAAATGGTCATACTACTTTGGCATCGTCGGATCCTGGTCCTAAAGACGAAGCAAAAGTTTCGATCATCCTCGGGTTATAACTGATAGTGCGATGGTTGGACTGTTGAAACATCACCCTCCACGACCTCCCATTGCTGCTAGCTCTGTTGCTATCTATCCCCATCTCTTTCTCTCACACCCACACTCTCTCCTTTTCTCTTTAACTTTCCATTTCCTTACTGTCACAGTAGCTGGGATATCTGTTCTATATTGCTGATTACATTGTTTTGGTTTCCATAACCACGATTGGACATGTCCCGGAATGGTCCATCGAATTTTGCTGGACATTATAATGTGTATACCGTCTTCTTATGACCACATGCGATTTTTAGTCAACTCTGCACTCACCACCCATCCACTGTGCCCTTATCCACATAAATGTAATTGACTTTTTTTTCTTTCAAAACGTGTTTGCTGTAAAATATTCGTGCTTTTTTATATCTTTTTCTTTATATCTTTATATTTTTTATATCTTTTTTTTTATTTAGTTTATCGAGTCTTATCATGTCTCTTAATAAATATAAACTAGAAAAACATTATGTTTAATATGTTGTTTTTCCCCAAATAGGATGGGAAAACCACAAAAGGTAAACTTCTCACCGTTTTATGCAGAAAAATCTTTGAGATACGACACAGAAATAAACGTGCATTTGTTAGGTGGAAATATCAATAAATGATAAACCCAAAGATGTGCGGTAGATAACACGTCTTGTCTGGGTAAAATACAACAACAACAACGAAAGGAAAGTTGATTGTATTGGCACTAGTACGTGATTGGTACTTTATTTTATCGACCAAGGAAGGATAAAAGCAGAGTCGACCTCGACGGGATATGAAAATAGAACATAATGAAATATTGCAATGCATTTCATCCAATGTACTAACGAGATCTGTCAATCTACCACCTTAACAATAATAATTATTATTTTTAACATAGAAACAAGGCAAGCAAACCGATAGAAAGGGAAAGTCGATTACATCGACCAGGTACTTGACTGGTACTTCAGTATATCGACCTCAGAAGGATGAAAGGAAACGTTGACCTCGGTGGCATTTCAACTCCGAATGTGAATAGCTGGAATAAATGCCACAAATCCCCTACCCATTGTGGTATCATATTCCAAATCTTGCTTGTTGACAATGAAAACGAAAGTGTTGTTTGCTCAGTTAGAATTTTGGCTGGCACTGTTTCCGTCATGGTGAGATATGTATTCCCAATAAAAAATTCATTTTTTCATGAATATTTAAAAAATTTAAATACGTATGTTAACTTGCTCACATGTGTGTGTGTGTTTTGTATATGTATGGTCGTTCCATATCTTAGTTTCCATGTTTGAAATGCCTAATGCCGAAGAAAATTGTTTAGTGAATTAAAGTTTTTGTTTCCTCAAACAGGGAAAAACACCAATAATAAAACATTACCTCTTTATGAAAGCCTCTACTGGAACATTATATTTTTATGATAGAGGGAGATAGATTTTTGTTATTATATTGCATCAGTTATTATTCGGATGTTAATTTATGTGCAATGTGAGTTGTGTTATTTTGTTAGGTGGTGAATATGTTTCGCATGTACTGTGTAATCGGTGCTACGTGTCTTAGTGGCGGGTGTGTGGTACGTGATTTCATTAACATTAATGTGTTGGAGGTGTGAGTTAGTGTTGATGCGACGGGTATCGTTTATGTACTAGTATGCATTGCATTACTTTATTGGGTGTTAATCCTGTAGAGTAGATGTGTTTTGTTAGGTGCTTACTGTATGCCATGTGTATTGTGTGCGTTGTTTGAGTTGTGAAATCGAATCAGCAATGCTTTACACAGGATCTGGACTGTTCCTAGCAGAACTATTTTGAGAATATTTTAACATTGAGCCTTGGTATGGTTTCTATGTTTTTGTTCAGATATGTTTAATCATATCTAGCGCCCCTATTATTATTGGCACTGTTTTTACCTTCATGTCCCACATCTTGTATATCTCAATTTTAAGATCCTTCTATTTTAACAGTTTTTCCATTTCTTTTCGGACAATAGTTTGGTGAGAAGGTATCGTGATGTCTATCAGTATGCATGTGTTTTTATTCTAGTCTTTGGTATATCTCGATAGTAGATTGGCCGAGCGTAGGAAAAATGCTTAGTAATATTTCTTCCGGTTCTTTACGTTCGGAATTTAAATCCCACCGAAGTCAACTTTGTCTTTCATCCTTCTGAGGCTGATAAAATAAAGTATGAGCAAATTACTGGGGGATGTATTATCGACTTAACCCCACCGTACACAGAATGCCGTTGGTGGAATATGTGGGAAGAGGTTTGAACAAAATGTTTGGCGATATTTAGTCGAGTCCTTTTACAAAGCCTACCAAAGGCACTTTTCTATTCCGGATTCTATAAAATATGTTAGCAATCAAGAAGAATAAAGATTTCTAACATAGACGGAAACCTACATTAGAAATCTTTATTGGTAATTAATTACTTTTATTTAAATCACTGTGAGCGCGACATTGCCATTCCTGCTTCATGTGTTGATAAAAGTTAATTGACTGCCACCCACTCTAAAATGTATTTCTTTACTCATATATTTCAAATCAATAGTCTTAGTGCGCCAGTCTGATAAAATTTCTGTTTTCTCATATACTCTTATCCTTCATGATCTGTATTTAGTTGGCATCATTGAAAAATATTGCTATTCTTTTTGCTTTTTGTTTAGAATTCTTCAATTATGGTTTTATTATTGTGATTTTGTTGTTGCTGATGATGATGTTATTTTAGTTGTTGATGTTATTTTTCGTTTTCTTGCTTTAAAATGTCATATATACTTAGAATCATTTTCCTAGCGATTTGCTATCTTCTTTTTTATTACTTCAGCCGCAATATTTGCTGTCCATTTATATTTTCGAATTACTTTAGCTTTCTCATACGATCTGTTAAATTGAATATTTTTCCTGGAGTCATTATATTTATCGTAGTCTTAATTCAATGTAGCATACAATTACTGTTATTTCAATTTCTTGTTTTCTTAACAATCTCGGGACTACGACCATATATGCCCTGCTCTCATACAAAATATTTGAAAGGTGATTAATTTTAGAATTCCATTTTACCTTTGTACCTTTATACATTTAATATTACATCGGTTATGTTTTAATTTGCTAGTAAAATATATTTTGAGTTGCCCAGATTCAAAACAGTTTCATTGTAGCTGCATATTTATATCAATGTACGCAAGAGATTTGCTTCGCAATCATTAAGTCCCGGGTTCAATCCCACTGCGTGGCACCTTGAGCAAGTGTTATTTACCCTAGCCGTGGGTCGATTCATGCCTTATTAGTGAAATTGGGTAGACGAAAATTACTTGTAACTCCGTCGGATGGACTGCACCTCAAAGGGCCAGTCTTGTCATACACAGTAGCATACTGAACCTCTTTGAGAATTATGTGAAAGGTACACGTGTCTGTGATTTTCTCAGCCACTTACACGTTGATTTCATGAGCAGGCTGCTCCACTGATCGAACAACTGGAATCCCCATTGTCGAATCTGGCGGAGGTCCGTCAATCAATCTGTATATCAAATTAACCTGATTGTCTTAACTGTTTTTATTGCAGATGGTTAAAACATGTTGCATATGAACTTAGCATTATTCTAACGACTCTCTCGGCTTAGAGAAATATAACTAAATAGAACAACGTATTTGTGTTTTCCTAATAATTTTGGCTACATGGTTACTTTAACAGTAAGAGTGTAACACATATGAAAGGATAATTTAAATGGATACGATCAAATGGGGAATAAAACAGAATTGGAAAAGGTTTCTTGATGTCTGTTTCATCTTATAGAATGAAATGAAATGATAAACTTAAGTAATTTAAAGATAAATGCCAATATTCAATTCACGATAGAATTTAGCAAGGAATTTTCCCAACTTCAGAAATTTTCAAATTTTCCAATTTGCAGACGACATTACTGAACAACAGAAATAAACAAGGAAAAATTGGTAATTAACAAATATAATCCAAGCTTAAATGTTTAGGTACAATAAATATTCTGCCAGAAACTCACATGACGTGGCTACTGCTATGATTCTTACAGTTTTAAAATTTAGTAACAAAATGATTGAGTCCTATCATAATGTTCTGAAATAAAGCCGAAGATTAGATTAATTTTATAAGCAGTAACGTCTATGATGAATTTCATGCAAAAACTGGTTGATAAATTGCTCATAGTAAACAGTAATTCATATTTACTATTCTCGGTTGGTCTCGCTTGGAGATCCAGCCGTGTCAATTGGAGAAGGATGCTTCTGACATGAATATCTGGAAGGTGAGTCAGAGAACTCTGTCCCTACCATCCTCACAGAAATAAGAGGGTGAAGAAAGAAGAAGAAGAAGTTTATAATACAAATATACTCTTTGTGTGCTTTTCGTCTTTATATATTTATGTATGTTCTTCTGGTTTCATAATTTCACACATTTTTGCCAATAGAGAGAGAGTCGGTTTTTAACATAGTTACAAGACTCTCTCATTGGAATTTACAAAACATCAATTAGGTAGATATGTAAGCATGTCTGCATGCATGCATGTGTGTGCAGGTATGGATATTATTGTATATGTGGATGTGTATGTTGTGAGTTATATGTGAGCATGTACATATGCTTTGTATCTGTACATGTGTATATGCAGTTATTACATGGAGAATTTTTGGAATATTTTACTGTTTTTTTTTACTGTTCCATTTTTACTGTTTTTTTTTTTTACTGTTCCATTAATGGATTATACTTGTCATTTCCTAACTAGTCGTGTTCTTTGTGTTTCTGTAAAGCTCACCTTCTCAAGATTTGTACTGAAGCAATTACTAACATATCCCAGTGTCACAATAATCTGAAGGTATAGTCAGGGTGGAGTATCTGTAGATTTCTCATTAGTTCTGCATTAATATTCTCCTTTTGGCTAATCTTTAATATTATATTGGCATCTGCTGGGAAGCTAATTTCCACTACTGTGCATGCCTTCTTTTCTCTGTCTCATATGATTATATCTGATCTGTTATACCTGCATTTTATAGGGGTTTTGACTGGAACATTCCAACAGTACTCTTTCATATTATGTATGTGTATGTCTCCCACAAAAATTTGGCCAAATTCGTTTCCTATATCCTTTGGGAATGTTGTAACCAGGTCAAGATTTTTCTTCATCCCATTTATATTTTTGGTATAGAGTTTCAGGTCATCCACAAAGAAATTATGGGTTAGGTTCATATTTCTGTCATCCTGTGAGCCAATGATGTATCATTCACATTTCTTGAGTAGAAAGGACAAGGGTTTAATGACAGGATATATAGTAGCACAGAGAGACTGTCTCTTTGAAATATACCCTTGTGATATTCTATTTTATCAGTGAAAATAGAGTCCTCCTTCTCTGTTTTTAACTTTAGGATAGTAACCCAAGAAGAAAAGTTCTCTGTGACTCTGATATTAATGTCTGGGACTTTAGCAAGTCGGAAGGCCGCTATCATCCAAGAGTGGAGAACTGAATCAAATGCTTTCATGTAGTCCAGCCAGACTGTAGCCATATTCCTCCTAAGTTGTCGCACCTCCGACATCGCAGTTTTGTTAATTAGTAGTTGTTCAGCACACCACCAAACACCTTTCTTTCTAGCTGCTTGTTCATCTGTGCTGATGTCATTACTGTTGCAGTGCTCTTGGAGAAATAGGTTCAGGCAGGCTGTATAAATCTTATACATCAGGTTCTGGGATGCAATGGGTCGGTAGATTTTTGCCAAGTGGGTGTCTTTGTTTTGGGGGACTAGTATTGTTTGTGCTAATGTCAACCATTCTGGTATATGACTATCTCCCTTCAGAACTTGTTGGTAGAAGTAGATAAGATACATCCGATAGAATATCAGTTTTTTTGTACCAGTAGCCGACAATCAAGGGTATCCTCATTTATTTCGTGTGTTTTTGTTGTATTGTAGGAGCAATAGTTCGTTTGGATTTCTTTTAATCGCATTGCATCCTGGTTGAAATTGTTCTTTTCACCCCATATTTTTCTCCAGAAGGAATTTATGTCTTTCTGGGATGGGGCATCAGTGACATTTATTACTTTGCCCTTCATATTTCTATAGACTGATGTTTGGTTTCGTCTGAATCTTTTATTAAGTACTTTTCTTTCATCTACTCTCTTCAGTTATCGGCGTTTCTTGCTAACAGCTCCCAATTCTTGTTTGAGGGTGATCAGCTTATATTGAAGAGTTATGGTTGTACTGTCACCATACATCGTTTTATTTTTCATTCTTTATTGGTGAGGAGTGAAGTTTTTTGTTTTTGTTTGCATGTAAGGAGCATTGTCACATATCCTATAGTATTTCGTAGGTCAGCAATCTATTTTTCTATTTTAGTTATATATTATGGTATTTTTTTTGGTGGTGTTTTGTTCTTGTTTATATCTCTGCTATCACCAAGATAATGCTTCACTGTCATTGCTAGGGAATATAAACAGCGTTAATTTGCCAACATGTGGGTGTTTTAAATCGTCGTAAATATTCATCCCTTATTTCGTCAGTAGCACGTAAGATTTCATTATTTGGTTTAGTATTTAGTATTTAGTATTTCGTTCAAATCCCGCCGAGGTTAACTTTGCCTTTCATCCTTACGGGGTCGATAAAATAAAGTACCAGTAATGCACTGGGTAATTGCTGGCCTTGTGCCTAACGTAGAAACAATTATTTGGTTTAGTATTGTTGTTTTATTACGTTCAGCAAAATAAATTGTTATACATGAATTAGTTTCGCTCTGCAAGATTTCGTTGAGGAATAATTTCAATTGTTTATATTTTTTATTATTATTATCAATAGTGTTTTCCATAGCAGTCAAGACAGACTCAGCTGGTACACGTGGTGTCAAATTTCTTACGGGCATAGATATTTCAAGAAACTGTTCGACCTGGCTGCTAGAAAGTCTAGTAGCATGGCGACCTGTAGCACGTGTTGTTGATTCCATGTTTGTTCTGGGGGACTTATAATTAATAATATTTATCTTATTTTTACGTTCAACAAACGTCACTTGTTGGCGTAATTGTTTGACTGTGAAGTGATTTAGCTCTGGATGTATTTCGTCCCGGTGTAGCTTCATTCTGTTCATATAGCCAACGGAGGGATTTTTTTTCCGCCACTTTATAACAATTAAATAAATCATCATTACATCATTAAGTTCGCAACTCCAACAGAAATGCGATTTATAATTTCAGTTTCCTTTTTCATTGATTTTCTCACCGATTTTCTCCGGTAAATTTGTTTCATTCCTTGTGTTCACCCATGCTGTTTGTAGCAAATCCTTGTACAATGAATTATGTATTTAGTCGGATATCTCTACGAATTCGAATAAAATGTGTTTTCAGTGGATTTAGCTAGAAGAATACTAAGTTATTCAACATGACTGGTAGTTGTGGCATTGCTGTCGGAGATAGTATTCATCTTAAATTTAATGAATAGTCTTCCACGCCAAAATGTGCGACTGATCGCGTTGACTGACTGTGTATGTATGTATGTATGTGTATATATATATATATATATATATATATATATATATATATATATATATATATATATATGTGTGTGTGTGTGTGTTGAAGAGGAAGTATATATATTGACTGAAGTAGCAGGTAAATAGAAAAAGAGAGATTGCTTCGAAAGGCGCACGCATGCAAACACACACACACACGAACTATTCAATGCTGTCTGTTAATAGCGTTTGTGCAAAGTTCACACTTTCTTTGTTGTATTAACATATCGTGTATGAAAATATATAGAGGGTTGGACGCCATGCTTTCTATCATAGTTACGTCCCTTTACGGTCTGAGTTCAAATCCCGTCGAGGTTAACTTTGCCTTTCATCCTTACGGGGTCGATAAAATAAAGTACCAGTAATGTACTGGGTAATTTCTGGCCTTGTGCCAAAAGTAGAAATAATTATTACATATAACCTATATGTAATAATTGTTTCCACGTTAGGCACAAGGCCAGAAATTACCCAGTGTATTACATAAGTCTCTGATGCAAAGCATGGTGTCTGATGCTCTACTGATACTGCCAATCCACCGCCTTAATAATAATAACAATAATAATAATACTTAATATTCACAGAATATTTAACCCTAAATTGTTACTTCAGCATTGTAAAAAGGAATTTTGTAGTGACATGGGTTACTATATAAATTTACGTTTTCAGATACTTTCATAATAGAAAATGTACAAAATATTATGAGCAACAGGAAATATATCGAAAAAAAAACATGAATATAAAGAATAAAGAAAGTATTTGAAAACAAAAAAAAAGAAAAAAAAAAGAGAAAAAAAGAAAATAAGTCAATAATTCAATAAATAAATGAAATATCCAGAATGCCAACGAAAAACCTGTTTGAAGTTTTATTTAGTTATTTCTACAGCACAAATAAGATGACTATATTTCATACTTTGCCTAGAGGATTTAAGCATTCTGTAGCCTAACTATTCTACACAATACCAGATTTTCCACTCTATCGGTAACATATACATGTAGAACATCGCCTGGGGTGGAGTTTCCTCTACTAAGTAAATAAGGATGGGTGGATGTGTGTGTGTATATGTATATATATATTATATAAATACGTAAATATATATATGCACACACACATATATAGACATACATATAAATACATGCATAAACATACACACACGCTCACATACATACACATATATATATGTATACACACCTATACACACACACACACACATACACACACACACACACACATATATATATATATATATATATATATATATATATATATATATATATATATATATATATATATATACATATATATATGTGTGTGTGTGTGGAGTGTGTGTAAATATTGATATATTTGGAGATGGCCATCGTATCAATATTGCCAATAAAAGCATTCGCACTATTATAGTTTCATTTCTGCTTTATTATTAGTTATTAGTTAGTTCGTCAAAGTTCGTTCGCTACACATTCTGTGACCTCAATGACTATTTCTTTTCCTCTGTACCTTCTCTTTCCCTTTATATATTGTAGATTTACTAAGGCGATCAATCCTTTTATTGTCAGAATATGAGACACAAATTTGTTACTTGTTAATAGTATTATGGGCGGTTGTCGAACTAGAACCAATTTTGACAGAAATCTCCCGTTCCGAATAACTTATGTCGTATAGGGCTACTCTTTGGATTCGTTGCCAAGAACAATGCTGTCGAGCAAGTAAACAGTCTTTAAATTAGCACAAAAAAAAATGTGTTACAGACATTTGAATAATCAAGAAGGTGTAATTGATTGAGACTATTGAAAGTATTTTACAAAAGACAAAGTCAATGAAGCAATACTTTGCAATAATTAAGAAGTTAAAAAAGAATTACTAGACCATTATAAACGTTTGGTTATGAATGTTAGTGTGAATTTTTAAATTAAAAGTTTTCGCTGAAAAACAAATGAATTATGAAGTGTAAATACTTTCAACCACTCGTCTGTACTCAGAAATATTCATAGAAATATTCCTCAGTACACAGAATTATAGGGATAATTGTTCGCTGATGAGAAAATATATATCTCTGAAATGCACGAGGATAATCACTAACAGATACTTCGCAGCTCCTCGATTATCTATTTCTTTGTAGTTATTAAGATAATACACGTGCCTTCTGATGAAAGCCCAACTTGGCTCGAAGACCGGTTAAAAGTATTTATTATGTTTCAACTTACCAAATATATTTGGCATGATTATATATCTAAGTACTAAAAGTGTGTATAAATGTAGTCTCGTTTGCTGATATTCTGTATAAATACAGAGATTTTACCATGTATTTCGGCTACTTAGCGCACAACTTTATATATATATATATATAAATTAGTAAAAACAATGAATAAAAAGACAGCATATATATGTGTAGGTATGTATATTCCCTCTGATAGTTTGTAAAATTTTTACATAGATCTATATGATATACATACCAATACACACATATATATCCTAGAAACGATCGTAAAACGATGATTTTTTTTTAATATAAGGAACTGTTTCTTTGTTTTTATTCATTGTTTTTATTAATTTATCTTGACTCTGTTTTCCTGTGATTTTCATCGAAAAAAAAAATGTTGAATACACCTTCTCTTTTCATGATATTTGGATTACATTGAGTTCTTCATACGGATTGGACACTACCGTATATTTTGGTAGATTTATCTACATATATATATATATATATATATATATATATATATATATATATATTAATTCAAAATATTAACAAAAATAGACATTCGTGTGATCAAGTATATTTTATTATACATATTTCAGAGGTACTGAGCTATCTTCAACAGTACGTCCTCATCAGATAAAATAAGATAATGCATGACATACCCTGACTTAGTAGATGGTTAAGATTCAGTCATGGTAGACTGAATCTTAACCATCTACTAAGTCAGGGTATGTCATGCATTATCTTATTTTATCTGATGAGGACGTACTGTTGAAGATAGCTCAGTACCTCTGAAATATGTATAATAAAATATACTTGATCACACGAATGTCTATTTTTGTTAATATTTAGAATTAATATTAATAACTCTGGAAAACCAAAACTGTTGAGTGCTTCCAATCTATTGTAAAACTCATTCTTTGATTTATTCATTGAACATTGTTTAACCTTTAAATATATATATATATATATATTGTTATACTTTGGGAGGGGCAATAAGAAATCTCGCAAAACAAATTCAAAAACGAATTGTATATATATGAAAATATAGTCACCACAATGCAGATAACTATAACAATTGTTGATAACTTGAGATGAGATAATATTTCAATAAATGGGGTTCAGTGCCCTAGAGATGGAATGAAGTGGGCAGAGACACCTACGGGGACTCAACCACCACATCCCTCGTATGCTGAGTGAACGTATTTAACCATTACACCATTTATTAAATACCACACCATGTGTGGTGAATTGGCTGAATTGTTGAAACGTCGCATTGGATGGTTTGTGATATCTGTTTAGTTTTGTGAATTCACTGGCGGTTCATGAATATTCTCCTTATTAACACTAAATTTGAAATCAGCGATTTGCAATAACATTAGTATTCATGGAACTCCTAGCAGATGGAAAATTTGGAAGCAGCATGTGAAGAGCTGGAACAGATAATCCACTTTAGAACTGACACTTTATTTATTGACAAGGAAATTATGAAAGACGAAATTGACTTCAGCGCGATTCAAACTCAAAACGCCATGAACTGGAACAAATACTGTAAAACATTCTTTCCAAGATGTATGTGTGTGCATGCGTGTTTGTGTGTGTGTGTGCATGTGCATAAGAATATCGATGAAAGATACTTATATCGATGAGAAATTGATGATAAATGAGCGTTTGAACAAAAATACATTGTAGCATTTAGTTTTTACACGGAAACTCCTTTGTCTATCACCATGCAATAAATAGTTATTATCCTGAAGGAAATTCATAGTCAATAATGCTATTATTCCCACATGCATGAAATAATAAACGATATAAATAAAAGTCTAATTGTGTCCGTCCGTGTGTCAGTCCACTCATTAAAAAATAAAATTAAATTAAATGAAGAAACAACAAATTTCATTTGAAATCAGAGGCAGTGGTGCAGAATTTTGATCTCGTTTGAAAATTAATTACCTTGGACGTATTTTAGCATGCTAACTATTTGTTGTTTTATAGGCGATGTTTTTTTTCTGCGGCTTAGCTAGAGGATGAAGATCGGCGCCCATACAAATCCATATCACATATGTGTATTTCAAACTTAGCTGGATCTCATCTTTGTAGTACCGAATTTTAGATTATTCATGAGAATCAAGAGGGATGCAGTTTTTCAAAGCGTGAAAAGTATGGGAGAGAGGAAGATAATGAACATACTCTTTTCTTCAAATCAGAAGGCTAAAGTGATAGACAAATAGATGGATATATATATATATATATATATATATATATATATATATATATATATATATATATATATATATATATACAGAAAAAGGGATGAAGGGGCTAAGGGATTCCTTTGTTTTTCACCTCATAGGCTTTCATGGCGGTTCCTCCTCGAATTCAAATGTTTATGAAAAATTTCTGTTAATCTGTTTAAGCCTTTTTCTCTTGGTTAAGCCGTAAATTAGGGTATATATCATTTAATGCGAGCAGGAAACGAACTTAGTTCCTCATCTACTCCTGATTGTTGCCTTTACGACAATTGAAACAAGCCAATGATAATTGTTTCTACTACTGGCACAAGGCCAGCAATTATTACAGTACATTACTGGTACTTTATTTTATCGACCCCGTAAGGATGAAAGGCAAAGTTAACCTCGGCGGGATTTGAACTCAGAATGGCAAGAGCCATAACTCTATGGCGTCCGACCCTCTACCGATACTGCCAATTCAAATCCAAATATCCAAATATTTCCTTTAGACGAATTCAGTTGGAGACTCTTTGACAACCTTTACATTAAATGTGCCATTGTTAGAAATCATTATTGTTTACAAATTCAATGCTATTTCTTGTGGAAGAACAAATCTTCCACCATATCCATTAATTGTAAGCAACAACAATTCATAAAATACAACATCGTATGAAATTTTATTCTTCTATCTAATTATTCATTTGTTTAAGTAAGTTACTTTATTTATTTATTTTTTACGCGGACTTAAAATTATTGTGTAAATTTAATTTTAAAAGCCAGCATAGGAAATAAAATGTAAAAAAAATTTCATAATTAATTCACATACTTACCGAAAAAACAGCACACAAATATAATTGAATACAAAGTGCAGAATATTATCTTCACGCGTAGCTGATCAAAAGGATTGACAAATTCAGTCCAGATTTTCTCTGATGTATAATTGCTTGATGTATTGAAGTTTTCGGAAAACATTCTCTTTGAATTTTTCAAAAGGGATATATTCCGCTTTCGTTTAAAGTTATATAATCAGCTTCTGACTGACGTTGGCGCTGCTATACGATTGAAATTGTAATCATTTATTACAAATACTTTTCCTACCAGATTGCCGTCTTATGTGGAGCAGGATTTTGATTATTTCCAGTGTAAACTCTAACGAAAAGGAAAGAACAGTTAGTTTGAAATCAAAATGTTTTAAAACTGTAAATGAGTAACAAAGAATTTAAACAGAAAATCACTATTCTTTTTTCATTAGGTCTAGTTACGCTGACATTCAATTCACCCGCTATTTACATTAATAATGATTTCGTTATTAGCCACACAAGGCTTAAATATTGACTTCTAATTTAGGTACAAGGCCAGCAATTTCGGGTAAAAGACAGTGTTGATTAAGGTAACCCCAGTACTTAACTGGTAATTTATTTTATCGACCCTGGAAGGATGAAAGGCAAAGTTGATCTCGGCGGTATTTGAAATTAGAATGTAAAGAGCTAGAACAAATACCACAATTCATTTTATCCGACGCTCTGAAGATTCTGTTAATATGCCGCATTTCTGTTATATTATGCAATATACTGCATTTAGACCCTTTAGCTTCTGAGTTCAAATACGGTGGCGGCCGGCTCTGCCTTTCAGTGGTCCGAAATTAAGTAAAATAAGTACCAGTCAAGTACTGGGGTTGATACAATCGACTAAAGGCCGTCAAAGAATGTGTGGTCATGCGTCTATGTTAGAAATCTATAAATATGGAGTCGTCGGTAGAGTGACAGTAGGGTGCTGGATTAAATGCTTTGCAGAGTTTAACTGCGTATTTTTTACACAATAAAAACACTGACTCTTATCTTACCTAATCAGGCTTCATTAAAACAATTACACCCTATCATCACCTTATAGATTTTAAACGTTATATCAATGTCAGGAATTGAGGTCTGTTAATACAGATGCTGATGGAGGTGACAGATTGGTAAACTTGCAGTATTTGTTTAATCTCTCATTGTTGTGATTGTTCCTAATAGAAAGTTAATGTTACAATTTGTGATGAAGTAGCTAAATGGCTTCAACTGAATTTTACTTCAAATTTGAAACTTCTGGATAGAACTTGGCCATTATGAGTGTGCCTTGGGTAAGATTGGTTGTGCAATTTGCATTATATATGGAATATAGTTCCACTCCGAAAATGCTACTCCATTGGTATCTTTAATATTCATAGAAATCGATGGCGTCCTCAAGAGAGAAGTGAAAATTATAATTCATCTAAGATTATAGCAATTTAGAAACTTTCTCAGCGCAAAGTTTAAGAAATTGGTTTTTGTATAAAGAATATTTCGAAATAACTAAAATTCTAGTAAATACTTCAAATTCTTTATTTAAAACAGATTTAAATAGAGTGTTCAGATAAAGTTATTCCCGTCACGTATTGTAAAAGTCTTCGATATTGAAATAATCATCAGCTATATATCACTAGAGACTCCTTTTGTTCGCATTCGCCAATTTTCTAAACTGATAGCCGAAACGTTGTTATTTAATTTCTTATGGCTTTGTCATAAATCAGCTCTTATTGTGCAGTACTATGATAAAAGGCGTTTCAGCCATGACCATCTTACGTTTTAAAAGCAAATATATATGGTTAAATTGTGCAATGTCCTAAAAAGCGTTCCAACCATGATTATACCACCATTTTACATATCTATGACTATACTGTACACTGTGTTCTTCTTATTATAGAGATGGTAGGGTACGATATGAGTAAATTTGGCTGTAATTGTTAACTGTCGAGCAACGGCATATAGGTTCTGATTTCTTTTATAGTGACAGACCTTCTCCATTAAATATTAGATATTCTCTTCTGTGCATATTGGTTAATATAGTACACCATTTTGAGCTAACATTTTCATGGTTTTTATGCCTATAACAAATTTTCAAGTAAATGAACCCTTCCCTTCTTTGAAAGTAACGAATATTTGCTTTCGTTAATGTGATAGATAGAATTTAAAAAAACACACTTTCCACTAACATTATTAGGTGAAAAAATGGACGAGAGCTTGCATGTTTTCATGATGAATTTTGACTTACGCAAGTCATATGTAACACGTCTTGCTGAGGTAGAAACAACAACTGCAGCAGCAGTAGCATCAGCATCAACATCACCAACAGTGTTATTATTATTATTATTATTGTTCTTTGAATCTCAGTAATTGATGTTATTTAACTGGAAAGTTTGTTAAAATGAATATCAAGCCGCTACCTGCAGCCTCAGACATTCAGGACGTATCGGAGGGTTCTTGCTGTTCCCAGCAAGCATGCCTTTTGAAGTGTTCCAAAAAGCGGGGCTGGACTAATCTTCTTTAACCATCCTTGGAAACTCCTTGAGATAGTACCTAGTGCGCCTATGAAAATCGAGACGACCTTGATTTCATGGCAGTTCTAAATCCTTTTTAAGTCCCACTTTAAGTCCTGGTATCAGTAAATTTTTTCCCTCTCCTTTTCTTGCACTCTTGTATCAAATGGGCAGGCTACATCTACAATCAGACTCGATCTTTTTTCCTTGGCCAAAACCACCAGGTCAGGCTTATTGTATTCTAATTTATTGTCCGTCTGTATCCTAAAATACCATAGAACCTTAACCTGATCGTTTTCTATCACCGACTCTGGTTTATGCGCATACCACTTTTCCGAATGTGGTAAATTGTTTACTTTGCATAGATGCCAGTGGATCACCCTGCCTATCACATCATGTCTCCTGCCTTTATAATGAGTCTGGGATAGGTGTTTACACTCGGATACAGTCTCCTCTCTCTCTCCCAGATCCTACACAGTGAGCTAGCCTCCTCCTTGTAAATATGGTGTTTCACCCACTTCGTTTTGAGGGCCTGCTCCTGCGCAGCCATTAGCATTCCTTCTGTAGCTTTTTTAAGGTCTCCTCTTTTTAACCAGTTTCATATCTATGGATCTCTAAATTCCGTTTTCTAAAGGAAGGTGCTATGAAAGGATTTTTCATGAAGGTTGCTCTTCCTCCTTGTTGTTATTTCTTCCTTGACATCCCTTGGTCTATTGTCTTCTCCTTCAGTACAATTTTGAGCATTGGCTCCCTACTGTCTGTTTTTCTCCATCTGAACACAGTCCTCTATGCTGATAAGACATCTTCCATCTTCAGATCTATTTAAGTAAAGTCTATCGACATCACTCCTCTTGTGGAACATGTTGTAGATAGTCAATAGCTTCCTAGTCTTCCTATCCATTTCTTTTTGTTCAGCAACATTCCATTTCAGAATTCCCGCACTGTACCTAATAATAGACACAGCTCGGGAATTTACTGCACTTATGACATTCCTACTATTTAGATGTGATTTTAGTATGTTCCTTACTCTCCTTATGTACTCAGATCTTATCAATTCCTTCATTTGTTTTGTTCTTGATGTCATCTGCCTCCAGAACACTTAAATATTTGTATTCATCTTCAGTGTCAATTTCCTTTATCATCTCACATGCTGGTACCTGGATTCCGTTGCTTCTGCTCAATTTACCCTTCTTCATCACTAGGACTCCACACTTATTAATACTAAATTCCATACATTATTATTATTATTGTTCCTTGAGTCTCAAACATTGATGTTATTTAACTGGAAAGTTTGTTGAAATGAATATCAAGCCGCTACCTGCAGCCTCAGATATTCAGGACGTATTACTGTTCCCAGCAAGCATGCTTTTTGAAGTGTTCCCAAAAGCGGGGCTGGACTAATCTTCTTTAACCAACCTTGGAAACTCTTTCATATAGTACCTAGTAAGCCTATGAAAATCGGGACGATCTTTTATTATTATTATTATTACAGTTGCATTTATCTTGCTTTATGTTCATACGAGTTATCACCAAGTCACAGCCAGTGACCACAAGAGACAACAAGGTCCGCCATGTTCAAGAAAGAACATATTCACACATGCATCTTTAGTGTTTAGACTTGTGATGTACTTATATTGACAGAATCTTCCTTAGTATATGGGCAGTTCCCATTAGTACTATCTTTTGTATTTCTCCTATACGCGGGTTTCCTGAGATTTGCGATAAGTAGTCATTAGACCCCTTAGGTATCATTCCCAGAGCGCCTACAACCACTGGTATTGTTTTAGTTCTCAATTTCCACATTTTTCCAATTTCTATCTCCAGGTCCTTATACTTGCTCAATTTTTCAAATGTTTTTATAGATACATTCTTGTCTATTGGAACAGACATATCAATTAGCAGGCATACCCTCTTTTGAAAGTCCTTCAATATTATATCAGGTCTATTTGCATCTATTTTTCGGTCTGTTTGGATGCTAAAGTTCCACAAGATTGAGATGTGATCTTTTTCAAGTATGGGAGGTGGTTGATGCTCCCACCAATTCTTTTGATGGGGCAGGTCAAAATGCTTACACATTATCCAATGTATGTATTGTGCAACTCTGTCATGCCTGTTTAGGTATTCGGTTGGAGCTATAGGACTGCACATTGAAATTATATGGTCAATGGTCTCTGGTTGTTTTTTGCATACACGGCATAATGGGCTGCACCCATTTTTTATTATGTTGGCTTGGTAATTTTTTGTTGGCAGACACTGATCTTGTGCCGATATAATCAGTCCTTCAGTCTCCGATTTCAGTCCAGAGGATGCCAACCACTGATGGGTTAAAGTTTTGTCAACATCAGGATTGTTAGCTCGCTCTGGGTATTTTCCATACAGAGGCTTTTCTTGCCATTTCTTAGCCAGTTTCTGTAGCAGTTCTTTCTTTGCAGTTACTTTTACCTGCTTTGCTTTTTCTGTGTTTTCCATTTCAGCAGTAAATGGGACTTCTGAAATTTGTAGTCCATTACTGTATCTTTGTGCATCTTTTGTAATGGAATATGATCTTTTGATGCTTTCGTGTTTCAAAACGAGTTTGATCATCCAATCATGTGATTCCCTTAGATATGTAGATAATCCAATTGTTGCAGTTTTCAACGCAATGTCTAAGTGGATTAACCCACGTCCTCCTTCTTTCCTAGGGAGATATATTCTATCTATATCTGCCTTAGGGTGATGCATTCTGTGCATGGTTAAGAGTTTTCGAATTTTTGTATCGAGCCTACGGATCTCTGTGCTTGACCAGTTGATGACATTGTAACTGTAGGTTACTACTGGTATGGCAAGCGTGTTTATGGCATCGATCCTATTCCTTGCATTCAATTCCGTTCTTAAGATTGCTCTTACTCTGCGGTAACATTCCTTCCTTATCCTTTCCCTCATTGTCGAGTGCTTGATTCCGTCTCCTTCACAAACACCTAGATATTTGTAAGTTTTTTCTTGATCAAGTTCTCTTATCACGTTCCCCCGATCAAGATTAATGTCTGAACTCTTCAGCAGCTCTGGTGAACGTTGCTTTGGCGCATTTATCTAGTCCAAACTCCATTTTAATGTCATCACTGAACTGCTTCACAGTGGATAATAGCCCTTGCAATTGTTCATCATTTTTTGCAAATAGTTTCAGGTCATCCATGTAGAACAGGTGATTAATGGTTTTGTCATAGACTTTATATCCATGTTTTGTTTCATTGAGCATTTTACTTATTATTATTATTATTATTATTATTATTATTATTATTATTATTATTATTATTATTATTATTATTATTGGCGACCTACGTAGTAAATCGTATTATCGTGAACTCCGCAAAATTTTGTTATTTTCAGTTGTTTAAAATTGCCATTTATGGAAAATTTTTATTGTTAACTGTATATAAGTGCACATACATTGTTTTCTAAAAAGGACACTCAAAAAGATTGGGGTCTTGAGCCCAAAATTTAAACTTTTATAATTATTTTTAAAAAAATATTTCTTTGAAAAATCATGGCCGACTCACAGCTGAACCCAGTAGCTGAGAGCCTTCCTCACAAACTAACACCTCACACCGACACCACCATTGTAACTATTACTACGTTTGCCAACACTAAAAATATAAGCAGTAGCAATATTTTAAATTTGTCTCAGGCAGACATTCATTTCCCGCCATTACCAATGACTGCAGATGTTAAAGCCGCCACCCCACCACCACCACCACCACAGCGACAACAGAAACAAAAGAAAAAAATAAATTAACTCGTGATATCGAAATGAATTCAACCAAAATGAACTCTTCCACACCGAACACCACTGACGCGACCACCACCACAACTGAAACTAAAATTAACAATAACAAAAATAACGATAACAACAACAGCAACAATGAAATTAAGAAAACCACCCTGCATTTTGCCAGAGTAGCAAAACAGTGCGAAGCATTCCAGGTAACTCAGGAGGAATTAAAAGAAGCCAAAAAAATGGTAAAGAAAGATGGGTACAGGGTCAGCCCCCCACCCCCACCCCCACCTAATAAAATGGAGCATCGGCGCCTATGCACCGTGTCTTATCGGACGATTAACATAAAATCGCGCCGAGTGAAACGGGCATCCGAGTCCCAAATCCAAAAAGCTTTGGGACATGTGTGGGCAAAAAACCCCACATCAGACGTGGGCAGAAATATGGAACCGTGGACGTTTTCTTTGAAACACCACAGGAGGCCAGAGAACACTCCATGGCCCCATTAAGAAGTGACGACTTCACACTCCTCCCAAGCTATTGTGGCCAGAGACTCGTGAAGATCAGGGTGACCCACGTTCCACCGGCCATCGAAATTCCCTGGCTAATAGCTGCCGTCCTCGCTGGCATCGAAGCCAACACCAAGATAATCGAAATAGCGAAAGAAAAGCAGGAGAACTGGTCCGGATCTGGGATGGAGCTCCTGATCCAAGCGGACCAAAAAAGCATTGAGGAGATCCCAGAGGTAATAGACCTCACTGACGGCAGCCACCTCACCGTAATCGTCGAGGGCAGAAGGCCTAGGTGTGTCGTTTGTGGTGAAGGAACCAACCTAAGGGCTTTCTGCCCTCAGGCTAAAAGGTTGAGGCCACCTCTCTTACCCACCCCAGTGACTCAACCATCAACACCACCAGCAGCAGAGATGGCAGCAACAACTGTAGCAGCAACAACAGAAGCAACTGTAACAGCAACAACCCCAGCAACAGTAGCAAAACCAACACCACCACCACCCAACGCGCCAGAACTAGCACCAGCGCCTACACCATCCACCACGCCACAACCAAAACCAATGCCTGTGGAGGATTTTCCACTCCAATGCCTGGAGACAGATTGTGACGAGGAGTGGGAAACGCTATCAGGAAAAAAGAAAAAAAGAAAAAAAATCCCCCCCCCCCCCAAAAAAAAAATACAGAGTGAAACAAATAAACTATCAAACAAAAAAGTTAGGACAGATATGCCACCATCCGCACCAGCATCACCAACCCCATCACCACAAACACCAACACCATCACCATCATTAATCCCAACACCACCATCACCAACAACACAAAAGTCACCCAGAAGGTAAGTTGGTGGTGCTGGACGTGACCAGCGGAGACGGGCAAGCTTTCAGGCGGCTAGTGGCCGTCTATGCCCCGACAGGAGCAGGGCGGCCTGATTTCTTCCGGCGTCTGGAGACCTTTCTTGGAACGTCCCGCTCTTTAGTGTTAGTGGGCGACTGGAACGGGATCTTAGATGCACGCTGGGACTGTGTGGGATTAGCGGATAGGGGAGGAGGGTGCAAGAGCCTCACCAACCTGCTCAGGCGTTTTCAACTGTCTGACAGGTACCGATTGGATTTCCCGAATGTGCCAATGTGGACTTGGACAAATCGCATAGGGTCATCCAGATCATATCTAGATAGAGTATTTTGTAGGGAAATAGATAGGTCTAGCATAGGCTGTCCACAATTCAAGATAGTCAGCTACACGGACCACAAATTCGTGATATGTGTGCTTGACTTAGATAGGCTTCATAGACGAGGACCATAAACGCGTCCTTACCAGCGCGCAAGGACTACAGAGACCGGATTAGCGAACTAGTTAAACGGGCGTTGACGGGGGCCATCGTCAAAAACAAGTGGTGGTTTGCTCTGAAAAGAGCGATTAGAATAGAGTCCATTAGGTTTAGTAAGGTTTTAGCAATAGAGAAAAATAGAGCAGAGGGAGAACTAGTTAGAAAATTAGACGAGGCGCTTAGCAAAGGCATCGCGACCGACGTACTTGCGGCGAAATTGGCCCTTGACCAATTCTTCAATGCAAAGCACGAAGGCTGCGTTGTCAGAGCTACGGTGCGTGCTCTCAGACACGAGGGGACGAAAGCCGTTCAATGGGCCCGAGTGGCGGAGTCGCGTCGTGGAAACAAAGCCACGATCCGGTCTTTGGTGGACCACGACGGGCGCATGCTACTCGAGCCCGGGCAAATGTGTGAAGCTTTTCAGCGACACTTCGCACAGCTGTTCGGCGGCAGCGGCGGGCCGGATCGAGGGATGGACTTTAGTGTCTACCTCGACGGACTGCTGCGGCTCTCGGCCACTGAGGCGGAGTGTTGCGAAAAGCCGATAACAGCCGCTGAAGTACGGGAGGCAATGACTGGCTGCACAAGGGGTAAATCGCCTGGTTTGGATGGTCTGCCCTATGAACTTTACGTACAGATGCCAGACTTGTTCGGAGGCCTCTTGTCGGACGTCTACTGCAACTGGCAATAGAACGGGTGAATTCCCAGCTTTGTGAGCCGAGGAGTTGTGGCGCTGCTGAGAAAGGATCTGAACAAGGGGGATAACATAGATAATTTCACGCCCATAACTCTGCTAAACACAGGGTTCAAGATTTTGGCCAAGGTGCTAGCAAAGAGGTTGGACCAGGCTACGGCCTCCCTGAGTTCTAGGAAGGTAAAGACGATCCACATCTGCGTTTGGGTGGTGCATCCTATTACAGGTCAGTAGCTTACGGACTTTGATTTCACTCATATTCCAGTTCAACACACCGAAGCTATAAGTGACAACTGGGACTGCCAAGGAATTTATGGCTAGCACCTTGTTACGAGCGTTTAATTCTGTTCTCAGAACTGCACATACTCTCCTGTGACATTCTTTCCTTATCCTCTCTTTCATACTTGCATGATGTATGCCAGAGCCTTCATTAATCCCTAAGTATTTATAGGTTTATTCCTGCTCAAGTTCCTTTATGATTGTTTCAGCATCCAATTCAACTGAGTCTGAGTTGACAAGCTTCCCCTTCTTGAAAGTGGCTTTTGCACACTTGTCAAGTCCAAACTCCATCCTGATATCAGCGCTAAACGTTTTTACTGTCCCGAAAAGGCCTTCCAGTTCGTCATTATCTTTGCAATATAGCTTCAAATCATCCATATAAAATAGGTGGCTTATTTTTTGTTATCAATTCTATAACAGTACCCTGTTCTATTAAGCTCGGATGTAAGGGGTATTAAAGCTATGCAGCAAAGCAAAGGTGAAAGTGAGTCACCCTGTAATTTACCACAGTTGATGTTTATATTCCTAGAGCACAGTACCCCAGTGGAATGAGACAATTGGAGATTTGTGTTCCATAATGACATATTGTGCTTCAGGAAGTTTGAGATCACAGGTGAGATTTTGAAGATGTCCAGTGATTTCTGAATCCATGAGTGTGGTATGCTGTCAAAGGCTATTTTTATAAGCGATCCATGCAGAACTGAGATTTCTGTGTTTATTATGACAGTTCTCAAGGATCATACGATTAATCAAAAGTTGATCTTTGCAACCATATGAATCTCGTCGGCACCCTTTTTGTTTAATGGGGGAAAAGATTGTTCTCCTCCAAAAACACGTATGCTTTTTCCATGAGAATAGAGGTTAATAGTTTATAAGTGGTGGACAAGCCGATAGTTTTTTGGATCTTTGGTTTCGTTGTTTTTGGTAGAAGGTAGGTAATGCCACTTGCTATCCAATCAGGTGTATTTTTTGGATCTTTCATAATTCCATTAAACAGCTTGACCAATATATTGTGAGTGCACGGGAGTGAGGAAAGCACTCAATAAATCTCACAAATGGAAATCTCCTGGTAGAGACAGCTCTACCAGGAGATTTCCATTTGTGAGATTTATTGAGTGCTGTCCGCTATATAGATGTCTTCCCACGCATGTTCTTCTAAATTTGTGTAGGATTTTTCCAGGTGACTAATCCAATCTACATTAGTATTATATGTCTTCTCATCACTCCAAATCTTACTCCAGAAGTTTTCAACTTCTTCTATGGGCGGGAGGTCTTCAATAATTATTTTTTCTTCCCTACTTCTCTATAAAATGACTTGGCATTGGATGAGAACAACTTATTTTGCCTGTAGAAGTTGTTTCGCTTCTCGAATCTACGAATTCGTTGGGCTTTTACTTGAACTTTTTGTTTCAGAGATTCTTTTGTTGAAACTATTGCTTCTCTAGAAGACAGTCCATATTTTCTCTTTAGCTTTCTTACCTTCTTGGATTTTATATCATTTCCAGCAGTTAACTCACTCAATAAAGATATTTCTCCTCTCATTACGTCAATCTCCTTTTCTATTCTACTCCTCCAAACTGGTTTACCTCGAAGGTTCGACTTTTTTTGTATTTTTGGTGGTAAACAACTTGTTTCAATTACTCTAGAAGATGCATAAATGATTTCATTTAACTCAGTAAGATCAGGTTCTAGTTCTTCTATGATTTCTTTTGTCACAGAATTACCAATCATTATTTGTTTTCTATTTTGGATTGTATTTGGGAGTTTTTGAAGTGGTTCTCTATCATTTATACTAGAATGTCTTACTACTGCAAGCTCATTCAGTATGTGTTGCTTTAATTCCTTCATAGTCTCCCTGTGTTCTTCAGCAGATGTTTGGTTTTCAATTACTGTTTCTAAGTCCCTCTCCTGGCTATTTTCAGCGGGTTCAATAGGGCTTCTCATTTCTACAAACATATTTGTGATTTGGTCGGATGGAGGTCTTTCAGTAGAAGATTCTTCAGTTCTTTCATCATTTATATTTATGTCATTCTCCACAGCCTGCTTGATCGCAGTTAGTTCAGTGTCTGTGAGTCTATTATTTCTGAAGATATACCTCCTTACATTTGCCAACTTATTTCCATCCATATCACATCTGTTGGTCTGGCAGTACTACCGGGGAGCGCTGCCGGTTCGAGATAAACTCTACAGGCAGGGAAGTGCCGTCAGCCGAGCCTGTCCGAGATGCGCGCAGAGCGACGAAAGCGTCGTGCACGCACTCGTTCAGTGCCCGAGCATTGCTGACTTGTGGAGCTATGTCAAACAGTTGCTGTCGCGTGTAGGACTGATCCGGTTATCGACTGAGTCCATTGTGCAGATGGTCTCGCCGTCTTCCTTCGAGGAGGAAGGGCAGGCGGTTTTCATCTGCCTGGTGGCCATGGCGAAAGAGATTGTGGTGGACAAGGTTGAAAGGGTTAAAGACAGACACTTTCCTCTTCGGCGAATCCCTAATTAACTTTTTCAAGTTTCACTTGAAGAGGAAAATCAGGGTGGAGAGGCAACTGCTGCCTTCTAGCTAGTTTGTTGAAAGGTGGGTGAATGTAGCGAGAATGGTCCGAGTGAACCACTCTGAATATACGTCTGTAGTTTGAGAAATGGAAAAATTGAGAGAGGGCGCTTGCCCTGGTGGTCAGGGTGGCCGTGGTCTTTTGTGTGGTTTTCGCCACGAGTAACCCTCAGAGGTTTCCCCCTTATTGGGGAATTTTTCATTGTTTCAATTTTCATTTTTATTGTTTATGTATCTTTCTATGTCTTTTTTTCTTTTCTTATATAAATAATAAAAATATTTACAAAACCCACATCGTACAAAACCCACATCGTACCGTTCTGTACCGTCCTGTACCGTCTGTAATGTTTTTTTGATGTCAGC
The DNA here is from genome assembly GCA_964016885.1 of Eledone cirrhosa. Taxonomy (NCBI): domain Eukaryota; kingdom Metazoa; phylum Mollusca; class Cephalopoda; order Octopoda; family Eledonidae; genus Eledone; species Eledone cirrhosa. Next base: position 87,443,327 of record OZ024741.1, read on the forward strand.
CCATGTGGCCAATAAAGAAATCATTATTATTATTATTATTATTATTATTATTATTGAGTCTGAACGGTCTTTTTGCTCGCTCCCGTAAGTTCACTTATTTACCTATCAAAACTGATTTATTGAATTGTTGTTGTTGTGTAAGGCATACAAGCCCTTGGACTTTGCCCTGTGAAGGGGAAAGAACAATATTTGGTCCTTTTGGCCCAAATATTTGAACTTTTTTTACATTTTAAAAAATTATCGAGAAAAAAACAAAAAAACATGGCTGAGCCACGCCCCCAACGATGTGTCTGCTGTCGTGCAACAACGACGTACAAGTTGAGAGGAGCGCTACAGCGAAATTAACACAAATTGATAACACAAACACCACCACAAACAATGTAAACAAAGACACCAATGATAACACTGAGAACTCTAATTTTGAAAAAAATAACTGTAACAGCGACAACGAAAATACAGATAACAAAAACAAAATGACAAATACAACAACAATATCAACACCACTAACATGAAAACAAATAGCGACAGCACCAACAGTAACAATATCAACTGCACCGAGAACAACGGTGGCAACAAAGACAACAATGATAACAGCGACAGTGATAACAACAACACCAACAAGAACAACGACAACGACAACACCCCCAACGAAAACAAGAATACTTTCGCTGCGGCAGCATAAAAAAAGAGGCCATGCTTCAACATGGACCTCTCAAACAAAGATGAAAAGTTGGCCCAGGCCTGGAAGCTCATCAAGCAAGAGCAAACCTGGGCCAACTTAACTGTCTCGGTAGAAGCTACTGAGGCAGTGGAGCGCAGAACGGTGCATTATAGATACATCTCAGCACAAACCAAAAGGGCAGCTTTAATCCCACAAGCAGATGTCGAAGTCGCGCTGAGGTGCATCATAGAAGACACCGAATACATAGAGAGGGGCAGACAATACGGCACCATTTCGGTGCTGTTCAAGTCAGAAGCCCTCGCTATGAAACACGCTATGACTCCTTGCAAAACCAGCAAGGTCATAATGTACCCCTCCCACATGGGAAAAAGAACGGCCCGTCTCCGCATTCCCAGAATCCCACCAGGACTTGACATGTGGTGGCTTCTGGAATGTATAATTGTGGAGGGGACGGATACCGTCCCGATAGAAGTGACCCAAACGGCCAGAGAGGACTGGTCCGAGGTTGACCTGGAGATCCTTCTCCAGATCAGTCCCGAGAATGTGAAGACAATCCCGGACCACATCCGCCTTCAGAATTGGACGGTCATTCATATTATGACTGAAGTAAAAGGCCGCATTGTTTTGTTTGTGGGGAAAAAACCCATTTGCGAGCCTTCTGCCCTCAACTGCTGAAAGATGCAAGGGGTCAAAAGGCTCCACTGCTGCCGGCGCCGGGGCGAGGACCACAACCAACACCAGCACGGCAAAAGCATCAACAACAACACCAATAGAAAGACCATCACCAACATTGACCACCCAGGGGGGAAACGAGGAAAGCTGTCAAATTCCCCCTCCCTCCCCCCAAAATACACACACCAATAAAACCATAAACACACACACAAACACACTTACAGACAGACCCCTCATCTACCAGTAGTGAAGATGAGGGAAAACCAAAATCCCCCAAAATACAAAAAAGGAAACACAAAAAGAAAAAAAAACTCAACAAAGCACAAAATCATCCACAATAAAAAAAAACGCAAACATCTCTCCAATAACACCAACATCAACACCACCATCACCATCACCAGAATCCCCCAAACGCAAACCTAAACAGACGCAAGAACAAATATACACACAAACATCTGAAACCACAGACACCGCACTCACAACAAACACAGACACAACCGAAAGAACACCACCAAAACCATCACCACCACAACCATGCAAACAAATTAAATCACACCAACAAAACATACAAAACTTCGTGCTCGTCAGGAGGGCCAACAAGGAACTGATGGCCCTCGTAGCACGAAGTGAAAATATACAAAAAGAGGGGGAAATTTTAAATCGAGCACATTTCGCGTGCCGGAAGATTTGGTTCTGGTGCGAATGTCGATCGATTTATACAAAGAAATACGAGACAGCTTTCCTCGGGACGTGGGAACCCCGAACGTAAAACCCACTTCAAGACTTTTAAAGGGGTTCCCCCCAAAAAACTCACCAACTATGGAGGTCGAACAAGCCGACCTTCACAAGAGCCCGGAAGGTAAGTAAACCTTTCCTCTCTCTCTTTTTAACCTGCCAACATGGCCGTATTAAGAGTAGGTTGTTTAAATGTTCGAGGCCTGGGATCGTCCTGGAAGCAGGGTCACCTGCTCAACGACCTTAGGTCTCTAGAAATGGATGTAATTGCCGCCAGCGAGACCAGGATTTCCGACACGCGTGCACTAGCCCCAATTTTCGACGACTATCAGATCTTTGCATCAGTTAGCCGGCCGGGAATGGGAGGCGGGGTGGAAGTGCTGTTTAGGAAAGGCCTGGATCTCGAGGTAAGGTCGATCTTCTGGGACCCGGACGGGAAGTTGGTGGTCCTGGACGTGAACAATAACGAAGGTGGTGCCTTTAGACTGGTGGCCGTCTATGCTCCTCCTGGGGCAGGACGGCCGGACTTCTTTAGACGCCTGGAAGCCTTTCTGGGTACGTCTCGCCCTTTACTGATAGCGGGGGACTGGAACGGCATCTTGACGCATGCTGGGACTGTGTGGGAGTATCCGATGGGAGCGGGGGGTGCAAAAGCCTCAAGAACCTAATCAGCCAGTGACAACTGTCTGACAGGTACCGACTAGATTTCCCTAATGCGCCAGTGTGGACCTAGACTAACCGCAAAGGGTCATCTAGATCGTATATAGACAGGATATTCGTTAGGAAAATAAACAGAAATAGTGTAAGCTGTCCACGTTTTGAAACGGTCGCCTATTCAGATCACAAGTTTGTGATCTGTATGGTCGACCTAGATAAGACGCGTAGGTTAGGACCTGGTTACTGGAAGCTAAACATGTCATTTCCGGCACGTAAGGCTTACAGGGACCAGGTCAACCATTTAGTTAAGAAAAATTTGACAGGGGGAATCGTCAACAATAGATGGTGGGGGGAGGGGCTCTCAAAAGAGCGATTAGAGTAATGTCGATAGTGTTTAGCAAAGAAGTTAGAGAAAAATTGAAAGGAGGGGGAGTTGGTAGATAAGTTAGACGAGGCTATTGGTAGTGGCATTGCAACTGACGTGCTAGTGGCGAGAATGGCATTAGACCATTTCTTCAATGCGAAACACGAAGGTTGCATTGTCAGAGCTAAGGCGCGTGCTCTGAGAAACGAGGGAACCAAAGCTGTTCGATGGGCCCACGTGGCAGAGGCGCAGCGTGGTTATAAAACCACGATTCGGTCTTTGGCGGACCGAGACGGACACGAGCTGAGCGATTCCAAGCGGATGTGTGAGGCCTTTCGCCAACATTTTGCTCGGTTGTTCGGGGGAAGTGGCAGGTCAGAGATGGCGGCGGACTTCAGTCCCTACCTCGATGGCTTACTGCAACTCTCGACGGCTGACGCTGGGCGCTGCGAAAGGCCAATTACTTCAGCCGAGATTCAGGATGCCCTTGTCGGCTGCATGAGACGAGGCGCAAGTCACCCGGTTTGGATGGTCTGCCCTACGAGCTTTACGTAAATATGCCAGATTTGTTCTCCAATCTCCTCGAAGCCCTCTACTGCAACTGGCAGCAAAATGGGAGTATTCCCATTTCTGTGAGCCGGGGCGTAGTGACGCTGAGAAGGAAAGACGAGAACAAGAGGGACACATTAGACAATTTCAGGCCCATAACTCTGCTCAACACAGAGTTTAAGATTTTGGCCAGGGTGTTAGCGAAGAGGTTGGCGCTTGTCGTCGGGGATTTGGTTGGGGAGGCGCAAACTTGCGCAATCCCAACCAGGTCCATACACGACAACCTCCACCTAATGCGATACATCATAGAGAGGGTAGGGTGTAAACCTGGCTTCGGTGGGGCTCTGATCAATTTAGATCAATCGAAAGCATTCGATAGGGTCGACCATCGGTACCTGGAGGCTCTCCTCAAGGCGGCTGGCTTCGGCCCCGTCTTCAGAAGCTGGATCGCTGCAATGCACAGCGGCACCTGCTCGATGGTCAAAATTAATGGCCACCTGTCGGAACCGTTTCAGGTCTCCCGATCGGTCCGTCAAGGGTGCCCTCTCTCCTCCCTTCTGTACGTATTGACTCTCGAGCCTTTACTGCGGAAGGTGGAGCTGTTGCAGTGCATCCCGCTCGAACCGGGACGCGGAAAGGCTGTGTCGGCTTATGCAGACGACATCACCGTGATGGTGTCGAACACCACAGATATCGAGGTGGTTGGCACCTTATTGGAGGATTATGAAAGGTTAACGGGAGCAAAACTTAACCCGGAAAAGTCGGTGGGCTTGCAACTCGGCACCTGGAGAGGCAAGTCCATGCCGTCCAACAGCGTATTTAGGCGCTGGACGGACGGACCGGTAAAGTTGCTCGGGGTTTGGTTCGGGCCAGACCTCCAGGTGGATAAGAATTGGGACGAGGTGACGGGCAGGGTAGCCAGTCTCACCCAGAAATGGGTTGGGATGAAGTTATCACTGAAAGGTCGGGCGGAGGTGGCGAACGCGTACATCGCATCCGTCATCTACTACCGTCTGACCGTCGTCCCTTGCCCCCGTTCGCGCCTCGCCATCTTGGAGCGGCTCCTCTTCAAATTCTTGTGGAGGGGTCAGGTTCCGCTGGTGAGGCGGTCCACTGCTGCCAGCACCCTCTACGTGGAAGGCTGGGCATGCCGTGGTTAATGATGCGCAGACACGATCTGAGGCTGCGGCATCTCCAGATATTCTGCCTAAACGGCTAACAGGTGTGGTTGCCGTTTGTCATACGGGCCTTTCCGCAGCTCGTTTCTTCGACTGAGCTGCAGTCCTGGGTCAAGAAGAGACCGAGAATGGCCCGTGTGAGTGGGCCTACTCAGGTCATGCAGCTGTAGGTAGGTAAATTTGAGGAGGAGAGGGGTGCCCTTCCAGGGTGCTCTCGAAGCGTCGGGTCGTTCAGGATTGGTGGGGTACCTGAGCGAACCTTGGGTGGTCATCCCCCTATTGGGGAATTTTTTCTTGTTGTAATGTTATTGTTACTTTGTTATTGTTATTCATATTGTTTACTCGATTTTTCTGTAAAACCCCACTGTCCCAGTCTTTTGTATTATCCCCTATATGTTGACCCTTGTGGCCAATAAATGAAATCATTATTATTATTAGTAGTAGTAGGTAGAGGGTCGGACGCCATGCTTTCCAGCATAGTTACGTCCCTTTACGATCTGAGTTCAAATCCCGCCGAGGTTGACTTTGCCTTTCATCCTTACGGGGTCGATAAAATAAAGTACCAGTAATGCATTGGGTAATTGCTGGCCTTGTGCCTAAAGTAGAAACAATTATTATTATTATTATTATTATTATTAGTAGTAGTAGTAGTAGTAGTAGTAGTAGTAGTAGTAGTAGTAGTAGTGGTGTTAATGATGATGATGATTTCTTTATTGATCACAGGGTCTGGAAACATTAAGGTCCATACATTTGGCAAGGAGAGTGGTGATATATTTGCAATAGAGTAATAAGGAAAAAACTCATAACAAAAGTAACAATTAAGTTTTAAATCAGCATTCTCCAATAGGGGAAACACAACTAAAGAGCAGCCAAGGAATCCCACAGATCCCACGCCACATTGATCATCAAAAAAACCTTAGACAAGTGCCCCTCTCACATTTATTCCTTCCAGTCTATAAGCGCATGCTCAGGTCAGGCTTATTCATTCGTGTGATTTTTGCTACATTCACCCACCTTTCAACAAGTTTACTGGGGACAACACTTCTATCACCAACCTCACCTTCCTTTCCATGTGAAATAAAAAAAAATATAGATGAGGGCTTGGCCGAAGAGGAATGTCAGTCTTTAGTCTTTTCAACCTCGTCAACTACACAACTTCTTTCGTCATATCCATCAGACAAATGGAAACTGCCCGCTTGGCGTTAAGTGACTAAGAGTACAAGACTCCCCTGAACAGGATATCAGCCCATCGTGGGATTAAACCTCATCTGCTTTTGATACTCATTTTAGCTGAGTGTATTGAAGCTATGTTAAATGAATGTTTTGCTCAAGAACACAACTCACATAGACTTTTTGTTCTGTGTAAGATGAATTCTTAAAAATTCCACTTTTCATATATTTTCTTTCATATATTTCACACACATTTTAAAAATATAGCTTATCGCTCTTTTAATGTGACTTTTATTTCCTTCCGCGATATTTAAACCAATTCTATTCTTTGCCATTTCATGTCGATATAAACATAACATATGTGAATACATTGCTCACTTCGACAATTCAAAAAGAATGACTACAAAATACTAAAATACATATATAAAAAGTTGAAATAATATATATCTCATAAGCTAGGATAAAACCGTCCGGTAACAAAACAAAGTGCTTTGACGTTTCATTATTCAATAACTTTCCTTATAAATATTTGATATGCAAAGTTTTAAAGATGTATCTATTACAATCCTTCTCATATATATTCAATGTTTCTCTTTCAAATTTCACTATTTTATATATTTCAATTTGTTTTCCTATTCTTTTTGTGTATTCTTTCACTATTGATACTTTAATCAGGTTTCTGATTTAGTAGATTAATTTTAGATTTTGTATAGAAAATTAAGATTTGATATTTTAATTTCGTTGTTTTACCTCCGCATTCTTTAGTTTCTTTCTTTTTTTCGTTTCTAGCTGTAATAGCAAGTGATTCCATTTGAATTAAATGTTTATGGAATGCTATCATTTTTGCAACAGATCAAATTGGTGTTAATTTTAAATTGCGTAATTTGCACCACGTTATAGTAACAACTGAAAAAACAATAAAAACCAAAGAACGATTTTCAAAATATGGTTTGTTGCACAACAGAGAAATCTTGTCAACTCAAACTCAGTTGAATTAGATGCTGAAATAGTCATAAAAGAACTTGAGCAGGATCAAACCTATGAATACTCTGGCATTCAGCATGCAAGTATATAAGAGCGGATAAGGAAGTAATGTTACAAGAGAATATGCGCAATACTGAAATCAGAACTAGATGCTCATAACAAGGTGTTAGACATAAATTCCTTGGCAGTTCCAGTTGTCACTTCTAGCATCGGTGTGTTGAACTGGAATATGAGTGAAATTAAAAGAATCGTCACCAAAATCCGTAAGTTACTGACTTGTAATAGGATGCACAACCTGAAAGCAGATGTGGAACGTCTTCACCTTCCTAGAACTCAAGGAGGCCGTTGCCTGATCCAATTTGAACTTACCTAAAAGACCACCACTATTGGACTGGCTAAATACCTTGAAACAACAAACGACTGTATACTGAAACTTGTTGAAAAACATGAGCGAAGTAAAAGGCTTCATTCTATCTTGAAGGAGAGCAAAAAATATGCTACTGATCTCATGCTTGATCCCCATGTCAGACAGACTAAGGAAATAGTTGCAATTGATGCTGCTAAGTACATAAAATGAATGGCAAAAGCAAAAGGACAAGAGCAATTAGCATCAAAGTGGGAACAGAAACCTCTGCATGGAAATTATGTGGCCCGTAGAAAACAAGCTTATGTTGACCAAACGCACACCCATCAAGATCAAAGATCAAAGCTTACTGACACGGAATTACCAGGACAATGTGATAAGAAATGGGGTAAATACAAATTGCCGATTCTACAATGTTGAGGTTGAAACAGTGGACCTAGTTTCTGGATGTAAAGTTTTATCCCCAGTAGAGTATAAATATAGATATGACAGAATTGGCCAATATCTACAATGGGTAATATGTCAGCATTATAAAATCAAAGCTGCTGACAAGTGGTACAATCATCACCCCGAGACTGTAATTGAAGACGGGCCCAATACTAGCCGCTCACAGGACCGCCGCCAGATAATGATGGTCGACCCTATTAAAAGCTTTCGATTGACCTAGATTGATCAAGGCCCCATCTGTGCCAGATTCGTCAGCTACCGTCTCCACGATGTATCGCATGAGGTGGAGGTTGTTGTGGATGGATCTATCTGGAATGACGCATGTCTGCACCTCTCCCACCAGACCATCGGCGACAAGCGCCAACCTCTTTGCTAGCACGTTAGCCAAAATCTTGAACTCTGCATTTAGCAGAGTTATGGGCCTGAAATTATCTATGTTGTCCCCCTTGTTCGGTCCGTTCTCAGCAGCGCTACCACTCCTCAGCTCACAGAGCTGGGAATTCTCCCGCTCTTCTGCCAGTTACAGTAGACGTCCGCCAAGAGGTCGTCGAACAAGTCTGACATGTGTACATAAAGCTCGTAGGGCAGACCATCCAAACCAGGCGATTTACCCATCGTGCAGTCAGTCATTGCCACCCATACTTCAGCGGCATTTATCGGCAACACTCCGCCTCAGTGGCCGACAGCCGCGGCAGACCATCGATGTATGCGCAAAAGTCCATCCTACGATCCCACCCACCGCTGCCCCCGAACAGTTGAGCGAAGTGCTGAAAAGCCGCACACATTTGCCCGGGTTCGAGTAACATACGCCCGTCGTGGTCCTCCAGAGACCAGATCGTGGCTTAGACACTCTTTGATTTCCTGTACAGGCAATATTTATTAGAATGCTATTGAAGTGTGTATACATCTTTGTGACATCCTGTACATATATATATATATATACATATATATATATATATATATATATATATATAAATATATTGTTATACTTTGGGAGGGTCATGTTGCTAAACAAATTCAGAAACGAAATATATAAATATATATATATATATATATATATATATATATTAATATATAGAATAAGGTTAATATATATCTGAGGGTACAATGTACCCCCGGAAATATATAGTGTGTCTATGATTTAAGGTGGTTCTATGGTAATAGGGCCATTTGAATAGGTAAATATTTATATTATATTTTTTAATTTTGATTAATTTTATTTGTATATTAATTTTGATTTATTTTGAAAAATTGGTTGAATTTTACTTGTTCTGCTTATCTTGATATTAAGTTCTGGTATATCAAATTATTACCATAGAACCACCTTAAATCATAGACACACTATATATTTCCGGGGGTACATTGTACCCTCAGATATATATTAACCTTATTCAATATTCTCCAAGTATGTAGAGAAAAATCCTGTCGTTCTATTTAGTTGCTAAAAATCTTTTTTGGTAGCGATCATAGACGACCAGTCTACGATTTCCCGCCTTCACTATACACCAACGTATTTATGGGTCACTTTCACGACCTTTCAGACCTGTATTAGTTGGAGTGAGGTCATATATTTTATCGTTCCTGGGGTTTTTAATCCTAGGATAGGAAAATGCTTCTCTGATGATCTTTGCTTTTCCATTAATATCCACGTGATATCTAATGTTTTGCAACGTGAAACTGTACAGTTAGGGCCATTTGAATAGGTAAATATTTATATTATATTTTTTAATTTTGATTAATTTTAATTGTATATTAATTTTGATTTATTTTGAAAAATTGGTTGAATTTTACTTGTTCTGCTTATCTTGATATATATATATATATATATATATATATATATATATATATATATATATATATATATATATATATATATATATATGCTTTAGCCCCACTCGGTCACGAATGACCATGATTTTGCACCTAGAAAGTTTCCCTCCGAGGCACAAGCCTGGGCAAGGTTTGTTTTTGTGGAAGACCAGCAGCCGCCCATGCATACCAGCCTCCTCTCCCCACGTCACCGATGTTGACCAAGGGAAAGGCAATGGCCGATACAGCTTTGCACCAGTGACGTCGCAACTCATTTCTACAGCTGAGTAAACCTAGAGCAACGTAAAATAAAGTGTCCTGCTCAAGGACGCAACGCATCACCCGGTCCGAGAATCAAACTCACAACCTCTCTCTCTCTCTCTCTCTCTCTCTCTCTCTATATATATATATATATATATATATATATATATATATATATATATATATATATATATAACAAAGTCATAAGGACATATATATATAGTCACAGATACATATATGAGTGTGGCTACCTTAGCTCCGTTTACATGATTATTTATTTAGTTGATTTCTACGGACTAAGAAGTAAAAATTTGATAAATTTTGTCTGACTATTCTTCAAACTTATAATTTTATATAGCTCTGATTGATAATTATTTACGTATTCATTCACTCATCGAGCCACACCGTTGAAGGTAGCCAACATTCATATATATATATATAGTGTGTAACGTTTTTCGAAATATTTACTTCTGCGTTCACAGATTGATTTTTTTAGTTTCAGAAGATCCCGTTAAGGGTGAAAGCAGCGATTCTTTGCTTAAACTTTAATCTGTTATTTTAATATATATATATATATATATATATATATATATATATATATATATATATATATATATATATATATATATATATATATATATATATATATATATATATATATATATATATATATATATATATATATATAATTATATATTCGTGTACAGATATGTTTGCATACACAATAACAAAATATAAACAAACGTATTTATTTCACGAGGATCGATAAGGATAAATATATATCAAATATATAAGAACCCTAGAGCAAATCCCGAGAAACGCCGGGCGCCATTCTGCTAGTTATAGCTATTTGCATTGTGGCGACTATATTTTCAAATATATATATACTAGACCTGAAAAATGCGCAAGCTGAAAAAGCCACAGAATGTTATAATAAACCTTCGAAAGTGTGGGACTAGAGTTGTTGCTCAAAAATATTTTAATCATTATCTATCGTAAACTCTGTGGCATCCTTTTATAAAAAATAGACTCATAACGAACTCAAGACGACACGATAATTATTTAAGTGAATTTATAATATAGAATTCGGTTTAAGTGCTTTTCGTATTAATCGTTACTAAACATCTAATATGAGATATTGAACATTAGCTTAAATAATTATCGTGTCGTCTTGAGTTCGTTATGAGTCTCTTTTTTATAAAAGGATGCCACAGAGTGTACGATAGATAATGATTACAATATTTTTGAGTAACAACTCTAGTCCTACACTTTTGAAGGTTTATTATAACAATTTGTGGCTCTTTTGAGCTTGCGCATTTTTCAGGTCTAGTTCAATATTTTTTTAAGGCAACGCTTGTTAAACATGATATATATTAATAATAAATTATCGTTGTAATGTAATTAGATTATATAATTATTATTTTATAAATGATCTTATAAATATTATTGTAAGATGTATAAAAATATTTTCAGACTTTTAATATAAACAACTACAAAACACAATCAATATTAAATAAATATATTTTACATAATAACTGTTATAGTTGAATTAATAAAAATTAAATATTACATACAAATAGTCTAACATAATAATAAAAAAAATAATCTAACATAATAATAATAAAATAATCTAACATAAAACGAACAATAATATGGATAAATATACAAGTAAATATGATACAACCAATATTATAAGCATGTTATAACGAACTGAAAAAAAAAATAGTTAATATAAATTTAAAAAATCATATATAAATTAAAAATATAACTTACCAAAACGAGAAAAATAAATTGATGGTAAACGACGAAATACAGGAGGAAGATTCGAAAGCGAAACGATAAATAAACGTGCAAACAAAATGGCGGATGCTTTTGAGCAACAATTACTCTCGTTTGTTGATTAGCCAATAAGACGATACATTACAAAACATATTTGGCAGCGATCACCACGGCTAGCCACACCCCTTTAATTTTTTATTCACAAGCTACGCATATATGTCAGACACGCAGACTTAAAACATTATGTTGTTAGTCACTGCGTGTCTAACATATATATATATATATATATATATATATATATATATATATATATATATAAATGCAATCTGAGTTTTTTTAATATTAATAATAATTTTCGATTTGTTTGCAATTATGCAAACATCCTCTTTTAAGCCATGTCAAACAAATTGCAAACGAATCGAATATTATTATTAATATTCGAAAAACTCAGATTACATTTATTGTATTCAGCCATGTAGAGCGATAACTATTTGTTTTATATATATACAAGCGTTGCCTTTAAAAAATATTAAACTAGACCTGAAAAATGCGCAAGCTCAAAAAGCCACAGAATGTTATATTAACCTTCGAAAGTGTGGGACTAGAGTTGTTGCTCAAAAATATTGTAATTATTATCTATCGTACACTCTGTGGCATCCTTTTACACAATATAGACTCATAAAGAACTCAAGACGACACGATAATTATTTAAGTGAATTTATAATATAGAATTCGGTTTAAGTGCATTTCGTATTAATCATTAAACACCTAATATAATATATTGAACATAGCTTAAATAATTATCGTCGTCTTGAGTTCGTTATGAGTCTCTTTTTTATAAAAGGAGCCACAGAGTTTACGATAGATAATGATTACAATATTTTTTAGCAACAACTCTAGTCCCACACTTTTGAAGGTTTATTATAACATTCTGTGGCTTTTTGAGCTTGCGCATTTTTCAGGTCTAGTATATACATATTTGAAAATATAGTTGCCACAATGCAAATAGCTATAACTAGCAGAATGGCGCCCGGCGTTTCTCGGGATTTGCTCTAGGGTTCTTATATATTTGATATTTATTTATCCTTATCGAGCCTCGTGAAATAAATACGTTTGTTTATATTTTGTTATTGTCTATGCAAAAATATCTGTAAACGAATATATAATTATATATATAGGCGCATGGCTTAGTGGTTAGAGCATTGGGCTTGCAATCGAAAGGTTGTGAGCTCAATTCTCGGACCGGGTGATGTGTTGTTTCCTTGAGCAAGACACTTTATTTCACGTTGCTCCAGTTTACTCAGCTGTAGAAATGAGTACCGGCCTGCCCGCCCAGCCAGTGGGATGGCGTTATCTTATGGCTAAAACAGCACGACGTGCTGTGACCAGCAGCGCCGATTGGCGCGCGACAGACTGGTCGGTCAAGGTGATGAAGGTGATATATATTAAAATAACAGATTAAAGTTTAAGCAAAGAATCGCTGCTTTCACCCTTAACAGGATCTTCTGAAACTAAAAAAAATCAATCTGTGAACGCAGAAGTAAATATTTCAGAAAACGTTACACACACTATATATATATACATATATATATATACACACTATATATATACACATACACACACACACACACACACACATATATATATAGCGTCATAATATACTAATGCAGACAGCCAGACATACAGACAGATATTATAAGGGCGCAACGTTATATCTATGTATCTATCTAAAAAGAAAGACTAAGAATTATAGAGAGAGGTCACTAAATTGCCTAATGCGGTCCCTAGAGCATTGAAAATTTGAAATAGTTTTTGCACAAAACACTCACAGGACCATAAATATTACATGTGTAAAGTTTCAAAAAATTCGGTTGGGTAGATCTCGAGTTTTAGGGAATCAGACAGACAGACAGACATTCTCTGTTTTAGATATATAGATAATAGGTATGTATGTATTTGTTGATTAATCGATTTTGAAAATTATTATTATTAATAAGCACGCTCAATGAAGTAAGAAAATAGTGGGAGACAAAGAAATTCAGATTCAACATTGGATTCAATATACAGAAATACACCAGAAACGCTTATTACTTCCTGGAACACACAATCTAAGCCGAACAGTGTACTATAACTCTATTGTAGTGTTTGTATGTTCTGATCTACACAACTAGAAATTACTTGGAACAACCCAGTGAGCGTAACCACTTGTAAATTAAAGGGTGTGAAATCAGAAGAGAAACCCTTCTACCCAACTAAAAGTAAATATGTTTAATTGATCTTTTAATAAGAAATTAATTTAAACATTATAGATTCTGATTATGTTTATTTCAAGTTATATAATATTGATTCGTGTTATCTAAACTTTAAAAAACATCTAATGATCAAATTTCTCCATTTTTAGAGTAAGGTCGTTTGTTTTAATTCTTACAATTAAATACTCCCATTATCATAATATATAATTACACTATAGTTAATTGGCGGCCGATTATTCAGCAATCGGCTTATTTGCTTATCGGTATATATATATATAAGGAAAAGAAATCGAAAATGCAACTGGAGTCTTTTTAAGAATATTTATTTATTTCCTTTACCGGTTTCATAGTTCGTATGCTTTTCAAAAGTAGAATTGAGATGGAGGGTTTGTGGTTTGTCTCGCATCTGGTTCTTGTTCGAAAGTTCTGTTTGTTTTATGTGGAAAGAATGACAGACATTGCTGGGTTTAAAAAAAAAAATTTAGTTGGTTGATGACTGTCACGTGAATAAGTACAATAAATTTCGCGCCAGTTCGCGTTCCAAAGTTCTTATTGTATTTGCCTTTAAAAAATGTGGCTCAAATTGTTGTTTTTTTTATAAGTGTAATTTGGTTGGTTGATGACTGTCACATGAGTAAGTACATCCAATTTCGCGCCAGTTCGTGTTTGAGGGTTCTTTATTGTCATTTTCACAATCACATGATTGGCCATATAATATAGGTACCATAAAAGGATGGTTTGTCCTAGAAAGTTTTGTGCCAAACAAAAGATAATGGTCAAGAAATAGGAGGGGGGGGGGTAGTTCTGGTTCAGTGAGTATGGCTGATGTAATGCTGAGGTGTCAAAATTCAGACTTTCTATTGAAATATATTGAATTTTTGTGTTGATAGTGGTGGCAGGGTAGAAAAGAGAAATATATTTTTTTATTTGTGTGCGGGTGTGTGTGTGTGTAGCAAAGCGGCTTATCGTCTTGATAATAGAAATAAAAATGATTCCATTCGTAGAAATGGAGAAGGGTGTTATGTGTGTGAGTGTGTGTGGGAAGGAGTATAGTTAGCATGTTAAGATGTTAAAATATTGGTTTCTGATTTAGGCACAAGGCCAACAATTTTGGGGGATGGGAAAGACTATTAAATCGACCCCAATGCGTGACTGGTACTTTATTTTATCGACCCCGTAAGGATGAAAGGCAAAGTTAATCTCGGTGGGATTTGAACTCAGATCATAAAGGGCCGTAACTCTATGCTGCAAAGCATGGTATCTGACCCTCTGATACTGCCAATCCACCGTTAAAATATTTATTTCTACTTTAGGCACAAGGCCAGCAATTATCCCAATGTATTACTGGTACTTTATTTTATCGACCTCCTAAGGATGAAAGGCAAAGTTAACCTCGGCGGGATTTGAACTCAGATCATAAAGGGCCGTAACTCTTTGCTGCAAAGCACGGCGTCCGACCCTCTACCGATACTGCCAATCCTTAAAATATTAACATATATTTAGCTCTGGTCTTTTTTTTCCGAATATAGAGACGGGTGTCATGTGTGTGTATGTGTGTGTGGATGGTTAGCATGTTATGGTGTTAATATATTAACGTATATTGAATATATATATATATGCACTATACACTCACACACATACATACACACACACATGCACGCACACAAACACACACACACATATATATATATATAGGTTTATCCTGGGTTCAATCGGGGCTAACCACAGTAATTAAATAAGGTACTCAATACATAGCAGAGTATATATATTTAATATAGAAAAGGCTTCTATAGGGCTAGAACATTTCTCCCGAATGGAACAGTTCTAGTCCTGTAGAAGCCATTTCTATATGATATATATATATATATATATATATATATATATATATATATATATATATATATATATATATATATATATATATATATGAAAGACGTAAATAAGAAAGTTATGAAAATTGACTTACTTACTAAAATCTCACTCCAACTAATTAGTTTCTGTAAGGGGATAAATACAGTTATGTAATACCTGTAGAGAAGCCTTACGTCATCAGGGAGTCTATTCTCAGCTAAGCTAGATATATTAATTCTTTATATTCTTCTCCAAATTATTTGTTGAGCAAAATTTGCCAAATTACTACTGTGACTGATAGTAGTGGCTAGGCTCTGTCTTAATAGCACCCCAACTCCAAGCTGGTTAACCTCAGTGTCACGTGATTAATTCTTTTGAATTTGCCACTTGACCAAGAAGGCAGCGAATTTTTCAGTGGCCTGAAATCTAGCCCCGCTCGCTTTTTTCGCTTTTTTCCATCCACTGAATTATTGTTATATACGTTTCCAGTGTCCCCGCATTGCCTGGTAGCTTAGCTGAGAATAGACTCCCTGATGACGTAAGGCTTCTCTACAGGTTTACATAACTGTATTTATCCCCTTACAGAAACTAATTAGTTGGAGTGAAATTTTAGCAAGTAAATCAATTTTCATAACTTTCTTATTGACGTCTTTCATATAATTGTTCTGCATTCCCCTGCATAGAACTACAAAGTTACTAAGACAAAACAAATATATCTGCTAGCATAGGTATGCATCTGTATACATATGTCGGTAGATATATTAATTCTTTATATATATATATATATATATGTGTGTGTGTGTGTGTGTGTGTGTGTGTGTGTGTGTGTGTGTGTGTGTGTGTGTGTGTGCGTGTGTAGAAGCCATTTCTATATTAAATATATATATATATATATAGTTTTGCGAGGTTTTTTATATGAAATCGTGTGTCGGAACAAATATTGTTATACTTGGGGCGGGTCACATTCTGTAATATTGCCAGAATTAATAACAGAACACACTCACTGTTTGGTTGGTTTTCGCTTTTCACTTCTGTGTCTTTTATATCGGTAATCTAATTTATTCGGTCCTCAATGTTGCCATTGACTGACCGACGGTCAAAAATAATACAGATACAATATAGACACAAACACATATATATAGTTTATCAAAGTTCTTTCGTTGCACATCTGCAACATCGTCAGTGGTGCTATTGTTTCCTCCCGTTACATTGTATGTCTACGCCATTTTTATTTAGTCTGTCTATATATTTATTTATTTATTTATTTGTTTGTTTGTTTATTTTATTTTGTCTTCTTTGCGCATGCATTTGCGTGTGTATAGTGTTTTGTTTGATGTGTGTTCGTGATTGGGTGACTAGTGTGTGTTTATATGTGTTTGTTGTTATTGTGCTTGTGTATGTATTTATTTACTTATCTATTTATTTATTTATTTATTTATACTTCTCTTAGATCAGTGTTGTTTGTTTGGGTGTTGTTGTTATTTCATTCATTCTTTCTGTTTAGTCTTGGCCTTCTAAGTAATATAGCTAGCAACTACAGGATCTCCTACTTCCTCTCAATGGTTATACGCCCCAAAATCAAGATGTCCCCAGATGTATGTGACAGTACAGAGGACCTCCTCAGCAGAATCAGTGAGTGCAACAAAAACAGGAACCTATCCAACTGCATAATAGGCAGCATGGATGTGGTATCACTGTACCCATCCATTAACATTGATTTTGCTGTGGAAAAATGTGTGGAGATGATCATTGAGAGTGAGGTGGAGTTCTGCGACGTCGACACAGACGAACTGGGCCTCCTACTTAGACTTACCTACGACACTGACTACCTAGACAGCCATGACCTTAGACGTTTCTGCCCTAGTAGACCCATAAGAGGTAGACCCCCCACCATAACCTCAATGGCAAAAAGACTCCCATGGAAGGTGGATTGGGTGAACCAAAGCTATACGGACCCCCCAAAACAATGATCAGGTAAGAAAAATGGTCGCACATGCAATAGGGGCTAGTATCAAAACTACCCTAAAGGGCCACATATTCAAGTTCAACGAGAAGATCTACACCCAAAATGAGGGAGCAGCCATTGGCGTCAGCATAGCTGGTGATGTTGCCAACCTTTTCATGGTATG
Organism: Eledone cirrhosa; assembly: GCA_964016885.1. Classification (NCBI taxonomy): domain Eukaryota; kingdom Metazoa; phylum Mollusca; class Cephalopoda; order Octopoda; family Eledonidae; genus Eledone; species Eledone cirrhosa. Next base: position 87,461,210 of record OZ024741.1, read on the forward strand.
GTGGGAAAGGAGACTTAAAGATCTCCTTAATGAGAGCTCCATAGACCTCATCATGTACTCTCGTTACGTACACGATATCAATATAGTTATAAGAACATCCCCACTAGAGAGCACTAACAAGTTTGATTTAGAACGTAGCACAATGGAAAGCATCCAGCAGATAGCTAATTCCATACACCAGATTATAACTGTAACTATCGACCTCCCTTCCAAACACCCTAACAATAGACTACCTGTATTAGACGCGGAACTCTGGATTAACACTATAGACGAGAGAGCCCAAATTCTCCACTCACACTATGCTAAATCCATGGCCTCCAAATACCTGATACTCAAAAACTCAGCAATGTCCAGTAGTGCTAATTTTAATATTCTGATCGCAGATTTGGTACGAGTGATGAAGAATGTGTCCCGCATGTGCGACCCAACAAAAATGGAAAGACACATCCAACACTTCATCAACCGCATGCAGTTCTCTGGCTACAACCAAAGAGACAGAGTCAGAGTATACGAAGGAGCCATGGAAAAGTAAAAGACCCTCATAGAATCGGACATGAAAGAAATTTGCCCATTATACAGGAGCAAATCATGGAATAGCTTAGATAGGGCTAGACATAAGATAGGGAAAGCCACCTCATGGTACGACAACCAGAGATACCAGAGTGTCATGTTTGTGGACGCTACCCCTGGAGGGAAATTAGCGAACCAGTGTAGAAAGGACCTGAGAAAGACCCACTTAAAGATTAAGGTGGTAGAAAAGCCAGGAACCACCATAAAATCCCTGATCAGCAAAACCTACCCTTTAAGAAAACCCACTGTACTAATAGGAAATGTATCATATGTAAGGTAAACCCCCGGATAAACTGTAAAACTAGAAACGTAGTCTATAGCATAAGATGTACAGAGGGTACTTGCAGAAACATGACAACAACATACATAGGTGAGACAGCTCGTAGCATAGGTGAAAGGATAGACCAACACTGGGGGAAACTAAACGGACGAAAAAACGGGTCAGTACTATACGAACATGCCAGACAACAACATGACGGTAACATAGACAACATAGAAATTAGAATAATATCTAAACATAGAAATGACCCAGCAGATAGGCAAATCGGAGAGGCCAGTGAAATAGAACTTAGAAGGCCAAGACTAAACAGAAAGAATGAATGGAATAACAACAACACCCAAACAAACAACACTGACCTAAGAGAAGTATAAATAAATAAATAAATAAATAAATAAATAAATAGATAAATAAATAAATAGATAAATAAATAAATACATACACAAGCACAATAACAACAAACACATATAAACACACACTAGTCACCCAATCACGAACACACATCAAACAAAACACTATACACACACGCAAACGCATGCGCAAAGAAGACAAAATAAAATAAACAAACAAACAAATAAATAAATAAATATATAGACAGACTAAATAAAAATGGCGTAGACATACAATGTAACGGGAGGAAACAATAGCACCACTGACGATGTTGCAGATGTGCAACGAAAGAACTTTGATAAACTATATATATGTGTTTGTGTCTATATTGTATCTGTATTATTTTTTACCATCGGTCAGTCAATGGCAACATTGAGGACCGAGTAAGTTAGATTACCGATATAAAAGACACAGAAGCGAAAAGCGAAAACCAACCAAACAGTGAGTGTGTTCTGTTATTAATTCTGGCAATATTACACAAATATGACCCTCCCCAAGTATAACAATATATATATATATGGGTATATATTAATATTTTTAAACGGCAGTGAAGTGTAATTATTTCAGGATAATTCTGTAATTTAATAGCCCTTTACCAACTAAATTCGAAAATTAACTTCCAGCATTTTACTTTATTATTTCTACATGAGTTCAAATCCCGCCGAGGTTGACTTTGCCTTTCATCCTTACGGGGTCGATAAAATAAAGTACCAGTAATGCACTGGGTAATTGCTGGCCTTGTGCCTAAAGTAGAAACAATTATTTCTACATGAAATATCAGAACCATTATGCGTTAATATAAACAAATCTAAAATGACAAACACACGCACAATCACACAGACACACAGACAGACACACACGTACACACTGACACACACATGTATATATATATATATATATATATATATATATATATATATATTCATACAGAGAGAAGGGGGGGGAGAAAATTAGGGTCGGAGCGGGGATGACGGAAGGTAAAGTGTGTGTGTATGTGTAGATGTGTGTGTGTGTGTATGTGAGTGTGTGTGTGTGTGGATGTGTAAATGTAAGTGCGAGAGTCTAGGAGGAAGCGAGTATGTGACTGTGGGTTTTGAAAAACCATTGTGTGTGTTGAAGTGGAGTGTATGTCTGTGAATGTATAGTCCCTGTGTGGGTGTAGGTGTGTGTGTGTGTGTGGATGGAAGGGGACGGGTAGGGTAAGATGAGATCGTGTCAAATCCAGAGGTGGTGTGGGGTGGAGTGTAGGTGTGCACGAGTGTGTGGTTAAGAGAAGGGGGATGCGTGGTATGTCTGTAGGTCATGTGGGGTCATGTGAACTGTGTAGTTGCGTGTGTGTGGAAATGGTGCAAGTATCTGTGTATGTGTCTAAGTTTCTTAATGGCTGTTGGTGTGTGTGTGTGGATCCACTGTGGTAAATTCAGGGTTCTAGTGGACGAGAATGGCGATGAGGAAGTGAAATGTTAGTGCGGCACGCACAACCGGAAATGGTCAAGTCGAAGGAGTGGGAGGAGAGGGTGGCAAGGGTGATAAGAGCAGGGCATTGTGAGAGACGGAAGGGAGGAGGTGGTGCCGATAGAACTAAACTAGATGGGTGAAAGTGATAGTAGTACTGTGGCTTCCTTATCCACCGACGCTTCCAACCTTATACTGTAGGTCGCCCTGGACCTGTCAGTTTTGTGGGGTTCTTTGGCGTTAGTTAATCTCAATTTGCAGATAATTAGATAGTGATCAGTTGACCACTCAGTCCCTCTCTTAACACGAACATCCAGCACCGAATCGAAGAGATCAGAGGCAATAAAAAAAAATCAACTATTGAACTCTGTCTCTGATTGTCCTTATACCATATATATTTATGGATGTCTCTACGCCGGAAGAACTACATCTAACACCGCAGTGACTTCATCAAGGACTCTTTGTTTGGTTTATAAACTTCTACCACCCACAGAGACCTATCTTTCAGCCTAAGCTTCAAGAGGCAAATCCTCCCTCCTAATGGAACCCAGTCCATAATACACTCTGACAGTCAGGGGCTTGTGAGTATCCCCACACTCGCCTGTGAAGTAATTTTTTAGAGTATTGCCAAGATATATATTCTTGCTTTGTAGACATTGAAAAAGCATATGACCGCGTTCCTCGGGACCTGGTGTGAAAGGTTTTGCAGGAGTGTAGGACGTATTCGTCTATTATTATCTAAGTGCTCTTCTGTACCACTGTATTTATACGACCATCGAATTTATTTACTCGATTTCTAATTCCTTTTATGGTTTATATCTGGGATAAAATGATTCAAATCATCTTGATGATCGTTGAACTACCTTGAGCTTGAAACATTATTGACATAACATTTTTACCTGAAGTATCCTGGGGCGTATATCTATATAATATATATATATATATATATATATATATATATATATATATATATATATATACACTCTGGTGGGTTGTGGTCCACCTGGTTTTTTACATCAACCTATCTGAGATTTCAACATGAACGGATCTGTTATTTTTATCTAAATTTCCAATTCTACTCCGCCCGTACCCTCAATCTATCTTATTTCTCATTTGTTCTTCTGATGAAGGACTAGCGTGCGAAACGTTAAGACCTCCTGCTATTTCAAGCGTTAACCTAATATATTCCTTCCATATGCTGTACCGATTGTGTTGTTATTTTACATACATACATGTATATATATATATAAATATATATATATGTATATATATATATTGGGTTGAGTCATAAATAATTTTCGTTTTAGTAAAATAATTTATGCTTGAATAATTTACCAATGAATTCATTTCAATCAATAGTATATTTGTCATTATTTTGAATCACTTTATTCCATTCATCAAGTAATTTGTTGATTCCTCTCAAGTAAAACCAGCTGATTTCGAGCTCAAGAAATTTTCCACAAACGTTTTCACCTGAACTTCTTGAGAAAAGTTTTTGCCATTCAGAGCATTTTGTAGAGAACAAAAAAGACGTAAATCAGTTGGTGCAAGGTCTGGTGAATATGGTGGATGGGATAAAACAGACCAGCCTAAATCCAATATTTTCCTGTGTGATTATTGCTGAATGTGGCTTTGCGCTATCATGGAGAAGCACAACGTTTTTTCAATTGACGAATGGGGAGCGTTTTCTTAGAAGATTTTCATGCACACGTTGCAGCTGTTGAGTGTATAAGTCTGCATTGTGTATCTGATTGCAGTTTCAAAACTCAAAATGGATAATACCGCGGTTATCCTACCATACACAGGGATATGCGATCTTCCTTATTCTTCTCACTTAGAGTATGAGGAACCCTAACGCCCAGCCTGCTCACTTCTCCTATCTTATCCAAATGGCGGCAGGTTGTGGATTGGGATGTGTTGAGGTCAGGTGCTAATTCTTGAGTATCTTTGTGCAGATTGCATCCCAGCATTTCTCTAAAAGCATCTTGATTGACGTCTGATGAGCATCCTGGTCTGAGTTCATCTCCCAATGACGTACCCCCAGAAAGAAATTTTGAAAACCAGTTTCTGACTTGGCGGTCAGTAATGACACATTGGCCATAAACACTGCACATTTTCTTAGCTGTTTCTGTAGCGTTTTTGTTATTCTTAAACTCCCACAACATTACGTGTCGAATATTCACTTTCAGTTCCTCCATTTTAGGAGCGGGAAATAATAGATTAAATTATGATGCGCAGTCTTTCACTAATGAAATAAGAATAACTGATGAAGATTCTCTCTAATCAGATAATTTCTGATTGCTTTTAAAATATTGGAAGTTTGAAATGTGGAGTTACATCTTGCTTTTACAAAATGGAAATTATTTATGACTCAAACCAACATACATTAAAACATA
>OZ024741.1:87468797-87481297 GCA_964016885.1 Eledone cirrhosa
ACTAATACCTTAACACTTCACACAAAGTAAAACATTTCATTTAATCATTTCCTAACACAGAAAAAAGAGAGAGAGAAACAAAAAAGAAAAGAAAAATATTTTTTTTCCTAATAATCGTCTCTTTCTCTGTTTTCATATATATATATATATATATATATATATATATATATTAGAAAGTGGGGTTTTTTTTTACAAAATGAAAAATAACCGAGGTGTCCTACACGAGTGGAAGTATAAAGAAAAAGAGATGAAATCGAAAATGCAACTGAAGTCTTATTGAAAAACCACAGACCCTCCATCTCAACTCACCTTTTGAAAAGCAGAAGAACTGCGAAACCGGTAAAGGAACCAAATAAATATATATATTTTTTTAAAAAATAAGACTTCAGTTGCATTTTCGATTTCATCTCTTTTTCTTTATATATATATATATATATATATATATATATGAAAATACCAGATTAATCTGGCATTTTAATAAATATTTAATATGGTATTTTAATAAATATTTGCTCTACGGTTCTTATATATCTGATATATATTTATCCTTATCGAGCCCTCTTTGGATTTTAGTCTTCAAATTTTTTATTATATATATATATATATATATAAATATTAAGTTAAATTAAATTAAATTAACTGAGTTAATAAGGATATTTATATTTATATGTTTTAGAATGGGAAGATACGGAAAAACTCCAGTTTAATTTATTTATTCGTTAGTATGAGACTATTTAGTCAAAATAAGTATAGATGTTGAAAGATATGTTTAGCCAGAATCAGTTAGTGGTTATAAATCTATTAAAAATATTGAAAAAATATTAAAAATTTGAGAAAATTAAAAAAATAATAATTTATAAGAGATAAGTAATTTTTAAAGAAATAAAAATTAAAGAAATAAAAATAAAGAATTAAAATTTATTTAAATTAAAATTACAATTAAAAATTTTTAAAAATTAGAATTATATACGTATATATTTTATGAAACATTAAGAAGTGGAATTATAGCAAATATTATAGATATTATGATTTAGAGATATCAATATATTAAAACCAAGAGGATAGGATTGTTATGGAAATAAGTAGAAATATTATAAGAATAATTATAATTTATATATAGTTCTGAATGTTGAATTCAAGCGATGTCTACAAGAATTAAATAAATTCGTTCTTAGATTAATAGAGTTCTTACATTTAAGTATGAAAAGAATCTGGACTATTCATTAGCTTGGGAAACAGTTTCATAAGCACCCGCGTGCTTTATCTAGATTCTGCAAATTGTGTGTTGAGGAAATTTTTTTCATACTTAAATGTAAGAACTCCTTTAATCTAAGAACGAATTTATTTAATTCTGGTAGAATTATCTATAACATGGTATACCCATCTATTTATTTATTTATTTATTTATTTATCTACTTAAAACAGAAAATATTATATTATAAACGAATTTTAAACAACTAAAAATCCTAAATACACGTACTATTAAGGTATATACTTAGAATATATTTCCCCCAAATTAACGTTATATGAGTTTTATTCATCTTCTCCTGTTTATTTATTCTCTATCTCTCTCTCGTACTGTTTTTATCCTTCTCCACTTATCTTTTCTCTCTCTCTCCCTCCCTCTCTCCATAGTTGTTTAAATAAACCGTTGTTTTTCAATTATTTACATATTCATTTGCATATTCACACATAAGTTTGAATAATCCCTAATATATTTCCACTATCCAGTGAATTTACAACCGATAAGGTATGATTTTCATGGGTACGTCTCTATTTATAAGACAAACTTTGTATTTTATCTAAATGAAAGCGTACCAATGTTTTCTTGGTACCCTTGAAATATATATAATAAAATAAATATGGTTTTATAAATATAGTTTCCATTTATTAAATATCATTGAATATTTACTCCAGTAAACTGTTGAGTGCTCTAAATCAGTTATAAACATTTATATTTGTCGGGCTTTCAACAAATTAAATACCCCTTCTACTTATATATATATATATATATATATATATATATATATATATAACGAAGGAAATGTGGTAAGGAACCAGATGGACCTTAACGCACCAAAGTACTCAATACTTAGGGTAGTAGAGTGGGTAATAGGAACGAGTAGGACATCGACGGCTGAGCTCAAGCCGTTTCGACCGGTAATTCTGGACCAATTCTAGACCGTCCAGAATTAGCCGTCGAAAAGGCTTGAGCTAGAGCCGTCGGGGTCCTACTCGTTCCTATATATATATATATATATATATATATATATATATATAGGTGTGTGTCTGTATTTTTATAGATATGCATGTGTGTAGTGTAGAGGTATGCATTTGTACATTTTGACATTTATCTAGAGATACCTAATATCTATTTCAAAAAAGAAACATATATATATATATATGAGTTCCAATATATATATATATATATATATATATATATATATATATATATATATATATATATATATGAAATAAAATAACAGGAGGCTGGACTGGTGTAAAACCTTGAAAGGTTTATTATACTATCATCATTTCAATGATCGGGTTCCATATGAATCCGGTGATATCATCAGGTATTGGAATATAACAAAGGAATATGTAAAAAACCATGGGTCCGAAAAATCAGAGACAAAGAGGGCGACTGACCAACTAGCTTCTCGGCCAGCCGCCCTCAGAGTGTTGGCAACAGAATCTACTAATGAATATCTGGTGAGGGTGCGAAGGCTTATAATGCACTACCACCACTCCATCAAAGAAGAAGGGAAAGAAAGAAAGGGAGAAAGAAGTGTAATGTAAGGGTCATACTACATTCATGCTAGAAAATGCCGCGAAAAAATGCTACCCCATAGAATCTATAATGGGTGTCTGTATGGTCTAATGTGTGAACCGAAGATTGGAACGTTAAACTTATGTTGCGAGTTATAGGATGAAATTAAGTTAAATTAAAAATATACACAAACGAAGATGGGTGAACTGCACTGCGTTGAGTTCTCTTCACAATATTACACCAGGATTGACCATACGGAATGACCTGTTCTATCCAGTGGTGAACCAACAAACCTATATATATATATATTTTATATATATATATATATATGTGTGTGTGTGTGTGTGTGTGTGTGTGTGTGTGTGTGTGTGTGTGTGTGTGTGTTTGCGTGTGTGTTTGTGTGTGTACAAATGCATACCTCTACACTACACGTGTGTAGTGTAGAGGTATGCATTTGTACATTTTGACATTTATCTGGAGATACCTAATATCTATTTCAATAAAGAAACATATATATAAATATATGAGTTCCAATATATATATATATATATATATATATATATATATATATATATATATTTCGTTTCTGAATTTGTTTAGCAAGATTCTTTATCTGAAAACGTGTGTTGAAACCGATATTGTTATACTTTGGGAGGGTCATGTTGCCAATAAGAAACACACGCACCAGTTGCTTTCAATTCAATTTATTATAATAAATTTATAAATTTAGGAATTTATAAATTTCCGGTTGGTTGGTTGGTTGGTTCCACAATCAGATGATTGTTTATATATTGTCAAAGTTCTTTCGTCACACATTCTGTGACCTCTTCAGTGACTGGGGATTCTTTTCTTTGTTTTCGTGCCTCTCCTTTGTTCTGTCCTACGCCATCTTGTTTTTGTGTGTGTTGTGTGCTTAGTTTACGCATGTGTTACATCCGGGTGTCTGTGTGTGTTTATATTTGTTTATTTACATGTTACTGGTTGGTTGTTTGTTCTATGTGCGTGTGTGTTTTCATTTTGTCCTTAATTGTAAGTTGTGATGTTGCTGTTCCATTCATGTTTTCTATTTAATTTTGGTTGGAGTTCATTTATGTTTATTGCCTCTGTGATTTGTCTAAACATTGCATCTTTTATGTGTGTAGATTATATTTTTATTTCTATGTTCTCTAATTTACCCTTATGTTCTATTTTAGCATGTTGGAAGAGTACAGATGATTCTTTACTATCTTGAAGGGCTCGCCAGTGTTCATTTATCCGTTCCCCTATACTACGAGCTGTCTCACCTATGTACACTATATTCTTATCTCTACATTGTCCTTCAGTACATCTTATGCTATATACTACATTTCTAGTTTTACAGTTAATATGGGGGCTTAATTTACAGATTATACATTTCTTATCTATACAGGGAGGTCTTTGAAAAGGGTATGTATTGCTAATAAGTGTTTTTATGGAGGTACCTGGTCTTTCTACTATCTTAATATTGAGTTTATGTTTATCTAGGGCCCTTCTAAATTTGTAAGCTAATTCACCTCTAGGGGTTGTATCGATGAACATTACACTCTGGTATTTATTGCTATTATACCATGAGTTTATTCTATTAACTTTATTCCTAGTTCTTTCTATTCTATTCCAAAATTTGCTCCTATAGAAGGGGCAGGTCCCATTTGTGTCATTATTTACCATTTTTTCCCATTTGGTTGTGGCTCCTCTATATACTCTGATTTTATCTCTCTGATTGTAACCAGAGAACTGAATACGGTGGATGAAGTGGTGTATGTGTCTCTCTAGTTCTTTGGGGTTGCACGTGCGGGACACGTTTCTCATCACACGTACCAAATCCGCAATCAGTATGTTGATTTTGGTATGGTCCGAAATGGTTACAATCAGAGAGATAAAATCAAAGTATATAGAGGAGCCACAAACAAATGGGAAAAAATGGTAAATAATGACACAAATGGGACCTGCCCCTTGTATAGGAGCAAATTTTGGAATAGAATAGAAATAACTAGGAATAAGGTTAATAGAATAAACTCATGGTATGATAGCAATAAATACCAGAGTGTAATGTTCATCCATACAACCCCTAGGGGTGAATTAGCTTACAAATTTAGAAGAGCCCTAGATAAACATAAACTCAATATTAAGATAGTAGAAAGACCAGGTACCTCCATAAAAACACTTATTAACAATACATACCCTTTTCAAAGACCTCCCTGTATAGATAAGAAATGTATAATCTGTAAATTAAGCCCCCATATTAACTGTAAAACTAGAAACGTAGTATATAGCATAAGATGTACTGAAGGACAATGTAGAGATAAGAATATAGTGTACATAGGTGAGACAGCTCGTAGTATAGGGGAACGGATAAATGAACACTGGCGAGCCCCTCAAGATAGTAAAGAATCATCTGTACTCCACCAACATGCTAAAATAGAACATAAGGGTAAATTAGAGAACATAGAAATAAAAATATAATCTACACACAGAAAAGACGCAATGTTTAGACAAATCACAGAGGCAATAAACATAAATGAACTCCAACCAAAATTAAATAGAAAACATGAATGGAACAGCAACATCACAACTTACAATTAAGGACAAAATGAAAACACTCACATAGAACAAACAACCAACCAGTAACATGTAAATAAACAAATAAATAAACAAATATAAACACACACAGACACCCGGATGTAACACATGCGCAAACTAAGCACACAACACACACAAAAACAAGATGGCGTATGACAGAACAAAGGAGAGGCACAAAAACAAAGAAAAGAATCCCCAGTCACTAAAGCGGTCACAGAATGTGTGACGAAAGGACTTTGACAATATATAAACAATCATCTGGTTGTGGAACCAACCAACCAACCGGAAATTTATAAATTCCTAAATTTATAAATTTATTATAATAAATTGAATTGAAAGCAACTCTGCGTGTGTTTCTTATTGGCAACATGACCCTCCCAAAGTATAACAATATCGGTTTCAACACACGTTTTCAGATAAAGAACCTTGCTAAACAAATTCAGAAACGAAATATCGTAAGCCTTAGCCAGGCTAACAAGATACTGAAAACCGCCATGTTCTGTTGTCTACGAAAAACAATAACATCTCGACAACTACACTTCATAAAAGAGTGTGCCTCGTCCCGAGTTTACACCAACACCATCAACACCGATGTAAGAAGATTACAGCTCACCAAAAAGCAAGCAGATAGGCTAAAACGAACACTAATTCTAAACATAAAAAAGAAGAATTATAGAGAATTAAGTCATCAAGAAAAACATAAGCGTAACCTAATACAAGAAATAACTAAGATCACCACACCAAGAGAAAAATTAATATTTATAAACCTTATATGTCTTGAAGAAAAGTACATTGTTCAAGAATGTTACAAGCATTTTAACAAGAAACTAAAGTGGCTCAAACAGATAAAACTAAATCAAGATACTTTAGAGAATATCGATGGATATCCGAACAAAATTGACGGTATAAATATGGCCGACATCTCATTAACAGATGAATTCAACAACAACAACACAAATATATACGGCAACACTACGGTCGACTCTGATGAATTATCAATATTACAACTACCACCTAAGTATGCCACATATAATAAGGTAAATATGATAAAATGCTTGTCAGAAATAGCAAAATCATTTACAAAATTACGTTGGAGCCTCAAAAACAAAAACAAAAGTAACAACATACGTACACACACACACACACACACACACACACACACACACACACACACACACACACACACACACACACACACACACACACACACACACACACACACACACACACACACACACACACACATATACAACACACATCCCAACAACAACAGACACACAGACACAAACAACAGTAACAACATACTCAGAAAAAACAACAAGAGACACGCAGACAAAAACAACAATAACAACACGCACAACAATAATAACATACACGGAGACAGCAACAACACACATCAACAACAGCAAACATCAACATCAACAACAACAACACACACACATTCAATGCCTTTCACCACCACCACAATCTTAACAAACACACAGACACAGAAAATAGGTAATGACAGTAGCACAGAAATAAGGGAAGGTAATAGGATTGAAAGGAGAAGGGAGACTATGGACAGAGAAAATAACCAGGACGAACACACAGACACACAAAATAGAGTAGATAATAACAATTAGCCAGAGGACAGAGACAGGAGTAATAATGAGAGACATAGAAACAACCACGAGGCTGTTGGTGGAAATAGAAATAGAAACAACACAACTAACAATAACAATAGCATTAGTACACATAAAGCAGCAGCCTGGAACTCTACTTTTTATAATCCTTCCGATAAGTCGTTCGACCTGCGACGAGTCCACGCCACCACTTTAGCTTTTAACAAACGCACGCATTTGCCGTCGCAGGTCGATGAACAAACAGAGGCACAATTTAGTATATCTAGATCTAAACTTAGAAATATTATAGAACAGTATAGCAAGAAGCATAATAGAATGGAGGCCCAGCAACTGGGAGAAAAATCTGCAAATGGCTTGCGTAAGCTCATGCAGCGCTTGCGTAATTGAGAGATTGCATGCTTTCCAACAGACAAGTCTGGCAGAATGTCGGTTGATAGTCTGTCAAACTACATCCAGGCAATGCAAACCCACATCACTAACACAAGAGAAGTAACACCACAAGAGCATGTGGATAAGGAAAAAGCCCTCAATGCCCATATGATGATGTGGACAAATATAATGCAGCACAACAAAAGACTGCCAACAACTTCTAGGCTTGGAACAATGAGGTGCCAGCGTTGTATGGGCTTCGAAAAGACCATAAAACGAGCAGTGACCCTGTCACAGGACCACCAACACGGCCAGTCTGTGGAGCTAACATTGCTAGTAACTATAGACTTTCCTACTTCCTCTCCCTGATCATACGCCCCGTCATTGAAATGTCCCCAGATGTATGTGACGTCACGGAGGACCTCCTCAGCAGAATCGGCGAGATTAACCGATTTAGGGACCTAACAAACTGCATAATAGGTAGTATGGATGTTGTGTCCCTGTATCCATCTATTGACGTGGATTTTGCTGTGGAGAAATGCGTAGAAATGATCAGTGACAGCAATGTTGAATTCCGTGGGATTGATACCAGTGAGCTGGGACTCCTACTTAAACTTACCTATAGTAATAATTATCTAGATACCTTAGCAACCTGTACCCTACAAGACCAGCAAGAGGCAGACCACCTACCATTACCTCAATGGCCAAGAAAACCCACACAGATAGATGGAACGGGTGGACCAGAGCCATATGGACCCCCGAAAACCACGATGAACTAAAGAAAATGATTGCACATGCGGTGGGGGCCAGCATAAAATTAACCCTTAAGGAACATATGTTCAAATTTAATGGAAAAACATATGCCCAAGAGGAGGGAGCAGCCATTGGTGTTAGCATTGCAGGCGACATAGCTAACCTATTCATGGTATGGTGGGACAGTAGACGTAAACTTAAACTTAAAGAACAATTAGAAGACCCCTTAACCCTGATAATGTACTCCCGCTACGTTGATGATATAAACATCGTAGTAAAAACACCCCCACTAGAGAACAGTCAGGAATTAGAGAAAAACACAATGGAAAGCATCCAGCAAATAGCTAACTCCATCAACCAGAGTATTAGAATTACTATAGACTACCCAAGCAAACACCCCAACCATCGATTACCTGTACTAGACACAGAGCTCTGGTTAGATACCATTAATAACAAAAAAACAAATCCTCCATTCCCATTATGCCAAACCCATGACTTCCAAATATCTGATCCACCGAAACTCAGCTGTTTCGGACCATACCAAAATTAACATACTGATTGTGGATTTGGTATGGGTGATGAGAAACGTGTCCCGCATGTGCAACCCCAAAGAACTAGAGAGACACATACAACACTTCATCCACCGTATTCAGTTCTCTGGTTACAATCAGAGAGATAAAATCAGAGTATATAGAGGAGCCAGAACCAAATGGGAAAAAATGGTAAATAATTGTTTCTACTTTAGGCACAAGGCCAGCAAATTAACCAGTGCATTACTGGTACTTTATTTTATCGACCCCGTAAGGATGAAAGGCAAAGTCAACCTCGGCGGGATTTGAACTCAGATCGTAAAGGGACGTAACTATGCTGGAAAGCATGGCGTCCGACTCTCTACCGATACTGCCATGGGACCTGCCCCTTGTATAGGAGCAAATTTTGGAATAGAATAGAAAGAACTAGGAATAAGGTTAATAGAATAAACTCATGGTATAATAGCAATAAATACCAGAGTGTAATGTTCATCGATACAACCCCTAGAGGTGAATTAGCTTACAAATTTAGAAGGGCCCTAGATAAACATAAACTCAATATTAAGATAGTAGAAAGACCAGGTACCTCCATAAAAACACTTATTAGCAATACATACCCTTTTCAAAGACCTCCCTGTATAGATAAGAAATGTATAATCTGTAAATTAAGCCCCCATATTAACTGTAAAACTAGAAATGTAGTATATAGCATAAGATGTACTGAAGGACAATGTAGAGATAAGAATATAGTGTACATAGGTGAGACAGCTCGTAGTATAGGGGAACGGATAAATGAACACTGGCGAGCCCTTCAAGATAGTAAAGAATCATCTGTACTCCACCAACATGCTAAAATAGAACATAAGGGTAAATTAGAGAACATAGAAATAAAAATAGTATCTACACACAGAAAAGACGCAATGTTTAGACAAATCAAAGAGGCAATAAACATAAATGAACTCCAACCAAAATTAAATAGAAAACATGAATGGAACAGCAACATCACAACTTACAATTAAAGACAAAATGAAAACACACACGCACATAGAACAAACAACCAACCAGTAACATGTAAATAAACAAATAAATAAACAAATATAAACACACACAGACACCCGGATGTAACACATGCGCAAACTAAGCACACAACACACACAAAAACAAGGTGGCGTAGGACAGAAAAAAGGAGAGGTACAAAAACAAAGAAAAGAATCCCAGTCACGGAAGAGGTCACAGAATGTGTGACGAAAGAACTTTGACAATATATAAACAATCATCTGGTTGTGGAACCAACCAACCAACCGGAAATTTATAAATTCCTAAATTTATAAATTTATTATAATAAATTGAAGTGAAAGCAACTGGTGCGTGTGTTTCTTATTGGCAACATGACCCTCCCAAAGTATAACAATATCTGTTTCAACATACGTTTTCAGATAAAGAATCTTGCTAAACAAATTCAGAAACGAAATATATTCATATATATATATTGGAACTCATATATATATATATGTTTCTTTATTGAAATAGATATTAGGTATCTCCAGATAAATGTCAAAATGTACAAATGCATACCTCTACGCTACTCACATGTGTAGTGTAGAGGTATGCATTTGTACACACACACACACATACACACACACACACACACACACACACACACACACACACACATATATATATATATATATATATATATATATATATATATATATAAAATATATATATATATAGGTTTGTTGGTTCACCACTGGATAGAACAGGTCATTCCGTATGGTCAATCCTGGTGTAATATTGTGAAGAGAACTCAACGCAGTGCAGTTCACCCATCTTCGTTTGTGTATATTTTTAATTTAACTTAATTTCATCCTATAACTCGCAACATAAGTTTAACGTTCCAATCTTCGGTTCACACATTAGACCATACAGACACCCATTATAGATTCTATGGGGTAGCATTTTTTCGCGGCATTTTCTAGCATGAATGTAGTATGACCCTTACATTACACTTCTTTCTCCCTTTCTTTCTTTCCCTTCTTCTTTGATGGAGTGGTGGTAGTGCATTATAAGCCTTCGCACCCTCACCAGATATTCATTAGTAGATTCTGTTGCCAACACTCTGAGGGCGGCTGGCCGAGAAGCTAGTTGGTCAGTCGCCCTCTTTGTCTCTGATTTTTCGGACCCATGGTTTTTTACATATTCCTTTGTTATATTCCAATACCTGATGATATCACCGGATTCATATGGAACCCGATCATTGAAATGATGATAGTATAATAAACCTTTCAAGGTTTTACACCAGTCCAGCCTCCTGTTATTTTATTTCATATATATATATATATATATATATATATATATATATATATATATATATATATATATATTGGAACTCATATATATATATATATGTTTCTTTTTTGAAATAGATATTAGGTATCTCTAGATAAATGTCAAAATGTACAAATGCATACCTCTACACTACACACATGCATATCTATAAAAATACAGACACACACCTATATATATATATATATATATATATATATATATATATAGGAACGAGTAGGACCCCGACGGCTCTAGCTCAAGCCTTTTCGACGGCTAATTCTGGACGGTCTAGAATTGGTCCAGAATTACCGGTCGAAACGGCTTGAGCTCAGCCGTCGATGTCCTACTCGTTCCTATTACCCACTCTACTACCCTAAGTATTGAGTACTTTGGTGCGTTAAGGTCCATCTGGTTCCTTACCACATTTCCTTCGTTATATATATATATATATATATATATATATATATATATATATATATATATATATATATATATATATATATAAGTAGAAGGGGTATTTAATTTGTTGAAAGCCCGACAAATATAAATGTTTATAACTGATTTAGAGCACTCAACAGTTTACTGGAGTAAATATTCAATGATATTTAATAAATGGAAACTATATTTATAAAACCATATTTATTTTATTATATATATTTCAAGGGTACCAAGAAAACATTGGTACGCTTTCATTTAGATAAAATACAAAGTTTGTCTTATAAATAGAGACGTACCCATGAAAATCATACCTTATCGGTTGTAAATTCACTGGATAGTGGAAATATATTAGGGATTATTCAAACTTATGTGTGAATATGCAAATGAATATGTAAATAATTGAAAAACAACGGTTTATTTAAACAACTATGGAGAGAGGGAGGAAGAGAGAGAGAAAAGATAAGTGGAGAAGGATAAAAACAGTACGAGAGAGAGATAGAGAATAAATAAACAGGAGAAGATGAATAAAACTCATATAACGTTAATTTGGGGGAAATATATTCTAAGTATATACCTTAATAGTACGTGTATTTAGGATTTTTAGTTGTTTAAAATTCGTTTATAATATAATATTTTCTGTTTTAAGTAGATAAATAAATAAATAAATAAATAAATAGATGGGTATACCATGTTATAGATAATTCTACCAGAATTAAATAAATTCGTTCTTAGATTAAAGGAGTTCTTACATTTAAGTATGAAAAAAATTTCCTCAACACACAATTTGCAGAATCTAGATAAAGCACGCGGGTGCTTATGAAACTGTTTCCCAAGCTAATGAATAGTCCAGATTCTTTTCATACTTAAATGTAAGAACTCTATTAATCTAAGAACGAATTTATTTAATTCTTGTAGACATCGCTTGAATTCAACATTCAGAACTATATATAAATTATAATTATTCTTATAATATTTCTACTTATTTCCATAACAATCCTATCCTCTTGGTTTTAATATATTGATATCTCTAAATCATAATATCTATAATATTTGCTATAATTCCACTTCTTAATGTTTCATAAAATATATACG
>OZ024741.1:87486297-87503797 GCA_964016885.1 Eledone cirrhosa
GACGATACGGATGTGTATATACCATAAAATACACTATTTGGAGATACGGATGTTACAATTCAATCTATACACGTATAGCAGAACACTAAACTGAACTTACTTGCTTGTGTATGGTGCTGTGGTTGACCCAATATTTCCAATTTACATCGTCAAATTCAGATTTAACCAATGTAGTATTTGTTGTTTTGTAAACTAACTTTCGGTGAATACTATGTTGGTATATTCTTATATTTATTATTTTTTCTTTGACATCGCTTCGGTGTGTGTGAGAGTGTGTGTGTACCCACTCACACTAATTGTGACCGTCTATAGTTCTACAGATTTGATACTGTGTTGATATGTGTATATATATATTTTTTTCTTTGACCTCGAGTCGGTGTGTGTGTGTACCCACTCACATTAACTGTGACCGACTGTATTTCTACAGATTTGATTGATGTCCAGCGTCTTTTGCAGCTATTGGGATATAGAAACTTGATAGTTTTATGACCTTAACTGAAGTTGATAGCTGTCGCCGTATTTTGACTGCTTGATCTTCATATGAGCGAATAAACTCTGTGAGTGAACACTGCTAATTTTCTCCCTCATATCAAGAATTTGAAGACAATTCATTTTCACCTGATGAGATCAGTGATAATTGATCATGGCTTCACGATCTATCTATCTCTTATTGAAACATGTGTCGTGATTAAAATGATTGTAAATTTTACCTTGCCTTCGGATTTTCATTTTGATATATATATATATATATATGTATATATATATGTATAATGTATAATAAACAATACAATATAATTACCTCATTACCAGAGGTTTCCCGAATAAGACGAATACGAAAAACGTCCTCATTCGTTCGTCGGACAAGGCAATTTAAAACAGTGAAATATTTGGAAAATCTCCTCAAGAAATGCAAAAAATATATAAATAAAAGTAATGCAAGAGATATATAAAAAAATATTTAAAAAATTATATAAAAAAATATAAGGAAATATAGTTAGGGTATGTGTATATGTATGTATATACACTCACAAATGTACATATGTGTGTATGTACAAATGCATGTGTATGGTGAAAATGTGTGCGTAAGTACATATATGAGGGCAAGTATATTTGTGTATATGTGACCACAAATACGTATATAATATGAGTTGAAAGAGAAATTGTATGATAATATAGTTGACACGCATCCAGATACAGGTATTAAATGCATATACGAGTATGAAAGCACGCGTATAAACACACACACACGCGCGGTCACTTATATGCGGAAGATAAAGAGGGAAGGGAGTGTAATAGTAAAAAGAAGTGTCATTCTCGATATATGTATAAAAATGAAACAATGTATGAGAATGAACAAATTTTTTATATCAAAGAGAAAGTAATCAATTAACACTAGAGAAAAGAAAACAAACATAGGTACGCACGTACATACACACATATATATAAAAAATATTTATACACACAAATACGTACAGACAAAAGAGCATGCATGCGTACATACATACACACGAGGCACGTATATATATATATATCGCCCCATGTATATCTAATCACACGTACGTACGCGACTATATATATACACATATACATACACACCCATACATACATACATATACAGATATACACATATACATACACATACACATACATTCACCCGTATACACACACACACGTAAAAATAAGAATGTAAAAAACATAGATATAAAAAAACAGATATAAAAACACACATACACACACATATATATATACGTACGCACGCACACATACGGAGGCGTTCGTATACATATACAGAACGTATACACACATAAGCACACTCAGACACATAGATACAGATTATAAATCAGCTATATGAATAAATGAGTACAAATATAAAATCGACTGCGAAACAACAGAATATATCTGGAGTGGAAAACGCAAGTGACAAGTGATATCAGGTAGTAAAAGAAAATGGGGAAGTAAAATGTGGAATGTGAAGATATTAGGTAAGTGAATCGAAAAGTAGGGGGGGGTACTGGTGAATGTGAAGTAAAAATAAAAATAAAATTAAAAATAAAGTTAAAAATGAAAGTAAATCAGAAAGAAAAGTCTGTAAAGAGGATAATTTAAGGAAAGTGAAGAATAAGAGTTTATGGAGGATAAGTATCTGAAAGTGAGTTAAGTTTATATGAGCTGGAAAGCAAGTGTGATTTCATGTGTGGGCAACTGGTGAAAATTTCTGTTTTTGTATTTAGGCAGGTTTTTGGTGATTTAAGGTTCTGTAAAATCCAATATTTTTCACTTATGCAGAGTGTGCATCTTCTTGTTCCTCTTGCATATTCTTTAGATTGGTTCAAAATTGACCAATCCAATTTATATTGGATACCTTGGTCTTTCAAATCCCATATTCTGCTAGCCAGAGCTGTTGTGAATCTTTTTTTCTGGATGTCGGAAAGATGCGATATGTGAGTAATAACGCGTTTTGAATTTGTCTTGTGTCATACCCACATATCGTTCGCTGGTGGCTGGTTGGTTGTTACTGATGGTTGTCACTTTAGCCGCATATCTAACATTACTACCTACACTATATATATATACACACATATATATATATATATATATATATATATATATATATATATATATATATATATATTTATTAAAATAACAGATTAATGTTTAAGCAAAGAATCGCTGCTTTCACCCTTAACGGGATCTTCTGAAACTAAAAAAGTCAATCTATGAACGCAGAAGTAAATATTTCAAAAAACGTTGCAACCGAGGGAAGACAGGAAGGCGATACTTTGGTTCGTGGAAACGTTCCCTGGCAAAGAACGGAAAAAAACGAAGATAATACGTCATTATGAGGTGCGTGAGAACAATTACACGCAAAGTCAAAACCACGTAAATGGTATAACTGAAGTCGTAGACTAAAATTCTATTTAGGAAACCGAATGTGTCTCGGCTTCAGAGTTAAGAATAAATACAGAGGTAACCAAATACGTACAAACACAAGCATACGTGAAAACACTCGCCATGGATATGCAAATACAAGCACGTACACACAAAAACACGCACCCACATACAGAACCCACGCAACGCCATTACCCGCACACATACGAACGTATACACCAAATACACATAAAAAATATATAAAAAAAATATATATACATATATGTGTGTGTGTGCGTGTATACATAATTAAATAAATGTATATAAATATACACACGTAAATACGTATATAACGCGCGCACACACCTACATGTAAATACACATAAGTTCGCAGACGTACGTCAACCAAAACACAAAGTACACATATACACACACCCACATAGGTACGAACCCGCATACTCACACAGACGCAAAACTCACGTATACACATAACCAAATGCACATGTACCATTATATATAATATATACGCCATAACATATACAAGCAAATATATATACGAGAAATTATATGTACCTTCACAAAACATACAGGTAAAATATACTTACCTATACAAATAAGTAATGGTATAAACATAACATATACTTAGCTACCACATCAAGACGTAAAATATCCGCGTATAGATCGTACTATCCGTTAGGGTATAATGTGGGGCTGTAATACAGCAGAGGTCACATGGTCTTTTATTTCCGTTATACGATCTAGCCTTAGCTAGGTTCTCCCAGTGTAACTTATATTGGGTGTGGTTGTCTTTTAGACTCCAGATATAAGCTGAACGTGACGTCATATTCCTTCTTAAAGGGTTAAGAAGAGAATGGGTGTGCATGTAAAGACGCTGCTTGAATCTATTGGCCGTTAATCCTATGTAGGCCCTACGGGACGTGGGTGTCTCAACCTTACATTTGTAGACAAGGGTAATATTAATATTATCCAATTACCAGTATTAGAATAGCTCGATGTAAAATAAATATAATAGAGAGCCAGAATACTTTATAAATAACAATCAAAGAGTGTTTAAAAACACTTGATTGTTATTTATAAAGTATATATATATATATATATAATAGAAAATGAGGGTTTTTTTACAAAATGAAAAAAACGAGATGTCCTATACCAGTGAAAGTATAAGGAAAAAAGATGAAATCGAAAATGCAACTGGAATCTTTTTAAAAATATTTATTTGGTTCCTTTACCGGTTTCGCAGTTCTTGTGCTTTTCAAAAGTAGAATTGAGATGGAGGGTTTGTAGTTTTTCTCGCATCAGATCTGACATTGTTATATACTAGCAGCTAGGTTTGAAGCTATGGAAAGAAATCGCAATCTAGCCAAGTCCACTTCTTTATCTAGCTACATACACTCTATGAAAGCTAGGAATAGACCATATACACTTCAATGGAAAGTAATAGATAGGGCCGCATCGTATAAACTACAGAATAAATTATGTAACCTCTGTCTTCTAGAGACCCGCACTATAATCTATTCTAAACTAGACCTCCTAAATAGAAAATCAGAGATTTTTTCATATGCCAGCACTATCACCGACACTCTTTCTATAGCTTTAAACCTAGCTGCTAGTATATAACAATGTCAGATCTGAATTCCTCACCACCATTAACACTTCACCTCTAGGTCTTATCAGCATATAATTAGCCCCACAGCATCACACTCTATGATCAGCTCATCCCTCTACCTAACTCCTATTTATCTCAAACCTTATACATTACAATAACTATTAGGAATAAACATAATGTTAACACCATTTAATATAACCACTATAGTTTGCTTATATTATATTCAGTAATGGATAGATAATAATATGATGAGACACTTAATGTGTTATAGGAAAATAAATTATATTCATAATTAAATATATAAATTAATAGCATTATCGGTAGAGGGTCGGACGCCATGCTTTCCAGCATAGTTACGTCCCTTTACGATCTGAGTTCAAATCCCGCCGAGGTTGACTTTGCCTTTCATCCTTACGGGGTCGATAAAAATAAAGTACCAGTAATGCACTGGGTAATTGCTGGCCTGGTGCCTAAAGTAGAAACAATTATATATAAGGGATTCACTTATAACATAATATAATGTATATTAATAACACAATAGATTTAACTAATTGGACCTGTAAACAACTATACATTTTTTCTATAGCTTACTTATACTTTATTCAGTAATGGATAGATAACAATAAAATGAGACCTTTACTGTATTATAGGGAAATAGATTGTATTTAAAATTAAATATAAACAAATAGCATTATATAAAAGGGATTCACTTGTAACACAATATAATGTATTTTAGCACAAAGAATTTAACTAATTGGAGCCGTAAACAACTATACATTTTTTCCATTTTTTCTGCTTTCTTCTATCATATACAATTTAATCGCTAATTACCTCCCCTTTCGCATTAGCTCCCCTTAATATAGATCTCAAACTCACTTCCAGAAATTAAACCGTTAGAAGAATCAACTCGAACCCTGGATAACAATATAATAGGACCAATATACAATCCATAGCTGTAACTAATTAAAAACCATTCACTAAAATAAAATATAACCAATGTAATGGAAAAGATAGCAATAACACTGATACTCTCAACATTTGAACATTACAGAAACAATCATCACACTACATCCACCATAAATTCATAATTTTAATACACAAACATATTTGCCCGCTTGATATGCTTGTAAACCTCTGTTATTTTATGTGATACCTTGCAGTAATTATATATGCCTAGTACCATTGCTTTATGTGATACCATGCAGTAATTATATATGCCTAGTATAATTGCTTGTTTCCTTCCTGTATATGCGTAACGCATTTTCACTCTATACGCTTGCATATGTACCGCTAGTGTCCTCGTTTTACGAGTAACTTTCTACCTTAATGCCTCTTTAATTATTATACTATTCCCTTGTAATCTCTGTCTCATGCATTCCACTCTGTGCCTTTTTAATTTTTAATTTTTAATTTTAATTATTGTACAATTCTCTTGTAATCTATGTCGCATCCACTCCACTCTGTAAATACGAAACTGTCATTGACAACATTAATAACCATGTATCCATATGATTGTTCAGTTGAATAGGAGGTTAATTATATGTACACACATTGCTAGTGCTCCGATGATTCCAAACGAAAGTTTGGAAGAAACGATTGTGAGCAATAAAATGATTTGAACAAAGCTTTGATCATTGTGTAATTTATATTCCTGCTCTGTAAAACATCTAATGTATTTACATTGAGCTATTTTTCTTACTGGTAATAAGGTAGTAAGGAATTACTGACCTTTCCTGTTTATAGTTGTATATAGTGTATACATAACAATAAATTATATTATATATATATATATATATATATATATATATATATATATATATATATATATCACTTTCCTACACACACACATACACACACACACAATATATATATATATATATATTCTCTTCATCTTAACATGCTAACCATACTCCCACACACATAACACCCATACACACACATAACAACCCCCACACCTACAACTCCCTCCCCATTTCTACTAATAGAACCACTTTCCTACACACATATATATATACACACACACAAAATATATATTCTCTCCATCTTAACATACTCGCACACACACACATAACACCCATATACACACACACACAACTCCCTCCTCCATCTCTACTAATAGAATCATCTTCCAATACACACATATACACACACACACACACACACACACACACACATACACACACACAAGCACACAAATAAACATACATATCTTCAGTCTCAATAGAAAATCTGAACTCTGACACCCCGGCGAGCTGGCCATATTCACTGAACCAGAACATTTCTCCCAATCCCTTTTCTCTTGACCACTATCTCTCCATTGGAACCAAATAAATATATATATTTAAAAAAAAAATAAGACTTCAGTTGCATTTTCGATTTCATCTCTTTTTCTTTATACTTTCACTCGTGTAGGACACCTCGGTTATTTTTCATTTTGTAAAAAAAACCTCACTTTCTAATATATATATATATATATATATATATATATATATATATATATATATACATATATATATATATATATATAAATATATATATATATATTGTATATATATATATATATATATTTATTAAAATAACAGATTAAAGTTTAAGCAAAGAAGTTTAAGCAAAGATTCAAGCAAAATAACAGATTAAAATTTAAGCAAAGATTCTTTGCTTAAACTTTAATCTGTTATTTTAATAAATATATATATATATTTAAGCAAAGATTCAAGCAAAATAGCAGATTAAAATTTAAGCAAAGATTCTTTGCTTAAACTTTAATCTGTTATTTTAATAAATATATATATATATATATATATATATATATATATATATATATATATATATATATATATATATATATATATATATATATATATATATATATATATATATATATTTATTAAAATAACAGATTAAAGTTTAAGCAAAGAATCTTTGCTTAAATTTTAATCTGTTATTTTGCTTGAATCTTTGCTTAAACTTCTTTGCTTAAACTTTAATCTGTTATTTTAATAAATATATATATATATACAATATATATATATATATTTATATATATATATATATATATATATATATATATATATATATATATATATATATATATATATATATATTTTTTTTTTTGTTTTATTTATTTATTAATAACAGATTAAAGTTTAAGCAAAGAATCGCTGCTTTCACCCTTAACGGGATCTTCTGATCTTTAATCTGTTATTTTAATAAATATTTGCTCTGCGGTTCTTATATATTTGATATATATTTATCCTTATCGAGCCCTCTTTGGATTTTAGTCTTCAAATGTATTATTATTACTATATATATATATATATATATATATATATATATATATATATATATATATATATATATATATATATATATTATATTATATTTTGAGAATAAACTCTCAGTCATTTACAATAATTAAGCTCCAGGAAGGGTCTCTTCCGAGCAGTTAATACATTTAAAGTGTACGATAAACATAATATTGTCTTTATTGACTTATATCGAGACAGACAAATTGTATTCACTTTTATTAGTTTATTTCATTAATAGCTAACTTTGTCTGTTGCAATGTAAACACATTTCGTGTTTATCGTACACTTTATATATATATATATATATATATATATATATATATATATATATATATATATATATATGTGTGTGTGTGTGTGTGTGTGTGTGTGTGTGTGTGTGTGTGTGTGTGTGTGTGTGTGTGTGTGTACGTATGTATGTATGTATGTATGTATGTATGTACGTGTGTGTATGTCTGTGTGTATTTATAAATGCACATACAGTATATATGTACTTCATAATGTAGAGAAAAAATAAAAGAGAAATTGTACCACCGTTTTTTTATAGCTGAAGATTATTATTAATCAAAGTTATATTCACAGCGTGGTTGAGATATTAGCTTCGAAATTCTGTTGGAGATACATTATAAAATATTGACACAATCAATATATAATGTATTTGGCATTTTGCTTCTTTTCGAAATTTTATGGTATAAGTTTAACCTGTTCATGCTACGATGTTATATTATTGCTATTATTCGAAATATGGTACTTTTACATTTTACTTATTGGTCGCAATTCCATGATTTAGTTAAAAGCAACTATTGACAGCCAGTCTGTTATTTTAAATACAAATTATATATACAGAACCTAATTACATATATACAACACATTTTCTTAAAAGTCATTTGCTGTTTCTTAGGAACAACAAAGTTCTTGAATTGATAAGTAAATCTACGTCTCATCAGCAGTAACAATAAACCTACAACACACCTGATGACGTGGCTGTAATAGTCTAGAAACGTCTATTTAGGAGCTAAGTTGTTCCAAGCGAGCTACAAAAGAAAATATAAGGAAAAGAAAAATGTTAAGCTCGAATACAGTTATGCCTTCAACAAGACGAAAAAGACATACCGACACGCACATATGCATGTATATTTTTCTGGTTTTATAATTTTATAAATGTTTACCAATAGAGAGATATAGTCGGTTTCTAACATAGACACATGTCTGCATGCATGCATGTGTGTGCAGGTATTGATGTTATTGTATGTGTGGATGTAGATGTTTTGAGTTATATGTGTGCAAGTGCATATATTTTGAATTTGTACATGTGTACATGCAGTTATTAGATGCAGAATTTTTGGAATGTTTTACATATTTTTTACTGTTCCGTTAATGCATTGTACTTGTAATTTTCTAACTAGTTGTGTTCTTTCTGGTCTGTGAAGCCCAGCTTCTCAAGATTTGTACTGAGGCAGTTACTAACATATCCCAGTGCCCCAATAATCACTGATATAAATCTGAAGGTATAGTCAAGGTGGAGTATCTGTAGATTTCTCATTAGTTCTGCATAGATATTCTCTTTTTCGCTAATCTTTAATATTATATTGGCATCTGCTGGGCAGCTAACTTCCACTACTGTGCATGCCTTATTTTTCCTGTCCCATATCATTATACCGGGTCTGTTATGCTAGCAGTTTATTCTTTCGTATTATGTATGTCTTCCACATTGCTGTAACTTTTAATATGTTTATTGTCGGGGCTATCTTTTCTACGGATTCCATAGTATAGTGTTTTGGCCACTACACCATGCCTCAGAGGTAGATAGTACCGTGATGCCATCTTTGGACTGTTAATTCTGCAGAGTTTGCACTTGTTGTCACATCTTGGTGTTTTGCCTGCATCCCTATCTATTTTGTGAATCAGGTAATGATTTCCTGTTCTTGGATTGCAAAAGCATATCCTTCAAAGTGGAAGCCAATATAGCAGTTGTTGGTCTAAGATTTACTACTTTGTTTGTCTATATTACTCTCACTTTGGAACTTCCAGGCAACATATCCATGCAGACAGATTTGCTCAATAGATGGGGTCCTACGCTTCGAGGTTCGTAAATGTTGTCGGAGGAATATGATGTAACACTCAAATGCTGTTTGGACTGATGTTAGGCCTCTGCCTCCCTGCTTACGCTTCAAGTAGAGGCGGTCTATGTCACTGTTGATGTGGAGGTTTCCGGTGTTGTTTAGGATTTCGGGGGTTTTAACATCAACTGCTCGGATTTCGTCTATCGTCTAATCGAGTATTCCAAACGTTGGTGTTAGCACAGGCACAGCAAACACATTGTGAGCCACTGTTTTATTGTGTGCAGAGAGTTCCGATGACCATATTTTTCATAATCGGGTATAATATTCCCTGGTTACGCGTTCCTTGTTACAGATACCATTATAGGATATATTCTCATCTATCCCCAGGTATCTGTAGCAGTCCTCGTCAGACATTGGTGAAACAGTTAGGCCATTGATAAAAATGTTGCTAGATTTGGTTGTAGCTTTTCCCCGCTTTACAATCATATATGAACATTTATCTTAGCCAAATTCCATTCCTCTATCCTCTGAGAACGTTGCAACCTGGTGAGGATTTTTCTTCATCCCATTTATGTTCTTGGCATAGAGTTTTAGGTCATCCACAAAGAAATTATGGGTTAAGTTCGTATTTCTGTCCTCCTGTGAGCCAATGATGTATGGCTCATGATGTATTTCTTGAGCAGAAAGTACAAGTGGTGTTTAATGACAGGATAAATAGTAGCACAGAGAGACTGTCTCCTTGAAATATACTCCTGTGATATTCTATTTTATCAGTGAAAATAGAGTCCTCCTCTGTTATTAACTTTAGGATAGTAACACAAGAAGAAAGGTTCTCTATGGTTCTGATAATAGTGTCTGGGACTTTAGCAAGGCGGGAGTCTCCATCATCCAAGAGTTGGGAACAGAATCAAATGCTTTCCTGTGGTCCAGCCAGGCTGTAGCCATATTCCTCTAATTTGTCGCACCTCCGACATCGCGGTTTTTTAATTAAGAGTTGTTCAGCACACCCAAGCATCTTTCTTCCCAGCTGCTTGTTCATCTGTGATGATGCCACTACTGTCGCAGTGATCTTGGAGAAATAGGTTCAGACGGGCGGTATACATTTTATATATGAGATTATGGCATGTCGACAGTTTTTTGCCAAGTGGGTGTCTTTGTTCTTGGGGACCAATACTGTTTGTACTAATGTCGACCATTCTGATATATGTGTATCTCCCTTGAGAACTTGCTGGTAGAGGTCGACAAGATATATACAATACATTATCAGTTTTTTGCATCAGTAGTCGACAATCAAGTCTCTTTCTTGTGTTTTCTCATCTTGGAGTTTTCCTATGACTGTCTCAAAGATATCTCTCATTTATTTTATGTATGTATGTATGTATGTATGTATGTATGTATGTATGTATGTATGTATGTATGTATGTATGTATGTATGTATGTATGTATGTATGTATGTATCTACACCTGTTAGCAACAACACTCAGCCGCCATCATTGCTGCCATCAACAGGCACTACCATCATCAACTAGAACAAACATCACCATAACCCACGAGCACCACTACCAACCATCACCATCATCATCAAGTACAGCCAACCGTCGCCATCATCAACAACTGCAGCCAACCATCACCGCCATCAATACCACTAACTACTAGACGCCAACTCCATCACTGCCATCAACCACTACACCCGGCCGCCACCACTGCCGCTGCTAACGACGAGACACCATGTATTGAGTCCGTAATTGGAATATTGTCATTTGATTGTATGTGTGTAGGCATCCATATGTATATGTATGTATGTATGTGCATGTGTATGTATGTGTGTAGACAGGCATCTATGTCTGTGTGTATGTATATGTATAGGTATATATATGTCTATGTTGGTGCTACTGGTAACATGCATCCCAGTACAACCTGTCCCATGGTCGGGTCGTTGGCGACTAAACTGGCAACCCCACCAAGGTTTCTTGGTGAGGACGGTGACTTTGGACATCCTGCAGGACTAAAAACAAAACCTGTCAAAGGGCAAAGGAGCTCTTAAGAGTCAATGGCCATCCAAAATCACTGGGAGAGATGACCCCTTAGCCTTTGTCAAGGCAGAATTCTAGGAGAAGGAAAACTCTGATATAACACCTGCAACCCTGATGGTATCCAATGATGTTGACTTGTTCTTCTTTTGGGTAAATATCATCTTGGTTAAGAGAGTGGGACTGGCTTCGTGCAGTGCCTTTGCTCACTATAAAAGCTTCACGGCACAGGCATTGCTTTATATCTGGAGATCTCTCTGCACTTGTCGTCACATGGTACCATGGGCCCAGCACTATGTGTCAGTAATTGTCACAAGTGTAGTGTTTGTACCAGAGTTTTCAAGTCGCTGGCTGGACTAAAAAGTCACACTCGTTCAGCGCATCGGTAAGGGTTCTCCTACATGGATATAAAGTAGTGGCCCTACTCGAAAACGAGTTGGCAGCCACCATGTGTGTATGTATGTTCTTCTGGTTTTATAATTTCACCAAGTTTTACCAATAGAGAGAGAGTCGGTTTCTAACATAGACACAAGACTCTCTCATTGGAATTTACACAACATCAACTAGGTAGATAATGTATGCATGCATGTGTAGATATAGATGTTATTGTATATGTGGATGTGTATGTTTTGAGTTGTATGTGTGCATGTGTATATGCTTTGCATCTGTACATGTGTATATGCAGTTATTAGATGCAAAATGTTTGGAATATTTTACATATTTTTACTGTTCCATTAATGGATTGTACTTGTAATTTCCTAACTAGTTGTGTTCTTTCTGTTCCTGTGAAGCCTAGCTTCTCAAGATTTGTATTGAGGCAGTTACAGACATACCCCAGTGCCCCAATAATCACAGGCATAAATCTGAAGGTGTAATCAGGGTGGAGTATCTGCAGATTTCTCATCAGTTCTGTATAAATATTCTCCTTTTCGCTAATCTTTGATATTATATTGGCATCTGCTGGGCAGCTAATTTCCACTACTGTGCATGCATTCTTCTCCCTGTCCCATATAATAATATCTGGTCTATTATGCCTGTATTTTATTGGGGTTTTTATTGGAACATTCCACCAGTACTCTTTCATATTATGTAGATGGATGTCTTCCACATTGCTGTAGCTTTTAATGTGTTTATTATCGGAGCTATCTTTTTTACGAACTGCATTGTACAGTGTTTTGGCCACTACATCATGCCTCATAGGTAGATAGTACCGCAATGACATCTTTGGACAGCTGCTGAGGACATGGGTGATATCCTCGATGTTAGTTCTGCAGAGTCTGCACTTGTTATCACATCTAGGTGTTTTTGTGAATCAGGTATTTTGTGTTAAACTCCTGTTCTTGGATTGCAAAAGCGTATCCTTCAAAGGGGGAGCCAATATAGCGGTTGTTGGTCCAAGATAGACTACTTTCCTTATTTATATTACTCTCACTCTGGAGCTTCCTGGCAGCATATCCATGCATGATGTTTTGCTGATAAGCTTGCAGTTTCATCCATAGATTCACTGCGATACTGCTGAGCGACTTCCATGGGTGTGAGTTTTTGATTATCACACAGGGAATATCTCTGGAGGAGTTCCTTCCCAACTCTCATGATCTTATCTGTTTCATGCAGATAGACTTGCTCGAGAAACGGGCTGCTACGCTTCGAGGTTCGTAGATGTTGTCGGAGAGATATGATACGACATTCAAATGTTGTCTGGACTGATGTTAGGCCTCTGCTTCTCTGCTTACGTTTCAAGTAATGGCGGTCTATGTCACTGTTGATGTGGAAGTTTCCGGTGTTGTTTAGTATTTTTCGAGTTCCAACATCAACTGCTCGGATTTCGTCTATCGTCCAATTGAGTATTCCAAACGTTGGTGTTAGGACAGGCACAGCAAACACATTATGAGCCACTGTTTTGTTTTGCGCAGAGAGTTCCGATGACCAAATATTTCTCAATCGGGTGTAGTATTCCCTGGTTACGCGTTCTTTATTACAGATACCATTATAGGATATGTTCTCATCTATCCCCAGGTATCTGTAGCAGTCCTCATCAGATATTGGTGAAAGAGTTAGGCCATTGACGACAATGTTGCAAGATTGGGTTGTTGTTTTTCCCCCACTTTACAGTCATGTATGAGCATTTATCTTGGCCAAACTCCATTCCTATATCATTTGAGAACGTTGTAACCAGGTGAAGATTTTTTCTTCATCCCATCCATGTTCTTGGCATAGAGTTTCGGATCGTCCACAAAGAAATTATGGGTTAGGTTCGTATTTCTGTCCTCCTGTGAGCCAATGATGTATCCCTCATATTTCTTGAGCAGAAAGGACAAGAGGCTTAATGACAAGATGAATAATATCACAGAGAGACTGTCCCCCTGAAATATACCCCTGCAATATTTTATTTTATCAGTGAAAATAGAGTCCTCCTTCTCTGTCTTTAACCTTAGGATAGTAGCCCAAGAAGGAGATAGCCTCTCTATGGCTCTGACAATAATGTCTGGGACTTTAGCAAGTTGGAGGGCCTCTATCATCCAAGAGTGGGGAACAGAATCGAAAGCTTTCCTGTAGTCCAGCCAGACTGTAGCCATATTCCTCCTATGTTGTCGCACCTCCGACAAAGCAGTTTTGTTGATTAGGAGTTGTTCAGCACATCCCCAAACCCCTTTCTTTCCAGCTGCTTGTTTATCTGTGATGATGTTATTATTTTCACAGTGATCTTGGAGGAATAGGTTCAGGCAGGCTGTATACATGTTATACATCAGGTTCTGGCATGCAATGGGTCGGTAGATTTTTGCCAAGTGGGTGTCTTTGTTCTTGGGGACCAGTAATGTGTGTGCTAATGTCAACCATTCTGGTATAAGTGTATCTCCCTTAAGAACTTGTTGGTAGAGGTCAGTAAGATACCTCCGATAGAATATCAGCTTTTTGTACCAATAGCCGACAATCATGTCTCTTCCTGGTGTTTTCTTATCTTGGAGTTTTCCTATAACAGTCTCAAGGGTACCCTCACTTATTTCGTATGTTTTTGTCGTAGTGTAGTAACACTAGTTCTTTCGGATTTCTCTTAACCACACTGCATCTTGGTTGAAATTGTTTTTTTTTTTACCCCATATTTTGCTCCAAAAGGAATCTATGTTTTCTGGGATGGGGCCTCAGTGACACTTATTATTTTTCCCTTCATATCCCTATAGACTGATGTTTGGTTTCGTCTGAATCTTTTATTAAGCACTTTTCTCTCATCTACCTTCTCAATTCTTGTTTGAGGGTGATCAGCTTATATTGGAGAGTCTGGTTCTACTGTTACCAAACATCGTCTCTATTTTATTTTTCACTTTTTGTTGGTGAGGAGTGAAGTGTTTTTATGTTTGTTTGCATGTAAGGAGCATTGTCACATATCCTATGTTTTTTCGTAGGTCAGCAATCTTTTTTTCTATTTTAGTTATATATGATAGTATTTTTTGTGGTGTTTTGTTCTTGTTAATATCTCTGCTATCACCAAGATAATGCTTCACTGTCGTTGCTAAGGCATATAAACAGGCGTTGATTTGCCAAAATGTTGGGGTTTTTATCCGTCGTAAATATTCACCCCCTATTTCGTCAACAACACGTAATATTTCATTATTTGGTTTTTTATTAAACATTGTCGTTTTAATACGTTCAGCAAGAGAGATATTTATAGATGAATTAATTTCTCTCTGGAATATTTCATTGAAGGAAATTTTCAATTGTTTATACTTTTGATTATTATCATTATCGATAGTATTTTCCACAAAAAGTCGAGGTAGACTTGAATGGTACACGTGGTGTCAAATTTCTTCGATTATTATTATTATCGATAGTGTTTTCCCCAGCATTCGAGGTAGACTTAGATGGTACAGGTGGTGTCAAGTTTCTTACAGGCATAGTTGTTTCAAGGCATTGTTCGACCTGGCTGCTAGGAAGTCTAGTAGCATGGCGACCTGTAGCACGTGTTGTTGATAACATGTTTATTGTGGGGGACTTACAATTAATAATATTTATCTTATTTTTACGTTCAACAAACGTCGCTTGTTGGCGTAATTGTTTCGCTGTGAAATAATTTAGCTCTGGGTGCATTTCGTCCCAGTGTAGCTTCTTTCTGTTCATATAGCCAATGGAGGGATTGTTTTTTGCCATTTTATAACAATTAAAAAAATCATTATTAAGTTCGCAACTCCAAGAGAAATGCGATTTAAAATTTCGGTTTCTTCTGTAGCTACAACTGAATAAAGTTTGTTTACCTTTCTTGTTGTTTGTCTTCGGTACTTCCTTAATTTAGTTGTTGGTGTTGTGTTCAGCCATGCTGTTTGTAGCAAATCCTTGTAAAATGAATTATGTATTTAGTCGGATATCTCTACGAATTCGAATAAAAGGTGTCTTCAAAAGATATAGTTAGAAGAATAACCAGTTATTCAACATGACTGTAGTTGAGTTGTGGCATTACTGTCGGAGATAGTATTCATCTTAAATTTAATAAATAATCTCCCACGCCAAAATATGCGACTGATCACGTTGACTGTATAATGTATGTATGTATGTATGTATGTATGTATGTATGTATGTATGTATGTATGTATGTATGTATGTATGAATGTATGTATGTATGTATGTATGTGTGTATGTAACTCTTTCTCTTAATTTCGAGTACATTTTTGACCGGCTACCTCCCTGGTGGCAAGGTTGTAAAAGAAAAGAAATTGGCATCCCTTGAATGGCAAGAATGTTTTGCAAATTTTGAAGGTGCTAGCTATCGCAGCCATTTTCAATGTATGAATTAGCCAGCTGCGCCTTTTGTCCACAAATCTAAGTTCAGTTATACTTTGGTCCCAGCGGGTTTGCATATAACCTGTGGCTCCAATAATGATGGGTATGAAGCTGAAGGTGTATCTTGAATACTGGATCTGCAAACTCCTCATCAATGTCCGTAGATGTCCCCCTTCTCTTGTATTTTTATTACAATGTTGATATCAAATGGGCAGCTGATCTCTACAATAGAGCACGTTTTCAATGTGTGGTCCCAAACAACAATATCAGGTCGGTTGTGATTTAATCTGGTCATAAACTTGTCGAGACTCCATGCCAGGATTTTTGAATGATTTATCCCCTCTATGGTCTCCTTTTTATCCCCTCTATGGTCTCCTTTTTTTCGTCTCAGGTACCCATGCACACCTTTCTCTGTAAATTGGTCCATTTTTTATCCTGTTCGAACATTCAATAGCATCTTCCAATTTCCCTGGGAGAGAGATTTATATCAGGCTTTATGTCATATCTCTCCTCCGGATCAGTGGCTATTATTTCCTTCATGCTCATAAACCTGGGCAAGATAGTTGCTGACCTTTTTCTTCTGCTGAAGATTTAATATTCGGGTCTCGTATGATGTTGATATGGAGTTTAGACCCCGGCCACCTTCCTTGCATGAGAAGAATAGCCTATCCACAACACCTTTGATGTTAAAGTTTCCAGTAACACTGAGAAGTTTGCGAGTTCTTACATCAATCTCACTTAGTTCTTGCAAGGACCAGATCAGCAGACCAAATGTTGGCGTTAGGATTGGCACAGTATAAGTATTGTGGGCAATGTATTTGTTGTACGCTGATA
>OZ024741.1:87508797-87516297 GCA_964016885.1 Eledone cirrhosa
ACTCTGGGGAAATACATATTTCCCCATACATGCATACATACATAATACATAGCTTTGTGGATACATATATATTGCCCCATACACACATACATAGATACATACATAAATACATACATACGTACATAGACATATACATGCATGTATACAAACATGCATGTATGTGTGCATGTGGAGCGGGGGTGTTGGAGGCACAACTGTATTCCTGTCTAACTTTTTCTTCTTATATTTTCTTTTGTAGCTCGCTTGGAACAACTTAGCTCCTAAATAGACGTTTCTAGACTTTTACAGCCACGTCATCAGGTGTGTTGTAAGCTAATTGTTACTGCTGATGAGACGTAGATTTACTTATCAATTCAAGAACTTTGTTGTTCCTAAGCAACAGCAAATGACTTTTAAGAAAATGTGCTGTATATATGTAATTAGGTTCTGTATATATAATTTTTATTTAAAATAACAGACTGGCTGTCAATAGTTGCTTTTAATTAAACCATGGAATTGCGGTCAGTAAGTAAAATGTAAAAGTACCATATTTCGAATAATAGCAATAATATAACATCGTAGCATGAACAGGTTAAACTTATACCATAAAATTTCGAAAAGAAGCAAAATGTCAAATACATTATATATTGATTGTGTCAATATTTTATAGTGTGTCTCCAACAGAATTTCGAAGCTAATATCTCAACCATGCTGTGAATATAACCTTGATTAATAATAATCTTTAGCTATAAAAAAAAAACGGTGGTACAATTTCTAATGTTTTATTTTTTTACATTATGAAGTATATATACTGTATGTGCATTTATAAATACACACACACATACACACACATAGTGGCAAAGCAAATTATACATACATACATACATGGTGGCTGCCAACTCGTTTTCGAGTACGGCCACTACTTTATATCCATGTTGGAGAACCTCTACGGATGCGCTGAACGAGTGTGACTTTTTAGTCCAGCCAGCGATTTGAAAACTCTGGTACAAACACTACACTTGTGACAATTATTGACACATAGTGCTGGGCCCATGGTACCATCTGACGACAAGTGCAGAGAGATCTCCAGATATAAAGCAATGCCTGTGCCGTGAAGCTTTTATAGTGAGCAAAGGCACTGCACAAAGCCAGTCCCACTCTCTTAACCAAGATGATATGTACCAAAAAGAAGAACAAGTCAACATCATTGGATACCATCAGGGTTGCAGGTGTTATATCAGAGTTTTCCTTCTCCTAGAATTCTGCCTTGACAAAGGCTAAGGGGTCATCTCTCCCGGTGATTTTGGATGGCCATTGACTCTTAAGAGCTCCTTTGCCCTTTGACAGGTTTTGTTTTTAGTCCTGCAGGATGTCCAAAGTCACCCTCCTCACCAAGAAACCTTGGTGGGGTTGCCAGTTTAGTCGCCAACGACCCGACCATGAGACAGGTTGTACTGGGATATATGTTACCAGTAGCACCAACTGGTGACCTGACATACATACATACATACATATATACATACATACATACATACATACATACATACATACATACATACATACATACATACATGATGGCTGCCCCCTCGTTATCGAGTATGGCGATTGCACGATGTAACATTATTAATAATTATCAATCAATTCTATCGTGCAATGCATGTGCGTGAAGATTTTTTGAAGTGAGGAAAGAATGTGCACTAAGCCAATCCCACTCTCTGAGAGACAAAAGAAGAAAAGATCGACATCATCGGTAACTACTGAGCCGCAGGTTTTATGTCGGAGTTATCCCAGTTTCCTAAGTTGCCTTCTCCTAGAAGAATGCCCTGACAAAGGCTAGGAGTCTTTCACTCCCAGTGGTTTAACCGCGCGATCGGGTATCCAATTCGATTATTTCTAAGTCCCCGCGCATATATATACACATGCATATATGTATATATATATATATATATATATATATATATATATATATATATATATATATATATATATATATATATATATATACACACATGCATACATTTATATACATATTTACACATTTTTGGATGGCTGTTGACTATTATGAGTTCTTCCGCTCTTTGTCAGGTTTTGTTTTTTGTCCTGCAGGGTGTCCAAAATAACCCTCCTCACCAAGTAAATTATGGCTGTATGTGAGTGCTTTGCGAAAATTTTATATGAAATCGTTTGTTGAAACATATTGTTATATTTGGGAATGGTCATGTTGGCAATTTTGCCTCTAACAACCCACGAACTGTTGGACTTTAACTTCACTTTTATTATTATTAGTTATTGGTTATTAGTTATTTCGTCAATGATCATCTGTAACACATTCTATGGCCTCCTCAATGGCTATTTGTTCTTCTCGTCCTTATTTCAGGTCTTATTCTGTTTACTCCATCTTGTTTTTTGGTGCGTTTTATTTGTCTGTGCACGCGTTTGCATCACTGCCTGTGTATGTGTCTATGTGTTTGGCATGTGTATGTGTACTGTGGGTTTGTGTATATGTATGAACTTGAGTGCACTGTTTGTATGTGTGTGTGGGGGAGGGGGTATGCGCTTGCGTACACTATTTGTGTCTGTGTATCCCTGTTTTCTTTTTTTACTTATGTATCCTATACTGTCTCCAGTTGTTAGCTTATAGGGTGGTGGTGTTCCTGTATCATTCGTGTTTTCTGTCGAGGTTTGGTCTACATTCTATTATGTTTGTGGTTTCTGTAATTTGTGTCCGTTCTATGTCTGGATAGAATTATTACAGTTTGGCATGTTGTTATAGCACTGACGATCTTTTCTCCTTCTTGAGTTCTCGCCAATGTTCTTTTATCCTCTTTCCTATGCTACGGGCTCTCTCATATATGTCGCTGTCATGTTTCTGCCCCTTCCATCTGTACATCCAATCTTATTGACTGCATTCCTATTTTTGCAGTTTACCTGTGAGCTTGCCCTACACACTGTACAGTTCCTATCAGTACAGAGTGTTCTTTCAAAAGGGGTGTTATGGGAGTTCCTATCTTTTCTACCACTTTAATTTCTAGATTCAATTTATCTAAGGCTTTTTTAAAACGATACGCTTGTTGGCCTCCAAGAGTAGCGTCAACATGATTTGGGCTGTGATACCATGAGTTGTCCTTTTCTATTACATTATTAATCCTTTTTATTCTATTCCATTATTTTCTCATGAATAACGAACAAATCCTATTCTCGTCATTCTCTATGATGGTCTGTAGTGTCTGTAGTGTCTGTAGTGTATGTTGGGTAAGCCCATTGATGAACTGAAAAATTAGCGATGCAAAACACAAGACAAAGCCGCTTAAGCAGCCACATCGCAACATGTGCAGGACTAGACATGCCCAACTTCAAAATTTTCCTACTCTACAAATGCTCAGACTCTTTCACTCAACAACAGAGAATAAACAAAGAAAAACAATTCATTAACAAATATAAACCACAAAGAAAAACAATTCATTAACAAATACAAACCACAATTAAATATGTCATTGTTCCCCATTAAACAATAAATATTGTCTAATGCATGCCAGAACCTGATGTATAAGATGTATACAGCCTGCCTGAACCTATTTCTCCAAGATCACTGTGAAAATAATAACATGATCACAGATGAACAAGCATCAGGAAAGAAAGGTGTTTGGTTGTGTGCTGAACAACTCCTAATCAACAAAACTGCGATGTCGGAGATGTGACAACTTAGGTGGAATATGGCAACAGTCTGGATGGACTACAGGAAAGCATTTGATTCAGTTCCCCACTGTTGGATGATAGAGGCTTTCTGACTTGGCAGACATTATTGTCACAGCCATAGAGAAGCTGTCTTCTTCTTGGGCTACTATCCTAAAGTTAAGAACAGAGATGGAGGACTATTTTCCCTGATAAAATAGAATATCACAAGGGTATATTTCAAGGAGACAGTCTCTCTGTGCTACTATTTATCCTGTCATTAAACCCTTGTCCTTTCTGCATAAGAAATGTGAAGGAAACATCATTGGTTCAGAGGAAAACAGAAATACGAATTTAACCCATAATTTCTTTGTGGATGACCTGAAACTCTATACCAAGAATGAGATGAAGAAAAATCTTGACCTGGTTACAACGTTCTCAAAGGATAGAGGAATCGAATTTGGCCAAGATAAATTTTCATATATTATTGTAAAGCGGGGGAAACTTCAACCTAATCTAGCAACATTTTTATCAATGGCCTAACTCTTTCACCGATATCTGACGAGGACTGCTACAGATACCTGGGGATAGATGAGAATATATCCTATAATGGTATTTGTAATAAGGAACGCGTAACCAGGGAATATCACACCCGGTTAAGAAAGATCTGGTCATTGGAACTCTCTGCGTACAATAAAACAGTGGCTCATTGGAATACTCGATTGGACGATAGACGAAATACGAGCAATCAATGTTAAAACTCGAAACATTCTAAACAACACCGGAAACTTCCACATCAACAGTGACATAGACCACCTCTACCTGAAACGTAAGCAGGGAGGCAGAGGCCTAACATCAGTCCAGACAGCATTTGAGTGTCGCATCATATCCCTCCGACAACATTTACGAACCTCGAACCCATCTACTGAGTAAGTCTGTCTGCATGGATATGTTGCCAGGAAGCTTCAGAGTAAGAGTAATATTGATAAGGAAAGTAGTCTATCTTGGACCAACAACCGCTATATTGGCTCCCACTTTGAAGGATATGCTTTTGCAATCCGAGAACAGGAAATCAACACAAAATACCTTATTCACAAAAGAGATAGGGATGCAGGTAAAACACCTAGATGTGACAACAAGTACAGACTCTGCAGAATTAACATCGAAGATCTCACCCAAGTCATAAGCAGCTGTCATCACGGTATCATCTACCTATGAGGTATGATGTAGTGGCCAAAACACTGTACAATACAATCCGTAGAAAAGATAGCCCCGACAATAAACACATTAAAAGCTACAGCAGTGTGGAAGACATACACATACATAATATGAAAGAGTACTGGTGGAATGTTCCAATAAAAACCCCAATAAAATGCAGGCATAACAGACTAGGTATAATGATATGGGCTAGGGAAAAGAAAACATGCACAGTAGTGGAAGTTAGCTGCCCAGCAGATGCCAATATAATATTAAAGATCAGTGAAAAGGAGAATATCTATGTAGAACTAACGAGAAATCTACAGATACTCCACTCTGACTATACCTTCAGATTTATGCCTGTGATTATTGGGGCACTGGGGTATGTCTGTAACTGCCTCAGTACAAATCTTGAGAACCTAGGCTTCACAGAAACAGAAAGAACACGACTAGTTTGGAAATTACAAGCACACTCCATTAATGGAACATGTGTGTAGACATGCATACATATCCACCTAGTTGATGTGTAAATTCCAATAAGAGAGTCTATGTTAGAAGCCCACTCTCTCTCTATTGGCAAAAATTTGAGAAATTATAAAACCAGAAGAACATACATACATACATGCAGAGTTAACATCGAGGATATCACCCATGTCATCAGCAGCTGCCCAAAGATGTCATCGCGGTACTATCTACCTATGAGGCATGATGTAGTGACCAAAACACTGTACAATGCAGTTCGTAAAAAAGATAGCTCCGATAATAAACACATTAAAAGCTACAGCAATGTGGAAGACATCCATCTACATAATATGAAAGAGTACTGGTGGAATGTTCCAGTAAAAACCCCAATAAAATGCAGGCATAATAGACCAGATATTATCATAAGGGATAGGGAGAAGAAAGCATGCACAGTAGTGGAAATTAGCTGCCCAGCAGATGCCAATATAATATCAAAGATTAGCGAAAAGGAGAATATTTATGCAGAACTAATGAGAAATCTGCAGATACTCCACCCTGATTACACCTTCAGATTTATGCCTGTGATTATTGGGGCACTAGGGTATGTTAATAACTGCCTCAATACAGATCTTGAGAAGCTAGGCTTCACAGGAACAGAAAGAACACAACTAGTTAGGAAATAACAAGTACAGTCCATTAATGGAACAGTAAAAATATGTAAAACATTCCAAACATTTTGCATCTAATAACTGCATATAAACATGTACAGATGCCAAGCATATACACATGCACACATACAACTCAAAACATACACATCCACACATACGATAACATCTATATCTACACATGCATGCATACATAATCTGCCTAGTTGATGTTGTGTAAATTCCAATGAGAGAGTCTTGTGTCTATGTTAGAAACCGACTCTCTCTTTATTTGGAAAAAATTTGTGAAATTATAAAACCAGAAGAACATACATACATAAAGATTAGTCATGCTAACATTCCCTCAGACAAATTAATTTATATATATACACCTTTGCATATACACAAATGGCTTTCCTACATATCCAACTCTACATATTCATGCACATATATACATATACACTGCTGAAACTTGTACATATGTTTGATGGAAATCTAAAATATCTGCTAGTACACAATATTTTACTAAAATATGTTCTCTATTTGCTGATGCACAATATTTTACAAAAACAAAATTTCATATTCAAATGCTAACAACTTTTCTTGGTTGTTTCCACACACTAAAAAAAAATCAACAAAAAACAGACACAAGTCAGTGAACCGCAAACAAATGTTTTTGTTTATTCTTATACAAACAAGGACAGGCTATTGGCTGAGTGGTTAAGGAGTCAGCGACTCAACCTGTTTTTTTCTGGGTTCAATCCCGCTGTGTATCACCTTGGGTAAGTGTCTTCTACTATAGCCTCAGGATGATCAATGCCGTTTAAGTAGAATTTGGTAGACTGAAACTTTAGAACCCACACATAATATGTACATGTGTGTTTGTGTGTGTGTGTGCATGTGTGTGTGTGTGTGTGTGTGTGTGTGTGTGTGTGTGTGTGTGTGTGTGTGTGTGTGTGTGTGTGTGTGTGTGTGTGTGTGTGTGTGTGTGTGTGTGCGTTTTTGCATTTGTGTCTGTGTTTATAATGATCCGATACAACAGAGTTCGATAAAATAGTACCAGACTTGAAAATGATAAATACTAGGGTCGATATTGTGACCTAATATAACCGCAGTCTATTGACTGAAATCAGTAAAAGTATAAAGTAATAACAAATAAGAAATCACACAATATATTAGCTACGATATTATTCGATACTAATATACTGGAAATGTTCTTGTTTATTCTTGCAAGCGGAAGTCCTTAAACAAAACAACTTTCAAAATTGTATTTCTTTCGACAATTTAGCAGATCATAGGAACTTAAATTTCTCCACTCTCCATCATTCAGAAAACTAAATAAATATATCAATAAATAGAAGAGAGGAACTTAAAGAATATTGACTACAGAAACCAACACCATGACGAACAAAAATCTCGTCTATAATAAATATAACTGGTCAGAGAAATTATTATTCTGATCAATGCCTGGGCCTTTTCCAAGCTACATGCCTATATTTCAGTATCAGGCACTTGGTTTGATTTTCACTGCGTGTGATCTTGAGCG
>OZ024741.1:87523797-87576297 GCA_964016885.1 Eledone cirrhosa
TCGTCGATAGGTTAGGTTTAAAATTTGGTATTGCCATTGAAGCATTCGGGGAATGAAAAGAAAGCGTCAATAGCTTAGTAAAGGTTAGTTTGGGCTGGATAAAACGGTTGGCGTGACACAATACTTAAAAAGGCCCGATAGAGCA
This sequence comes from Eledone cirrhosa, assembly GCA_964016885.1. Taxonomy (NCBI): domain Eukaryota; kingdom Metazoa; phylum Mollusca; class Cephalopoda; order Octopoda; family Eledonidae; genus Eledone; species Eledone cirrhosa. The sequence goes on from OZ024741.1 coordinate 87,523,943, forward strand.
GTATTTAAGTGGGCTTCATGAAAGACACTTCAACGTACCGGCGGATAAGACGGCAAGTAATTTCGTAGTAGTTTTCTGGATCCCAAAGTTTCATAAGACACTTTATAAATGTCGCTTTATAGCCAAAGTTAAAAAGAACACGAATAGACAGGTTTTAGTTAATGAGGGTTTAGTGGGAGTTAAGGAAGCCTTTGGTAAATATTGTAACGCGATTTTTATGAGTAGTGTAATGTATATGATATAGAGTATAAGATAAACTACTGAGTCTTGGGCGAGATTAGATAGAATAAGGGTGATAAAATCCATGAACATGAATGATTTGTCCACCCGCTACACTAGTTAGGAATTGGATTTGGTTGAGGAAAGAGTAGATAGGATAATAGACATAGATTTTTGGATAGAAACTTACGTATGTTTCTTTTAGGAACAGGAAGGGTTTCATGTCTAGAATAAGGTATAACGGATATACTTGTTAGACGAAGGTTAAACTCAAAAAGGCAGTCGAATTTATTATAAATAATGCTTATTTTACGTTTGTGGGTAGTCTGTTCTAGGTGGTCATAGACATACAAATGAACAGGAATAGTATTCGTCTTCCTGTAAGTTCGTCTATTTAGTGGGATTAAGGAAACTAAGGAGGATAGACAGTTGGCTAAAGGATGTAGACACATGGATGGTGTATTTGTTTAAAATTACGGGCATTTCGAAAGTTTACTACATAAAATTTGTTCGGATAGTTCCGAGGCGAAGAGGAATGGTTAGGGTGTTAACAACATCAATTATTTAGACGTTACCATCGAACGGAACGATAAGTCGATAGTGAGGCCTTAATTAATATACATGCTTGCCTGATTACAGGTAAGTTCTTCGTTCTGGATTTTTTAGGTGAAGTAGTTCGGATCAGATAAAAATTTCAATTTAGATAATTTTATTATTATTGTATTTGTATATGTATTTTATTTGTATTTTATTTGCATATATATATATATATATATATATAAATTAATAAAAACAATGTAGTTTCCCAGGAAGCCCTTAACAACTGCCTTGAAACAGTTGCATGATGTTCTCTCAATCCTATTGAGCTTATTGGAGAACTCGGTAGACTCAAACACCTTCTTTATCTGAGGTCCAACAAAAATTCCACCTTTAATTTTGGCCTCAGATAACTTGGGGAAGAACTCAAGAAGGTACTTAGTTGAGAGCCTTCACAAACTGCTTCATCAACCCCAACTTAATGTGCAGTGGAGGCATGAGCACAATCCTGGGATCAACCAGTGGCTCCCACATGACGTTCCGGGTCCCAACTACAAATTATGTTCGCTGCTCCCAGTTCTTTCTTTTGTAGTGATCAGAGGTGGCTCTGCTGTCCCAAAGGCAGAGGAAGCATTGGGATTTGATAAAGCCTCCTTGGAGTCCAAGCAGGAAATCCACCATCTTGAAGTCTCCAGTGATTTCCCAATTGTACTGGTTGTATTGCAGAGCTTCCAAGAGGACTTTCACACTGTAGTAATCTTCCTTCAGACAGACTGAATGAGCTAGAGGCCGTGTTGGGAACGTGTTTCCATTGTGGAGGAGGACAGCCTTCAAACTTGTGGTGGAGCTGTCTATAAAAAGCCGCCACTCCTTGGGCACAAACGGCACCCCAATAACGTCAAACAGTCCAGGCACGTCATGGCAGAAGCAGAGATCATCCCTAAGAGTGTAAAAGCCTGAGAAAAGGTTCGTGTCGACTTCTCTGACTTGTCATCTGTACTTCCTCCTTGACCAAGTTCCACTGCTTCATCCTGGAGACGAATAGCTCTGCATTGGACTTGGTCAGACCCATATCCCTGACCAAGTCATTGACTTCTTTTTGGTTTGGGAAGTGAGGAACTTTTTCTGGTACCTCAGGCAGGTAATCCAAGTCCTCAGCATCGATCTCCTCCTCTTCATCAGAATACTTGTCTTGGAAAATAAATTTGATATGCAATACAAAATAAATGTTGGAAAGGGAAATACATATTTAAATAATATAAAAGAACACTAATCATACTAATGAAAATTCGTGCTTAAAACACAACTTACCCTTTATTCAGGGTGCGAAAATCCAGTATCAATAAATCTCTTTAATCCACTTTTTAATAATTTTATACTTTATTGCATTTTTATCATTTTCTTTAGGTATTACTCTTTATTTTATAATTTTAATTTAACCTGAAACATATATTAAAAAGATCATTTAACATAAGCAAATTAAACTTACATACAGCGTAAAATCCAGCATACAAATAATTCTAGTGAATAGCTTAGAATTTTTACAAACTTTTAACTGTTTAATAGCACTTTTTTATTTATTTGGGACCTAAGCAACACAAAAAAAGTGATTACAAGCCAGGAACAGAGAAAAAAAATGTTTTTGTTACACGGCGTTGTTAGCGCTATCTTTTGCATTTGTATTTATATTCTATATCTATACCTGCATTGTTCTGGCCTTCTAACTTCAAACGTTTATATATATATATATATATATATATATATATATATATATATATATATATATATATATATATATAAGTAGAAGGGGTATTTAATTTGTTGGAAGTCCGACAAATATAAATGTTTATAACTGATTTAGAGCACTCAACAAGTTACTGGAGTAAATTTCCAGTGAATTTCCAACCGATAAGGTATGATTTTCATGGGTACGTCTCTATTTATACGTCTCTATTTATAAAACAAACTTTGTATTTTATCTGATGAAAGCGTACCAATGTTGTCTTGGTACCCTTGAAATATATATAATAAAATAAATATGGTTTTATAAATATAGTTTCCATTTATTTAATATCATTGTATATATATATATATATATATATATATATATATATATATATATATATAACTTTGATAACTTTGATAGGTTTCAGTCAGTATTGTTCCAGGCCATGTCTAACTTAATAGCACCAATGGGGTGGGGTGGGGTGGTGTGTGTGGGTATATACATGTGTGTGTCGATACATACATACAATATGCATGTATGTATGTATGTATGTATGTATGTATGTATGAAGATATTGTAAACTTATGTAGACTAACTCCTCTAATCAAATTCCTGTCTTTGTCCCTAATTTTATTCCAATCGGTAAAAGTGTCATTTGCTAGCAGCGCCCATTATCTTATTGTTTTCTTCTGCTGTTCTAAGAAACACTTATTTCAGATTTATTTCCTCGTAATCAATATCAATACCATCTTTGGTTGTTGTTGTTTTTTTTTTTTTTTTTTTTTTTTTTTTGAAGAAGAAGAAGAAGAAGAAAAAGAAGAAGAAGAAGAAGAAGAAGAAGAAGAAAAGGATTGACACCAATACTCTGCCGAAACATAATTTATCAACATAGAAAGGATGAAAGGCAAAGTTACTTAGCAGAGATTTGAAATCAGGGTGCAGTTGACCGAAACATTTTCAATTTGACGCCCTAACGACTCCGACAATTCACCGCCTTCGGTTATTTTTAGACTATATATTTTTCCTGTCGATTTTGGCTTCATACTTACAAAGTATTTCTTAAAGCTATTAACCATTTAATGCAGGCTATTTATGGCCTTTTATTATCAATAAAATACTGAGGGCTACTTGAGTTTTTGGATCCAATTGTAATAATTCTTGTTAAACACACTTGATATACCTTTAACGTTTTATTATTCTCAAATATTTTATTACATAGAATTCTTTCTAACATATTCTCATAAAATCAGACAATTTATTCTTATATTTTGTATTATTTTTCTACATCTTACTTTATGCATTATTTCTCTATTGTTTGGTCTTTTTACACATCTACTAACTCTTGGTATATTTTTACTTATACTTGTATTTTTATGCATCTTCATATGTATGTATGTGTGTGCACAAATGTGTATGTGTGTGTGTGTAAGTGTACACTTGATCAAATGTTCAAGGAGACCAAAATCCGAAGTGGACCCGTTTCAAATTATACAACTAACTGCCGAGCAAATATTCATGATAGATTTATCATGCCTTAAACAAGGGAATATCCGCTTTCACTCAAGTGTAAGCCGGTATTTTTTACTGATAAGGTATAACAAATATATATGAGTATGTGTTTATGTGTGTGTGTGTGTGTGTGTGTGTGTATATATGTGTGTGTGTGTATGTGTGTATGTGTGTGTGTGTGTGTGTGTGTGTGTGTGTGTGTGTGTGTGTGTGTGTGTGTGTGTGTGTGTGTGTGTGTGTGTGAGTGTGCATGTGTGTGTGCATGTATGTGAGAGTGTGTATGTATGTGAGTGTGTGTTTGTGTGTATAATGCCCGAATATAATTTTTAATTTTTCAAAAAGGTTTTGGCATAATCCCACGTCGCTTCAAATGGGACATACCTATGATGAAATGGCTTCCATTCCAGAATTGTTTTTCTTATCAGAAATGTTGAACATCGAATTACATCAAATGCCTCCTATTCTAAGATTATTTGATGTAACTTCTAGAAGTGGGAACAACTGTGTTGACTTAGGAAGCGAAATATGTACTGTGATATGCGTACTCTTCCAAGAGGCATTAGTTTCATAGGAGAATATCTATAACTTAGATAAATTCAAAACATAGGCACTCCTTCGTCATAGGGAGACGCAACGGAAGTCGCACGTCATTGTTTTCATTGTCTTTTTGCGAAGTCTGTAGACAAGTGAGGACGTTGTTACTGTGGTAGTAGACAGTGTATGGGGTGAGAAGAATGAAATGAAAAAGATTTGTGAGGCTGTTATGTGTGTTACGAGTGGGGAGAATAACAGCCAATAATGAGAAGGAATGGAAGTGTTTCTACTTTTGGCACAAGGCCAGCGATTACCCCTGGAAGGAATGGAAGTGTTGTTAATCAGATTGCTCTAGAAATAGAAACTGGTTTAGGTGAAGTAGTGGAAAGGTCAACGCACAAAACGACAGTAATCAACCCTCCAAAAATACACTATTTACTTATTCATTTATTTAAATTAAACATCCGTGTAGAGCTCATAAGCCACAGCAGACAGGGAAAGGTATCAAATACTTCTTATAATTAAGAAACGAAAACAAGAAATAGAGAGAAAAAAAAAATGGAAAAGACCAAAAATAAGAAAAAATGTAAAAAAAAACAAAGCAGCTAAAGAAAATTAAATGCTTCTGTTGTTGAATCTTATGGTAGCCTCCATATATTGGAAGATCTTGCAAATGGTTGGTAGATCCATGGCCGTATACTGCATCTCTAGCCTCGATAGTTTTTTAAAAACCAGTTTTAAAAGATCCCCTTTCTCAGTCTAATAATTTTTACATTGGAACGAATAGTGTCATAAGGTTCCTGGATAGTCCCACATAGTGGTGATTCTATGTGACTTGTTCTTGACAAAATATAGTTTAAGAGTATTAGCCCGCCCGAAGCCGACAAAGATTTTGTTTATTAACATTAATCAGTATCTAACTAACGAGGATAGGTCACTAGACCTACAAGAACAACAACTAAGAAAAACACACCAACCACAGAGAGTGTGTGTGTAATGTGCAACGACAGATAACAGACGAGCCAACGAAAGATTTTCTATGTGGTCGTTTCACTTGCCTGAAATAACATCAAATCTCTCTAGACTCAAACATTTTAGGTCGATATAGTGCTAAATACACTACTAATGAAAACGAAAATGTAGATAGTCTCAGTTAAAATGCCTTTTATCATAATTTTTCCCGATGGAGTCGACTAAAATAGATAAGATTACCTCAGACTAATCATTGCCAAGTGCATATTTGTGTAGTGAACATATTAATCACGTGGCCTTGTATATGCCCACATATCAATAACATTCTTTACTGAAATGTGTATTGCGGAAGTATTTTCTTTTTCAATCTCTTTGTTAGTATTTAACTCGGAAATAGACATGTGTAAAGAGTTATTGTTAATCTCTTTCTATTCTCGCTTTTGCCGTGCGATTGGTTTTCACAACATTATATATTACTGAGTTTGTAGCGTTTCTTTTGCTCACTTCTAATGAAAGCTCACTTATTGGGCACGAATGAGGTGAAATGAAGTTGACGCGTGTTTATAGAATGGTGTTAGACTAGCAAACCACTTACAATTATACTTTCAAGGGAAATGAATGAGAATGTTAGGTTTTTCTAATAAACACGTTCTGGTGGCAGGCGATATTTATATACTAATGAAGTTCTCTTTTGTTTTCATCGGCCATATTCAAGTGACATAACAATCCAGTACCAATACATCCCTTACTGGTTTCTTTTCTTCATTTGGTCCATACCTTTATATTTTAACATTTCATGGAATGAAAATATGGTGATGATAGTGATAATGATGATGAGGATGAGGATGACGATATGATGGGAATAATAATGGATAACCAAAAGCCTAGATATCTTCAAGGTGGCAGATAACATCAGACAGTTGTTGAGCAAAAGTATGAAGTCCTAGGAAACAGAGTTAACATCGGGTGGAGAATCCTTGGGAGGGGTGAAGATCAAGAGAGGTATCTTCCAGGGAGATAGTTTGTCCCCTCTGCTGTTTGTCTTTGCCCTGACCGTTATATTGCGAAAAGTGAGAGCAGGATACAAGTTGAAAAAGGAGAGCTTACCATCAACCACCTCCTCTTCATGGACGATCTTAAACTCTTTGGAAAGAGTGAGAAGTTGGATGTACTTGTTGACACTGTCCGTATTTTCAGCAATGATATATGTATGGAATTTGGTATTAATAAGTGTGGAGTCCTGGTGATGAAGAGGGGTAAATTGAGCAGAAGCAACGGAGTCCAGGTACCAACAGGAGAGATGATAAAGGAAATTGACACTGAGGAGGGATACACATATTTAGGTGTTCTGGAGGCAGATGACATCAGGAACAGAAAAATAAAGGAATTGATACATAAGGAGAGGAAGGAGCGTATTAAAATCCCATCTAAATAGTAGGAATGTCATAAGTGCATTGAATTCCCAGTGCAGGAATTATTTCAATGTTGCTGAACAAAAAGAAATGGATAGGAAGACTAGGAAGCTATTGACTATCTACAACATGTTCCACAAGAGGAGTGATGTCGATAGACTCTACTTAAGGAGATCTGAGGGTGGAAGAGGTCTTATCAGCATAGAGGACTGTGTTCAGATGGAGAAAAACAACCTACACAAATACGTGACTGATAGTAAGGAGCCAATGCTCAGAACTGTACTGAAGGAGGGGACAATAGGCCAGGGGATGTCTAAGGAGGAAATAACATCAAGGAGAAAGAGCAGCCTTCAGGAAAAATCCCTTCATAGTACCTTCTTTGAGAAAACTGAATTTAGAGATCCACAGACATGGAACTGGTTGAAAAGAGGAGACCTTAAAAAGGCTACATAAGGAATGCTAATGGCTGCGCAGGAACAGGCCCTCAAAACGAAGTGGTTGAAACACCATATTTACAAGGAGGAGGCTAGCCCACTGTGCAGGATCTGTGGAGAGAGAGAGGAGACTGTGGCTCACATTGTATCCGAGTGTAAACACCTAGCCCAGACTCACTATAAGGGCTGGAGACATGATGTGATGTGCAGGGTTATCCACTGGCACCTATGCAAAGTAAACAATTTACCACATTCTGAGAAGTGGTATGAGCATAAGCCAGAGTCGGTGATAGAAAACGATCAGGTGAAGGTGCTATGGGATTTTAGGAACAGGCGGACAAGAAACTGGAACACAATAGACCTGACCTGGTGGTTTTGGACAAAGAAAAAAGATCGTGCCTGATTGTGGATGTGGCCTGCCCATTCGACACGAGAGTGCAAGAGAAGGAGAGGGAGAAAATTAACCGATACCAGGACTTAAAGTGGGAGTTAAAAAGGATTTGGAACTGCCATGAAGTCAAAGTGATCCCGATTGTCATAGGCGCACTAGGGACTATCTCAAAAAGTTTCCAGGGATGGTTAAAGAAAATTGGCCCCTTCACGCTTTTTGGAACGCTTCAAAAGGCATGCTTGCTGGGAACAGCAAGAACCCTCCGATACGTCCTGAATATCTGAGGCTGCAGGTAGTGGCTTGATATTCATTTCAACAAACTTTCCAGTTAACTAACATCAATGACTGAGACTCAAAGAGTAATAACAACAATAATAATAATAATAATAATAATAATTGTTTCTACTTTTGGCACAAGGCATTACTGGTACTTTATTTTATCGACCCCGTAAGGATGAAAGGCAAAGTTAACCTCGGCGGGATTTGAACTCAGAATGGCAAGGGCCGTAACTCTATGCGTCAAAGCATGGCGTCTGACCCTCTACCGATACTGCCAATCTACAATAATAATAATAATAATAATGGTTTCTTTATTGGCCAGAAGGGCTAACACGAAGAAAAACATTAGAGACGGCACAGAACAGTACAGGACGATACAAAGTGGGTTTTGGTCGTGTAAACAGGTTATAACAAAATCGAGCTGTCTTCATCAATGACTGAGACTCAAAGAACAATAATAATAATAGTAATAATAAATAATAATAATTTTGCTTTCTTTATTAACCACAAGGATTGACACAAAGTATAACATTAAGGACAATACAAATGGTCATTTCTGCGTGTAAAAAAAACATAAACAGAGTATGTGACAAAAAAGGAAACAATGAAAAATTCCCCAATAGGGGGGAGACCTCCGAGGCTTGCTCGTGGAGAAAGTCCACAAGAAAAGCCACGGATACCCTGACCTCTAGGGCAAATGCCTTCTTCCAGTTTTCCTCCTATACAGGCACACGCTCAGGGTAGACCCATTCACACGGGCCATTCTTGCCTCTCCAACCCACCTGTCAACAAACTGGCTGGAAGTCAGCACTTCCCTCTCCACTCTGATTTTCCTTTTCAGGTGAAACCGGAAAAAGTTAATGAGGGCGTCACCGAAGCGGAAAGTACCCGTCTTCAACCTTTTCAGACGTGTCCACCATACAATCTCTTTTACCATGGCCACCAGGCAGATAAAAACTGCCTGCCCTTCTCGGCTAAAGGAAGGCGGCGGGGCAATTTTCACGATGCACTGCCAGGCCAGGGATTTCTGGAAGTTGTCCATGGACCCCGGTCTGAAAGTTCTCTCGAAGAGATTGGCTAGTTGATTTTCGTCGACGCCTAGACTCTCCCCAAGGACGTCGTTACTCTTACCCTCTACTAACCCTCTATAGAACGCCAAGGTGGAGTTTCCAGCGATTGTATTGCTCGACCGGTCGGGGGCTGTGAGCGCCTAAAGATATTACAGTCTCCAAGCGCTTCCTCTCGGTCTTCGCTTGACCCAGGACTGCAGCTCCGCCAAGGAGACAAGCTGGGGAAACATGTGTCTAGCAAACAGCGACCACACCTGATCACCGTCGAGGAAGAGGTAGAGATGTTGTAGCCTGAGCGCATGTCTGCGCATCATCAGCCACGGCAAGCCCAGCCCTCGCGTAGCGGGTGTTGACAACAGATGGACCGCCTGACCATCAGAGCACGTCCCTTCCACAAAAAGCGAAAGAGCAAACACTCCAGTGCAGTTAGGCGAGGCTTAGGACAAGGCACGAGGGTCAAGCGGTAGTAGATGACGGACGCGATGTACGCATTCGCCAGCTCCGCTCGACCTTTCAGGGATAACTTCCTCTCGGCCCATTTCTGGTTGAAAGAAGCCACCTTGCTCGTGACCTACTCCCAGTTTTTGTGCGTCTGAAGGTCCGGACCGAACCAGACCCCTAGTAATTTAACCAGTCCGTCCTGCACCCGACGACGCTGTTGGGCCACATGGACCTGCCTCTCCAGGTACCGAATTGCAGGCCTACTGATTTTTCCTGGTTGATCATTGCTCCTGCCACTACCTCGTATTCTCTTAGTGTGGTGCCGATCGATGTGTTTGGCGTTCGACACCAGTACGATGACGTCGTCTGCATATGCTGACACGGTTCTTCCGCATCCTAGTTTGCGTGGGATCCCCCTCAACGTCTCCAGTTTGTGCAGTAATGGATCGACAGTCAATACATACAACAAGGACGAGAGAGGAAATCCCTGGCGGATCGAGCGCATGATGTTGAACGCTTCCAAAAGGTGACCTTCACTCTCACTACAGAGCAGATGTCGCTGTGCATGGCAGCAATCCAGCCTCTGAAGACAGGCCCAAAGCCAGCTGCTCTTAGGACTGCCGCCAGATAACGATGGTCGACCCTATCGAAAGCGTTTGACTGATCTAAATTGATCAAAGACCCACCCATGCGAGGTTCCCTAGCTACCCTCTCTACGATGTATCGCATGAGGTGGAGGTTGTCGTGGATGGGTCTGTCTGGAATGGCGCATGTTTGCGCCTCTTCCACCAGACCACCAACGACAAGCGCCAACCTCTTTGCTAGCACCTTAGACAAAATCTTGAAGTCTGTGTTTAGCAGAGTTATGGGCCTGAAATTTTCTGTTATCCCCTTGTTCGGATCCTTTCTCAGCCGCGCCACAGCCTCCTCGGCTCACGGAGCTGGGAATTCTCCCGTTCTGCTGCCAGTTGCAGTAGACGTCCGCCAAGAGGTCTTCAAACAAGTTTGGCATATGTATGTAAAATTCGTAGGGCAGACCATCCAAACCAGGCGATTTACCCATTGTGCAGCTAGTCATTGCCTCCCGTACTTCAGCAGCTGTTATCGGCCTTTCGCAACACCTCGCCTCAGTGGCCGAGAGCCGTTGTAGTCCGTCGAGGTAGGCACTTAAGTCCATTCCACGATGCGGCCCGCCATTGCCCCCGACCAGCTGAGCAAAGTACTGCTGAAAAGTCGCACACATCTGCCCGGGATCGAGTATCATGCGCCCGTCGTGGTTCACCAAAGACCGGATCGTGGCTTTGTTGCCACGACGCGCCTCCGCCACCAGAGCCCATTGAATGGCTTTCGTCCTCTCGTGTCTGAGATCACCCTAGCTCTGACAACGCAGCCTTCGTGCTTAGCGTTGGAGAATTGATTGAGAGCCAATTTCACCGCAAGAACGTCGGTCGCGATGCCTTTACTAAGCGCCTCGCCTAATTTGCTAACTACATTTCCTTCTGCTCTATTTTTCTCTGTTACTAACGCTTTACTAAATCTAATAGACTCTATTCTAATCGCTCTTTTCTGGGCAAGTCACCATTTATTGTTGACAATGGCCCCTGTCAACGCCCGCTTAACTAATTCGCTAATCCGGTCTCTGTAAGTTTTGCGCTCTTAACGACGCGTTTAGCTTCCAGTAGCCGGGTCCCTGTCGATGAAGCCTATCTAAATCAATCACACAGATCACAGATTTGTGGTCCGTGTAGCCGACTATCTTGAATTGTGGACAGCCTCTGCTAGACGTATCTATTTCCCTACAAAATACCCTATCTAGATATGATATGGATGACCCGATGCGGTTTGTCCAAGTCCACACTGGCACATTCGGGAAATCCAACCGGTACCTGTCAGACAGTTGAAAACGTCTGAGCAGGTTTGTGAGGCTTTTACACCGTCCTCCCCTATCCGCTAATCCCACACAGTCCCATCGTGCATCTAAGATCTCGTTCCAGCTAACACTAAAGAGCGGGACGTTCCAAGAAAGGTCTCCAGGCGCCGGAAGAATTAAGGCCGTCCTGCTCCTGTTGGGGCATAGACGGCCACTAGCCTGAAAGCTTGTCCTTCTCCGCTGGTCACGTCCAGCACCACCAACCTCTCCGGAACACCCCCCCCCCCCCCCCGCTACCCCCGATCCGGGACGGCTTGGAGATGTGTAAACCTCGTAGCCGCCGAAAATGGGTGCGAATTCCAGTGTATCGGAGATTCTGGTCTCGCTGATGGCCACTACATCTATGTTTAGCGATCTGAGATCGTTCAGCAGGTGGCCCTGCTTCCAAGACGACCTCAGGCCACGTGCATTTATGCTACCTATTCTGAGAGAAGCCATGTTGGCTAGGATAGGAGGAAAACAAGTGAGAGGGGAAAAGTACAAAAATTACCTGTGGCTCTTTTTTAGGAAGTGGATGAGTGATCCATCCCTCCGAGCAGTGGTGGGTTTCTCCACGAGAATGTCCGTGAATATTGTTTTGGTGATATTCCCTCGGTAGTCTCCAATTGATGTGGGGGAACATTTTTTTTAATGTCATGTAATTTTTTGGTGTGATAATAATACAAATATAAAGATCTGGAGATAGAAACAACCCGAATGTGGATGATGAAAACAAGCAATCCCTATAATAATTGATGCTTTGGAAATGGTAAAAATACACATAGACAGATACTTAATCAAAGCCCAGGATTTAAAATAAATACAGCATACAAAAATTAGCACACATATGACGAAGAGTATTCTCAATACAACAAAAATAACAATGCCAAAAATAGCATTGCACACACCTAAGGCACACGGAGCTGTTCTCGATAATGCAGTGACGACATGCAGTAAAACAAAATCCAATAATAATAATAATAATAATAATATAGAAATTGATCAGATCAAGCTATTAGCACAAAGTCAGCGAAGGGAAAATGAAACATGTGTCAGTGAAAACGAGGTAAATTGTAACACTTCGAATCCCAGGGTTGGGGCGGAATCACTGGCAACAGAACAAATTAAAGAAAGGATCGAAAAAGTGGAGTGAGTGCATGCTCAAGATGAAACTCCAAATGAAAATAATGAGATCGTAAATGATAAAGAAATGAATGAGAATGAACTTGCCAACTTGAAGGATGAAATTATGATCGAATGGATGAAAATGAAAGAATCTGACATGGGGCAACGAGACACCCTCCCTAAGATCCAGAACTCCAAACAGAACCAAAAGATAATACACAAGACTAACATAATTCTCAAAAACATTATCATCACAAACAAGCTAAACATTACTGATTTAAATCATCTCTATTATGCATCGGCTAAAGTCACCACTCACTTATGTGGAGTGAAGATGAAAAAATAAAGGAATTCCCACAAGAAATCTACTTGGCAAGAGAACATCAATCGCCAAATAAACCTTCTCCGATCTGACATAGAAATTTTAACAAACTATAAAGTAGGTGAACATGTTAAACAAACTAAACTTAGAAAATTGAATAAAAAGTACAGTATAAAATCAACAAGTGACATAGACATGCTGATAGAAATAATCAAACAAAAAGTGTCGGCCAAAGCTGCTCGTATAAGGCGCTTTGAAAAACGATCTAGATTCTATAAGGACAATAATATGTTCAAAAACAACCAAAGAAACTTCTACAGAAAAATTGGTAAGTCAACAATAACTGCTAAATCAATACCACCCAAGGAGGAAGTGCAAGAATTCTGGGAAAAGATCTGGGCCGAAGAAAAAGTTCATAACATACATGCCCCATGGATAGACAGACAAATGAAAGATACAGCTCACCTTGAGGAACAAATATGGGAAAATATAACAGTTGAACAGTTGCGCTTGGCTCTAAGAAAAACCAGCAAATGGAAATCCCCAGGAAAAGACAAAATACAAAACTTTTGGATAAATGCCTTCACAGAGTCTCATGAGCTGTTAGCCCAACTTTACAATGAAATAGTTAAGGAGCCAGAAAAGATACCATCATGGCTAGTTAACGGCATTACATTCCTGCTTCCGAAGAATGATGAGACAAACAATCCCAAAATTTACAGACCGATAACTTGCTTGACCACAATGTATAAAATTTTAACATCAGTCCTAACTGAATATACATATGACCACCTGATAACAAATGACCTGTTTCCCATTGGGCAGAAAGGGTGTAAACGAGGCTCATATGGCTGTAAGGATCAGCTTCTGGTTAACAAAATGATACTGAAAGATTGTCATAATAGACACAAAAATCTATCGATTGCTTGGATATATTATAAAAAAGCATTCGATAGTTTGCCACACAGTTGGATTGAAAAATGTTTAGAGATTTTCAAAATATCCCCCGTTGTCAGGAGGTTTTTGTCATTCAGTATGAAGACATGGAAAACGACACTCCTTTTGAATAGTGAAACAAAATCACTGGAAGCTGGAGAAGTTAATATTAATTGTGGAATTTTTCAGGGTGACTCTTTATCACCGCTTTTATTCTGCATCGCACTTATACCATTAAGTAAAATGCTCAATGAAACAAAACATGGATATAAAGTCTATGACAAAACCATTAATCACTTGTTCTACATGGATGACCTGAAACTATTTGCAAAAAATGATGAACAATTGCAAGGGCTATTATCCACTGTGGAGCAGTTCAGTGATGACATTAAAATGGAGTTTGGACTAGACAAATGCGCCAAAGCAACGTTCACCAGAGGAAAGCTGCTGAAGAGTTCAGACATTAATCTTGATCGGGGGAACGTGATGAGAGAACTTGATCAAGAAAAAACTTACAAATATCTAGGTGTTTGTGAAAGAGATGGAATCAAGCACTCGACAATGAGGGAAAGGATAAGGAAGGAATGTTACCGCAGAGTAAGAGCAATCTTAAGAACGGAATTGAATGCAAGGAATAGGATCGATGCCATAAACACGCTTGCCATACCAGTAGTAACCTACAGTTACAATGTCATCAACTGGTCAAGCACAAAGATCCGTAGGCTCGATACAAAAATTCGAAAACTCTTAACCATGCACAGAATGCATCACCCTCAGGCCAGAATATATCTCCCTAGGAAAGAAGGAGGACGTGGGTTAATCCAGTTAGACATTGCATTGAAAACTGCAACAATTGGATTATCTACATATCTAAGGGAATCACATGATTGGATGATCAAACTCGTTTTGAAACACGAAAGCATCAAAAGATCATATTCCATTACAAAAGATGCACAAAGATACAGTAATGGACTACAAATTTCAGAAGTCCCATTTACTGCTGAAATGGAAAACACAGAAAAAGCAAAGCAGGTAAAAGTAACTGCAAAGAAAGAACTGCTACAGAAACTGGCTAAGAAATGGCAAGAAAAGCCTCTGTATGGAAAATACCCAGAACGAGCTAACAATCCTGATGTTGACAAAACTTTAACCCATCAGTGGTTGGCATCCTCTGGACTGAAATCGGAGACTGAAGGACTGATTATATCAGCACAAGATCAATGTCTGCCAACAAAAAATTACCAAGCCAACATAATAAAAAATGGATGCAGCCCATTATGCCGTGTATGCAAAAAACAACCAGAGACCATTGACCATATAATTTCAATGTGCAGTCCTATAGCTCCAACCGAATACCTAAACAGGCATGACAGAGTTGCACAATACATACATTGGATAATGTGTATGCATTTTGACCTGCCCCATCAAAAGAATTGGTGGGAGCATCAACCACCTCCCATACTTGAAAAAGATCACATCTCAATCTTGTGGAACTTTAGCATCCAAACAGACCGAAAAATAGATGCAAATAGACCTGATATAATATTGAAGGACTTTAAAAAGAGGGTATGCCTGCTAATTGATATGTCTGTTCCAATAGACAAGAATGTATCTATAAAAACATTTGAAAAATTGAGCAAGTATAAGGACCTGGAGATAAAAATTGGAAAAATGTGGAAATTGAGAACTAAAACAATACCAGTGGTTGTAGGCGCTCTGGGAATGATACCTAAGGGGTCTAATGATTACTTATCGCAAATCCCAGGAAACCCGCGTATAGGAGAAATACAAAAGATAGTACTAATGGGAACTGCCCATATACTAAGGAAGATTCTGTCAATATAAGTACATCACAAGTCTAAACACTAAAGATGCATGTGTGAGTATGTATGTTCTTTCTTGAACATGGCGGACCTTGTTGTCTCTTGAGGTCACTGGTTGTGACTTGGTGATAACTCGTATGAACATAAAGCAAGATAAATGCAACTGTAATAATAATAATAATAATAATTGTAATAATAATGATTTCTTTATTAACCACAAGGGTTTACACAAAGTAGACATTAAGGACAGTACAGGACAATACAGGACGGTACAAATAAGCATTTCTGCGTGTAAAAAAACAAAAAAACAGAGGATGTAATAAAAGAACAATGAAAAATTCCCCAATATGGGGGAGACTTCCGAGGGCCATCGTGGAGAAAGCCCATTAAAAAAAGCCACGGTGACCCTGACCACCGGGGAAATTGTCCTCTCCCAGTTTTCCACCTTCAATTTACAGGCATATACTCAGAGTAGGTCCATTCACTCGGGCCATTCTTGCCTCTCTCACCCATCTTTCAACAAAAATCTGGGAAGAGAGCACCTCCCTCTCTACCCTGATTTTCCTTTTCAAATGAAATTGGAAAAAGTTAATCAGGGCATCACCGAAGAGGTAAGTGCTCGTCTTCAGCCCTTTCAGACGCATCCACCATACTATCTCTTTCGCCATGGCCACCAGACAGATAAAAACTGTCTGCCCTTCCCGGCTAAAGGAAGAGGGCGGGGCAATCCTCACGATGGACTCAGATGATAGCCGGATCCGTCCTACACTCGACAGCAGTTGTTCGACGTAAACCCACAAGTCAGCAATGCTCGGACACTGGACGAGTGCATGCAGGACGATTTCGTCGCCCTGCGCGCATCTCGGACATGCCCGGCTGACGGCACCTCCATGCCTGTAGAGTTTATCCCGAACTGGCAAAGCTCCTCGGTAGCACTGCCAGGCCAGGGATTTCTGGAAGTTATCCATAGAGCCCGGACCGAAAGTTCTTCAAAAGAGATTGGCTAGTTGATTTTCGTCGACGCCTAGAGTTTCCCCAAGTCGCTCTTCCCTCCACTAATCCTCTATAGAACGCCGAGGATAATAATAATAATAATTGCTTCTACTTTAGGCACAAGGCCAGCAATTACCCAGTGCATTACTGGTACTTTATTTTATCGACCCAGTAAAGATGAAAGGCAAAGTCAACTTCGGCGGGATTTGAACTCAGATCGTAAAGGGACGTAATAATAATGATAATAATAATTCAAACATTACATTACAAAGAAACTTATGCTTATTTTTTTTTTTTGGGGGGGGGGGGGGTTACCTATTTGTTTGTTTGTTTATTTATGTTCGTCTACAGCGTGATAGTGCCACACTAAAATCACCGGGGTTGATGAAATCACTGGTGGTTATGTAACCATACATTCACTAATCCTCGATAAGAGTGTTTAAATGTCGAACCTAAACAGTTCGAATAACGGTGAAATGGAGACTAGAATGTCATGTGACAGACTCTCACCCAACAGGTGCTCCCTGGCTCAGCAGCAGGGACCTGGCTGTCAACCAAATACTGCTAGTGTCGGAGGAAGAAGAAGGAAAGGGACCAGAACCAACTGGACGAAAGAATTGAATAGAACTGTTATGCAATGTTACCTGAAGAGTAACCCCAATGAAAAAGGCTATAGGAAACGGATGCATAACATCTGGAACGAGATTGGTCTATTTAAATTAGATGAACAAAAATTGGCCGGGCAGGCTCGGGTAATAAGAACTAATGGGTGGATAAGCGAGCTGGAACTGAGCAGAGAGATTAGGTTGGAAATGGAGAGTGGAGTATGCCAGACAAACGAGCCAGTGGGAAATGAAGGTGAAGAGGTTGAGGGAATGGAGGAACCACCCGAAGCAGACAATGATCTGAATGCTGAAATAAATAATACCTGGAACAGAGATGCGGCCATTGAGGAGATGAATAATGACGGGCTAGGTCAAGATTTGGTTGATATCCTAAACTTAGTGGTAGATGAAATGAACAATGATAGTGGGAAACCTATGAACCTAAGATTTGTAGACAGGAAACACTTAAAAGAAACAACAGCTAAGGTAAACAAAGTCATCCCATACCTTGAAGCGAGGAGCCTTTACCAGTGCAACAATATCTTCAAAGCAACAGCAAATGCGGTGAGGAAATTACTTGGCATAAAAGCGAGAGGAAACAACAAACAAGAAAGATCAGAACCTTGGTGGAAGAAACGACTGAATGGTCAAATCAGGGAAATGAGAAATGACATTGGAAAGCTTGAGTCCCTACTGAATGGGACACTAAAAAATAGAACACTAAAAATAGACTGGAAATAAAGTACAAAACTAGGAGGAAAAAGCTAAATATTATCATAGAGGAAGTGAAGCAACGCATTGTAGCAAAGAGTGCAAAAATTAGGCTATTCGAGAGCAGAGTCAGTCAGTATAGACAGAACCGCATGTTAACATCAGACAGTTGTTGAGCAAAGGTATGAAGTCCTGGGAAACAGAGTTAACATCAGCTGGAGAATCCTTGGGAGGCGTGAAGATCAAGAGAGATATCTTCCAGGGAGATAGTCTGTCCCCTCTGTTATTTGTCCTTGCCCTGATGCCCCTTACCATTATACTGCGAAAAGTGAGAGCAGGATACAAGTTGGGAAAGGGAGAGCTTACCATCAATCACCACCTCTTCATGGACGATCTTAAGCTCTTCGGGAAGAGTGAGGTGGAGTTGGATGTGCTTGTTGACACTGTCCGTATTTTCAGCAATGATATATGTATGCAATTTGGTATTAGTAAGTGTGGAGTCCTTGTGATGAAGAGGGGTAAATTGAGCAGAAGCAACGGAATCCAGGTACCAACAGGTGAGATGATAAAGGAAATTGACACTGATAAAGGATACAAGTATTTGGGTGTTCTGGAGGCTGATGACATCAAGAACAGAAAAATGAAGGAATTGATAAGATCTGAAAACATTCGAAGAATAAGGAGCATATTAAAGTCACATCTGAACACTAGGAATGCCATAAGTGCAGTAAATTCCCGTGCTGTGTCTATTATTAGGTACAGTGCAGGAATTCTGAGATGGAATGTTGCTGAACAAAAAGAAATGGATAGGAAGACTAGGAAGCTATTGACTATCTACAACATGTTCCACAAGAGGAGTGATGTCGATAGACTTTACTTAAGGAGATCTGAAGGTGGAAGAGGTCTTATCATCATAGAGGACTGTGTTCAGATGGAGAAAAACAACCTACACAAATACGTGACCGATAGTAAGGAGCCAATGCTCAGAATTGTACTGAAGGAGAGGACAATGGACCAGGGGATGTCCAAGGAGGAAATAACAACAAGGAGAAAGAGCAGCCTTCATGAAAAATCCCTTCATAGTACCTTCTTTGAGAAAACGGAATTCAGAGATCCACAGACATGGAACTGGTTGAAAAGAAGAGACCTTAAAAAAGCTACAGAAGGAATGCTAATGGCTGCGCAAGAGCAGGCCCTCAAAACGAAGTGGGTGAAACACCATATTTACAAGGAGGAGGCTAGCTCACTGTGTAAGATCTGTGGAGAGAGAGGGGAGACTGTGCGTCACATTGTATCCGAGTGTAAACACCAAGCTCAGACTCACTATAAAGGCTGGAGACATGATGTGATGTGCAGGGTGATCCACTGGCACCTATGCAAAGTAAACAATTTACCACATTCTGAGAAGTGGTATGAGCATAAGCCAGAGGCGGTGATAGAAAACGATCAGGTGAAGGTGATGTGGGATTTTAGGATACAGACGGACAAGAAACTGGAACACAATAGACCTGGCCTGGTGGTTTGGGACAAGGAAAAACGATCGTGCCTGATCGTGGATGTGGCCTTCCCATTCGAAGCGAGAGTGCAAGAGAAGGAGAGGGAGAAAATTAACCGATACCAGGACTTAAAGTGGGAGGTAAAAAGGATTTGGAACTGCCATGAAGTCAAAGTGGTCCCGATTGTCATAGGCGCACTAGGTACTATCTCAATGAGTTTCCAGGGATAGTTAAAGAAGATTAGTCCAGTCCCACTTTTTGGAACACTTCAAAAGGCATGCTTGCTGGCAACAGCAAGAACTCTCCGATACGTCCTGAATATCTGAGGCTGCAGGTAGCAGCTTGATATTCATTTCAACAAACTTTCCAGTTAAATAACATGAATGACTGAGACTCAAAGAACAATAATAATAATAATAATAATAATAATAATAATAATAATAATAATAATAATAATAATGGAACACAATAGACCTGACCTGGTGGTTGTGGACAAAGAAAAAAGATCGTGCCTGATTGTGGATGTGGCCTGCCCGTTCGACACGAGAGTGCAAGAGAAGGAGAGGGAGAAAATTAACCGATACCAGGACCTAAAGTGGGAGGTGAAAAGGATTTGGAACTGCCATGAAGTCAAAGTGATCCCGATTGTCATAGGCGCACTGGGGACTATCTCCAAAAGTTTCCAGGGATGGTTAAAGAAAATCGGCCCCTTCACGCTTTTTGGAACGCTTCAAAAGGCATGCTTGCTTGGAACAGCAAGAACCCTCCGATACGTCCCGAATATCTGAGGCTGCAGGTAGTGGCTTGATATTCAATCCAACGGACTTTCCAGTTAACCAACATCAATGACTGAGATTCAAGGAATAACAACAATAATAATAATAATAATAATAATAATAATAATAGTTAAGGAGCCAGAAAAGATACCATCATGGCTAGTTAACGGCATTACATTCCTGCTTCCGAAGAATGATGAGACAAACAATCCCAAAAATTACAGACCGATAACGTGCTTGACCACAATATATAAAATTTTAACATCAGTCCTAACTGAATATACATATGACCACCTGATAACAAATGACCTATTTCCCATTGAGCAGAAAGGGTGTAAACGAGGCTCATATGGCTGTAAGGATCAGCTTTTGGTTAACAAAATTATACTGGAAGATTGTCATAATAGACACAAAAATCTATCGATTGCTTGGATAGATTATAAAAAAGCATTCGATAGTTTGCCACACAGTTGGATTGAAAAATGTTTAGAGATTTTCAAAATATCCCCCGTTGTCAGGAGGTTTTTGTCATTCAGTATGAAGACATGGAAAACGACACTCCTTTTGATTAGTGAAACAAAATCACTGGAAGCTGGAGAAGTTAATATTAATTGTGGAATTTTTCAGGGTGACTCTTTATCACCGCTTTTATTCTGCATCGCACTTATACCATTAAGTAAAATGCTCAATGAAACAAAACATGGATATAAAGTCTATGACAAAGCCATTAATCACTTGTTCTACATGGATGACCTGAAACTATTTGCAAAAAATGATGAACAATTGCAGTTCAGTGATGACATTAAAATGGAGTTTGGACTAGATAAATGCGCCAAAGCAACGTTCACCAGAGGAAAGCTGCTGAAGAGTTCAGACATTAATCTTGATCGGGGGAACGTGATGAGAGAACTTGATCAAGAAAAAACTTACAAATATCTAGGTGTTTGTGAAAGAGATGGAATCAAGCACTCGACAATGAGGGAAAGGATAAGGAAGGAATGTTACCGCAGAGTAAGAGCAATCTTAAGAACGGAATTGAATGCAAGGAATAGGATCGATGCCATAAACACGCTTGCCATACCAGTAGTAACCTACAGTTACAATGTCATCAACTGGTCAAGCACAGAGATCCGTAGGCTCGATACAAAAATTCGAAAACTCTTAACCATGCACAGAATGCATCACCCTAAGGCAGATATAGATAGAATATATCTCCCTAGGAAAGAAGGAGGACGTGGGTTAATCCAGTTAGACATTGCGTTGAAAACTGCAACAATTGGATTATCTACATATCTAAGGGAATCACATGATTGGATGATCAAACTCGTTTTGAAACACGAAAGCATCAAAAGATCATACTCCATTACAAAAGATGCACATGGACTACACATTCCAGAAGTCCCATTTACTGCTGAAATGGAAAACACAGAAAAAGCAAAGCAGGTAAAAGTAACTGCAAAGAAAGAACTGCTACAGAAACTGGCTAAGAAATGGCAAGAAAAGCCTCTGTATGGAAAATACCCAGAACGAGCTAACAATCCTGATGTTGACAAAACTTTAACCCATCAGTGGTTGGCATCCTCTGGACTGAAATCGGAGACTGAAGGACTGATTATATCAGCACAAGATCAGTGTCTGCCAACAAAAAATTACCAAGCCAACATAATAAAAAATGGATGCAGCCCATTATGCCGTGTATGCAAAAAACAACCAGAGACCATTGACCATATAATTTCAATGTGCAGTCCTATAGCTCCAACCGAATACCTAAACAGGCATGACAGAGTTGCACAATACATACATTGGATAATGTGTAAGCATTTTGACCTGCCCCATCAAAAGAATTGGTGGGAGCATCAACCACCTCCCATACTTGAAAAAGATCACATCTCAATCTTGTGGAACTTTAGCATCCAAGCAGACCGAAAAATAGATGCAAATGGACCTGATATAATATTGAAGGACTTTAAAAAGAGGGTATGCCTGCTAATTGATATGTCCGTTCCAATAGACAAGAATGTATCTATAAAAACATTTGAAAAATTGAGCAAGTATAAGGACCTGGAGATAGAAATTGGAAAAATGTGGAAATTGAGAACTAAAACAATACCAGTGGTTGTAGGCGCTTTGGGAATGATACCTAAGGGGTCTAATGATTACTCATCGCAAATCCCAGGAAACCCGCGTATAGGAGAAATACAAAAGATAGTACTAATGGGAACTGCCCATATACTAAGGAAGATTCTGTCAATATAAGTACATCACAAGTCTAAACACTAAAGATGCATGTGTGAGTATGTATGTTCTTTCTTGAACATGGCGGACCTTGTTGTCTCTTGAGGTCACTGGTTGTGACTTGGTGATAACTCGTATGAACATAAAGCAAGATAAATGCAACTGTAAAATTTATATAAAAATAATAATAATTATTTCTTCATTGGCCACAAGGGCTGACATCAAGAAAAACATTACAGACGGCACAGGACGATAGAGGACGGTACGATGTGGGTTTTGTGCGTGTAAAGATTTTTATTATTTATATAAGAAAAGAAAAAAAAAGACATAGAAACATATATATATATAAACAATAAAAATTAAAATTGAAACAATGAAAAATTCCCCAATAGGGGGGAAACCTCCGAGGGTTACTCGTGGCGAAAACCACACAAAAGACCACGGCCACCCTGACCACCAGGGCAAGCACCCTCTCTCAATTTTTCCATTTCTCAAACTACAGGCGTATATTTCGAGTGGTCCCGTTCACTCGGACTATTCTCGCTACATTCACCCATCTTTCAACAAACTTGCTAGAAGGCAGCACTTCCCTCTCCACCCTGATTTTCCTCTTCAAGTGAAACTTGAAAAAGTTAATTAGGGATTCGCCGAACAGGAAAGTGTCTGTCTTTAACCCTTTCAACCTTGTCCACCACACAATCTCTTTCGCCATGGCCACCAGGCAGATGTAAACCGTCTGCCCTTCCTCCTCGAAGGAAGACGGCGAGACCATCTGCACAATGGACTCAGTCAATAACCGGATCAGTCCTACACGCGACAGCAACTGTTCGACAGAGCTCCACAAGTCAGTAATGCTCGAGCACTGAACGAGTGCGTGTACGACGGTTTCGTCGCTCTGCGCGCATCTCGGACAGGCTCGGCTGACGGGACTTCCGTGCCTGTAGAGCTTATCTCGAACCGGCAACGCTCCTCGGTAGCACTGCCAGGCCAGGGATTTTTGGAAGTTATCCATAGGCCCTGGGATGAGAGTTCTCTGGAAGAGAGCAAACAGCTGATCTTCTTCGACGCCCAGGATCTCTCCGAGAACGTCGTCACTCTTCCCCTCCACTAGTCCTCTATAGAACGCCGAGGTGGATGTTCCACCGATAAAGGTGCCCAGCTGGCAGAGGGCAGTTGAGCGTCTGGAGACATTCCAGTTTCCAAGCGCTATTCCTCGGTCTTTTCCTGACTCAGGACTGCAGCTCCGTCAAGGAGACGAGCTGTGGGAAAACGTGCCTGGCGAAGGAAACACCAGAGATGTCGCAGCATGTTTGAGCATCATAAGCCATGGCATGCCCAGTGCTCCACGCAATGGGTGTTGATAGCAGATGGATCGTCTGACCATGAGAGCGCGTCCCTTCCACAAAAAGCGGAAGAGGAGGCGCTCCATTTTGGTGAGAGTTGGGCCGGGGCAAGAGACGACGGTCAGGCGGTAGCAGATGACGGATGCGATGTACGCATTCACCAGCTCCGCCCGGCCTTTTATGGACAGCTTCCTCTCGGCCCATTTCTGGGTGAGGGAGGCCACCTTGCTCGTCACCCCGCTCCAGTTTTTCTCCATCTGGAGGTCCGGTCCGAACCAGACCCCGAGCAATTTAACCGGTCCGTCCGTCCAACGCCCCACGACGCTGTCGGACGGCATGGACTTGCCTCTCCAGGTGCCGAGCTGCAATCCTACCGACTTTTCCTGGTTTATCTTTGCTCCTGTCACCGCTTCGTATTCCTTGAGAGCGGTGCCGAGCATGTGGACGTGTCTAGTGCTCGACACCACCACGGTGACGTCGTCGGCGTAAGCCGACTCGGATTTCCCGCATCCTAGTTCGCGTGGGACGCCCCTCATCACCCCCAGTTTGTGCAGTAACGACGCGAGAGCCAATACGTACAAGAGGGACGAGAGGGGACAACCGTAGCGGACCGAGCGCATGATGCTGAACGGCTGGGACAGGTGACCGTTCAACCTCACAACTGAGCAGATGTCGCTGTACATTGCAGCGATCCAACCCCTAAAAACGGGCCCGAAACCGGCTGCCACGTGAACCGCCGCCAGGTACCGATGGTCGACCCTATCGAATGCTTTAGATTGATCCAAGTTGATCAGCGCCCTACCAGTGCCAGGTTCCTTAACCACCCTCTCTATGATCTATCGCATGAGATGGAGCTTGTCGTGTATGGATCTGTCCGGAATGGCGCATGTCTGCGCCTTCCCACCAGACCCTTGACGACAAGCGCCAACCTTGTTGCTAACACCTTGGCCAAAATCTTGAACTCTGCGTTTAGCAGGGTTATGGGCTTGAAATTATCGATAACATCCCCCTTGTTCGGGTCTTTTCTCAGCAGCGCCACCGCTCCCCGGCTCACAAAACTGGGAATGCTCCCGTTCTGCTGCTAGTTGCAGTAGACGTCTGCCAAGAGGTCACCGAACAAGTCTGACATAAATGCATAAAGCTGGTAGGGTAGACCATCCAAACCTGGCGATTTACCCATCGTGCAGTTAGCCATCGCTTCCCGTATTTCACTGGCTGTTATTGGCTTTTCGCAACACTGTGCTGCGTTGCGGTCGTCGAGAGCCGAGGCAGTCCGTCGAGGTATGCACTGAAGTCCATGCCCCAATTCGGCCCGCCGCTGCTCCCGAACAGTTCAGCAAAGTGCTGCTGAAAAGCTTCACACATCTGCTAGGGTTCGAGCAACACGCACCCGTTTTGGTGATTCAAAGACCGAATTGTGGCTTTGTTGCCACGTCGCGCGTCTGCCACCCGGGCCCATCGGACGGCTTTTGTCCCCTCGTGTTTCAGAG
Organism: Eledone cirrhosa; assembly: GCA_964016885.1. Lineage (NCBI taxonomy): Eukaryota > Metazoa > Mollusca > Cephalopoda > Octopoda > Eledonidae > Eledone > Eledone cirrhosa. The sequence goes on from OZ024741.1 coordinate 87,549,231, forward strand.
CACGCGCTCTAGCTCTGACAATGCAGCATTCGCGTTTTGCGTTGAAGAATTGGTCGAGTGCCAATCTCGCCGCAAGCAAGTCGGTTGCGATGCCTGTTCTAAACGCTTCTTATAGCTTTCTGACTAGCTCTCCCTCTACTCTATTTTCCTCTATCACTAGTCCTTTTCTAAACCTAATCGACTCTACTTTAATTGCCCTTTTCAGGGCGAACCACCACCTGTTGTTGACGACCGCTCCCGTCAACGCCCGCTTAACTAATACGCTAATCTGGTCTCTGTAGGCTTTGCGCACCGGGAAAGACGCGTTTAGCTTCCAGTAACCGGGCCCTTGTCTATGAAGTATGTCTATGTCGATCTCACAGATCACAAATTTGTGGTCTGTGTAGTCGACTATTTTAAATTGTGGACAACTTATACTAGCCTTATCTAGTTCTCTGCAGAATACCCTATCGAGATAAGATCTAGATGACCCGATGCCGTTTGTCCATGTCCACATTGGCATATTCGGGTGATCCAGTCGATACCTGTCAGATAGTTCAAAACGTCTGAGCAGGTTGCATCCTCCTACCCTATCCACTAGCCCCACACAATCCCAGCGTGCATCCAAGATACCGTTCCAGTCGCCCACTAACACTAAAGAGCGGGGTGTTCCAAGAAAGGTCTCTAGACGTCTGAAGAAATCTGACCGTCCTGCCCCAGTTGGGGCGTAGACGGCTACTAGCCTGAGAGCATTGCCTTCGCTGCCGGTCACGTCCAGCACCACCGACTTACCTTCTGGATCCAGGAAGATGACCCGTATGGCGAGATCCAAGCTTCTCCGAAAAAGGACGGCAACCCCCCCCCCCCCCGATCCTGGACGGGTGGGAGATGCGTATACATCGTAGCCGCCGAAGATCGGTGCGAAGGCTCGTGCTTCGGAGATTCTGGTCTCACTGATGGCCACCACATCTATGTTTAGTGACCTGAGGTCGTTGAGAAGGTGACCCTGCTTCCAAGATGACCCCGTGCCATGTGCATTTATACTGCCTATTCTAAGTACGGCCATGTTGGATGAGAAACGGGGAAAGTGAGAAAGGGTCACTTACCTTGATCGTTTGGTAAAGGGACAGTTGAACCGTCCCTTTGGCTGGTCATGGGTGTTTCCAAGAGGATGACAGTGTATATCCTCTTGGTAACTGACCCTCTGAAGTCTCCAACTGCGTTGGGGAATTTTTGTTTTAAAAGTTTGTACTGTTCTATTTTGATATCAATGATGTTTATGTTTGTCGGGAGAGTTCTTGGTGTTGGTGGGGTGTAGTAGTTTTTTTCTGTGATGTCTGTGTGCTGCTTTATATATTGTATGAGTTCTTTATTTGCCATGTTTATGGCTGTGTACTTTTTTGGGGGGGGAGGGTGATTTTGTTGCTGTTTTCTTCTTGTTGCTGTTTGGTGTGTGTGTTTTGTTTTGTTTGCGTTGTTGGTGTTTTTGGTGATGGTGGTGGTGGTGTGATTGTTGTTGGCGGTGGTGCTTGTGGTGGTGATGGTGATGGTGGTGGTGTTGTTTCAAGTTTCCTTGCTGCCTTTACCCCTCTTCGTGTGCCTTCGCTTTTGGAGGGTGAAGCTAAGGGGTTTTTCCTTTTTTGTTTTTTGTGGCAGACCGTTTGCCACTTCACTCCCGCCTCAAACTCCATGTCGGATTCCGTGGCGTCTGGGAGGGGTACGTGCTCCACGGCTGTTCGTGGTGGTAGTGGAGCCCTGTCCGGCAATTTTGTTGCTGGTGCAGCTACTGCAAATGTAGCTATTGGTGTTGCCGCCACTGATGCTGCTGCTTTAGTTTTCATTGGCCTTAGTACGGGTGCCATGGACGTTTCCCTCCTAATCACCGTGGAAGGGGCTTCTGTGTTTGTTGCCTGCCCTGCTCTTGGTAGCAGCGGACCAGGTATTGGAAGGAGAGGGGTCTTCTTCTTCGCTGTCTTCTGCGGGCAAAAGGCCCTGAGGTGACTCTTTGACCCACAGAGATCACATTTTGGCCGTCTTCCTTCTACGCTTATAGGGAGTTGGAGTCCTTCCTCGATGTCTATGATATCGGGGATAGCGTCGATACATTCCTGGTCAGTTTGTATAAGCATTTGCATGCCTATACCTGACCAGTTCTCTCTCCCTATTTTCTCTACTTGCGGCATGGTCGTCCAGTCCTCGATTCCAGCAAGGACAGAAGCGACCAAGGTATGGGCACGTCGGGTGGGACCTGGGTCACTTTGACCCTCACAATTTTCTGCCCGCAGTAGGAGGGCACCAAGACTATCTCCTCACTCTTTAGGGTTTCCAAAGAGTGAGACTTCGCTTCTTGGGGGGGGGGGGGAGTACGTCTACTGTGGCGTACTTTCTGCCTCGGGTGATGTGGGTTTTGCGTGCCCAGACTCACCCCAAGGCCTTTGGGATTTGAGCCTCCGTAGCTCTCTCCACCCGATGTGACATTTTGGTTACGGTCCGGTAAGTCACGGTCCGTAGCTGCTGGTTCTTGAAAAAATCGGGTGGAGGTTTCAGGGAGACTCTATTGGCGCTTCTTGTCACCATGGCCCTTGCGACTGCCATTTCTTCCTCTGTGACTAACACTGTTTCGATATTTCGGGCGACACCTGCAAAAGAAGTGGTCCCTTTTTCAGCAGCACCACTATTGCTGCCGCTACTGGTCTTACTGGTGGTGCTGAGATCGCTGTTACAGGTATCGGTGTCATTGTTGTTGTTTTCGTTGGTTCAGTTGTTGGTGTTGTTGTTGTTGTTTTCGTTGATACTGTTGTTACTGTTATTGTGGCTGTTGTTTTTGTTGATACTGTTCCTACTAGTATTGTTGTTGTGGCTGTTGTTATTGTCGTTCTCGACCTAACCGCTGTTATTTTTGTTGTTGTCGTTCTCGACTTTACCGCTGTTATTTTTGTTGTTGCTGTTGTTATTGATGGTGTTGTTGTTGGTGTTATTGTTGGTGTTGTTTGTGTTAGAAATATTTGGTAATTTTAAATCTGTAACAATATCATTAAAAATGATATTGCTCCTCTTTTCCTTCGTAATATTTTCGTTTATATTTACCTCCGCTGGAACGCTGTCTTGTTGACATGCTGATAAAGTCTCCCTCTCTCTGTGTTGTCTGACAGCGCTCTCTCTCTCTTTCTTGTGTTATCCATGTTGAAATTCTTTTTTTTTTTTTTATTATTTTTACACAAATACGACACCCCGTAAATGGGTGCTGTATTATTTACGAGTGAACCCTTGTATTTGGTGGGTCACTTCTAAACTTTTCTCAAATTTAAAACTTGAATAAAAGGTTTAAAACGGTTGAAAACGAGGTAAAAGTTGAAAAAAACTGGAGGCGATAAGAAGCGTGACTTCACCAACAATAATAAAACAATAATAATAATAATAATAATAATAATAATAATAATAACATTAATAATAATAATGTTTTCTTTATTAACCACAAGGGTTAACATAAAGTAGACATTAAGGACAGTACAGGACAATACAGGACGGTACATATGGGCATTTCTGCTTGTAAAAAAAACAGAGGATGTAATAAAAATAACAATGAAAAATTCCCCAATAGGGGGGAGACTTCCGAGGGACATTTGTGGAGAAAGCCCATTAAAAAACCACAGTGACCCTGACCACCAGGGCAAGTGCCCTCTCCTAGTTTTCCACCTTTAATTTACAGACACATACTCAGAGAAGGCCCATTCACTCGGGCCATACTTGCTTCTCTCACCCATCTTTCAACAAAATGCTGGGAAGAGAGCACTTCTCTCTCTACCCTGATTTTCCTTTTCAAATGAAATTTGAAAAAGTTAATCAGGGTATCACCGAAGAGGTAAGTGTTCGTCTTCAGTCCTTTCAAACGTGTCCACCTTACTATCTCTTTCGCCATGACCACCAGACAGATAAAGACTGCCTGCCCTTCCCGGCTAAAGGAAGAGGGCGGGGCAATCCTCACGATGGACTCAGATGATAGCCGGATCCGTCCTACACTCGACAGCAGGTGTTCGACATAAACCCACAAGTCAGCAATGCTCTGACACTGGACGAGTGCATGCAGGACGGTTTCGTCTCCCTGCGCGCATCTCGGACATGCCCGCTGACGGCACCTCCATGCCTGTAGAGTTTATCCCGAACTGGCAAAGCTCCTCGGTAGCACTGCCAGGCCAGGGATTTCTGGAAGTTGTCCATAGGGCCCGGACCGAAAGTTCTTCCAAAGAGATTGGCTAGTTGATTTTCGTCGACGTCTAGAGTTTCCCCAAGTACGTCGTCGCTCTTTCCTTCCACTAATCCTCTATAGAATGCCGAGGTGGAGTTTCCACCGATCACATTGCCCGATTGGTAGAGGGCTGTGCGCGCCTGAAGACATTCCAGTCTCCAAGCGCTCCCTCTCGGTCTTCGCTTGACCAGGACTGCAGCTCCGTCAAGGAAACGAGCTGGGGAAATACGTGTCTAGCAAACGCCGACCACACCTGATCACCGTCGAGGAAGAGGTGGAGATGTCGTAGCCTGAGCGCGTGTCTGCGCATCATCAGCCACGGCATGCCCAGCCCTCCATGTAGCGGGTGTTGACAACAGATGGACCGCCTGACCATCGGAGCGCGTCCCTTCCACAAAAAGCGAAAGAGCAAGCGCTCCAGTGCAGTCAGGCGGGGCATAGGACAAGGTACGACGGTGAGGCGGTAGTAGATGACGGACGTGATGTATGCGTTAGCCACCTCCGCTCGACCTTTCAGGGATAGCTTCCTCTCGGCCCATTTCTGGGCGAGAGAAGCCGCCCTGCTCGTCACCTCGTCCCAGTTTTTGTCCGTCTGGAGGTCCGGACCGAACCAGACCCTAGCAATTTAACCGGTCCGTCCAGCACCCGACGACGTTGTTGGACGGCATGGACCTGCCTCTCCAGGTGCCGAGCTGCAGGCTCACTGACTTTTCCTGTTTGATCATTGCTCCTGTCACCGCTTCGTATTCTCTTAGTGTAGTGCCGATCGCCTCGATGTGTTTGGCGTTCGACACCACTACGGTGACATCGTCCGCATATGCTGACACGGATCTTCTGAATCCTGGTTCGCGCGGGACGCCCCCCCCCCCCCCCCTCAACGTTTCCAGTTTGTGCAGTAATGGCTCGAGAGTCAATACGTACAAGAGGGGACATCTTTGGTGATGCCTTTGCTAAGCGCCTCGTCTAATTCTCTAACTAGTTTTCGCTCTGCTCCATTTTTCTCTATTGCTAAAGCCTTACTAAACCTAATGGACTATATTCTAATCGCTCTTTTCAGAGCAAACCACCACTTGTTGTTAACGATGGCCCCCGTCAACGCCCGCTTAACTAGTTCGCTAATCCGGTCTCTGTAGGCCTTGCGCGCTAGTAAGGACGCGTTTAGCTTCCAGTAGCCGGGTCCTCGTCTATGAAGCCTATCTAAGTCAAGCACACAGATCACGAATTTGTGGTCCATGTAGCTGACTATCTTGAATTGTGGACAGCCTATCTATTTCCCTACAAAATACTCTATCTAGATATGATCTGGATGACCCTATGCGATTTGTCCAAGTCCACATTGGCACATTCGGGAAATCCAATCGGTACCTGTCAGACAGTTGAAAACGCCTGAGCAGGTTGGTGAGGCTCTTGCACCCTCCTCCCCTATCCGCTAATCCCACACAGTCCCAGCGTGCATCTAAGATCCCGTTCCAGTCGCCCACTAACACTAAAGAGCGGGACGTTCCAAGAAAGGTCTCCAGACGCCGGAAGAAATCAGGCCGCCCTGCTCCTGTCGGGGCATAGACAGCCACTAGCCTGAAAGCTTGCCCGTCTCCGTTGGTCACGTCCAGCACCACCAACTTACCTTCTGGGTCCAGGAAGATGGCCCGTATGGCGAGATCCAAACCTATCCGAAAAAGCACAGCAACTCCGCCTCCCGATCCAGGACGGCTGGGAGATGCGTACACATCGTAGCCGCCGAAGATCGGTGCGAAGGCCCGTGCTTCGGAGATTCTGGTCTCGCTGATGGCCACTACATCTATGTTTAGTGACTTGAGGTCATTGAGCAGGTGTCCCTGCTTCCATGACGACCCCAAGCCACGCGCATTTATGCTGCCTATTCTGAGTGAGGTCATGTTGAAATGGAGTGGGAATGATGGGAAAGACCACTTACCTTACTTCTCGTAGAGGAAGGATGGTTTCTCCATCCTTTTCACTGCTTGTGACCTCCTCCGGAAGGATGTCCTTATAAATCCTCCTGGAGAGTGCTTGTCGGAAGTCTCCGATGTCTTTGGGGAATTTATGTTTTAGTGTCGTGTACGTTGTCTGTGTGATGCGAGTGATTTGTATGTGTGGAGGTCGTGCGAACTTTTGGGTTGTTGTGTAGTATTTTTCTGTGATGCTAGTGTTGTGTTGGATGTAGTGTAATAATTGGTTGTTGTTCAAATTTAATTGTTTCTACTTTAGGCACAAGGCCAGCAATTACCCAGTGCATTACTGGTACTTTATTTTATCGACCCCGTAAGGATGAAAGGCAAAGTCAACCTCAGCGGGATTTGAACTCTACAAATTTAATGCTGTGTAGTGTGTATCGTTTTGGTTGTTTTGTTTTGTTTGCGTTTGTTGTGGGTTTGTTTCTGTTTCGCTTTTTGGTGACTTTTGTGGTGTTGGTGATGGTGGTGTTGGGGTTAATGATGGTGAGGGTGTTGGTGTTTGTGGTGATGGGGTTGGTGATGCTGGTGTGGATGGTGGCATATCTGTCCTAACTTTTTTGTTTGATAGTTTATTTGTTTCCCTCTGTATTTTGTTTTTGGATGGGAGGGAAGAGAATTTTTTCTTTTTTGGTTTCTTTTTTTCTTTTTTCCTGATACCGTTTCCCACTCCTCGTCGTCACAATCTGTCTCCAGTTGTGATAGGCCGGGGAGTAGAAAATCCTCCACAGGCGTTGGTTTTTATTGTTGCGTGGTGGATGGTGTAGGCGCTGGTGCTAGTTCTGGCGCGTTGGGTGGTGGTGGTGTTGGTTTTGCTACTGTTGCTAGGGTTGTTGCTGTTACAGTTGCTTCTGTTGTTGCTGCTACAGTTGTTGCTGCCATCTCTGCTGCTGGTGGTGTTGATGATTGAGTCACTGGGGTGGGTAAGAGAGGTGGCTTCAACCTTTTAGCCTGAGGGCAGAAAGCCCTTAGGTGTATTCCTTCACCACAAACGACACACCTAGGCCTTCTGCCCTCGACGATTACTGTGAGGTGGCTGCCGTCAGTGAGGTCTATTACCTCTGGGATCTCCTCAATGCTTTTTTGGTCCGCTTGGATCAGGAGCTCCATCCCAGATCCGGACCATCTCTTCTGCTTTTCTTTCGCTATTTCGATTATCTTGGTGGTGGCCTCGATGTCGGCGAGGACGGCAGCTATTAGCCAGGGAATTTCGATGGCCGGTGGAACGTGGGTCACCCTGATCTTCACGAGTCTCTGGCCACAATAGCTTGGGAGGAGTGTGAAGTTGTCACTTCTGAATGGGGCCATGGAGTGTTCTCTGGCCTCCTGTGGTGTTTCAAAGAAAACGTCCACGGTTCCATATTTCTGCCCACGTAGGGGGTTTTTTGCCCACACATGTCCCAAAGCTTTTTGGATTTGGGACTCGGATGCCCGTTCCACTCGGCGCGATTTTATGTTAATCGTCCGATAAGACACGGTGCATAGGCGCCGATGCTCCATTTTATTAGGTGGGGGTGGGGGTGGGGGGCTGACCCTGTACCCATCTTTCTTTACCATTCTTTTGGCTTCTTCTAATTCCTCCTGAGTTACCTGGATCGCTTCGTACGTTTTTGCTACTCTCGCAAAAGACAGGGTAATTTTCTTAATTTCATTGTTGCTGTTGTTGTTATCGTTATTTTTGTTATTGTTAATTTTAGTTTCAGTTGTGGTGGTGGTGGCGTCAGTGGTGTTCGGTCTGGAAGAGTTCATTTTGGTTGAATTCATTTCGATATCACGAGTTAATTTATTTTTTTCTTTTGTTTCTGTTGTCGCTGTGGTGGTGGTGGGGGTGGCGGCTTTAACACCTGCAGTAATTGGTAATGGCGGGAAATGAATGTCTGCCTGAGACAAATTTAAAATATTGCTACTGCTTATATTTTTAGTGTTGGCAAACGTAGTAATATTTACAATGGTGGTGTCGGTGTTAGTTTGTGAGGAAGGCTCTCAGCTACTGGGTTCAGCTGTGAGTCGGCCATGATTTTTCAAAGAAATATTTATTTTTTGATAATTATAAAAGTTTAAATTTTGGGCTCAAGGCCCCAATCTTTTTGAGTGTCCTTTTTAGAAAACAATGTATGTGCACTTATATACAGTTAACAATAAAAATTTTCCATAAATGCCAATTTTAAACAACTGAAAATAACAAACCTTTGCGGAGCTCACGATAATACGATTTACTACGTAGGTCGCCAATAATAATAATAATAATAATAATAATAATAATGGTTTCTACTTTAGGCACAAGGCCAGCAATTATCCAGTGCATTACTGGTACTTTATTTTATCGACCCCGTAAGGATGAAAGGCAAAGTGAACCTCGGCGGGATTTGAACTCAGATCGTAAAGGGACGTAACTATGCTGGAAAGCATAATAATAATAATGAATAATTTATTAATACACAATGAAATAACACAACTCCCCCTACACACATCATAAACAACATAAACCTCACTCGTCTACCCACTAAACACAAGAAGCTGCAGGCTAAACCCGATAACAAAACAAAACCGATTCAATATATTAACAAGAGTCAATACTTCCCCAAATCGCACAAAAATAAAAACACAATGTTGCATACGCCTGAGGAATACGGATGTGCATGAGGTGATGCAGTACAAACTCACATGAAACTACTAAAGAAATAATATTTAGTTATAATTTAGGCACAAGGCCAGCAACGTACGTTACTGGTACTTTATTTTATCGACCCTGTAAGGATGAAAGACAAAGTTAACCTCGGCGAGATTTGAACTCAAACCGTAAAGGGCCATAACTATGCTGCAAAGCATGGCGTCCGACCATCTACCGATACTGCCAATCCACCGCCCTTAATAATAATAATGATGATGATGATGATGATGATGATCCCTAGCTTGCTATCACTGCAAGAAGTGCAAGAAATTGTTTTAACTGGTACTGTACACACACTGAGAAGAGCACTGTCACTATGAGAATGGTAATCATCTATGCAATTCTCTTTTCATAACTTTATTTGATTATATTCCATAATTTTTTAAGTTTTAAATAATCGAGTACTCATATATAATTGATTATCATTCTGTTGTAAATATGATCTTAAACAGATAATGTGCGCATGTATAAAGCAAATGATATGCTTGTAACTGTGTAAATTGTATGACGTAAACAATCTGGTGTGTTTATTTTTGTGGCTTAGTATGTGGTGAGTTCCTCTGTCCTAGATGTTGGGAAGATACTGGGAAAGAAATGGAAAGAAAACTGAAGTAAAAGGAAAAACGCAAATAATAATAATTATTATTTATTTATTGGCCACTAGGACCGGAAAACAATGGACAATACAAATTGACCAGGATAGTGGAGATATACATATAATTAATCGCGAAAACAAAGAAAACGGGTAACAAAATGATGAAATAAAACAAGAGAATTCCAAAATAGGGTCGAGTATAACCCAGGAGTAGTTTAGGGACCTCACATATGCAAAACCACCCTAATCGCCAAGAGCACTCTAATTTCTTCTATTGCTACTTTTTTTTTAACTAAAGGCTACTGATTCTATTCTAATCGCTCTCTTGAGAGAACACCACCCCCTGTTGTCTACTGTTTTTTTAAACTAACGTACTAATCCGGTTCCTGCAGACTTTACGTACCGGGAACGACAGGTTAAGCTTCTAATAACCGGGTCCCTGAAAACATGTTCTATCTAGGTCGACCATGCAGATCACAAATTTGTGGTCGGATAAGTGACCATTAGTAATTGTGGAGACCCTACGCTATCCCTCCCTGTTAACCTAATGGAAAACATATCTAAATACGATCTAGATGATCCTATGCGATTGCTCCATGGAATTCAGCCGTCCTGCCCCGGTCAGGGCATAGGCAGTCACCCATCTATTGCTCACATCCAGGACCACCAATGATCTAGAAAGTTCGTCCGTACCTCGAAATCTAGGCTTTCCCTAACAGCACAGCCACTCCTCCAATTCCAGGCCGACAAGGAGTTGTGTAGAAGTGATCAAAAATGGGAGCTAGTGCATGCGTGTGGGAAATCCTAGTCTCACCGACGACTGTCACAGCTATCGCTGGAGAACGGAGGAGGGTGAGCAAGTGATCTTGCTTTGGGGATGACCCCAGGCCGCGAACATTTATGCAATCTACTCTTTAAATGGCCATCTTGACCGGAAAGTGTTAAAAACAAAAAATGTGTGCTACTTACTCTCCTGATGCTGTAGGAGATCGGGTGGTTCGACTTCTGTGTCTTGTTGGGGTTCCTTTGGGAACCCTTTTATAGCCTACTGGTGGCTTTTACATTAGGGGTTCCTACATTGTGGGAAGCTCTCCCTAATGTTTTTGTATTTTTCCAGAGAAATATGCACCTTCATTAATGTTTATGAGACTTTAAAAGTGTTGGTACCGAAAATCACTCTCCTCTCTCACTATCTTTATTTTATGTTATGCAGGCCATCAATTCTTCATTGGTCCTCCTCACTAGCACGAAGTTTGGGATCTTGTGAATGTTATCTGGTTTGATGTGGAGGAGCACCTCTACACTAAACCCAGACTAGTTTTCTCGTTGGGTTCGTTTCACCTCCAGGGAAGTGCTGCTTCCTTCTAGGACGATGCGGACCAATATCCACCAGATATTCACCTTTGGTGGGATCCCGACACCTACCGTCTTTTCTTCCTAGGAAATATACTTAACGCTCAACTGAGTACCAGTAAGTGTTTAACGGCTAGAGCTTTACTCTTTAGGATCACCGAAAGGCCCGGATGCTGTTTGACCCTTGCAATAGTCTATATATTGGGCATTATCTCTTTCGTCCTTTCTCTATCTCAATCTGAATTACTGGCTCCGGCCATTTCATGTTTGTGGACACATATTTATATATAATAGTCGGTTATATTTTTTGGTATCGGCGCATGATTTTTCTAATTTGATCAGTTTGACTATTTGGGCAAAACATATTTCTTTTTCTAAAATGTTCATATTACTCAATTCTGTGCCTTTGCAGCAAATATTGTTGTTGTTGTTATTTTGCCGTTATTATTGGCATTTGTTTTGTTGTTGTCGTCGAGGTTACGGTTACTTTTGTTTTTTGTTTCTGTAATATGTTTGTTGTTGCAGTGGTGGTGGTGGTGGTAGTGATGGTGGTGGTGGTAGTGGTGGTGTTTGTGGTGGTAGTGTTGGTGACAGTGTTCATTTTAGTATTGTTGATATATTTTTTTGTTTTTAAGATGGTGACAAACAATGGTAAGTTGCGGGAAATTCGCCTCATAAATTCCGTGCAGAGTTGTTGATGCTGACGTTGTTTTATAAATGGCGCCATCTCATTTTTGGAAAAATTGAGGGGCATGTTTGGAAAACAAAAACAGGTCTAGCCTTGAGGGCTATTGGTAGAGAAAAAAGTAAGCAATTGACGAAGATACTGTTTAGTTTAGCCATAAAAGGATATCAAATGTTCAACAAAATACGTTGGATAACAATAAAATAACAACAAACTTACAATGCTAAACACGAAAGCTGCGTGGGCAGAGCTAAGGCGCGTGCTCTTAGACAAGAGGGGACGAAAGCCGTTCAAGGAGCCTGAGTGGCGGAGATTCGGAGTGGAAACAAAGACACAATCCTGTCTTTGACGCACTCGACGGGTGTCTGTTACTAGATCCCAAGCAGATGTGGGCGGCTTTTCAGCAGCACTTTGTAAAAAAAGTGTAGTAAGTGTAGTATGCAGAGTTATGGGCCTTAGGTTATCTATTATATTACTTTTATTCGGTTCTTCCCTGAATAGTGACACCAATCTTCGGTTCACATAACTAAGAATGTTCCTAGTCTGTTGCCAGAGACAACTTCTAAGTCAGTGGCAAAGAGTTTGGGCATGTAACAATCTCGGTGATTTTCTCATCACACAGCCGCCAAACACATTAGTTATTTAATCTGCTGAAATTGATTTTTCACAACACTCTATATCTTCGACCGAGACCCATTGTGGTTCGTTTAGACAGGCATTTAAATGGAAAATATGAAATTTGAGCATTTTGGTAAATCTGACAATGTTTCGTAAATAAAGAAAAACATTTATTGATTCAAAATTTCATATTCATTATGTTTACAAACAGAATGTGAGGCAAATAATGGTTCCTGATTTAGGCACAAGGCCATCAATTTTAGCGGGGAAAGGGGTAAGTCAATTAAATCGACCCCAGTGCGTTACTGGTGCTTTATTTTATCGACCCTGTAAAGATGAAAGGCAAAGTTAACTTAGAACACAAAGAGCTGTAACTACATGCCACAAAACATGTTGACCAACGCTCTACCAATACTGTTAATCCAACACCCTCAGGTGAGGCAAATAATAAAAAAGGGAAGGAATGGGGAAAAGACAAACTCTATATCTTCCCGTGAACTATATGAGTAAAGAGCTGCCGCGGAAAACAGCTAGTGATACCCACATTCATCAGTCATTTCCCCTTACAGGGCTTTTTTCTCGGGATAGATATAACCCCCTCCCCCGATCTTGCGGAAGAAATCAACAATTCGAGGATCGAGGACACCCGAGGTCTCAATAGTGGCCGGCGCAAAAATAAGACAGTCTTTCAAAACCCGGTATTGAGATCCCTTCCGCGCCTCTGTGTTACGGGAGACGTTGCTCGACGTGTAATATTTTGTAAATAAATAAACCTTCATAATTTTTTTAATATTAAAATTAAAAAGTATAACTCTCGTTAACCTGTTCAGTGGTCCAGTAATAATTATATAATTAAAACAGCTATTTTTGACGATCATCTAAATCTAATCTGACCGAGTTTACACTCGCAAATAAGAAGAAGCAGGGCCGCCCCTAGGAGCATTGGATTTGGTGTACTTCATATTTGTTTCGGTTGCTGAATACAATCAGGGGTCGCTGCTTCTCCTGAAGGTCAATAGTTCTCTTCTAACTCGAGCAGGAGCGCCTTTCCAATTGTCAATTTGCATTGATCATCTGCAAAGCCGCATTGTTCACAGAACCACTACACCAGTCTTTCGATTGGTCATTGATTTGGCAGATCGTAATTCATTTCGACAGATGAGTAAACTAGAGCAACGTGAAATAAAGTTCCTTGCTCAAGGACACAACACATCACCCGCTCCGAGAATCGAACTCACAACCTTTCGATTGCGAGACCAATGCACTAACCACTAAGCCATGCGCCTTCATGATCAACATGCACTATTACATTTACATATTACTATTTAATAGAAAATGAGATGTTTTTATCCGGATTTTCACATGTACTTTGCCACTCTTTATAAATAATAATAATAATGATTTCATTTATTGGCCACAAGGGCCGACATGTAGAGTACAATACAAAGACACAGACAGTGGGGGTTTACAATGGCGAGACTATTTTAACAATGAAAATATAAAAATATAAAATAAACTATGCATAAATATAACAAAATAAATTCCCCTAAATAATAATAATAATAATAAAAACATCAATGTTTTCGAAATACACCCATTAATAATAGTTGTCTTGAAATGATTTAAAGCAAGTAAGTCAATAGATACCAAAATCCCCAAACCTACAAATATACATAAAAGAAACATTACAACTAAACCGTGCAATGTCTTGTGCCCTTATATCTTGATTGACTTGTCGGGACGCCGTATATCACTACGGCGTGTTTTGAGCATGTAAATCTGGTGGTGCTCATTCCTCTCCGATTTCTCCCAGAGAGAAAGAGGCGGGATAAACGAAAAAGAAGTGTAAAGAAAAATCTATTTCAGTACTGGACTGGTAATTTATTTATCCACTTCCAGGGATGAAATAGAAAAGTTGACCTCGATGGGATTTGAAAACATAGCGTTGAGAGCCGGAAGGAACAACATGAATCATTTCATCCGATGTCCGAACGACACTGCCAATTCGCTACCTTAGCAGTATTAAGCGCTGTAAATATATTCCATAGAAAATACAAAATCAGAATTGAAACACTGCACATACACAAAGTGCAGTTAAAGCACGCCATAGAAACAACAATTTCTTTATTGGCCACTGGGGCCCACATATAGGGGACAATACTAAGACAGGGACAGTGGGGGTTAACAATAAAATACACAATAACAAAAACAATTAGCAATCAACATATATAAAAATATATAAAAATATAAAATATATAAAAATATCACAGAATAAATTCCCCAATAGGGGGAGGGCATTCAGGGGTGACTCAGGTACCCACCAATCCTGAAACCACCCGATGCTTCAAGGACACATGGAAAGAGTACCCCTTCTCCCTCTCAAATTAACCAGCCTACAGGCGCATGCTCAGAGTAGTCTCATTCACACGGGCCATTCTCGCCACATTCACTCACCTTTTAACAAATATACTGGCCTCGTGCCATATGTAGAAACAATTATTATTATTACTTAATGGCTGATGATGTACAAGCATGCGCTGAGGCTGCAGCATCTCCAGATATTCTGCATAAACGATGAACAGGTATAGTGGCCTGCTAGCAAGCCAGGCCAGCGGTTTCTGGGCACTATCCGGGAGGTCAATCCCCTAGTTTTTGTTGGTAGGTTTTGATGAGGATCTTGAACCCCATTCTGAACCAGTTAACCCGCTTCATCCTATAAATTTAGTGAATTGTAGTTTGATCCTCGATGTTGGCAGTAGCGACCGTTAAGGAGAAACTATATCGGGCAAACAAAACTTTAATAAACTATAATATTCTAAACATTGAAGAAAGTAGATCCACTGAAGACAAAACCAAATAACAGACTCAGATAAAAAATATAATCTACAACAAACCAATGAAAGCAACAAAACAAAAACAGTCAAATACTGGGAAAATTCTACGGAAACCGCTTCATAAGAAACAAATAAAAGATTACAGCTAATAAAAAATTTTAAAATAACTAAAATTCATAATAATGATGAAGACATTCCTCATAGAAATATTCAACAGAGAAACATAGCTGCAACAAAAATATGCCTCGAACACTCGCTTATCAAAATATAGAATATAAACGCACAACAAGAAGTTTATAACAGAAACAAAAAAGGAAACATGTGAAGGGAACATAACAAAATGAATAAATATAGATCAACGTAAACACCTTCCCAAGCTACAAATGAGTAAGGAGTTCGATGAAATAATAAGTGCATTAGAGCCCTGTAAAAGATTCTGTTCGAGGCAACAAAATAAATGACCTGAACTATTCAGTAATGGTAGTATCTAAGTTTTATCCTAACCCCTCCTCAAAAATAGAAGGAAAATGTACTACATATAATCTTTAAAAAGTACCTTTAGTTAGTAAAATACAAAAAGAAAACTCCGGTGTAAAAGAATTATCATATGCGCTAACGATTCTACTATTCCACCACTCTAGGAGCCCGAATAACAAAAACAAATATATATTAATATAAAACTAGATGTTTTGGAAGCAAAAGAAAAGCTTAAATTAACTATACAAACAAACGCAGGCAAAATGTCAGAACAAAATGTCAGCTCTCTCTGAACAAGGATTTTGAATCAACTAACAAAGGGGTTTACAGATTTGTGAACACTTATCAATACAAATTCAATATCAATACAAATTCAAGAATACTGGAAAGAAATGCATAACAAAAACATTCTGACCAATAGATTCAAAGGAAAGGAAGAAAATATATACCGTATTTCCCGGCGTCGAAGACGCTACTTTTTTTCCTAAAATAAGTCTAAAAAATCTACCATGCGTCTTGGTTGTTTATTATTTTTTTTTTTTCAAATTTTTGGTTGCCAAAATTAGTGTGCGTCCTCGAGGACGAAGCGTCTTCGGCACCGGGAAATACAGTAATAGCGTTGCAAGCTTTGGTCTCCTCAGAACAGCCAACTAATGGAAATCCTTGAAATTGATAAGACATCTCAGTTACTTTTTATAAAACATCACTTGGAAAGAAGTGAATAAGCTGTCGATATTTCATTTTGAAGTTAAAACAGGCAAAATGTGGAACATAAAAGTTAAAATAGTATCAATAATAATTGGAGCACTAGTTATAATTTTTTTAAATATATGAACAAAAACATAAAACCTATACCTGAGCTCAACCCATAATCCAAAACATAGCTATGCTAGTTATAAGCCGCATGCTAGACAAGTCATAATTCCTATAGTTATAAATATATATAATAAAATAAGCTGTTATCACATGTTGGGCAGAACCAGTAGTCAGTTGAGTCCTTCATGAGGCTTGCACCCTTTCCTTACCATCGCAAGGAAAACACGTAGTTTACGTTTGTTTGTTTGTTTATTGTATCAAAAAATGTAGTCTGTGGGTAAGATTGAAACGACTGGGGTAAAATAGTTCCTTTCGGAGACAAACTCTCATCAATTCGCCTTTGTATGCTACATCAATTTTACTTTGTTCTGGAATTTAGTTTGTTGTTTCCAGTGTGACTTTAATGCTTCGTTTCCTTGCTGGATAGAATATGTACAATTTGATTTATGTATCTTATTGGGCGATAATTGTTTCATACCTTCTGTTATGTAAGTTTTTCATGTGTTTTAGTGTTGAGTGGTCAATGTGTAAGGTATGTACTGTGTAGGATGTATTATTTTATAAAGTGACAATCATATATATTGTTAATTCTGTGAGGTGCTGGTAGTGTGTATGGATGTATTATAGCAGCGAATGACAATTATGTAAAAGTATGTGTTATTTTGTCGGGTAGTCATCCTACAGGGTATGGTTGTGTGAATTGTTGTTTGCCATAAACGGTCGCGTTCCACAAAGCGCTTAAACGATTTCCTCCAGAATTACTTGTTGAAAACAACTTTTCTTTTGTGCTCTGGTTACTAACTTTGAAATATTTAAACACTCACCCTTTGTTGTGTACGTATATTTCTGTAAACATCCAATGTTTTGTTATATTAATGATTCAATGTGCTAGTCATAAAGGTCGTAGCAGTAAATATGTCCTCTATCAAACTTTTTAAAGCATTTAAAAAATTAAAAAATAAAAACAAATTCATCAGCCAGTTATGTTCACAGAGTGTCACAATTTAAAAAGCACACGCACACGCACACACAAACACACGCGCGCGCACGTGCACACACACACACACACACACACACACACACACACACACACACACACACAAAGTGACGAAAACAAATTTCAATGACAATAACAAAAACACTAACAAAAATATCTCTACTTTGACCAGCATTACTATCCAACAAGAGGTTTAAATATTAGTCAGCTTCAGGCAAAAGAAAAAAAAAGCGTGGAAGAGGTTATTTCTTAGGAAAGAGTGATTCCTTGCCGGAGCAATTTACCTAAGAAAAGACAAGCAATAAAGTGATGTATGTACCATTGGATTTTTCGAAATTCAGATGGGGCTTCAATATGACCTTGAAAGATAAGTTGGTACAATCCTTAGGCATTATGTGGAAAGATATATACTCCTGTAACGAAAGAAACCATATTGACTTGTGTATCTATTCAAACAGAAGATGGGACGAGACGGTGTATATGTGTCGTAGGCTACATGCCCACCCACATGATGGTGCCGCAGCACATGGACAGGAGAAACACAAGGGTCATATAGCCAAAAGCATTGGTACCCACGTAGAATCTCGGCTGGTTGTCATCTATTATACCACAAAGCGGCAAATCGTGAGCGCGGAGTCGACCCGCAGTAACATATGATCTAGTAAGTCAACATCTAGGTTTTGATGACTCCCCAAGGCCACAAAGCTATCTTGCTATACCAAAGAAAGTCAATCAAATTATTGATACCCAAACTACATCAGGACTTACTGCCTAGAAAGTGAAAAGAGTGACGGTAAAGAGCAACAGAAGACCATGAATATTGCTACTGCTCTGTGGCCGCAAGATCACTAGCCGTTCTGACGACAGTCAAGCTGTAAGCAGAGAGAAACAGAATTCCCTCATTTTCGGTGTCACCAGCACCAACACCAGGTGCCGACGAAGGAAGGAACCGAGGAGAGAAGAACTCTCAGCCAGGGGCTCCCAACAGCAGTTCCTACGCCATTGTCTTTGAAGCGATTAGGAAGAGATGGAACTCAGCACAAGAAGAAGAGAAAGAATGAATCGAGACTAAAAGCAAAAAGTAGGCTAGAAGTTGCGACCTAGTAATAATTGTTTCTACTTTTGGCACAAGGCCAGCAATTACCCAGTGTATTACAGGTACTTTATTTTATCGACCCCGTAAGGATGAAAGGCAAAGTTAACCTCGGCTGGATTTGAACTCAGAATGGCAAGGGCCGTAACTCTATGCGTCAAAGCATGGCGTCCGACCCTCTACTGATATTGTCAATCCAAATAATAATTTAACAGAATCGCTGAATGACCTGAAAGAGGAAAATGGGCATACTGTACTGGTTGAATAGGAGATAGTAGCTGAATATATCTAATACAAAAAAATAGCAAGCTATTGGTTAAAGACACACCCATACTTTGTATGGCGTGATGTATGAGAATTTTGCTATTTCTAGCGAACCTCTTAACTACGTGACGATACCTGTGCTTATAAATTTCAGTAAAATTCATTATGGCTTATATAAAGGTCTTCCGTTGTACTTCTATTCACATATATCAAATCAATACTAGTGTTTGACTTGTGCTTTGTTTCACTGGCCACACAAAAAATGTACGATAAAAGCAGATTATGTATAGACCCATAACTCGTAAGGGAGTCGTAGAGACGCCGTAGTGACATACGGCGAATTGGAGACATTTAAGCCTGGCAGAGACCATCCCTCTCTATGTCTGAACACAGCCGAATTCTTCCAGAGGAGGAGAAAGAAAAACAAAGGGAAAAAAAGAAAGGGACAATTTCCAGCTACCATATATGGAAAATGATTTTAATAGTACTAAAATGATGAAACATAAAAATACTGAACGTATTATTAAATAACCTAGGAATATAAAATTACCAGGTTCTCCCCACCTTTCTCCTTGAGTGTTAATACTAATGTAGGAAATAGTTTTAGCTCTCATAGATAACACTTTCCCCTAGGACATAAATGCCACCAGATTTTTAACTGCCATACGATTAAATTGAATACCCCTGTGCCAGAAACATGAAGTCACGCTTCTTGCATAAACAACAGAGCCCCCAACAACAGAGCCCCTAAGCAGATGGATGTTCTCGCACAAAAACAAAGTCATGCCTGCTAAATCAATAATGCGCAGCCACGCCCATAAGATATGAAACTGTGATCTCTTCTTCGAGAAGAGACCTAAGTTTCATATCTTAAGAAATCCTGGATATATGTCGGTATGTCAGAAAACCGGTTTAAAAACCACTTCCTTAATCGTGAAAAAATCTTCAGATGCCTAAATAAAAGGAACAGCACAAATTTGGCAAATAAGAAATGGTAACTCATTGACAAGAACATAGACTTCTCCCTCAAATTGAAAATACTGAAATAATCTCGACCATACATAAATGGGCTCAAAGCCTGTTGATTATGCAATAACAAGAAATGATGGATATTAGATAATCTTCACAATAACAATAGGTCGAATGGAATTCTTCCCGCGGTGCCCCCCCCCTCCCCCCATCCATGCAGCGAAAGACATTTTAAAGAACAGGACTCCTTCATATATATTTTTTCTTAAAAACTTATTTTACTTCCTAGAGCTCTCCCTATCTAACTTATTAGTAATTTAGCAGCTGTTGCTCTTGAGATGATCAAAATAACAACTATTTCCTGAAGTTGTCTCCCTTAAGGCAAATAACTTTCTAATATTTTTCTCCTGATTACATTCCCTTTTGATGACTCTTCTATTTCCTTTCTTTTAAGTAAACATTTTCTGATTCAATTCCAATGACACGGGTTGAATAAGTGGGCCCTCCAAGCCAACGAAACGAACGTTCCTCATAATAGGCCGTTGTAGTAACAGGCCTTAATAATTATGTTAAAACGCCTCCCACTGACTTGAATTGCTCTATACCTTGGATAGCCCTAACAAGCTATTACCATCACACACACACACACACACACACACACACACATATATATATATATATATATATATATATATATATATATATATATATAACAACGTAAATGTCAGACCACTCACTGACAATTTTAGCTTGAACCTTTGGAGAGGTTACAAACTGAAACCTCCAGAGCTCGTGGCCAGACTGCTCTATATCACATCATACATCGAGTACTACTCTGATTTGTGGTCTTCCTGGTCTTTATATATATATATATATATATATATATATATATATATATATATATATATAGGAACAAGTATGACCCCGACGGCAGAGCTCAAGCCGTTTCGACGGCTATTTCTGGACAGAAATAGTCCAGAAATAGCCGTCGAAACGGCTTGAGCTCTGTCGTCGGGGTCATACTTCTTCCTATTACCTACTCTACTACCCTAAGTATTGAGTACTTTGGTGCGTTATGGTCCATCTGGTTCCTTACCACAATTCCTTCGTTATATATATATATATATATATATAAATATAATTTTATTTTCTGCAATAACAATAATAATAAAAAAAGGAAACAAAAGGAAAGAAAGAATAGGAAAATATAGATAAAAAAGAGAGAAAGAAAGAAGAAAAAGAACGGGAGGGGAGGGGATGGCAAGAGCACTGGTGTCGCAGAAGAGAGGGGGGTGAAGGGGGGTGATTGGACTTTGGGTCTAGAGCATATATATATATATATACATATATTAAAGTAAGCACTAAATAGCTGATATATCAGAAAACTGTACGAGGTTGTGTGGTGTACAAAAGAGTATACTACCTTTTCAGTATGAGTACATATTTACCGAATATTTCAGCTATTTGATGTATATTTTAATACTTAATGGAATTAGTTACTAGTAAGCACTAATATTACGTAAATTGGCATTTCTATTTGGTAATAATCTGCATATCTTTACATCAATATCTACAAATTTGGAACATATTTCCAGTTACTCGAGAAATCTATGTTATCCGTAGGAAATAATATATCTTTCAAAGGAAATGTTTATGTTCGGTGTTCTTTGATAATGGTGAAAATGCCTGTGAATTTCTGAACTTTATCTTTCGTTCGACTTTAGGACTCTTTTGTTGCAAAGTTATAATATTGATAAAGTGAACCAGGTGATCGATGTACGACTAAAAGACATTGATGCCAAATAATAAATCATATACGAGTTTAAAAGAATGCTTTGAAGATCATTACAACATGTATTAACTTTAATATAGTTGAATAAAATTGAGGATGTATCTCCTTCGGACAAAAAAAGTTAATAGAGTTGCTCAAGAGACTCGAACTCACATCTGCCGAATGACTGGGTTGCCATTATATCAAAGCAAGACTCTTTACTGCCAAAGCGCTAGATTATGGGGCATAAACATAGACATAAATATCAACAACGATACACACACACACCCACACACACACACCGAGTCATCTTATGTAGGGGGAGAAGCATATAAGGAGTGCATTTTTTAAAAAAATTGTTACATATGGCCTTGAATTATAATTTACTTTATTTTATTCTGAAAGCATGGTTTGATTATTAAAAATTCGGACAAGTTAGGCATATAAGCCCCTAGGAGCAGCAAAAAGTGAAGAGGACCGCTTCTGAGAATCGAACTTACATCTGTGGGGATGCCGGCTGTGTTATTATTACACCAAAGAGAGAGACTGACCACTTAACCGTCGTTTGTTTACAGCCAGGAGCTGTAAACTAATAAATGGTTTTAGGAAGCATCGAATGAATTTGAATTTTGAAAGTCTATTAGGTTATTGTAAGCTGCTGTAAGCAGTTTTTTATGTTATCATCCGCAGAAATTAATACATCTATCAAGGGAAGAATATTTGTTCCGTGGTCTTTAATAATATTACCCGAGCGATTTTCTCATCGGGGAAAAACTGGTATGTGCCAAATGTTCTGGACCTCCGTCGGTTTCGACGACGAGTGTGTCAGTTGATTCGATCAATAGACAGCCTGTTCATAAAATTAACGTACAAGTGGGTGCGCATTCTATTGACACGCTCAGTGTAGTTCTCACAAAGATTCAGCGTGACACATGGTGTAATAAACCTCGCCCTTTGAATTAGAGGTACAATTCCTTTTTGCTAGCTGAGTGGATAGAGCAACGTGAAAATAAAGTGATTTGCTTAAGGACACAACACACGACCTGGAATTGAACTCACGATCTTACTATTGTAAACCTAACACCCAAAACCATAAAACCATGCGCCTTTACAATGTACCAAGTACGTTAAACTATCCCTTTCTGAGCTTTATCTTTAGACAGACTTTCTTCTGTTGGAAATTAATAATACAATAAAGTGAACTAGGTTACAGATGAACGATCAAAATACTTTGACGCCTAATAAGGGTTTCTAATTTTGGCATAAACCAGTTATTTTACATTAAGAGTTGTCAGTCGATTATATTGACCGCAGTTCGTAAATTGTACTTCGGAAGGATGACAGGCAAAACTGACCACAGTGTGGTTTGAACTCAAACAGCCCTAACTAAATGCCACAAAGCATTTTGTCCAGCGCTCTAAGGGTTTCTAATTTGGGCACAAGACCAACATATTTGGGTGGCGGGGCCAGTTGATTATATTGAACCCAATATTTGAATTGTACTTTATTCTATGAAATTTGGAAAGATGACAGGCAAAGTTGAACTCAATGTGATTTGAACTTAGAGCCGGAACAGAAACGACTAAGAATTGGCAGAATTGTTAGAGCGTTGGATAAAATTCCAATGCGGTATTTATTCTTGCTCTGTACATTCTGAGTCCAAATCCTTCTTGGGAACTGGGATTGATTAATCAACTTTGCTCTTCCCCTAAATTTGCTGGTCGTGCGCCTAGAGTATACATATCGATATTACAATACAACATCAGACAAAAACCCCCGCGGTGTTAGTTACGTTTCTTAAATTAGCAAAAAAATACATTTCCCTATATAAAACCAGGCTCCATATTCAATAATTATTTTGTTATTGGAGAATGTAAATATGTACCTTTTCAACGCCAGATTAGTTAGTGGAGTATCATAATAACGTCATTATATTCCTTGTTTATCAATCTGTTCTTGCTTAATTTCCATCATTTGCACTTGAGTGTATGAAACATATTACTTCAAGCGCTATAGAATTGATAGCTATTATCTTAATCTTGCAATTAGTTGATATTTAAATATTAATCCGAGCCATCTCTTACTATCTCTCTCAATCTTTTCATTCATTCCAGTGATTATTTGACCTATTTCATCAATTCCTCGAGGCTTTCAAGTTCAACCTAACTCTGAATAACTCTCTCTTTCTCTCTCCCCCTCATTCTTTCTTTCTATATATATATACATATATGTCTGTATCTATCCAACTTTTTCTTTCTTTCTTTCTTTCTTTCTTTCTTTCTTTCTTTCTTTCTTTCTTTCTTTCTTTCTTTCTTTCTTTCTTTAACCCCTTACCTGTGCTAGTATGTTTCTGTCTGTTAATCTAATGAGATATAGTTTACATTTATTTGCTTTTTCTCTAAGCACATATTTCTGCAGCATACATTTCTATTAAAATTTGCTTTCACAAAAGCCTCGCCAAATCAGGTTACTCTAAGTATTACATTTTTCAATTTCAATAGTATTGAAGAAGAAGAAGAAGAAGAAGAAGAAGAAGAAGAAGAAGAAGAAGAAGAAGAAGCTCTGAAGCGGATGACCATGTCTTATTGTTTTATCTGTTAATTGATACCTTCTATTGCTTACGTCTAGAACTCACCACAGCATAAGTAAAAAATCAATAAGGATATGCTGACTATGAAGGATAGAGTTGAGAAATCTTGCATGCATTAATTTCAACTCTTCGCCTTAATAGCTGCAATGAATCCTTCCAGGTAAACTGATTTCAAATGTAAATTTCCTTTCTCTCCCACTCTCCGTTCGATATGAGGTTATATCTTAACCTGAATTTTACTATACATATAAATGGTATCCAGCTGTTTACAGCTACCCTTCGCGGTGAGAATACTACAATTTTGTGAAAATTCATATACACTCATCACTTCAAAACCTTTCAATTAGGTCCGAAGGGTCAACGTCAGGTGTAATGTAGTCCGTGGCGGTGGCACGGCCAAAATGGTAAGCACGCCACCGCAGCCTTTAGGTAAATGTGTCCGTGTACTGTAACATCCTACACAGGTAAGTGTTGCTATCTGGTATTGGTATGTCCTCAGAAGAAGATGCGCAAGTAGACCTGTCCTTGGTACTCAGCTGGGTGATGACCCCAGATAACGAGCCAGCTGTCTGGGAAACATTTGTAACTGGGTTAAGCAATAAATCTTATATGTAACACCTCTACTTTGTTCTTATTATATACACTCTGCTCTGCATCGAGTGCTGACATTGGTACTCTCACCAGTTTTCTCCGGACTTACTGAACAGTTTTCTTCGGACTTACTGATCTTTTGCGCGTATATATATATATATATATATATATATATATATATATATATATATATATATATATATATATATATATATAAATGGAAGTACAGCATAGTCGAAGCTCGAGCCGCAGCTAAGCCAACGAATGCAATCAGAAAGTGCAGCCAAGCACTCTATAAGGTATAACACCTTAGAGTAATAACATACAGTTTAAAGGGCTTTGCAAATTGAAGATAGCGACCGGTAATTCAGCCGCGGGGACTGTAGCAACGAAAGCACTGGCTCGCGAGAAAAAATACATATATATATATATATATAATTAAATTAAATTAAGGGAGTCATGTCCGAGACATGCGCCATATCCACCGTAGAATAAGCTCAAAGATTCCAATGAATAGATCCGAGCATTTTATATCAACTATTGATTGACATATATATATATATATATTTAAAATAAACACATGAAACAATCGCAGGGGATAATTTGTAAAGTGTGTAATCACACATAGCTAGGTAGGTAACTAATTAAAGTTTAACTAGAGCTTCAAATATTACCTTTTAAAAAATAATTAATCTTCCTTGTATATATCTAATTAAAGAAATATATTTCACCATTAATCCGTAACGTCACAGTAGTCAAATCATGGATCTTCAGCAAGGGAGAAGATTTAACTATCTAATTGACTAATGTGACTTTACGGATTAATGGTGAAATATATTTCTTTAATGAGATATATACAAGGAAGATTAATCATTTTTTAAAAGGTAATATTTGAAGCTCTAGTTAAACTGTAATTAGTTACCTACCTAGCTATGTGTGATTACACATTTTACAAATTATCCCCTGTGATTGTTTCATGTGTTTATTTTAAATATATATATATGTCAATCAATTTCTAGTTGATATATATATATATATATATATATATATATATATATATATATATATATATATATATATATGTAGATAAATCTACCAAGAGTTTACGGTAGTGTCCAATCCATATGAAGAACAAAATGTAATCCGGATATCATGGAAAGAAGAGATGCAATGAAAAATCACTTTCGGTGAAAGATAAACGGAATACAGAGTCAAGATAAAATATTAAAAAATATTATTTCTGAAGACGGCATATATATGTGTTGGTATGTATATTTAATTTTGATAGTTTGTATAATTTTGTATAATTTTGTACATAGATCTGTTGAATATGCATGCCAATTCTAACACATATATATCCTAGAAACGATCGTTAAATAATGAACTTTTTTTGTTTAATATAAGGAACTGTTTCATTGTTTTATTCATTATTTTTTTAATATTTTATATATATATATATATATATATATATATATATATATATATATATATATATATATATATATATATATATATATATATATATATGACAAACCTGGACCATCGCTTCGATGGTTTCTGTAAATCCGAAATCTTCAAATTCCGCTTGCGGTGTATGCAAGTTGTTGGTTTTGGAAGTTTGAACAGAAGATTTACTTTCTCAACAGGCTTCCGTTCAGACGCCAGGCCGGTTATGAGTAAACACATATTTCTCCAAAGGGAGCTAATACACGGCTTTTGGCGGTCAAATTTAAATTTTGAGCAATGGAATTATTTCCATACACAAACTGAATTAAGCACTCAACGAGATCGTTATTAAACAAACATAAATAATTAACCAATCAATAGAATTGTCTAATTAAATTAATCAATTAATCATTAGGTCTAGGAGATAATAATACAAATGGAAGTACAGCATATATATATATATATATATATATATATATATATAATTCAATTGATATTAAATAAATGGAAACTATATTTATAAAACCATATTTATTCTATTATATATATTTCAAGGGTACCACAAATTTTGGTACGTTATCATCAGATAAAATACAAAATGTTTTATAAATATTTGACATGACCAAGGATGATATACCTTAACGGTTCAAGTTATCCCTGGAAAGTGAAGGGAAGAGAGGAGAAAAAGTCAGATATTTAAAATTATTAATATGATTATGCAAATGATGTGTATATTAAAGGGCTGAAAAAAACGTTATTTTAGACGCTATGGAAAATTTAGATATTTGTGATAAGGAAAGAAGAGAAAGAGAAAAGAATAACGTTAATTTGGGGGAAAAAGATTTTTGTTACCTATGCTATGAGTTATAAAATTATATGAAGAATTATGGTTGTAAGTTTTGGAAATCAAACAAATATAGATGTTTACAACTGATTCAAAGCACACGACACGTTTCAAATATCTGTATTTGTTGGATTTCCAACAAATTAAATATCTCTTATACATATATATATACTAGACCACCCGTGACCCGTTGGGTCATGTTCACTTTAAAATATTTTTTTTTAAATCGTGTTCACTTAAAAATAATTTTTAAATAAT
>OZ024741.1:87578797-87641297 GCA_964016885.1 Eledone cirrhosa
ATGTCACGTGATTGATTCTTTTGAATTTGCCACCGACCAAGTAGGCAGTGAATTTTTCAATGTCTTGGAATTTAGTCCACGCTTGCTTTTTTCCATCCATTGAATTATTTTTGTATAAGTTCCCTGCTTCCACGCATCGCCTGGTAACTTAGCTGAGAACAAACTTCTTGATGACGAAACGGCTTCTCCATGCTTTCCATTTGGAAACCATGTTTATTCCCTTTCAGAAACTAATTAGTTGGAGTGAAATTTTAGTAAGTAAGTTAATTTTTATAATTTTCTTATTTTACGTCTTTCATATAATTGTTCTGCATCCCCTTGCATTGAACCACAAAGTTACTAAGACAAAACCTATATATTTGCTAGCATAGGTATGCATCTGTATATATATGTTGGTAGATATACTAATTCTTTATAATTATCTCCAAATTATTTTGTTGAGCAAAAATTTTCCAAAACTACTACTATGGTTCATAGTAATAGTCAGGCAACTGTCTTATTAGCACCCCACTCCTCACTGATTAACCTCAATGTCACGTGATTGATTCTTTTGAATTTGCCACCGACCAAGTAGGCAGTGATATTTTCAATGTCCTTGAATTTAGTCCTCGCTTGCTTTTTTCCATCCACTGAATTATTTT
Organism: Eledone cirrhosa; assembly: GCA_964016885.1. Taxonomy (NCBI): domain Eukaryota; kingdom Metazoa; phylum Mollusca; class Cephalopoda; order Octopoda; family Eledonidae; genus Eledone; species Eledone cirrhosa. The sequence goes on from OZ024741.1 coordinate 87,579,439, forward strand.
TGTATAAGTTCCCTGTGTCCACGCATTGCCTGGGAACTTAGCTGAAAATAGACCGCCCTGATGACGAAAGGATTTTTCTCGATGTTGTTCCGATCTAAAACCATGTTTATTCCCTTTCAGAAACTAATTAGTTGGAGTGAAATTTTAGTAAGTAAGTTAATTTTTATAATTTTCGTATTTTACGTCTTTTGTATATATATATATATATATATATATATATATATATATATATATATATATATAACACAATTCGGAAGTTGCGTTTCGCTAATTTCTACTCGCCGAAATGCGATTCTCGTTAAATGTATATTTGTATTAATCTCCCAAGTCTAGCAATTAACCAGTGAATTTTTTTGATTTGTTTAGTTAATTCTATTGACTGATTAATCGCCTAAGTTTATTTTAAAAACTACTCGGTTGAGAACTTAATTCTTTTTGTGCTTTTTTTGCAAATTTTTGCAATGACTACACATACTGAATTCTTTTGCCAAAACTAGGGGTTTTCTCCCTTTTGGACTTCACATGTGCTTTGTAACACTGTGGGATCCTGGCGCACGCTGAACAAAATGCCTGTTGAGAAAGTTATATCCTTGTTCGATCATTATACCAAAAGTTTATTACTTTTTATAAGCAGACAGTATTATTGATTTAGGTGTCTCAGAAACCCTATATCGGATTATACCATCATTCCCGAGGGTCCGGGTAAATATTTCAATCATATCTTATTTTTGTTTCACCCGCTTAGCTTGCTCGCTTTTTTAGCTTAGGTGGTTAATGGCTTCTTAACCATCGTCTCAGTTATGTATGGCCTATTAACTTATGTTTATAGCTCTGGTATATTCAAATCCATTGAGCACTCGCCAACACAATTCGGAAGTTGCGTTTCGCTAATTTCTACTCGCCGAAATGCGATTCTCGCTAAATGTATATATATGTGTGTGTGTGTGTGTGTGTGTGTGTGTGTGTGTGTGTGTGTGTGTGTGTGTGTGTGTGTGTGTGTGTATATATATATATATGTATATATATACATATATATATATATGTGTATATATATATATATATGTATATATATATATATATATATATATATATGTGTGTGTGTGTGTGTATATATATATGTGTATGTGTGTGTGTGTGTGTGTGTGTGTGTGTGTGTGTGTGTGTGCGTGTATCTATTGCCGGTGTTTTTGCATAGCTACGGCTTTCTAAATGTTTATTTATAAATATACCGTATTTCTTTAGAAATACGAAATTCCAATACATATCCGTATTCAGCTATGCATGAAGCTAAATTCTAATTCTGTTTTATATATATATATATATACATAATTATATGTGAGTGTGTGTGATTATAGTGTAGTACTTCACTATTATCTTTGGTAAGGTGGGAGAAGCTCTATTCACATTACAATCCTCGGTTCATCGGGAGTATAAGACGGACGACAAAGTTATTGTTAAACACAGTTCAGGTAGCAGAGCATTAATATTCAATATTACAAAGAAACCAAGGTTACCATCTTACATCACTCCTTTATTTCTATGTTAGTTTCTATACGGTCGTAATGGTTGCAGAACTAACTGGAAATTATTAATTATCAATTAACTACATCATACATAATGCCTATAATTCGCATATTCTCTGGAAATTGTAAATAATTGTATAGAATAAAGTTCACCAACTTCAAAAGGTGTCAAGTACATATGCAATATCCAAACGTGTTAGCGTAGAGCAAGCAGTTAGGTTCGAAAAGCATATTACGTACATGGAGTGTTTTGACCGTACAAAACCATAGGTTGCGTTACAATTTACAATGTTATTAGTTATTTTTCTTGTTCAGTTAGAGTGATATCTGTTGTGTGACATTACAGGAGTGGAAAATTATCCTATAGATGGTAGTAAGTTAGTTTATGTACCAGGCATTACTTATCTATTATTTGTTTATTTAGAATGTTGTTATTTTTCTTTATGTAGATGATGAAATAAATTTGTTATTAAAATTGCGGAATTTGGAAGTGTTTTTAAGAAGCAGTAGTAGGCGCTGACAGGGATTTAGCGTTTTACACAGAGAAATAATGTATACAGAAAGAAATAATATATAAAAAAATATATAAAGCACACATTGCACATGAAAAATTATCATATTTATCAGTCCGGTTCAAATACAAAATATTTGTTTCGAGTTGATATGGCATTATTCCTGACATTCTGTTTATTTTTTAAATGGATAAAAATATTTGTCATTATCTTGTTGATCAGTATATATGTATTCTGGCAGTGTTTATTCCGTTAATGTCGCTTGTTAAATAGTTGTCGTTATTTGCTTTGTATTTTCGTTCTTACACACACACACACACACACACACACACACACACACACACACACACATACACACACACACACACACACACATATATATATATATATATATATATATATATATATTAGAGAGAGAGAGATGTAAAATTCCGAGCACCAAGTGGTTTCACGAGCGGAAACTGCTTGGTGCCGCCGCTTCGGGATTTTTACATATCGTTATACTCAGATTGCATTTCCCCGTACATTGAGTACTCCTATGATTAGTGGTCTCCCTGATCCAGCACCGCATATATATATATATATATATATATATATATATATATATATATATATATATATATATATATATATATATATATATATATATATATATATATATATATATATATATTATATATATATATGTATATATATATATGTATAATGTATAATAAACAATACAATATAATTACCTCATTACCAGAGGTTTCCCGAATAAGACGAATACGAAAAACGTCCTGGACCGGCAACCACTCTGTTTAATTAGCTCTTAAATATTACTGGAATTCTATAAGAATCCAGCTTCTATAACCCTCGGCAGAAGCAAAGGAGTGGAGTGAGTGGCTATGATAAACGCTAACAAGCGAGTAACAGGACTGTCGATCATTCTTCTTTTCTTTTGCCGAGAATAAGTTAGCGACGTAGTCACTACTTTAAAGCTCATAGCGAATGATCTTCAAAATGTTTTTAATTAAACATACAGTACATTGTTAAATATACTATACATACATTCATGTATACATCGCTATTTCAGAGCACCAATACTAATATATATATATATATATATATATATATATATATATATATATATATATATATATATATATATATATATATATATATATATATATATATATATGTATATGTATATGTATATATATATATGTATATATATATGTATATATATATATGTATATATATATATATATATATATATATATATATATATATATATATATATATATATATATATATATATATATATATATATGTATATATATATGTATATATGTATATGTATATATATATATATATATATATATATATATATATATATATATATATATATAACGAAGGAAATGTGGTAAGGAACCAGGTGGACCATAACGCACCAAAGTACTCAATACTTGAGGTAGTAGAGTGGGTAATAGGAACCAGTAAGACCCCGACAGCTGAGCTCAAGCCGTTTCGACGGCTAATTCTGGACTAAATGAACATTTATCCTGGTATTTAAATAGCCGATCTTCTCAAGGGGTAATTCCATATATGGTCAAAGTGATTGTCAAAAATCAGTAGTAATTCTGTGGTTGCAAATTAGTAGGGGAGATGGTGGCTAAACCTGCCAGTAGGAGAAAGAGGGGAGGGGGTGGAGTAGACCCAATCAAGCGTTGGTAGTGCCAGCTACAGCTGGGCATGAGGTCAAAGAAGATACAGGGGAGGGGGAGGGGGAGGAAGTCGGAACGGTAGGTAGAACAATGGGGGGTAGAAATAGGAAAGAAAAAATACTGAGAGTGAAGAAAAGCAAATAAGTGTAAAGAAAAAATTAAATTCTACGACCTAGGTGTCAGGCTATTGTTAGGCGAGAATAAAATAAAGAAAGAAAGAAAGAAGTAAATAAATAAATAAATAAATAAATAAGGAAATACGTAAAAGAACTAGGTGGGACGAATTAGGCAAGGACCCTTTTAAGAGGTATAAGTACGTAAATGATACGGTGACTGGTCAACAAAAGGGGCCAAAATACTAAAGAGACTACCACGAAATAAACAATAAAGGTTTCCATCCCGGGCCAGCAACGACCCAGTGCAGCAAAGTGAACTTGTACGACATAATAATTCTGAGTCCCGAGAAAAATATATACTAATGCTAACTCTAAAAGATCTAAAACAAGCTACATGAAAGTTCGTACGAAATAAAGGTAGAATACGGAGAAATAAGTTCAGAATCCACCCCGCCCAGAAGAAAAGCGAAGCAAGAAATACTGAAACGAAAAAATAAGGCATAAGTGCCACTAAGAAATATAGAGGGCACAGAGAATAGTGGGAGCGGTCGGAAAAGGGGGGCAAGTATCCGGGGTCTAAGCCAACTGCTATAAAGGGCGGCGTCCGCCAAATCTATCAAAGACTAGGGGAGGGGGGAGGGGGGGTACTAAGGCTACATGGGGCCAAAGGGCAGCCTCGGGTGGGCGAGGAAAAGACGCCGACAAAGGAGAAGAGCTGGGGTAGAAGGACAAAGGAGAGAGGGGGGAAGGAAATAAAGGATGCGATAAAAGAATACAAAGAAGATCTTACGTCTTCCTTGGCAAGCAGGGGTTACCCATTGCAAAATCGGCAACTGGGGTGTTATAGCCCTAGTCTACCCCCCCGGGTCATTATGGGGTTTGAGGGCGAGGTAAGTCCTACGCAATCTATGTTTACATGCAGTAACCAGTTCATCTTTCTTGTTTAGGAGTCGGTCCGTCGAAAACAGCATTTGTAAAGTTTCCTCCGAGCATAAATTGCACGGACGGCGTCCTCCCGTGTAAGAATTGGCTCTGGACAGTAATCTCCAAGTGAGATCATAGGTGATGTTGTTGTCCTTGAGGTCCCATATGTGGCCCGAAAGTGTAGTGGCGTGACGCCGGGCCGGGTTTCGGAAGGTATGTCTATGTTGGTATAGCCGGGTCTTGAAGTCACATGCGGTAAGTCCTATATAGGCTTTGTTGGAGGTATCCGTCCTCACGTTGCACTGGTAGATCACATTACGGTCTCTGCATCTATTGTCGAGTGGGCAAATAGATCTATCCGGGCAGTTACACCTCCTGGTCGGTTCTCCACTGCTATTTAGGTTATTTCTGCCATCGGGGTTGAGTTTTTTGTTGTTAGAGGAGACGATGTTTTGTGCGAAGTTTGGTGTAGTGCTGTAAGAGAGTTTGATGGTATTTTTGTTAATTATGTTGTGGTAGCGGTGTTGTAATGGGAAGTGTTTTTCAATGAGCCTAAAGAATAGTTTCCCGATGGGAGTAGTCACCTCTGCGTTGTGGGGAGGATTGAACCATGTTACATTGCGTGAGCGGCGGTGTCTCCTGCTGGTTCCGCTAATGGGATCTGGACAGTAGGATATTTCCTCCCGGAAACCACTCCGCTTGAGGGCCTGGTTGTAATAAGGCGCATGTTCATCGAATATCCGCTCATTAGCTGACAAACGGGATATGCGGAGGGAGATGTTTTTGACCAGGTTGTTTGTGATGTTCCTAGGATGGTTTGATCGGCGGTGGATGTAGTGCAGATTGTCATTAGGTTTCCTGTATGGGTAGTACAGGTCGTTTTCGAGGTCGAGGGTTACGTCCAGGAAGTTTACTCGGGTCAGGGACGTTTGTAGGGTTATTTTAAATCCCCAGTCGCGGAAGAATCTGATTAATTGTTTCCGGACCCGATCTGTACTACTGGGGTTGTACCCTTTAAGGGTAAGGAGCCCATCATCACGGTACAATCCACCACCGAATGCAGGAAACATATCAGTGAGTTTGGCTATTAGGAATAATCCTATAAGATCAGTGACCTCCGCCGAATCCGTGGCGCCCATGCTGACGTCGAAGGGTGAGTCGGGAGCTCTTTTTATCCATTTAGAGTCGTCAAAGAGTAAGACTGTCTTCCTGGCGTGGAGGATGATTTTTCTTTCCTGGTCGGTGATGGGCACGAGTGTTTCGGCGAAGTCCAAGGCGGCAGTAAGTAGCGGTAAGGTGATTGAAGCATAGTAGCTCTCTATGTCGAACTGTATGAATTTAGTTTCTCGTTTATCCTCCATATTGCTGAACCAGGAGATTACTTCCTGGGTGTTGATCCATAGGCTAAGTCGGGTGTGTTGCTTGACTTTTGGTATCACGCGGTCTAGGATTTTTTTGCTGATTCTCCCTATGTCGGACTTCGTTGGGTTAATAAGCCTGATGGAGGGTTTACGGTCAAAATCGGATTTATGGTCCTTCAGTGTGAAGTATGGTGTCCGTGGGTCTAGAGGTTCCGTGCGGTCGGCGACCCCGAGGCTGGAGGTGATTTGTTGTCCATCTCGATTTATGTCCTCGATGCAAGAGTGGTTGGCCTTTTTATAGGTGGAGTTTAGGCTGCTCCTGATCAGTGTGTGGTATCTGTCAGGGTTGACAAAGTATAGGTTCCCAGTTTTATCCGAATGCACCATGATGTCATTTGTGTTATCATACTCTGTTAAGTTGCTACGGAGTTTTTGTAGGAATCGGTTGTGTCTGGGTTTAAATTTAATGTTCTTGACCAGTTGGAAGAGGTCATTCTCGAAGGGTGCGAGCAAGGGGTTCAGGGGCGGAGATTTGTAGGTAATAAATCCGAATCTCTCCTTGGTGCCGAAGTCTTGGTTGTCGCAATATCTGTCATAGAAAAAAGTTCTCCATCTAAGCGGAGTGGTTTCCGGGAGGAAATATCCTACTGTCCAGATCCCATTAGCGGAACCAGCAGGAGACACCGCCGCTCACGCAATGTAACATGGTTCAATCCTCCCCACAACGCAGAGGTGACTACTCCCATCGGGAAACTATTCTTTAGGCTCATTGAAAAACACTTCCCATTACAACACCGCTACCACAACATAATTAACAAAAATACCATCAAACTCTCTTACAGCACTACACCAAACTTCGCACAAAACATCGTCTCCTCTAACAACAAAAAACTCAACCCCGATGGCAGAAATAACCTAAATAGCAGTGGAGAACCGACCAGGAGGTGTAACTGCCCGGATAGATCTATTTGCCCACTCGACAATAGATGCAGAGACCGTAATGTGATCTACCAGTGCAACGTGAGGACGGATACCTCCAACAAAGCCTATATAGGACTTACCGCATGTGACTTCAAGACCCGGCTATACCAACATAGACATACCTTCCGAAACCCGGCCCGGCGTCACGCCACTACACTTTCGGGCCACATATGGGACCTCAAGGACAACAACATCACCTATGATCTCACTTGGAGATTACTGTCCAGAGCCAATTCTTACACGGGAGGACGCCGTCCGTGCAATTTATGCTCGGAGGAAACTTTACAAATGCTGTTTTCGACGGACCAACTCCTAAACAAGAAAGATGAACTGGTTACTGCATGTAAACATAGATTGCGTAGGACTTACCTCGCCCTCAAACCCCATAATGACCCGGGGGGGTAGACTAGGGCTATAACACCCCAGTTGCCGATTTTGCAATGGGTAACCCCTGCTTGCCAAGGAAGACGTAAGATCTTCTTTGTATTCTTTTATCGCATCCTTTATTTCCTTCCCCCCTCTCTCCTTTGTCCTTCTACCCCAGCTCTTCTCCTTTGTCGGCGTCTTTTCCTCGCCCACCCGAGGCTGCCCTTTGGCCCCATGTAGCCTTAGTACCCCCCCTCCCCCCTCCCCTAGTCTTTGATAGATTTGGCGGACGCCGCCCTTTATAGCAGTTGGCTTAGACCCCGGATACTTGCCCCCCTTTTCCGACCGCTCCCACTATTCTCTGTGCCCTCTATATTTCTTAGTGGCACTTATGCCTTATTTTTTCGTTTCAGTATTTCTTGCTTCGCTTTTCTTCTGGGCGGGGTGGATTCTGAACTTATTTCTCCGTATTCTACCTTTATTTCGTACGAACTTTCATGTAGCTTGTTTTAGATCTTTTAGAGTTAGCATTAGTATATATTTTTCTCGGGACTCAGAATTATTATGTCGTACAAGTTCACTTTGCTGCACTGGGTCGTTGCTGGCCCGGGATGGAAACCTTTATTGTTTATTTCGTGGTAGTCTCTTTAGTATTTTGGCCCCTTTTGTTGACCAGTCACCGTATCATTTACGTACTTATACCTCTTAAAAGGGTCCTTGCCTAATTCGTCCCACCTAGTTCTTTTACGTATTTCCTTATTTATTTATTTATTTATTTATTTACTTCTTTCTTTCTTTCTTTATTTTATTCTCGCCTAACAATAGCCTGACACCTAGGTCGTAGAATTTAATTTTTTCTTTACACTTATTTGCTTTTCTTCACTCTCAGTATTTTTTCTTTCCTATTTCTACCCCCCATTGTTCTACCTACCGTTCCGACTTCCTCCCCCTCCCCCTCCCCTGTATCTTCTTTGACCTCATGCCCAGCTGTAGCTGGCACTACCAACGCTTGATTGGGTCTACTCCACCCCCTCCCCTCTTTCTCCTACTGGCAGGTTTAGCCACCATCTCCCCTACTAATTTGCAACCACAGAATTACTACTGATTTTTGACAATCACTTTGACCATATATGGAATTACCCCTTGAGAAGATCGGCTATTTAAATACCAGGATAAATGTTCATTTAGTCCAGAATTAGCCGTCGAAACGGCTTGAGCTCAGCTGTCGGGGTCTTACTGGTTCCTATATATATATATATATATATATATATATATATATATATATTCAGGTTTGAGGTTCACCACTGTATAGAGCTGGTCTATTCCGTATGGTCAATCGTAATGCAATAATGTAGAGAGTACTCAACGTAAAGCAGTTCAACCGTCTTTGTTTTTGTAGTTGGTGGTGCTATTACGGAGTTAAATATTATAATGAAATGACAGGAGGCTGGATTTGTGTAAATCCTTGAAAGGTTTATTATACTATGATCATTTCAATGACCGGGTTCCGTATGAATCCGGTGATATCATCAGGTATTCGAAATATAATACGTGAATGTAATAGGTAAAATCCATGGGGCTGAAAATCGAGACCCGAGGGCGACCGCTATTCTGTTCCTTCAACCTCAGCCGGTCGCCCTGGAGTGACGTGGCTAAATTTTATAGTATGCTACTACCGGTCAGATGAACGAAAACAGTAAAACACTGTAAAACACTGACTCCCAATATATTCATCTCCGCTAAGATGCGGGTCCCTGTGAAAATTTTCTCGCGCCACTCCTGGCTTGACCGTGGTCTGACATTAATATCGACCTTTCTTCCTCTTCCTTTCTATCTTCCTTCTTGTAGCCATCAACCCTTACTTTTCTACTTCTCTCTTCCCTTCCTTCTCTCCTCTCCTCCTCCCGCAGACTTATCTTCCTTCCCCCTCTTGCTTGCCTATATCTGACCAGTAGTAGTTACCTTCCTCTTTTAGCTGATATTAACCCTGACTTCTCTTCTTCTTGCTTCCCCCTTCTTCTCCTTCCTTTCTTTCTTTCTTTTACCTTGTGTCATGGGATCGACGTTAACCTATGCTCCCATCCTTTCTGTTTTCGTTCATCTGACCGGTAGTAGCATACTATAAAATTTAGCCACGTCACTCCAGGGCGACCGGCTGAGGTTGAAGGAACAGAATAGCGGTCGCCCTCGGGTCTCGATTTTCAGCCCCATGGATTTTACCTATTACATTCACGTATTATATTTCGAATACCTGATGATATCACCGGATTCATACGGAACCCGGTCATTGAAATGATCATAGTATAATAAACCTTTCAAGGATTTACACAAATCCAGCCTCCTGTCATTTCATTATAATATTTAACTCCGTAATAGCACCACCAACTACAAAAACAAAGACGGTTGAACTGCTTTACGTTGAGTACTCTCTACATTATTGCATTACGATTGACCATACGGAATAGACCAGCTCTATACAGTGGTGAACTTCAAACCTGAATAAATAACGCTCCTGAAATGTTGAGCACTTCAAAATGTAATAATCAACAGCGGCATGGGACTGAATATATCTAACCACAATTCGAACTTTGGCTACCCGGTGCTTTCGCCTGGCCCTTTGCTACTCCCCTCACAGAATATCCGAACTTCGACGAAACTCCACGGACTGGACCATAACATGTATTGTACTGCACTGAATTAACTAAATGGCTACCCTATACTTCTGGGCATGTATAACTCACACTGAACTCCCAGACTCGAACACGCACTGTTTCCACATCTATATGCATTATCTGACTGCAACTTGAACTATATTGTATTTCTTCTGTGTCTTGAACTCTCCATTTAATAGACAACGACTCTTGTTTGTTTATTTATATCTTTACATCTTTATTTGCTGTATTAATGCTCCTCCACGTATTCTACCTCTATACATCCATGTACTTTCTACTTCCCTTATTCGGACTTTTACTCGCGTGTACCCTCAGCACACGTCACTGGGACATTTCCCCCTGGGAACATAAATACCGCAACCTGAACTATATTGTATTTCTCCTGTCTCTTGAACTCTACATTTACTAGACAACGACTATTGTTTGTTTATCTATATCTTCACATCTTTGTTTGCTGTATTAATGTCCTGATTTCTCCATCTTACTCCAACACCACTCTTGTTGGTTTATTTACATGTTTATACCTATATATTGATATGTTTATATATTTATACCTCTGCTGTACCAATGTGCTCTTCCACATATTCCACTTCTATGTATCCATGTATTTCTACCCCTCACATTGGGACCTGTACCCATTAGCACACGACACTAGAATGTCTCCTCCTGAGAACAAAAATTAAACATTACACGACTATATCCCGTACTCTACATCCCACTAGGATAAATTACAGATCTACATAATACAATTAACGTTTCTTCATAAAAGACTATTTAATTAAACCCCGCAACCCAAAACCTCATAGAAGTTATTTGAATGTCTAATCTTCAATTTTCTGTTTGTTCAATTCTCAATCCTCTTACTCCTTAGTTTTATAATGTTATTCTGAATTCTTTCAACTTCATCCGATAGAGTTAAGCAAAATTCTAAAGTTCCAACTTTCTGTCGGACCGTTGGGTGGGTTTTAGCGGCGGCGCGACCAGCTCCCTGGCGAACGGGCTCACCTGGAGTGCTTGGAAAAATAAATTCCCCTTCTTTCGGTAAATGAAAATACTCGGCGTGGCTTAATTAGCCATGGGGCCCGGGGCGCGGCCAGTGTTTTAACCGCCAAATAGTACCTTTAAATTACAGAACAAATCGGAGCTATTATATATATCAACCTGAAACTGTTGAGCTTTAAATTTTCTAACCTCTTTAATATGGAATATTGATTATTAATTTATTAATTTTTTAACTTCATCCTATAAGTCTAAACATTGTAACACACTGACCCCCAATATATTCATCTCTGCTAAGATGCGAGTCCCTGTGAAAATTTTGTCGCGCCACTCCTGGCCCGACTGTGGTGTGACATTAATATCGACCTTCCTTCCTCTCTCTTTCTATCTTCCTTCTTGTAGCTATCAACCATTACTCTTTTACTTCTCTAAGCTAAATTTTAAAGTTCCAACTTTCTGTCGGACTGTTGGGTGGGTTTTAATGGCGGCGCGACCAGCTCCCTGGCGAACGAGCTCACCTGGAGTGCTTGGAAAAATAAATTTCCCCTTCTTTCAGTAAATGAAAATACTCGGCGTGGCTTAATTCGCCATGGGGCCCGGGGCGCGGCCGTTGTTTTAACCGCCAAATAGTACCTTTAAATTACAGAACAAATCGGAACTATTATATAATTAATTGTTAAACTGTTGAACTTTAAATTTTCTAACCTCTTTAATATTGAATATTGATTATTAATTTTTTTAACTTCATCCTAGAAGTCTGAACACTGTAAAACACTGACTCCCAATATATTCATCTCCGCTAAGATGCGGGTCCCTGTGAAAATTTTCTCGCGCCACTCCTGGCTTGACTGTGGTCTGACATTAATATCGACCTTTCTTCCTCTTCCTTTCTATCTTCCTTCTTGTAGCCATCAACCCTTACTTTTCTACTTCTCTCTTCCCTTCCTTCTCTCCTCTCCTCCTCCCGCAGACTTATCTTCCTTCCCCCTCTTGCTTGCCTATATCTGACCAGTAGTAGTTACCTTTCTCTTTTAGCTGACATTAACCCTGACTTCTCTTCTTCTTGCTTCCCCCTTCTTCTCCTTCCTTTCTTTCTTTCTTTTACCTTGTGTCATGGGATCGACGTTAACCTATGCTCCCATCCTTTCTGTTTTCGTTCATCTGACCGGTAGTAGCATACTATAAAATTTAGCCACGTCACTCCAGGGCGACCGGCTGAGGTTGAAGGAACAGAATAGCGGTCGCCCTCGGGTCTCGATTTTCAGCCCCATGGATTTTACCTATTACATTCACGTATTATATTTCGAATACCTGATGATATCACCGGATTCATACGGAACCCGGTCATTGAAATGATCATAGTATAATAAACCTTTCAAGGATTTACACAAATCCAGCCTCCTGTCATTTCATTATAATTATTATATATATATATATATATATATATATATATATATATATATATATATATATATATATATATATATATATATATATATATATATATATATGTATATATATATATACACATTCACACACAAGGTACTGGTCATCCAGAGATTCATAATTCACGCAGTAGGACTGAATATTACATAGTTGTGAAGTGAATACCTAAATCACACAGCCATACCTACACCAATCGTTAACTCTGTTATTCAACTACCTTCGAAAAACAAGAAAATACGAATGTACATTGTCATAACAAATTAAGTACACCTGAAGTTGTATATACCTGTTAAAACAAAACTTTTTATTTTTCAATCTATCAAAGAAGATATTTAATGACTACTGAATTATACAAATTTGCAGAAACTTACACACATGTGCGTTTCTCTCTCTCTCTCTCTCTCTCTCTCTCTCTCTCTCTCTCTCTCTCTCTCTCTCTCTCTCTCTCTCTCTCTCTCTCTCTCTCTCTCTCTTATATATATATATATGTGTGTGTGTGTGTATATATATATGTATGTATATGTATGTATGTATGTGTGTGTGTATATATATATATATATATATATATATATATATATATATATATATATAATAAATTATTTACTTGTTTTGATATGTTTGCTGTGTATATTTTGGAGGAAACACAGTGTTTTAAGAAGCGGATTTGTTCTGTTGTTATTGTAGTTTTTATATAACAGAAAACAGTGTCTTTCAATAACCTTTCAGCTTGGCACAAGCTAATGCCATAACGGCGATGAATTAGTTTTGCGAGGTTTTTTATATGAAATCGTGTGTCGAAACAAATATTGTTATACTTGGGTAAGGTCATATTTGTGTAATATTGCCAGAATTAATAACAGAACACACTCACTGTTTGGTTGGTTTTCGCTTTTCGCTTCTGTGTCTTTTATATCGGTAATCTAATTTACTCGGTCCTCAATGTTGCCATTGACTGACCGACGGTCAAAAATAATACAGATACAATATAGACACAAACACATATATATAGTTTATCATAAAGCTTTCGTTGCACATCTGCAACATCGTCAGTGGTGCTCTTGTTTCCTCCCGTTGCATTGTATGTCTACGCCATTTTTATTTAGTCTGTCTATATATTTATTTGTTTATTTGCTTGTTTGTCTATTTTATTTTGTCTTCTTTGCGCATGCGTTTGCGTGTGTGTATAGTGTTTTGTTTGATGTGTGTTCGTGATTGGGTGACTAGTGTGTGTTTATGTGTTTGTTGTTATTGTGCTTGTGTATGTATTTATTTATTTATTTATCTATTTATTTACTTATTTATACTTCTCTTAGGTCAGTGTTCTTTGTTTGGGTGTTGTTGTTATTCCGTTCATTCTTTCTGTTTAGTCTTGGCCTTCTAAGTTCTATTTCACTGGCCTCTCTGATTTGCCTATCTGCTGGGTCATTTCTATGTTTAGATATTATTCTAATTTCTATGTTGTCTATGTTACCGTTGTGTTGTTGTCTGGCATGTTCGTAAAGTACTGATCCGTTTTTTCGTCCTTTTAGTTCCCCCCCAGTGTTGGTCTATCCTTTCACCTATGCTACGAGCTGTCTCACCTATGTATGTTGTTGTCATGTTTCTGCAAGTACCCTCTGTACATCTTATGCTATAGACTACGTTTCTAGTTTTACAGTTTATCTGGGAGTTTATCTTACATATGATACATTTCCTATTGGTACAGTGGGTTTTCTTAAAAGGGTAGGTTTTGCTGATCAGGGATTTTATGGTCGTTCCTGGCTTTTCTACCACCTTAATTTTTAAGTGGGTCTTTCTCAGGGCCTTTCTACACTGGTTAGTTAATTTCCCTCCAGAGGTAGCGTCCACAAACATGACACTCTGGTATCTCTGGTTATCGTACCATGAGGTGGCTTTCCCTATCTTATGTCTGGCCCTATCTAAGCTATTCCATGATTTGCTCCTGTATAATGGGAAAATTCCTTTCATGTCCAGTTCTATGAGGGTCTTATACTTCTCCATGGCTCCTTCGTATACTCTGACTCTGTCTCTTTGGTTGTAACCAGAGAACTGCATGCGGTTGATGACCGTCGGTCAGTCAATGACAACATTGAGGACCGAGTAAATTAGATTACCGATATAAAAGACACAGAAGCGAAAAACGAAAATCAACCAAACAGTGAGTGTGTTCTGTTATTAATTCTGGCAATATTACACAAATATGACCCTCCCCAAGTATAACAATATTTGTTTCGACACACGATTTCATATAAAAAGCCTCGCAAAACTAATTCATCGCCGTTATATATATATATATATATAATTGGTGTTGGATGCTTAAAGCATCCGTATGCGGTAGGCCGTTTGAGAACTCGATGCTCTCATAGAGCAGAGTGCTCAAACGGCCTACAACATACGGACGCTTTAAGCATCCAACACCAATTATTTTGCTCCTCCCCAAGTCTAACGCTTGAAGCGAATTGCCATGGAGAAATTCCAGTACTCTTCCTCACCCAAAGACATCCCGATTCCTTCGACAACACCTACCTTCGCCTACTCATCCACCATACTAACTCTTTTGTCAGGCGCATGAGATGGAGCGCCATCCACTAAGACAACGGGAATACACAACAGACACAGGACGTCAGCCGCGATCACCCCAAGAGGATTTTCAAGTTCAGACGATACCCCCCGCACAACGAGGCACTGGAAGAGTTTGAAAACCGCCTAGTAAGCATCGTAAGGAACATAGAATTCAGCAGGAATGCAGCGCGTGGAAACGAGTACCTGAAGGAGCTCAGTTCCAAGATTAAAAGCATGGAGAGTTGCCCGGAATTACTTGTACCTTCAGATAAGACGGGTAACATTTACAGGATGAACCACAGAACCTACGGAAAATGCATTGAGAAAGAGATTAGGAAGATTTATAGGATTACGGGACAGGACAACCTT
This sequence comes from Eledone cirrhosa, assembly GCA_964016885.1. NCBI lineage: Eukaryota > Metazoa > Mollusca > Cephalopoda > Octopoda > Eledonidae > Eledone > Eledone cirrhosa. The sequence goes on from OZ024741.1 coordinate 87,594,976, forward strand.
GACAGAATCAACAACACGACCAAAAAGTTAATGACGGGACTAGAAGTAGCAGACAGGACAAACAGTACGTACCTAGAAAACCGCGAATTTCTATCAAGGACCATAAATTAGACTTTAAGATTAACCTCCCGGTTAGACTAATAGCACCCTCCAAGTCGGACCTAGGTAGGGTCAGCAAGAATATAATAGATAGGATCCTGCCCACACTTATGAATAGAAATAGACCTAGCATATGGACTTCCACTAAGGAGGTAATCGACTGGTTCACAGCGCTGCCCACCAAACAGCAAGTGAACTTTGTGCAGTTGGACATAGCAAATTACTACGCGTCTATCTCACCAGTAATTGTAAACAAGGCCCTCATGATCGCTATGGCAAGGTCCAACTTAACTAGAGGTGAAGTGAACATCATTATAGCTACTAGAAAGACGTTCATTAGGTTTGACGGTAGATTATGGAAAGGAGAGATAGACCCGACAGTTTTGACATCACCATGGGCTCGATCGACTCCGCACAGGAGACGGACCTGGTGGGAATTTATCTACTCCGTAAGTTAGCAGAGGAGATTCCAGGAATAGGCGGGGGGGATATATAGAAACGACGCCCTATTTACCTTCCGCTCACTAAACTCTACCCAGCTGGAGCGCATGTGGAAGCGCATCTCATATTTCTTTAAGCAGAGCGGCTTATCCGTGCTAATAGAAAATAGCACTATGACGGTAAACTTCCTAGACGTATCCTTAGAACTGGATACAGGCTTATACCGACCATATCACAAGCCCAACGAGAACCTGCAGTACGTAAACAGGCACTCAAACCACCACAAGTCGGTTATAGACGCTATAGTAAAGGGGTACCCACCCGCGTATTCTCATTGTCCGCCAACGCGGATGTGTTCAATCAGCACGCCGACTCCTACAATGAGGCACTGGGCAGGGACGGTTACACAGAAGCCATAGTGTACACCCCGGACAAGGGCAAGTCGCATAGTGAGGAACGCAAACACCCGGATACCATTAGTAATAACATAGGCAGACAATCTACCCGTAAGCACACACATAACAGTATAGATAGGAGTATTACACACGACAGTGATGACAGCACGGCGCATAGACAGAAGAGGCGCACGGGAACCCTATGGACCCCAGCACATACGGACTGAACCGTAGTAACAGCACAGACCAGGAGGGAGAAACGAAAGATAGTGAAGTAGATAATGCAGCACGGAACTTTGAACACGATAGGGATAACACCAAGATTAAGAATACCAACAATGATACGGCAGGATACTCGGGTAGCAGGACAGGGACGCAAACTAGGGCTAGTAAACGTGTCCAGAACAATATAGGGAGTGAATGCCTTTCCACAGACTTAAGTAATAGTTCTAAGCATAGGGATAGAATAGGGGATCAAATAAGAGTAGGGCGTAACCCGAGAAAACAACATGACAATGCACACACTACTAGTAGCAGACGACGAAATAGGAACAGATCTAGAAACATAACATAGTTCAATGCACCATACACGCACCATACACGAAGCATGTACGCACTAACGTGCCAGGTCTCTTCTTCAGGGCATTGGTCGAGTGTTTCCCGACTTCACACAGCTCCCACAAAATATTCACACCGTAAGTTCTCATTTTCCACGGCACCCAACATAGCAGACTACATGGCCGAGGCCAACGCATTGAGATTGAGGACACCCCATCGACAAACCGATCAGGCCCCAGACACGGCGGAGAGGAGCGCACGGGGAAGTGGTTAGTGGTTCTGGAGATGTGCCTGGGGCGGAGCCGTGGCAGCGGAGGACCCCACACCTGTCAACAGAGACCAGCTGGTGGTGAACACTGAGTCCACTACCCTGCCGGAGCACCACTTGAGGACCGGGGAGAAGCCAAATAAGACGCCAGGCCCACATAAGGGGAATTACAAAAATGATGCACGGACCTGAACTGCCATGTTGGAGAGGAGTGCTCTCTGTAGGGAATGTGCCTGACTAAGGGCGTTATCTACAGATGTGTGCTTACCACGCACAGCGATAGGCATACATACATCGGAGCAACATCCACGACTTTTAAATTCAGGATGTACAACCACAAAAACTCGTTCAAGGACAGGAACAAGAGACACTCCACCAGACTGGCGGACTTAGTATGGGGACTCAAAGACAGTGGCATAGAGTTTGACCTCAGCTGGAGTATTGTACAGCGTGCGAATGCGTACTCGGCCGGGGAGAGGAAGTGCAAGTTATGCCTGTCCGAGGCTATGGAGATATTAAAACTTAAGGGCGACGCAGTCAACCTCAAATCTGAAATCATCATGGCCTGCAGACACCAACGTAAATGCACGCTCTCCGTTTTAGTGATACCAGATGGGTCTATCTAAGGCACACTACCATGCAGCGGACCACGATATAATACAGCATACCTATGAATGCATGACGAAACAAGCTGATATCAACGACAGATCCAGCGATGCCTACCTCATAGCGTACCTTGGATAGCACCACCACACCAATTTGTGGACGCCGACTCAATATAAGTCTGATTTGGTCTACAACCCTATGTGTGGTTTAAAATTTTAAAAATGTTTAATTTCCAATTTTTGATTTTCAATCTTCGATTCGTGGTGTTTAATTTGCTACTTAGATGCCGGACTTGATGCTGGTCTTAGGTTAATGTCGCAGTTAATTTTAACTTTGCCTGCCGTTGATATATACACGCCTACAACACAACCCGCTGACACATTCTAATCATGCATACATTCCACGTACATTTCATATATACTGTTATGAAACACATACCCTAAATATTCCACATATACATCCACTCCATGTACATCTCATATATACTATTATGAAATGGATGTTCTACACATCCACAATATATATAACTTGTTTGTGTACGCACACACGGTCCCCATGTGTCCACCAGCCATGTGACCTGCATCGTGTGCAGACTCTTACCCAGTCCCTTAGATCACCAGTCCCCATGTATATTATACAACCATATGCACCACAGCCCTCAAGTATTTTATGAAACTTTACGCACACTCCAATAATGTCCGGACCACTCTGCATCCTTCTCATGTATACATTCCTTTTTTCAGTATTTTATTTTATACTATATTATTTTATATTATTTTATTTTACTTTATTTTATGTACGTACAGGCATTTTTTATATCTATGTGCCATCCACGTTATATGTGATTAGTGCAGGGATACTATGCGGCTATAGCATTTATGCATATTGTGCATGCACTTTCGGGCTTACAGACAGAGAAGGCGCCGAAAGGCCGCCAGCAGTTCAAGCATACAACCCCTTACCTACTACAGTAGTAATTCCGATCTAAGAAGCAACTTTGATTGATAGGTGGAGAATGACAAGAACCAAATAGTGGACAACCATGAGTGGCTAGAAATATCGATGATGTGTACAATTCTTGACCACTCATAGAATGACAACAACAGGATCTAAGCCGACAGGCGAAGGATATCGATGTAAAAGGACATTAGGAAAATCTGCTTCGTAGAATCAAGACGTATCTGAGGACCTTGCGATTTTCAGAGTCAGGTTTGATCATCACATCGATCGTGCCTCGAGCTGATCGCCAGAGAAACGAGTGTAATATGTCCAATAAATTCCATTCGTCGCAACACTGATTCTCTTTTTATATATATATATATATATATATATATATATATATCACAAAAAAAAAGAGAATATATATATATATATATATATTGTATATTTATGTACTATAAAGTCTGGCGACTAGGTGTGATATTACATAGGCTCCACGGCTAAGGGATTAAAAAAACAATGGCATGTCCATTAAGAATCGCAGGCTCAGTAGCACACCGATGCTGGCCAATAAAATCTGGCAGGTTGCGGATAACAATAAAAAGTATGAAATAAGCTGGTCAAAATTATCAAATGCCAAAGCTTACACGCACGGGATGTCCCAATGCGAATTACTCCATATTGCGCAATATAGTAAAAATCTACTCAATAGCAAGATCGAACGAACAATCTACTGTAGGCACAAAATCGCCAGCAAGTTCTCAAATAGGCAAAATTCGATCCAGTAACCTTACTATCTGTATAAACAATATAATTCCCTAGACTTATAACGGCTCCAAAATTGGCGCCACCGAACCACTCTAACATCCCCTTATCACCATTAAAGAACATCGCACCCGTAAATCACCTTACAAGCACGGACACTCTATCACCAACAACAACAATAATAAACAAACAAATACTCCAAAGACATCAAAGGTTATACCATTAACCAATAGAATGCAAAAAAACAAACTCCTAACCAATCAGACGCAAGAGAAGCTGCCATTCTAAGAACACTCCCACGGCGATTAAGTATTTTATCTTTATAACCACACCTCTTCAACTCCCTTTCCTTCATATTTGGTATCAATCATCCTATATTGCCATTGTCTCCTTCAATCTACACCCCTACTACCTCATCACCCATTAACCCTTTAGCATTTAAACCGGCCATATCCGGCCAGAATTCTCTCACCTTTTTCTGTTCAAACCGTTTTTCTGTAACCGTTTTAGGTATTGTTCTCAAAATAAACAATATCAAAATCTCAAAGATTCGATCATTTAATCTAATCTGGCCGAGTTTACACTCGCAAGTTAGAAGAAGCAGGACCGCCCCTAGGAGCATTGGATTTGGTGTACTTCATATTTGTTTCGGTTGCTGAATACAATCAGGGGTCACTGCTTCTCCTGAGATCAATATTTCTCTTCTAACTCGAGCGGCAGCGCCTTTCCGTTGTCAATTTGCATTGATCATCTGCAAAGCCGCATTGTTCTCAGAACTACTACACCAGTCTTTCGATGCGTGCAGCTGGAACTTCTGCTACACATCAATAATGTGTGAGATGATTATGTGAAGCAATGTGTTTACCGCGAAAATATAATGGTAAACATAGAGCAATGTAAATGCTAAAGGGTTAAGCATGTATCACCCAGCGTTTATCTCTCAAAATATCTTTAAATTCACTTGTCCGTCTGTAATTTTACAATATTGTGCACAGCTCTTTCATCCTAACGCCTGTATACTTATATCTATACATTTGTTTTACTTTATTTTGTATCCTCATTCTCTACATTTTACTTTCAATTCTTATTTTATCTCATTTTTATGGTCTCACATATTACTATTTTCCATGTTATTTTTTCGTACCATTATCTTACTATCCTTCATTTCATCTTGCTATTGTTCATGTTATTTTTCATATCATTATCTGCGCAACCCGGTATAAATGCGCTGTACCAACAATACCGAACTAGTATTTTGATAATTTGGTTGGTGGTACCTGTACTTAAAATCGATTGTCAAAGTAGCACTACAGATAGCGATTTTTAGACACATCAGCCCAATGAAACATTTAATACTTGGAATAAACCCTGCTGTATAGCTGGTCTGTGTTATTCTTCACTCCTTTATTATATATATGTGTGTGTGTGTGTGTGTGTGTGTGTGTGTGTGTGTGTGTGTGTGTGTGTGTGTGTGTGTGTGTGTGTGTGTGTGTGTGTGTGTGTGTGTGTGTGTGTGTGTGTGTGTGTGTGTGTGTGTGTGTGTGTGTGTGTGTGCGTGTGTGTGTGTGTGCGTGCGTGCGTGCGTGCGTGCGTGCATGTATGTATGTTATTCAGTTGAAGAGAATTGGTTGATCATAAATCTCGACTTTTTCTTAAACTTGAAGCACTCCACGGTTTGTATTTCTTAAGATTTTCTCCGTAAGGTATCGCCTAGAGTTTTGGTATAAATAAGGGAGACGGTTTTATTCGAAAATCTTCATTTTATTATCTAGTTCATTATACGTATTTCAAAGGTGCAAGATAGTTATATAATAACCGCCTTACACATTCTCTTCAGACGAATCGAGATGTATTTTTCCTTTGATATGCCACTGATATGAGTGCTGCACGGCGAGGTTAACGACACGCTGGACCAGTGGCATATCAATGGAAAAATACATCTCGATTCGTCTGAAGAAAAGTGTAAGGTAGTTATTATATACCTTACATCTTTGAAATACGTATAACGAACTAGATAATAAAATCAAGATATACTAATAAAACCGTCTTTCCTATATATATTAAATATGCTAGCAGAAAAACCACCCTTCGGGTGGTTTTCTGCTAGCATGTGTAGTGTGTATATTGATATTATACGCAAGTATATATATACATGTAGATATGATACGTCAAATAAAATCGTAATTGACAATATACACAGAAATTGAATGAAGACCGTGTTACACTGTCTTATTTAATCAGTAATGTAATCCATGATAGATTTAAAAAAAGACGATATTATATCTAAACTGCATTAGGAGAAAATTAGTGACGAAAATATATGAATACTTATTTAAGCGATCACCACGGGAAGGGTTGACATTTGAAAATTTTAAAGAAGTGAATCTTTAAATAAATAATAAAATGTATTTAATGAACAGCCACGAAATTTAGTAGATAAATTATGTAATATTCATTCATTATTTATTCAAAGTAATTCAACTTATTTTACTAATGGGATAAACAATTATAAACCGTACGCAGTCCCGCGCTTCTTACTTTATTATAGTTTAGATATATATGTATGTATATATATATATATATATATATATGTGTGTGTGTGTGTGTGTGTGTGTGTGTCGCGGGTTCAATCGGGGGTAACCACAATAAATCAGGTACTCAATACATAGTAGAGTATATAATGTTTAATATAGAAATGGCTTCTACAGGACAAGAACTGTTTCATTCGAATGAAATCATCAGGAAAGCTTTCCTGGTGATTTCCTTTGAATGAAACAGTTCTAGTCCTTTAGAAGCCATTTCTATATTAAACAATATATGTGTGTGTGTGTGTGTGTGTGTGTGTGTGTGTGTGTGTGTGTGTGTGTGTGTGTGTGTGCGTGCGTGTGTGTGTGTGTGTGTGTGTGTGTGTGCGTGTGTGAATAGGGAGAAAACAACGATTATTAGGAAGAAACATTTTTTTTTTTCCTTTATTTTTTTCTCTTTTTTCTGGGTTAGAAAATGTTTAAAACAAAATATTTTACTTTGTGAGAAGTGTTAAGGTATTAGTTAATTTATTTATTAATTAACAATACCATTGATTTATTTATTTATTAATTTATTTATTTAAAAATTGTCAATTACCGGTTTCAGCATTTTATGCATTATCAAATTATGTGAGTGGGAGAGAAAAAAAAAAGGGGGGGGGGGGGATTTGTATTGGTATAAAGTGTAGGAGAGAAGATAAGGTGATGTTGAACATGTTATTGAAATGGGAAAGAATAATATTATTTACAAACAAGGTTTTTGAAGTCAAAAAAAGGGGGTGATGTGGAACATGATAAGGTAAGGGGTAAGAAAGAATAATATTATTTATAGGCATAGTTCTTGAGGATAAGCAGTCCAAAAAATGTTATTATGGCAGGAGCGCTTAGAGAAGTTGATCGATGATGAAGGCAAATGGTAGTCTGGGTTTGGATATGTTTTCCCTTTTTAGAGAGTTAATATGCAGGGGGAGGTAATTCAGGGTGGTCGGGTAAGAGAAAGAGAGGAGAGGTGTAATTCATTTATATAAGAAAAAGAATTAGGTAGGGTGTAAGGCAGGTAACTCTTTAGAGAACGTAGGAATTTTGGGCTATGGTTCATTGTTCGTTCCAGCTTTAGTTTAGTCCGAAGTTTAGTCCATTAAGTAGAAGTTGGAATTTGTTAATGAAGTACGTTTCCTTATTAGTACGATGGATGAAAGAAGCGTTGTCTATGAATTTGTAAATGGGGAAAATTTTAAATTTTGGTTGTTGGTTAGGTGCACAATTGGCGATATGTTCACTAAAAGCAATATTTCTGTATTCCTGTATTTTGATTTGTGATCTATGGACGGTCATACGTTGTCGGAGGTTGTTTTTTGTATGTCCTATGTAGTGCTCTCGATAACCTGAGCAGGTCAAAACATAGATTAGGTTTTCAGATGCACATGTGAAGTTGTATTTAATTGTGAAATGTTGTCCTTGTTTAAAGTGGAATGTTGAACCTTCTATTAGATTTATAGTTGGGCCTTCCGCATTTTTTTTACTGTAGGGTTCATTGTGAGGGTTGGTTGGATTTCGGCTTGTGTGAGGATGTTTTTTATGGATTTAGGTTGTCTTTTGCTCTTTATGATGTTGTGTGTTTGGAGGATTTTGTTCATTCTTGGGTCTCTTTTTAGCAAAGGAATGTTCTGGGGGATGGTGTCGAATGCCTCATTGTTGAGGGGGTTGTGTGTGGAGATGTATGGTAGAGTTTTCTGTTTCGGTTCATTCCTGGGTTTGGGGTGTCTGAGTTCCTGGATGTTGAGTTTATAATATATATATATACATGTATGTGTATGTATATGTATATATATGCAAATAAAAATACATGCATACATACGTATATATATAAACGCGTGGGTGTATGTGTGCGTATGCTAATACTGTTTCGGTTGAAATCATGAAGGAATATATATAGATACATGAATACATGTACTGTATGGGTATGTGTGCGAGTGTTTGTAAAAATGGAGAGAAACCTCCACACACAGTAATATTTAATGACACACATCTCGTGTGAACATATATTCCAAATATTATTTGCAACCTAAATATTTCAGCGTGTAATTTTATCCAGTTGAAAATCTTTCGAAGAATTTTATAAGAAATACTACTATTGTTAATTAGCAAGAGTTAATTATGGTGGTGGGAGTGGGGTTTACTGGTATTATGTAATGGCTTAGTGACGAATTGACAGAGTCGTTAGAACCTCGGATTCCTTCCGACTCTCTGCATTCATGCATTCACTGAGTTCAAATCCAACCAAGGTCAATTTTGCCTTTCATCCTTTCGAGATCAATAAAAGAAAGTGCTTCTCCAGTACAGGTATCCATTCTTTCTCTATATCGCTTTCTCATCACCACCTCTCTCTCTCGCTCTCTTTCTCTCTCTCTCTCTCTCTCTCTCTCTCTCTCTCTCTCTCTCTCTCTCTCTCTCTCTCTCTCTCTCTCTCTCTCTTCTCTCTCTCTATCCTTTCTGGAAGAAATCGACTGTGTTCAAGCCTGGAGAGGGGCTGGGCACCACCAAGTTTAAAATATCAAAGGAACATCGTATGTTACTATGGCACCACTACGGCTCTACCAGGAGTTACGGGTCTATACATACACAGTATGGCTTAGTCCATAAAACAAATACAAAACTCAATCTATCTTCTTGTGAGTACAAATGTGTTATCATTTTACAATTTAAAGTATGAATAATACATAAATTGATCCAAACATCATATTTGTGTAGTCATTGCTACCCCAGTGGTACGAGCTCCAACAGTGTGTGAGAACGCCAAACACCAAGGGCAAGTACCCTCGTGGTCCTAGCGGACAAAATGGAAATAATTTTACCCTGGAGGATAGCGAAGGAGACACGTTAAAAGAGCCATTCTTGTGGGTGGCTAACTCCACTCCGATAGAGTACGTAGAATTTTCCACAGATACAGGTTCAATGACAGAGCCACCGGAAAACAGTCGAATCTTCTACAGTTTGCTATCTTCAGCTTGTTGGGTCTGTCCTCGAATGCACCAGATTGCCACTGGATAAAGGGACGGTACATGTTGCATCTCAGAATGGGAAGATCGTGATGCCATCTAGCATTTTTCTTTACCCTAGGTTCAATCCTATCGGTTAGCTACGAAGGTTATCAAGCAGCATCCAAGCCATACTTAATAATCTCTCTGAGATCGGCATGGCATAGGAGGCTACCGGCAATATGACGGCATGGCGGTGAGTGAAAGCCAAAAACCGTCCTAGGTGGATCCACAACGGCATTTGTATTGCTTGCAGATTCAGAGACCGAGCCTGAAGGAAACACCGATGCGCAAACATTCGCTGTTTCGCTGATTACCTTTTAGCCAGGCATCGCTATGGAGTTGGGAGAAAGATCAGAAACATGCCTGCCGGTGTTGGTCAAGCAGGCTCATAAGGCTGTCTGAATCTTTGTCGCACTGGATTACATCCTATTTGCGCTGGAGTGAATGGACGTCCACAGAAAGGAGGAGGAGATTGTACGCCCGCAGAGTGGATGTCGAGCTGATGCCAAGTCGTATTGGCTGCCTCGAGTTTCCTGTTATTACACACACACACACACACAAAACACACACACACACACAAAACACACACACACACACACACACACACACACACACACACACACACACACACATATATACACATACACACACACACACACACATATATATATATATATATATATATATATATATATATATATATATATATATATATATATATATATTAGGTTATGCAAGAAATGCTTAGGATTATCCTGAATGCAGTAATGGTTAATTACTACACTGGATAGGGTTGACGTACGGTGAGGGGTTACTCATCGAGTTATGGAAGAATAGTTGAAGAAACTCAATTCCTGATCCTTCTGTATTCTGGAGTGTAGATAAAGAATGAATAATAACAGGTAGACATCATAAAAAGGTAATTTATTCCGTGTGCTTACAAATGTTTCCACGGTGGTTATACAGCCTAGTTATGCTATGTGCAAATTTATAACTATTTGCAAAACTCAATTATCAAATGCTGTTACCACTGTTTCCTCAGAGCAGAATGGTTAAAATGTAAAATGTAAATACCCTTAAGTGAGGTTATAAAGGAAGAGAGAAAGAAGGGGAGAGGGAGAGAGAGAGAGATATGCAGGGGTTGGAGAAATGCGAGAGAGTGGTTTGTAGAATACAGATATCTTAATCAAAATGTTGTGGTAGGGTTTTATTATACTGGTTACTCTCAAAGCGACAACCAAAGGTTGGAATTATTTATTGCCACAGAAGGAAGGTTCATAGATGTGGAGAGGGAGGGAGGTGTACCTAGGGCGAGAGAGAGAGAGAGAAAGAGAGAGGAATGGAGAGAGAGGAAGAAATAGAGATAGAGAGGGGACAGACGAAAGCTATGGGATGGGTGTTCATCGAGTTCATAGTTGTAGGCTACAAAGTGCACTTAAGTATCCATTTATAATGATAAGCAGAATATTGTCTTGTAGTGTGGGGGTGGGGGATATAGTTAAGAAGTTGTTATTGAGAGAAAGTAGTTAGCGAGAAAGTAATGTTAAAGCTATGGGTTCGAATGTTAAGTTATTTTATAGTGAGAGAATTTAGCCTTTAGTTTGTGGTTACAGTATAATGATCGTTCGATTCTGTCATTTAGTAATTTATTTTGGGATTTTAAGATGTAAAAGAGTTCAAGGTTACATAACCTGCAGTACTTCAATCCACTCCGATATGCACTAACGCTGGAAAGTATATCCCATTTCAAGGTGAACTGTTGGTTGCGTTCACGGAGTTGCCAGGTCTTATTGACGAGCGTGGTCACAAAACGGTGATTAGGATGTTTAATTGAGAATCGATGACGATACCAGCGAGATTTAAAGGAGGTAGTGGTAGACCCGATGTAATACCATTTCTGGTCGTTCGATTCGACAGTGCATTGATAAACAATGTTGGACTTTAGGCATTTATTCTTCAATGGACATCTTTCAGGTAGGTGACAGTTACAGTTTTTATTGTGGGTAGCAGGTATACCGTGGATAGGTTGGGATAACAGTTCAGGTGGGTTGTGTAATACCCGTCTCCCATTTAGTGGTTGGGAGGCCGATACTACGTTATGCTCATCTGTTATTAAAATATTTTGTTTTGTAGTGTTGTTTAATTGCTTTAAGTTAAGTTTTTTTATGTATGCTTCAAGGTTTGGTGCAGTGGAGTATGATAGCTTAATAGTCTTAGAGTTCAGAATTTTATTGTATTTATGGGAACTAGGGAAATGCTTGTTGATTAACTTAAAGAATGAAAGAGATAGTTTTGTACTAATCGAAGCATTAAAAATGGAATTATACCAGATATACTTTCTACAACGTGATTTATTTGGTGATGATTTTCTATTATTAGTATGTCTGGTGGTACTGCGTGTGTGCGCTTGTATTTCTGTACCCCGGTTACGTATTCTTTGATTTCGTGTAGAGCTATGTGTGTTATGGAGATTCTTATCAATGTATTCTATTTTATCCACTAATATACACACCATCCCCCCACATCACCACCTTCTCCCTCCACCTTTCACACATACACATCCTCTCCCCTGTCCACCGCACCTCCGCACACACAGACACACAGTCCACAGACACACAGTCCACACCACATACAGACCCTTTCTTTACTTGTCATCCTACTCTACTACTATCTTTTCCCCCTGCCTTGACCCTCTGACCACTTCCTGTTGTATGTGCACCCCACATCTCTCCACTTCTGCACTACCACACCAGGATTTCACACCATCGGTCATCGTTCCAGCTATCCATTCTACGGCACGTGAAATGTCTAATCTTGTCTCACACTCCATGGAAATACCTTAGGAACATACACACGAACAAACACTTACATTATTTTCGTATCCCCACATACACACACTCAGCCTCCAGACTCCACGCGCCCCCCTCCCCTATCCCTCTCCATACACACGCACGCACACACCGACTTACATCCCACCCCATGTACACACCGGTTTCTCTTTTACCTGAACATGGAACCTCGTTCTTCCCCCAACTCTCACATTCACATACACACACACATACGTACACTTACACCCATACACAAACACCACCTTCAGCCCTCCCCCTCGGACCCCCCGCCTCCCTCTCCTCTCTGCAGCCCCCCTCCACCCACCACCACCCCTACACGCCTCACACCCTTTCACCTCTTGTTTATTTTTATTTTTATTTGTACTTTTAAAAATATTTCCTTTACTCTCTAAAAAAATTGTTTTCCCTCCCTTTTCTCCTCCCCCCTCCTTTTTAAATGTCTTTCCTCCACTCCCCCCACACACCCTCGGAACTCTCTTCCTACCCACTCACTGTTCTCCTGGTGAAGGGCTTATGCCCGAAACGTCGTCCCCCACCCCCCGCTCTCAAGCGTGAAATTAAAAACAATATCATTTCTACTGCCTCTGTTTATTGTTCTCTGTTCATTTATAACACTATATATATATATATATATATTACACTATATATATATATATTGCACTATATATATATATATTGCACTATATATATATATATATTATTTATTTATTACAAGCACAGATTAAATATTTAAGCAAATATTTCCAGTATCTTGAAGATGGTGTATTTTGCATCGATATCATTGTATTATATATTCCTATGGAATCTATGAAGATAAAAAACCTAATTAGATATGAGGTTAATTGATGGAAGACCTCGCCATCTATAGTATGTGTATACATTTGTAATGCATTATGACTTATTTATTTAGTTTCTATTAAATATTGAAGATGTGAAACCTAAACGTCAATTTTCTGTTGTTTGGAGAGTATCTGAGCAACTTTGTTTAGTGTGTTTGACGTAGATGTTGATCTTTTTGTCGCGAAAAATTATTTTCTGTCCCTTTCTCGTTTGTGCGCTGTTGTATCCCCATTTTTACGTTCTCTTGCAGAATATATCCTGTTATTTCACAATACTACATCTGTAATATTTGTTCAGTAAGGAAGAAGGAACAAAACTTACTCTACCTATCTAATATATATTTGTGAAATGGGCGGTGGTTGAAATTCAGATGTGCACGGTTAAATGGTAGTAGACGTGGTCGGACTGACATGAAAATTTACACACCTATGTAAAAAGTGCCAAGGAAACAAATAGATGAGGTTTCAAATCTCTAACTTGGAAAATCTGGTCCCTGGGGCCCCAAAACTATCGCGTTCGGTGAGTTATTTCCCCCTGTTCTAATACTTTTGTCTTATTTACAATTTCATACAAATAAAGCAGTAAATAAAGGATTATGAGTTCATGCAGTTGACTTATCTTTCGTCACTATATATATATATAATATGAAAACGCTATAATAAAAAAAAATATCAACTGTAATATATGTATGCATGTATTTATGTGTTTATATGAGCGGGGATATGCAAGTAAATCTTACTTTGTGGACAGCTTATCCTTAGCATAATATCCATGCTAGAACAGCATATATTTGAAAGTTTTCAGGGAGTTGAATTACTGATTTTGGATCGGCAGCTTTAGCTTTGAAAAAATGAAATGTGCAGTGTAAACATTTTTTATTATTCCTCCGGGGATGAATCTTCTCTGCATTTTTCCATCTCTTTCTTTCTCTCTGGAAGAAATCAGCCGTAGTAAGACCTAAAAAAATGGTTAGATACACCATGACGCACCGTGCATCACGGTGGAGTTGAAAAGCAGACTCAGAACATGGTGTTGTGTGGGGGTGGCTCGCAGCCCAATGTTTCAGGGGGAGCAAAAGAAGAAGAAGAAGAAGAAGAAGAAGAAGAAGAAGAAGAAGAAGAAGAAGAAGAAGAAGAAGAAGAAGAAGAAGAAGAAGAAGAAGAAGAAGAAGAAGAAGAAGAAGAAGAATCCTATCAAATATGAAGGTTTAGTAGAAACAATTCATGTATAGTTTTGTACTTTTCTTTTTGTCATTCATATATAAACAAATCTACTATATAAATTGGAAGTGGTCGGACGTTGTATATGCAGGTGTAGTCGGAATGCAGCGAAAATTTACACAGGTATGCAGAATGACCCGAGGTCAAGCTACAATCTTCCATGGTTACGGAGAAAATCGATGAAACAGGAATTTCCCATTCAAATTGAACTGAGAGTAATCTGTGAACGCAGAAGTAATTATTTCGAGAAACGTTGCAACCGAACGAAAACAGGAAGACGATATTTTGGTTCGTGAAGACGTTCCCTGGCAATGAACGGGAAAAAGTGAGGATAATACGTCGTTATGTGGAGAGTGAAGAACAATTTCATGCAAAGACAAGACCAAGTTTATGGTATAAATGGAGTCGTTAGACTAATATTCTATTTAAAATAACAGAATGATTTCCAGCCCCGGAGTTTAAGAATGATGTAAATAAAATTGAAAACGAAAATGACAGAGGTTATTAAAATAGTAAAAGTAAATAGTGAAGATTTAGGCCAGTACATACGTATGCCCCGACGGACATACACATACATACGCACACACAAATACATACACACCCACACACACACACACGCACACACACGAATGCACGCGCGTATGTGTAAACCTTATGCATTTCTACAGTATTTTCCCCAAACTTAAGACATAGGTTACTTATGTACTCCGGATGGTCATGGGCACTGTCATTTTTCCAGATATTGATTATCCCTTTAACCACTTTAACCACTTCCTTGGAGTCGACTGAAGCACTGCAGTGCAATGCAACAAAACATCATAACTTCTGGAGTTCGCAACCGATTTTCACAAAACTTGACACATGGGCTACGTTTGTCCTACAGATGAATGTGAACTCTCAGAGTTGGCACATATTGGGTAGGGGACCCCTGGGGCAGGAACCCCCTTTTTGAAAAAGCCGATGATTTTGTAAAAGTATAGTTTTCGAAGCAGCACTGAAGTATTGACATAAATGGTATACACAATTGCTATTTAATATCCGAGCAACGCAGGGTACCTCTGCTAGTATTTATATATAACGTTATTGGACGTATTTTAGCTCATATCATTATCGCTTGATACATTGTTGTAAATAGATAAATAGATAGGTAGATAAAGGAATAAATAAATATGAAACAGTATTTCACCATGAATAGATATGTGTATGAATGTAATATATGTATGTATGTATGTACGTACGTATGTATGTATGTATGTATGTATGTATGTATGTATGTATGTATGTATGTATGTATGTATGTATGTATGTATGTATGTATGTCTATGTGTGTATGTATGTATATATGCATGTATGTATGTATTTATGTGTATATGTATTTATGTATGTATTTATTTATGCATGTATGTATGTATTTATGTATGTATGTATTTATTTATGCATGTATGTATATATCTATGTATGTATGTATTTATGTATGTATGTATGTATGTATGTATATATGTATGTGTGTACACTCGTTCAGCGCATCGGTAGGGCTTCTCCTACATGGATATAAAGTAGTGGCCGTACTCGAAAACGAGTTGGCAGCCACCATGTATGTATGTATGTATTTATGTATGTATATATGTACGTATTTATGTATATATATATATATGTATTTATTTATGTATGTATGTTCTTCTGGTTTTATAATTTCACAAATTTTTAAAACCAAAAGAACATACATACATAAATATATATGTAATTATGCATGTATTTATGAATATCTGTATGTATGTAGTGTACACATTCAATTTGAATACATTCAATATAAATGTAAAGTATATAATTGTGTTTCTTTTGCAGTAGCAATTACAGAAACATTAAAAAAATTCAACTGAAAGAATGAAATACTTAAATTTCAGAAAGTTAAACAATATTTTCAATAAATCTAAAGATAAGACTTTGTTTACCTATAACTTTATTATTACTTCATATTTATAATTAAATTTTACCTAGATACATTTTAAAAATGTAGATTACAAGAATATTGATGGAATTTAAAAGAAAGTGCTTAAATTCTTGTATTTCTTTCGCAATTCATAACTATAGAAATAACAACAGGTTACTGTTAGACGGGTGGGTATGATTTAATGGAGATTTTGCTGCTAATTTTAGCAATGTAGCTACCATGCCGGGGTCTTCCTCGTTTGCTCATTCACCCACACACACACACACACACACACACACAAAAACACACACAAACACACACATACACACACACATACACACACACACACACACATACACACACCTACACACACCACACACGTATATATATATATATTTATACATGTGTGTGTGAGAGAGAGATAGAGATAGTGAGAGAGAGAGAGAGAGAGAGAGAGAGAGAGAGAGAGAGAGAGGGAGAGAGAGAGAGAGAGAGAGCAAACGAGGAAGACCCCTGCACGGTAGTTGCACTGCTAAAACACACACACACGCACACATATATGTGTGTGTGTGTGTGTAAAATAAGTAGAATCGAAGTCAATGTTGCAGAGTATGTAGAAACGTTATTGGCATATTACAATTGTTTCAATATCGATCAGCTCAGAGTACGAGTTTATATATGCCAAGACGCATACACTTATTAATGTTTTTTTGTTAGGGGAGAGGGAGTAGGCAAACGAATAAATATAGATTTACATTTAAAGACCAGAGAAAGGGCAAAAGATAAAAAATAAAGGATAAAAGATTAACAAGAATAATCCATATTATAATAAGTGCGCTGTCTTCCTCTCTGTCAGTCCGTCCCTCCATCACGCTCACTTTTATGGAGCCTCAAGCGAGAGATATGTACATAGATAGAGAGAAAAGGAAACGCCGTGTGTTTTCGAGGTGACAGAAAGAGATAGATAAACAGAAAGTTACGCCGTCACCCTCGTCTATATAGAGAGAGGGGAGCGCCAAGCGAAAGAGATGTACATAGATAGAGAGAGCAAAGGAACGCCATTTGTTTAGAGAGAGAGTGTGTGAGTTACACAAAGATGGAAAAGACGATGTCGCAATCAAAGAATTTTTTTTTTTTTCCATGTGAAAAAATTATTTTCTCTATTTTGATCTGTGAACATGTCACAGATATCTCAGTAGCTTTTGAAAATGCCAGACAGTGCTGTTTCAAGATTCTTTAATTTCTCATCAGTGACATTCATTCAACTAGTACTGAGGTGAAAATCAACTAGAACCCTTATAGATTTTGCCTGATAAACATTTGCTGGCGATGATGCTCATTACATATAGTGCAAACTTGCCTGGTTATAAATAATTGGTAGTAGCACTAAAACAACGTTGTTCTATATATATATATATATTTAGTGCGCAGGTGAAATTCCAGAATAACAAGATGCACTACTTAACCATAACAAATTGATATTTAAACTCTACTTCGGTAATGAGTACTCTTTTCTATTGTCCATCGTCTACATGCAGATATATTGTCTAAATTCCAATGCAAAAGTATTATGTCTCTGTTAGAAACCGGCTTTCTCTCTCCCCCTCTGTTAATGAGAAATTAAAAAAAAAGAATATACATACATGCATCAATCCATACATACATGGTGGCTGCCAACTCGTTTTCGAGTACGGCCACTACTTTATATCCATGTAGGAGAACCCCTACCGATGCGCTGAACGAGTGTGACTTTTTAGTCCAGCCAGCGACTTGAAAACTCTGGTAGAAACACTACACTTGTGACAATTATTGACACATAGTGCTGGGCCCATGGTACCATGTGACGACAAGTGCAGAGAGATCTCCAGATATAAAGCAATGCCTGTGCCGTGAAGCTTTTATAGTGAGCAAAGGCACTGCACAAAGCCAGTCCAACTCTCTTAACCAAGATGATATTTACCAAAAAGAAGAACAAGTCAACATCATTGGATACCATCAGGGTTGCAGGTGTTATATCAGAGTTTTCCTTCTCCTAGAATTCTGCCTTGACAAAGGCTAAGGGGTCATCTCTCCCGGTGATTTTGGATGGCCATTGACTCTTAAGAGCTCCTTTGCCCTTTGACAGGTTTTGTTTTTAGTCCTGCAGGATGTCCAAAGTCACCCTCCTCACCAAGAAACCTTGGTGGGGTTGCCAGTTTAGTCGCCAACGACCCGACCATACATACATACATACATACATACATACATACATACATACATACATACATACATACATACATACATACATACATACATACATACATCACCGACAGTAATGCCACAACTACCAGCCGTGCTGAATAACTGGATATTCCTCTAACTATTACTACTGAAGACACCTTCGTAGAGATATCCGACTAAATACATAATTCATAGTACAAAGATGTGCTACAAACATCATAACCGGACACAACAACTTACCGAGCACAAGTAACGGGAACAATTTACCAAGAAAAGATAAACAAAATTAATTTAGTTGTAGCTACAGAAGGAACAGAAATTATAAATCGCATTTCTCTTGGAGTTACGAACTTAATGATGATTTATTTAATTGTTATAAAATGGCAAAAAAATCCCTCTGTTGGCTATATGAACAGAATGAAGCTACACTGGGACGAGATACATCCAGAGCTAAATCACTTCACAGCCAAACAATTAAGCCAAAAAGCGACCTTTGTTGAACGTAAAAATAACATAAATATTATTAATTATAAGTCTCCCAGAACAAACATGAAATCAACAGCACGTGCTACAGGTCGCCATGCTACTAGACTTTCTAGCAGCCAGGATGAACAGTTTCTTGAAACAACTATGCCGATAATAAATTTGATACCACGTGTACCATCTGAGTCTGCCTCAACTGCTATGGAAAACACTATCGATAATAATAATCAAAAGTACAAACAATTGAAATTATTCCTCAACGAAATCTTGCAGAGAGAAATTAATTCATGTATAAACATTTCTCTTGCTGAACGTAATAAAACAACAATATTAAACAAAATAAAACCAAATAATGAAATCTTACGTGCTATTGACGAAATAGAGGATGGATATTTACGACGAGTTAAGACCCCCACACGTTGTCAAATTAACGCCTGTTTATATGCCCTAGCAACGACAGTGAAGCATTATCTTGATGATAGAAGAGATTAACAAGAACAAAACACCACCAGCAATACCGCAGCAAATCCGTGGATGAAAAACTGCATGCTTATCAGAAAAACATCATGCATGGATACGTTGCCAGTAAGCCACAGAGTGAGAGTAATAAAGCAAAGTAGTCTATCTTGGACTAAAAACCGGTATATTGGCTCCCACTTTGGAGGATATGCTTTTGCAATCCAAGAACAGGAATTCAACACAAAATACCTGATTCAGAAAAGAGATAGGAATGCAGGCAAAACACTTAGATGTGACAAATAGTGCAGACTCTGCAGAATTAACATCGAAAATGTCACTCATGCCATAAGCAGCTGTCTAAATATGTCATCACGGTACTATCTACCTATGAGGCATGATGAAGTGGCCAAACACTATACAATGCAATCCGTAGAAAAGATAGCCCCGACAATAAACCCATTACAGCAATATGGAAGACATAAATCTTGAGAAGCTGAGCTTCACAGAAACAGAAAGAACACGACTAGTTAGGAAATTACAAGTACAATCCATTAATGGAACAGTAAAAAATATGTAAAACATTCCAAAAATTCTGCATCTAATAACTGCATGTACACATGTACAGATACAAAGCATATGCACATGCACACATATAACTCAAAACATCCACATTCACACATGCAATAACATCCATACCTACACATGCATGCATGCAAACATCATACATATATACCAAGTTGATGTCTAAATTCCACTGAAATAGTCTTGTGTCTATGTTAGAAACCGACTCTCTATTGGTAAACATTTATAAAATAATTGTTTCTACTTTTGGCACAAGGCCAGCAATTATCCCAGTGCATTACTGGTGCTTTATTTTATCGACTCCATAAGGATGAAAGGCAAAGTTAACCTAGCGGGATTTGAACGCAGTACGTAAAGGGCCATAACTCTATGCTTAAAGATTTCTTTCACTCAAATATATTTTGGGATTTAAGTGATCATTTTATTCTATTGTTTAATCTCATTAGTATCATTATGTGTTTAGTCCGATAGTCATCTGAGGAATGCATTTATCTATTGTGCTGTAGTTTATATCAAAAGCAATTAGATGCCAGTACGTTGAATGGGATGCATTTATGTAGTTTTTGTTCGCTATTTTAGCGGAAAATAGTGTTAGTTATAATGAATTCAAACTTCAAACAAGGTTCCCGAAGTATTCATCGAGCTGCTTTGCATTCAACTACTAATCTCTTGAGGCGACGAATTGGCAGAGTCGTTAGAACGTTGGATAGAATGCTGTATGGTATTCGTTCCGGCTCTCAGATATCTGAGTTCAAATCCCGCAGATGTCAACTTTGCGTTTCATCCTTTCGAGGTCGATAAAAAAAAGTACCAGTCAAGTACTGGGGTGGATTCTTCCTCTATATCTCTTTCTCATTTCCTCTCTCTCACTTTCTATCTTTCTCTGGAAGAAATCTGTTGTACTCAGGCCTGGAGACGGATGGGATCCGCCAACCTTAAAAATGCCGAAGAAACGCCGTATGTCAATACGGCACCTCTACGACAATATCAGGTGTTACGGGACCATACACATACATACCAATCTCTACCAGTGTTATTTGGCCATTATCTGTGGTTCTTACCAACACGAATATTAAAGTTCTCAGGTTGAAGAATCCGTTTTGCCATGTGGGAGCCAGGAACATTAGTCCTAAGTAAACTTGCTCATGCGTGAATGTAGCTGTTACTTCAATCAATAAGTAACCATCTTACATCCAGTGCCAACGAGCAAGTGCTAGACTAATGGTATCTAAAATACAGTAACCGCTGCCGCCATCACTTACACAGTATCGCTGTTGAACTTGTCAAATTGAAAAAAGGAACAAGAAAAGAAAACAAACGAAAGGATACATAGAAGAAAATAAAATTAAAATTGTTTTTGGTTGGTGGTCTATTGCGATGACCAGACACACCATCTTCGCTTCCAGCATCTTGGTTTCAACGCACAAAAGTATAACAACAGTGAGAGATACGTTCTCGTGATATTGACTTCTGGGTACCCAGTCTGTTGAGATTTACCTGTCAAAGTACTTGTCTACCAATCACTGGTTTCATTCGCCAGGGTTACGAAAACTACTGTCGAAGATCTCCCCCCAAAAAACATCTACTCACGTCTGCGTATGAGACCCTCATCGAGCAGGTTTTGACGAGGCGATTTCCGTAGTCAAGATGAGGATAGAGTTTTTACTACAACATAACTTTCTCCTGGGCCAGGAAGATCGGTGAAGAGAAGAATATTACGTATGTCACATCAACTGCTGAAAAAAACCATTCCTCCAGAACCATTGAGATTGCATTGTATATTATAGTTCTAGTTAGACTATATTCGTATAATATAGTCTAACTAGAACTATAATATACAATACAATCTCAAGGACTCTGGAGAAATGGTTCTTTTCAGCAGTTGATGTGACATACGTAATGTGCTCTTCACTGAATAGTTGGAACGTCTTTGATCAGAGATGACTTGAGGCTTTAATTAAATAACGTAACAACTTAATCATTTTTCAATTTATTAAGACATTTTTTTATGTACGGTATTTAATATATATATATATATCCACAGACACTTCATTTATCCCAATTCATGCCATGGGCTTAATTGAGTTATTTACCTTTAGTTTTATTACAAGTATCATTCAGTGCATCAGTAAATCATATACATCAAAAGGTTATATACATCAAATAAAAATCCTTATTTAGACACGAAATGTTTAGACAAGTGTCATAAAGTGATATTAATTATCAGTGAATCCCAGATCACAGCAAGATTTAGTTGTTCTAACAGATTTGTTTCAGTTGGTTACACTTGAGAAAAGACAGAAATCTCTTAAATTCCACAGTGCTTTCGTCTACTTATATATGTAGAACCACGAATGGCCTTAGTGCTAGAAAACCAGATGTGGGAGCTGGTTAGTGGTTCATATTTTGTCACGAACACTGTATTGTACCCATGGTCGAAACCTTTCGGGGTCGATAAATAAAATACTAACCTATGGCAGTACATTGACAGAGTCATTAGAGTGTCGGACGAAACACCTGAGCACAGCCGATTTCTTCCAGAGAAGACGACAGAGTGATAGAGAAGAAGTAAGAAAGAGGTATAGGGGAATCGATCGAAGTACAGGACAGGTACTTTATCGATCGATCTCGAAATGATGAAATGCAAAGTCAACTTCGTGAGAATTTGAACTCAGAGCGAAGAGAGCCGGAACGATTACCGCAAAGTATTCTATCCGACGTTCTAACGGCTCTGACAATTCACCGTCCTGCCCAATTATATACATAATAACCAAATACTAAATATCATTGAGCATGAATAAAATAACGGATTTGTTAGAGAACGAAAAATGCAGTTTAGCTTCACGCACAACAAGATTTTAGCGGCTGAAAATCAGTTCAGATCAAATATATCAACTTCTAATCTAACGAAATCATTTTGAAGGATACCTCAAATTACTATAATAAAGCCTTAAATCGATGTCGTTTTTCCCATCAAAGTACAAAACACCATCACCAACTCACAACTATACACCCGTTGAAATAGCGATATTGTATAATTAGGTGCTATATCTAGTCAACAAATTTATATTTTGATAAAA
The DNA here is from genome assembly GCA_964016885.1 of Eledone cirrhosa. Lineage (NCBI taxonomy): Eukaryota > Metazoa > Mollusca > Cephalopoda > Octopoda > Eledonidae > Eledone > Eledone cirrhosa. The sequence goes on from OZ024741.1 coordinate 87,618,276, forward strand.
CATTTTTAAAAATCTCCAACGAAATATTTCCCTAATCACAAACACCATAAGTTTTCATAAGAAGAAATTGAACATGTTACCTTGAACATTTCTTTCTCTGTGGCACAAAACTTGAAGCTGAATTCTTCAATCAATCCAAATTAAACTCTCTTTCTTCCAGTAACAACATTCTAACTTACAATTATATTCACCGAAAGTGTTAACTTAAATAACTGGTATTATTGGGTGATTAAAATCCAACACAACCTCTAAATTGTTTATCAATTTAACAGTTAATTCATTTCAATTAAGATTTGGTTAGCTTGCTAATCAGCTTGCTAATAAGCTTGCTAATCAGCTTTCGCCATTATAATAGAAGCTCTAACATTTATCTTTCTTTGAAATATATATATGGAAATTGAGGGCACCGAATTGAGCCACGCGCCGCTGTAGAGCTGAGAAGAGGAGCGGAGGCAGGTGAGGTGGTGTTGGTCCAAGCCGGATTCGATCCGCCTGATAGAGGTCCTGCAATTGATGTCATCCCAATTACGTTGGACCGTGGTATACTAGGGGATAGAGAGGCCTTCGCCTGTCCATCTCGGGAGCCAGCTCAGGTTCGGCTTTCTGGCTGAGACCTCGCTGACGAGAGAGCGACAAGAGGAGATAGAGGGGAGGTAGGCAGATAAAGTTAGGTCCGAAGCTGACGGAAGCCAAGGCCACCGAAGCTCGCTGGGAGTTTCACCTGTTGCCAGCTTGCGCTGTCGAAACTGACATTGCAGATGAGATCCGCAGAGCGTTGAATGGTGATATATTTTAATTTTATTCTTTACTGGCTATGTTGTTTTTTTATTGCTATTTCACATCACCACTTGATTTTATTTTGTTTTGTTTGGGTTTTTATTTTATTTTATTTGTCTTTATATTTGACATTATATCCCTTCCCCTACCTGTCATTCCCCAACTCTTCTCCCTCCATTCTTTCTCATCTTTCCCTCTCTTTTTTCTTCTCTCGTATTATTACTATCCTTTTCCTCTGTTTTCCATTCATTGTTATACCCTATCCTTACATATCACCCCTACCGTCTATCAACCACCCCCTAACACTTCTCTACTCTGTCTACTATTAAATTGATCAACACCTCATACCATCCCCTCCCGCTGGTTTTTCTTCTTTTCTTCATTTACCCTCTTCCATTTCGTTCTCCTTTTATCTCCTCTCCTCTCTTCTACTTCTATTTTTTTTTTTATCTCGGCAAATAACCAATCAAGACAAAGAACGACAGAAAACTCCAGCTGAATGAGAAATGTTTATTATTTAATCAATTGCGAAACGCGTGTCACACCTGAATAAACTTAATGGTGGTACTTATTATTAATATTACACTCTGCTTATGAAGGAAATCGACCATAGTATAACACCAAATGTATAACAACATGTACTATACTTAAAAGAACCCACCTATAAATCGAGTGTTCAAGTTGGTAAACTAACAGTAACGTAAGGTTATAATTCTTAAACTACATACATATATATGTGTGTTTGTGTGTGTGGAGAGAGAGGGAGAGAGAGAAAGAAAGAGAGATATACATAATATACATTCATACATACATACATACATACATACATACATACATACATACATACATACATACATACATACATACATACATACATACATACATACATACATACATAAATGGCGACCGTTGTGGTCAGTGTCCGATAATCGGACGTGTGTAATTACGGCTTACATGAAGGCAACATACCATATATTGGAAAAAGTTGAGCTACATTACGCGGTAAGATTACATACAATAATTCTACATAAGTGTTTTAACTGTAAGTGTGTTGTAAAACACCTATTTATATGAACGATACATACACTTATGATATATGAACGATACATACACTTTAACATATAAATGCAACGTTGTTATATTACATTTATAAAGGAATATAAAAGTAACGTTTTCGATTCAGAAACAAAAACATAAGTGTTTGAACTGTGAATATGTTGTGAATAAGTTGTAGAACACCTATTTATATGAATGATACATAAACTTTAACATATAAATACAGCGTTGTTATATTATGTTACATTCATAAAGAAATATACTAAGTAACGGTTCTTTTTGTTCTCGATTCAAACGATTCAAGAACAACGTTTAAAACACAGTTGTAGAATTAAAAACTAACTGAAAAGAAATATTACCCAAGCTGTGAATAACTTTAAATTTGATTCTGACAGAACTTTGTCGAAACTTTTAAAGAAGATCATCGACTATTTTGAAAAATAAATACGAAATATTAGTGAATAGACGAACTCATCATGGCAAAAAGTACAAGTCTCCTTCGACCAAATCGCAACTACAACCGTTGTATACAGTGGAGCTACGAGCTTAACAAAGTATTATATGAAGCATACAAACAATCTGAACCCCAAAAGTTCGGTTTTATGCAAAGGCTAAAAACTTTATGGAACTCACCAACAATTTTGCTGAAATCCATCCCACTTCCACTGAAGAACAGCGAGAAAGGACAGCTAACTCTAGTAGTAATTGTCACCACATCAACAACGAGGCTGAAATTCATGACTCTACTGAACAAACAGAGCACCAAAAACTTGTGGACACCCGACAAGTGACATGGAACGATATGTTTCAAGAGATACACAGCCTTAATGTGAGTGACAGACCATACAACACCAGAATCAGTAAAGAACCCACTAAATTGGAATTGGAAGCGGTGAATGAAATAGCTGGCAATTATCTGAAGGCTATACGATCTAAAGGTGTAGAAACGACATTTGAAACGCTTAATGTTTTGTTATATGTTTCAGCTGTCACATTGCTATCATATAACACACATCTAAAACCACGCAATCAAGATACAAACAGAAAGCCTGAACCAGCGTGGATGCGAAATTTAAAAAGCAAAATTTTGTGTCTGAGACGAAGTATCTCACACATCGCAGTCGTTATGAAATGCAACATAGAGAGCAACTTCACACGACACCAGGAAGACCTAAAGAAAAAGTTAGACAGACGATTTGGAGATACAAAATTTAAAACTTTGAACTCCAAATTACACCAGTTGAAACAACAACTCACAGCTACAACAGAAAGACTAAAATATAAGTCAACAGCACATAAACGACAAGTGCTAAATAGATTGTTTGCCAGAGATCCTAAATCAGTTTATCGCAGCTTCGGTGGCAAAAGCTCAATCCCTGTAAACGACACCCCTTCAAAAGAACAGGTTGAGAGCTACTGGAGATCTGTATGGGAAACGGATGACGGATTCAACAGACAAGCTAATTGGCTAAAAGAACTGGAACAGGACTACTGCCAACATGTCCAGATAAAACAATATGTCATAGATGGGTCAATACTGGAAACAGCTCTACAGAAAATGTCGAATAGGAAATCGCCAGGCCCAGACCTCATTACAGGATACTGGTTGAAGAATTTCACTTTCTATCGGCAAGATCTCACACGGCTGTTTACAGAAACCATTAAAGGCACACAAGAACTGCCCAGATGGTTATCAACTGCCACTACTCTCCTCATTCCCCAAAATAGCCAAACCACCCTTGCTAAAACTTACCGCCCAATAGCCTGCCAAAACATCATGTATAAATTATATACTGGGTGCCTTAACCTGTTCTTACAGGATGACTGTGCTACCAACAACATCATAACAACTGAGCAAGCTGGTGGAAAGAGGGAGGTGTGGGGTTGCATAGATCACCTACTAACTAACAAAATGATTCAGGAAAAAACAACAAAGAATCGCAGAAACATGACTGTCGTGTGGCTGGACTATCAAAAAGCATTTGATAGTGTACCTCATGGGTGGATTATTAAGGCTTTACAGTTATCTAAAGTCCCACAACCATTGGTAGCTGCTGTTGAACGCCTGACCAAGAACTGGTACACCAATTTGATCCTTAGAGGTGAGAAGGAGCAAGTTAAGACTGATAAGATACATTACCAGAAGGGCATCTTTCAGGGTGATAGCTTGTCAGTGCTACTCTTCGTTCTCTCACTGAATCCACTATCTTACCTACTCAGGAAACAAGGTGGACAAAGAAGTGGGCCCAGAAGTATCTCCCATCTTTACTTTGTTGATGACCTGAAGTTGTATGGGCCAAATATCAATGACATCAAGAAACAATTGGACCTCATTACACAATTTTCAACCGACATCAAAATGAAATTTGGTGAGTCCAAGTGTGCATATTTGGCAATAAAACGTGGAAGAGCTGTGCCCTCCTCTAGAAATCTAGAGATGAACGGCCTGACAATACAACCTCTACAGTCAGGTGACAACCACAGATATCTTGGACAGGATGAGAATGTCAGATATGATGGACCCATAAATAAGGAGAGAACCAGAACTGAATACCTCAGAAGAGTAAAGAAAATATGGTCATCAGAACTGCCAGCATACAACAAATACATTGCCCACAATACTTATGCTGTGCCAATTCTAACGCCAACACTTGGCCTGCTGAACTGGTCATTGCAAGAACTAAGTGAGATGGATGTTAGAACTCGAAAACTTCTCAGTGTTACTGGGAACTTTAACATCAATGGTGATGTGGATAGGCTATACTTCTCACGCAAGGAAGGTGGCCGGGGTCTAAAATCAATATTAATAACATATGAGACCCGGATAGTAACACTGAAGCAACACCTTCAACAGAGGAAAAAGGATGGCAACCATCTTGCCCAGGTTTATGAGCATGAAAAAAAAAATATCATTAGAATAGCGACTGATCTGGAGGAGAGATATGGAATAAAGCCTGATATAAATCTCTCACCCAGAGAAATCGGAAGATCCTATTCAATGTTCAAACAAGATAAAAAAATTGACCAATTTACAGAAAAAGTTGTGCATGGATACTTGAGGCGTAAAACACAGACCATAGAGGGGATAAACCACTCAAAAAGCCTGGCATGGAGTTCCGACAAGTTTATGACATCACACCTTGAGGGATATCTCTATGCAATACAGGAACAAGAACTCCCTACCAAATATCTGCTGCACAAAAGAGGAGGGCCAGCAGCTGACAATAAATGTAGGCTATGTAAAACAAAGATCGAGGATGTAAGCCACATTGTTGCCAGCTGCGAAAGAATGTCATCTCGCTACTACCTCCCCATGAGACACGATGGGATAGCTAGAACCATCTGGAACGCACTTCGGAAAACAAAATTAACAACAAACGAGGAAGAATATATTGAGACAGATGGCACTAAGGAATACTGGTGGAACCTGAAAATAAAAACTGCCACCAAATTAAAGCACAACCGGCCTGATATTGTTGTTTGGGACCACATATTGAAAACGTGTTCTGTTGTGGAGATCAGCTGCCCACTTGATGTAAACGTTGTCAGAAAAATACAGGAGAAGGAGGACATCTACGTACCATTGATGAGGAGTTTACAAATCCAGTATCCAAGATACACCTTTAGCTTCATACCCATCATTATTGGAGCTACGGGTTATATACCAACCCGCTTGGACCAAAGTATGACTGAACTTGGATTTGCGGACAAAAAGCGCAGCTCCCTAATTCATAGTCTATAAATGGCTGCGATAGCTGGCACCTTCAAAATTCGCAAAACTTTCTTGCGATTCAAGGGATGACAATTTCTTTTCTTTTACAACCTTGCCACCAGGAAGGTGGCCGGTCAAAAAAATATACTCGAAATTAAGAGAAAGAGACATAACATACATACATACATGTCATAAGCAGCTGTCCAAAGATGTCATCGCGGTACAATCTACCTACATGCACAGATACAACTCAAAAGATACACATCCATACATACAATAACACCCATATCTACACATGCATGCATGCAGACATGCATACATATCTACCTAGTTGATGTTGTGTAAATTCCAATGAGAGAGTCTTGTGCCCATGTTAGAAACCGACTCTCTCTCTATTGGTAAAACTTTGTGAAATTATAAAACCAGAAGAACATACATACATACATACATACATACATACATACATACATACATACATACATACATACATACATACATACATACATACATACATACATATACCTGTGATTATTAGGACGCTGGGATATGTTAGTAACTGCCCAAGTGCAAATCTTGAGAAGCTGGGCTTCACAGAAACAGAAAGAACACAACTACTTAGGAAGTGACAAGTACAATCCATTAATAATATAGTAAAAATATGTAAAATATTCCATTAATTCTGCATATTATAACTGCAGATACACATTTACAGATACAAAACATATGCACATGCACATATATATAACTCAAAACATCCACATGCAATAACATCTATACCTGCAAACACACGCATGCAGACATCCATACATATCTACCTAGTTGATGTCGTTTAAATTCCAATGAGAGAGACTTGTATCTATGTTAGAAACCGACTCTCTCTATTTGTGAAATTATAAAACCAGAAGAACATACATACATACATACATACATACATACATACATACATACATACATACATACATACATACATACATACATACATACATACATACATGGTGGCTGCCAACTCGTTTTCGAGTACGGCCACTACTTTACATCCATGTAGGATAACCCCTACCGAAGCGCTGAACGAGTGTGACTTTTTAGTCCAGCCAGCGACTTGAAACCTCTGGTACAAACACTACACCTGTGACAATCATTGACACATAGTGCTAGGCCCATGGTAGGACAATTATTGACACATAGTGCTGGGCCCATGTGAGGACAAGTGCAGAGAGATCTCCAGATATAAAGCAATGCCTGTGCCGTGAAGCTTTTATAGTGAGCAAAGGCACTGCACAAAGCCAGTCCCACATACATACATACATACATACATACATACATACATACATACATACATACATACATACATACATACATACATACATTCCATCAGTCAACGCGATCAGTCGCACATTTTGGCGTGGGAGACTATTTATTAAATTTAAGATGAATACTATCTCCGACAGTAATGCCACAACTACAGCCAGGTTGAATAACTGGTTATTCTTCTAACTATCCCTTCTGAAGACACCATTTATTCGAATTCGTAGAGATATCCGACTAAATACATAATTCATTTTACAAGGATTTGCTACAAACAGCATGGCTGAACACAACATCAACAAGAAAATTAAGGAAGTATCGAAGACAAATAACAAAGAAGGTAATCAAACTTTATTCAGTTGTAGCTACAGAAGAAACCGAAATTATAAATCGCATTTCTCTTGGAGTTGCGAACTTAATAATGATTTATTTAATTGTTATAAAATGGCAAAAAACAATAAACATGTTATCAACAACACGTGCTACAGGTCGCCATGCTACTAGACTTCCTAGCAGCCAGGTCGAACAATGCCTTGAAACAACTATACCTGTAAGAAACTTGACACCACCTGTACCATCTAAGTCTACCTCGAATGCTGGCGAAAACACTATCGATAATAATAATAATCGAAGAAATAATAATAATAATCGAATAAATGTGACACCACGTATACCATCCGAGTGTACCTCGACTGTTGTGGAAAATACTATCGTAATGATAATCAAAAGTATAAACAATTGAAATTTTCCCTCAACGAAATCTTCCAGAGAGAAATAACTCATGTATAAATATCTCTCTGGCTGAACGTGTTAAAATGACAATGGTGAATAAAACACCAAATAATGAAATACTACGTGTTATTGACGAAATAGGGGATGAATATTTACGACGGATAAAAACCCCAACATTTTGGCAAATCAACGCCTGTTTATATGCCTTAGCAATGACAGTGAAGCATTATCTTGGTGATAGCAGAGATATTAACAAGAACAAAACACCACCAAAAATTCCATCATATATAACTAAAATAGAAAAAAAGAGTGCTGACCTACGAAAAAACATAGGACATGTGACAATGCTCCTTACATGCAAACAAACACAAAAACACCTCACTCCTCACCAACAAACAGTGAAAAATAAAATAGAGACAATGTTTGGTAACAGTAGAACCAGAACTCTCCAATATAAGCTGATCACCCTCAAACAAGAATTGAGAGCTGTTAGCGAAAAACGCCGATACCTGAAGAAGGTAGATGAGAGAAAAATGCTTAATAAAAGGTTCAGACGAAACCAAACATCAGTCTATAGAGATATGAAGGGCAAAATAATAAGTGTCACTGAGGCCCCATCCCAGAAAGACATAGATTACTTTTGGAGAAAAATATGGGGTGAAAAGAAGAATTTCAACCAAGATGCAGTGTGGCTAAGAGAAATCCGAAAGAACTATTGCTCCTACACTACAACAAAAACATACGAAATAAGTGAGGGTACCCTTGAGACTGTGATAGGAAAACTCCAAGATAAGAAAACACCAGGAAGAGACATGATTGTCGGCTACTGGTACAAAAAACTAATATTCTATCGGAGGTATCTTACTGACCTCTACCAACAAGTTCTTAAGGGAGATACACTTATACCAGAATGGTTGACATTAGCACAAACGTTACTGGTCCCCAAGAACAAAGACACCCACTTGGCAAAAAACTACCGACCCATTGCATGCCAGAACCTGAAGTATAAGATGTATACAGCCTGCCTGAACCTATTCCTCCAAGATCACTGTGAAAATAATAACATCATCACAGATGAACAAGCAGCTGGAAAGAAAAGGGTTTGGGGATGTGCTGAACAACTCCTAATCAACAAAACTGCGATGTCGGAGGTGCGACAACTTAGGAGGAATATGGCTACAGTCTGGCTGGACTACAAGAAAGCTTTCGATTCTGTTCCCCACTCTTGGATGATAGAGGCCCTCCAACTTGCTAAAGTCCCAGACATTATTGTCAGAGCCATAGAGAGGCTGTCTTCTTCTTGGGCTACTATCCTAAGGTTAAAGACAGAGAGGGAGGACTCTATTTTCACTGATAAAATAAAATATTGCAGGGGTATATTTCAGGGGGACAGTCTCTCTGTGATATTGTTCATCTTGTCATTAAACCCCTTGTCCTTTCTGCTCAAGAAATGTGAGGGATACATCATTGGCTCACAAGACAGAAATACGAACCTAACCCATAACTTCTTTGTGGACGATCTGAAACTCTATGCCAAGAACATGGATGGGATGAAGAAAAATCTTGACCTGGTTACAACGTTCTCAAAGGATATAGGAATGGAGTTTGGCCAAGATAAATGCTCATACATGACTGTAAAGCGGGGAAAAACAACAACCCAATCTAGCAACATTGTCATCAATGGTCTAACTGTTTCACCAATATCTGATGAGGACTGCTACAGATACCTGGGGATAGATGAGAACATATCCTATAATGGTATCTGTAATAAAGAACGCGTAACCAGGGAATACTACACCCGATTAAGAAAGATCTGGTCATCGGAACTCTCTGCACAAAACAAAACAGTGGCTCACAATGTGTTTGCTGTGCCTGTCCTAACACTAACTTTTGGAATACTCAATTGGACGATAGACGAAATCCGAGCAGTTGATGTTGGAACTCGAAAAATACTGAACAACACCGGAAACTTCCACATCAACAGTGACATAGGCCGCCTTTACTGAAACGTAAGCAGGGAGGCAGAGGCCTAACATCAGTCCAGACAACATTTGAATGTCGCATCATATCTCTCCGACAACATCTACGAACCTCGAAGCGTAGGAGCCCGCTTCTCGAGCAAGTCTATCTACATGAAACAGATAAGATCATGAGAGTTGGGAAGGAACTCCTTGAGAGATATTCCCTGTGTGATAATCAAAAACTCACACCCAGGGATATCGCTCAGCAGTATCGCAGTGAATCCATGGATGAAAAACTGCATGGCTATCAGCAAAAAATCATCCATCGATATATTGCCAGGAAGCTCCAGAGTGAGAGTAATATAGATAAGGAAAGTAGTCTATCTTGGACCAACAACAGCTATATTGGCTCCCACTTTGAAGGATACGCTTTTGCAATCCAAGAACATGAGATTAGCACGAAATACCTGATTCACAAAAGAGATAGGGATGCAGGCAAAACACCTAGATGTGATTACAAGTGCAGACTCTGCAGAACTAACATCGAGGATATCACCCATGTCATCAGCAGCTGCCCAAAGATGTCATCGCAGTACTATCTACCTATGAGGCATGATGTAGTGGCCAAAACACTGTACAATGCAGTTCGTAAAAAAGATAGCCCCGATAATAAACACATTAAAAGCTACAACAATGTGGAAGACATCCATGTACATAATATGAAAGAGTACTGGTGGAATGTTCCAGTAAAAACCCCAATAAAATGCAGGCATAACAGACCAGATATTATGATATGGGACAGGGAGAAGAAAACATGCACAGTAGTGGAAATTAGCTGCCCAGCAGATGCCAATATAATATCAAAGATTAGTGAAAAGGAGAATATTTATGCAGAACTGATGAGAAATCTGCAGATACTCCACCCTGATTACTACTTCAGATTTATGCCTGTGATTATTGGGGCACTGGTATATGTTAGTAACTGCCTCAATACAAATCTTGAGAAGCTAGGCTTCACAGGAACAGAAAGAACACAACTAGTTAGGAAACTACAAGTACAATCCATTAATGGAACAGTAAAAAATATGTAAAACATTCCAAAACTTTTGCATCTAATAACTGCATATACACATGTACAGATACAAAGCATATACACATGCACACATACAACTCAAAACATCCACATCCACACATACAATAACATCCATATCTACACATGCATGCATACATACATACCTACCTAGTTGATGTGTAAATTCCAATGAGAGAGTCTTGTGTCTATGTTAGAAACCGACTCTCTCTCTATTGGTAAAACTTTGTGAAATTATAAAACCAGAAGAACATACATACATACATTATATACATATATACATGATGGCTGCCCCCTCGTTATCGAGTATGGCCATTGCACGATATACCATTATTAATAATTATTAATTAATTCTATCGTGCAATGCCTGTGCGTGAAGATATTTTTTAAAGTGAGGAAAGACTGTGCACTGAGCCAATCCCACTCTCTGAGCGACAGTAGCTATAACCCGAAAAGAAGAAAAGATCAACATCCGCAGGTTTTATATCGGAGTTATCCCAGTTTCCTGAGTTGCCTTCTCCTAGAAGAATGGCCTGACAAAGGATAGGGGTCCTTCACTCCCAGTGGTTTAACCGCGCGATCGGGTGTCCAGCCCGACTATTTATATGTCCCCACATATATACATACATACATACATACATACATACATACATACATACATGGTGGCTGCCAACTCGTTTTCGATTACGGCCACTACTTTATATCCATGTAGGAGAACCCCTACCGATGCGCTGAACGAATGTGACTTTTTAGTCCAGCCAGCGACTTGAAAACTCTGGTAGAAACACTACACTTGTGACAATTATTGACACATAGTGCTGGGCCCATGGTACCATGTGACGACAAGTGCAGAGAGATCTCCAGATATAAAGCAATGTCTGTGCTGTGAAGCTTTTATAGTGAGCAAAGGCACTGCACAAAGCCAGTCCCACTCTCTTAACCAAGATGATATTTACCAAAAAGAAGAACAAGTCAACATCATTGGATACCATCGGGGTTGCAGGTGTTATATCAGAGTTTTCCTTCTCCTAGAATTCTGCCTTAACAAAGGCTAAGGGATCATCTCTCCCGGTGATTTTGACTCTTAAGAGCTCCCTTGCCCTTTGACAGGTTTTGTTTTTAGTCCTGCAGGATGTCCAAAGTCACCCTCCTCACCAAGAAACCTTGGTGGGGTTGCCAGTTTAGTCGCCAACGACCCGACCATGAGACAGGTTGTACTGGGATACATGTTACCAGTAGCACCAACTGGTGACCTGACATACATACATACATACATACATACATACATACATACATACATACATACATACATACATACATACATACATACATATATACATACAGGCATACATTCAGATAGATGCGAGTAATAGCATATATGGTGTGGGTGACTATTCAATAAATTTAGGATGAATACTATCTCCAACAGTAATGCCACAACTACCAAGCATATTGAATAACTGGATATTCTTCTGATTCCATTCATTGAAGACACCTTTTATTCGAATTCACAGAGATATCCGTCTAAATACTAAATTCACTTTACAACGGTTTGCTACAAGCAGTATAATTGAACATAACATCAACAACAACAACATTAGTTGTTAGATAAACAATTTTTTTAGTTGCAGCTGCAGAAAAAACCGAAATTATAAATCGTATTTCTCTTGGAGGTACGAACTTAACGATATATCTAACTGTTATAAAAGGGAAAAAAAGATTCCTCCGTTGGCTATATGAAGAGAATGTAGTTATAATGGGACAAAGTACATCCAGATCTAAATCGTTTACCATCCAAACAATTACGCCAACAAGTAACGTTTGTTGAATGTAAAAATAACATGAACATTATTCAAAGTAAGTCCCCCAGATCGAACATGCAATCAACAACACGCGCTACAGGCTGCCATGTTACTAAGTTTTCTTGCAGCCAGAACGATTATCATCAAATAACAGCAAGACACAATTAGTCCCTTGAAACAGCCATGTCGGTAACGAATTTAGCAACACGTGTATCAACTGATTTTACCTCGACTGCTATGGTATTTCGCAGTCACGTTGATCATCAATATCAAAACACTGTCAATGATAATACGTCTGCTATTAACAGGGAAAGCCAAAAGTATAAACAATTAAAATATATCCTCAGCGAAACTTTCCAGAAAGCAATCAATTTATGTATAAGTATTTTTCTCGTGGGACGATTTAAACAAGAAACCAAATAATGAAATTCTGCGTGCTATTGACGAAATTGGAGGTGAATGTTCATGACAAATTGAAGCCCCTACATTTTGGCAAATTTTCATCTGCCTATATACGCTGGCAATGACAGTGAAACATCATCTTGTTGATAATAGAGATGTCAACAAAATCAAAATAAAAAATGCTATCATATATTACAAAAATGAAAAAAAAAGACATACGAAAAACTATAGAATATGTGACAATGCTCTTCACATACAAACAAGAAATCACTCCTCACCAACGAAGAGTGAAAAAGGAAATAGAAACGATGTTTGGAGACATTACAACCAGAACTCTTCAATCCCCCTCAAACAAGAGAGCTGTCAGCGAGAAACTTCGATACCAGAAGAGGGTGGCTGAAAGAAAAATGCTTAATAAAAGATTCAGCCGAAACCAAACATCAGCCTATAGAGATATGAAAGAAAAATAGGCCCCATCCCAGAAAGACTTAGATTCCTTCTGGAGAAAAATATAGGGTAAAAAGAAGAATTTCAACCAAGATGCAGTGTGGCTAAAAGAAATCCAAAAGAACTATGCCCCTTCACTACAATAAAAGCAGACAGTATCAATGATGATACCCTATAGACTGTGATAGGAAAATTCCAAGATAATAACGCACCAGACTTGATTGTCGGCTACTGGTGCAAAAAGCTCACTTTCTATCGGAGGTATCTTATCGACCTCTACCAGCAAGCTTTCAAGGAAGATGCCCATATACTAGGGGGGGGGGGTGACTTTAACACAAAAAATATTGATCCCCAAGAACAAAGACACCCACTTGGCAGAAAACTACTGACCCATTGCATACCAGAACCAAATGTGTAAAATGCATACAACCTGCCTGAAACTATTTCTCCAAGATCACCGTGACAATAATATTACCACAGATGAGCAAGCAGCTGGGAAGAAAGGTGTTTAACAAAACTGCGATGTCAGAGGTGCAGTGACATAGGAGGAACATGGTTACAGCCTGGCTGCACTACAGGAAAGCATTCAATTCTATTCCTCACTCTTGGATGACAGAGGCCCTCCAACTTGCTAAAGTCCCAGGCACCGTTATCAGAGCCATATAGAACCTATCTTCTTTGAAGGACCCTATTTCACTGATAAAATAGAATATTGCAGTTTTTATATTTCAAGGAGACAGTCTCTCTGTGTCACTGTTTATTCTGTCACTAAACCCCTTGTCCTTTCTACTCAAGATATATGAAGGATACATAATTGATCGCGGGAAGACAGGAATACAAAACTAATCCATAATTTCTTTGGGGGTGAATTTTATGCCAAGAACATAAAATCCATGGATGAAAAGCTGCATGCTTATCAACAAAAAATCATGCATGGCTAGAAAGTTCCAAAATGAGAGTAATATAGATAAGCAAAGTAGTTTATTTTGAACCAATAACCGCTATATTGACTCCCACTTTGAAGGGTATGCTTTCCAAAAACAAGAAATAACTACAAAATACCTGATTCAAAAAAGAAATGGGAATGCAGGCAAAACCCCTAGATGGGATAATAGATGCAGGCTCTGCTGAGGTAACATTGATATCACCCATATCAAAAGCAGCTGTCCAAAGATGTCATCACGGTACTATCTACCTATGAGGCATGATGCAGTGGCCAAACACTATACAATGCAATCCGTAGAAAAATATCCCCGACAATAAACGTATGAAAAGTTACAACAATGTGAAAGGCAGATACATACATAATATGAAAGAATACGGTTTACATAAGAAATACTCTATAATATATCTTGATCAATAACACTTGGAAGTGATTGAAGATAAGAATATTTTAATTTTTTTATACGATATTTACATAAATAATTTATTTATACGATAATTACATAAATGTTCGATATATATGTACATATATATCTATCTATTTATATATATATATATATATATATATATATATATATATATATATATATATATATATATATATATATAAATATATATACAATTCAAGAGTAACCAATCTTAAAGAGAGAGATAGAGATAGGAGAGGAGATAGGATAGGAGAGATTGATGAATTAGTTAGAAGCCAAAGCGTAAAGGCATGTGCTCAATGTGCAATATGCAGTAGAAAGCAGCTAGGTGGCTGGGTTCATGCAGAAGTTAGGTGCGCAGAGCTGGAAATATTCATTAGTTAAGCAAAACAAGGCCACAAACTTCACAAGGAAGGCATTATTAAAAGATTGTCGACATATTTTAGTTTGATGTAAGGAATGTAGAGAATAATAATATGTAGAATAATAATATGTAGAATGTAGAGAATAATAATATGTAGAATGTAGAGAAAAATTAGCACTTAACTATAAACACTCACAATTTCTAATCTCTCGAGAAGTTACTTCCCCTGAAACCACCCTCTAATTAGTAAGGTAAATATGCCCTTTGGCAGCCATCTTGTTACCCATAGGCAGATCTCACACAATGCAGCCTCAACAAATCAATACTGCTTGATTATGGCTGACAACTGATGCAACCAAGATACCATAGTAAAAACCAATATATGGAACAATATATTATGTAACATTATCCCATTATTTTAATTTATATTCCTTTGAAGTTCCGATGAGCCACTCTGTTTTCTAAATATGTTAATTATTTTCAACTGAACCAGATCAATTATGATATATAGTCATCTGATCCAGAAATGTTATATGGAGTAGCGAAACAATTGTAAACGGACATTATTATTATTATTAATATTATGAGGGCGGTGGATTGGCAGATTCGGTAGAGGGTCGGACGCCATGCTTTCCAGCATAGTTACGCCCCTTTACGATCTGAGTTCAAATCCCGCCGAGGTTGACTTTGCCTTTCATCCTTACGGGGTCGATAAAATAAAGTACCAGTAATGCACTGGGTAATTGCTGGCCTTGTGCCTAAAGTAGAAACAATTATTATTATTATTATTATTATTATTATTATTATTATTATTATTATTATTCTCTACATTCCTTACATCAAACTAAAATATGTTGACAATCTTTTAATAATGTCTTCCTTGTGAAGTCTGTGGCCTTGTTTTGCTTAACTAATGAATATATATATATATATATATATATATATATATATATATATATAGTGAAATAAAATGACACGGACAATTGGTTACTCCTTTTTTATGTTTATTGGTTGGTGACGCGCGTTTCGCCACTGATCACCTTAAGGTTCGATCTGTAACGATCTGACCTGACTCTGTAATCAGTGGCGAAATGCGCATCACCAACTAATAAACGTAATGAAGGAGTAACCAATCGTCCTTGTTATTTTATTTCACTATAATACACTCTGTCTAGCTCTAAACCTAAACATCGAGTGCTCACCCGGGTGAAACTACAGTAACTCCAAGTTACACTCCCTGGATATATACAGTATATATATATATATATATATATGTGTGTGTGTGTGTGTGTGTGTGTGTGTGTGTGTGTGTGTGTGTGTGTGTGTGTGTGTGTGTGTGTGTGTGTGTGTGTGTATGTGTGTGTGCGCGTGTGTGTGTGTGTGTGTGTGCATGAATGTATGTATGTTTGTATGATTGGGTCGCCGGCGACTAAACCAGCAACCCCACGAAGTTTACATGGTGCGGAAAGAAAAACAGAACCCGTCAAGGAACGGAGGAACTCAGGAAAGTCAACGGAGGAACTCAGGAGAGTCAACGGCCATCCTATAAAGTTTTGGGTTTTTTTTTTTTTGTGGAGCAGCGAGAGACTCCTAGTCTTCATTAAGATATCCCTCTAGGAGAAGGTCAATCTGATATAAAACCTGCGACTTCGTTTGCATCTAATGATGTAGACCAGTTCTTTTGGGGCAAATGCTTTCGATGTTCAGAGAGTGGGATTGGTCCCGTGCAAAGCCTTTACTCTCTTAAAAGAGTTTCAAGCACGTCCGTGATGCTCATGCTTAAGCTTTAAGCGATGGTCTTACTCGAAATCGAGTTGCAGCCATCATCATCATTATATATATATATACATATATATATATATATATATACTCTCGGGTCCCAAATAACAGGGGAAGGGGGGGGGGGTAAGCGCGGGTGTTGGAATGAGTGGGGGGGGGATAAGCGAGTGGGAGATCAATAATTTTTCTAGGTTTTCTCCGTTTACTTTAAATAAAAATAAAAAAACAGAATTAGTCGTTTAGTTTACATATTGAGACCCCATGCCACCCTATTTATTTTATAATTGTTTCTACTTTAGGCACAAGGCCAACAATTACCCAGTACATTACTGGTACTTTATTTTATCGACCCCGTAAGGATGAAAGGCAAAGTCAACCTCGGCGGGATTTGAACTCAGATCGTAATGTATGGGATTTCTAGCAATGTACTTTCTTTGTCATGTATGTTTTTTAATGTATAAAGAAAATTAATTGTCGCAGAAATGCTACCATTTAAAATAAAATTTCACCGGAGATAGATAGGTAAAATTTAATAAGTGGGTGTGGAGAATGAGAGTGGGCGAAGGATCTGAAAAATTAATAAGGGGGGGGGGTCGTTTCGATTATTCGAGTATGTGTGTGTGTGGTGTGTATGTGTGTGAATGTGTCTCAATGTGTGGATGTGTAAAGTTACATAAAAATAAATATACAAAAACAATAGGGCCCACTACCATATATAATTTCCAATGAATTGCTCAACTTAATTATAAATTTGCCTAACATACAAATCTTGTATAGATTTTATCCTATGATTTTTTTTTTCAAATCTTATTTTTGCTTATTGAATATAACATCTTTAACTGGCTATTTTCTTTCAACTTAGTTTTCTTCTCTCATATCAATAGTTGTTTTTGTTTTTGTTTTTGTTGTTGTTTTCTTTTTGTTTTGTTTGTTTGTTTTTTTAATTACTGAATAGTTTATCTTTCATTGGATGATGAGACTTTTTTTTTACTTCTTATGAATCTATTCTTATTTTTCATATAAATTTTCAATTTATCCCCTTGAAGCATCATATATTTGAACTGTATTTATAGGTTGTTTTTTTTGTTTTCTTTACATTCTAATGTGTTTTGTTTTTTTTGTTATTTTTTTCATTGAATGTCTTTTTTCTTTGTGATTATTTTCGTTCTAACTTATATTTCTTCTACGTTAAATAGATTTTAAAAAACTTTGTTGTCTCATATTTTACTTTGTTTTGTCTTTGTAATATATTTTCCTCTGTAATATAGAGTATATTTTTAGCTTTTATTTATTTCTGTTTTCGTCATTAGTTTCATTTCTAGTATTTTATCTCCTAATAATAGATTTCAAAGGATGTGTATATATTAGTTTATCTACGTTTAATTTTATTATTTATACTTAAATTTTAGATCATTTTAGTGTTTTATTTTAAGTTTACATAGTACATTATTATCCACTAATTTGTGAGGTGGTTAGTTTCTTTCCTTTCTTTATTTCATTAAATATCTAGTCTGTTTAATATATTGTATTGCATTACTGCAACATCCCACCTTCTTCCTTTATTATATAACTCTTTAGGCAATATTTGTTTCGGTTTTCTTCAATCAGAATTCAAGACCCTCCGAGGTCAACTTTACCTTGAAGATAAACCAATCAATTACTGGAGTTTATCGATATTTTGTCTTAGAGCAACTCATATACTACTGAAACAATCCAATAGCCCGATGTCCAGCACAGAACGGAACAAAAATTAAGAAAAAGAATTATATTTTATTCAGTATTGAATTTCAAAACTATAGTAACTTCAAATTTTTTTTAAACACTTGCTTCTGGAAATAAGACCATGTTTATAGTAATAATGCACACTTTACAATTTGGTATTTCTTTCTCCTGTATATGTTGTCTAACATATCATTTTCGGAATATATTTCATATCGCTTCCTTTTTTTTCGGTAACATATAGTATACTTGTAAACAGAAATTGAACATAGTTTAGCTGTGCAATAAATCTCCTCTGTGTTATTTCTCAGAAGAAACAAATACTTAACTTCTAAGTACAAGTGTTTATTTATCTAAATACTTTTCCTATCTTCAATATTTTTCTGACACTATGTTTCGATCGGTATATTTTCCATCCGTCTTTGGGTGGTATTCCTGAATTAAACCATGGGTTTCAAATGGAACCTTTATTTAACTATTCTCCTGAAAGACAATAAGCTAGTGGTTAGAACAGCAAGAAATCATAGTAGTTAAAAAAAATGGTTCCTGGCCTCTTTAGTAGTATCATCTGAAGACGATCGGAAAAAATATTGATCGAAATGTTGTGTCAAAAATACAACGAAGATGAACATCAGCATCAACAACTCATCTCGAATGTACATTTATATATTTATATGTATGTATACACACACACACATACATACATACACATACATACATACACACACACACCCATATATATATATATATATATATATATATATATATATATATATATATATATATATATGAATGCAGTTTAAATTTATTTGGAGCCGCAATAGATTTGTCTATAATATTGTTTAGTGGAAATTCGATTAAAATTTTCAGAATTTCACATTTAACTTTTTCTATTTCTCAATAGCTATGGAGTTGATAAGCAGACATTTCATATGATGAATATAATATTCCTATAAGTATGGATCAAACAACACACAGCTGAAGATTTGTGTCTTCCAGGATAATAAAAGAAATTACTATCAGTTTATATCATTGTGATTAAAATATGATAATATAATTGTTTCTACTTTTTGGCACAAGGCCAGCAATTATCCAGTACATTACTGGTACTTTATTTTATCGACCCCGTAAGGATGAAAGGTAAAGTTAACCACGGCGGGATTTGAACTCAGACCATAAAGGGGCGTAACTCTATGCTGCAAAACATGACGTCCGACCCTCTACCGATACTGCTAATCCACCATGATAATATAATGAGATGCAATTTGTTAATAGTATTTCAGTAGCCTTATTTTTATTGCATGCATATCTATGTTCCTTAAGTACGACAGCTGTTGATAAATGAAATAACATCGACTGTTTCGAACACTATCACCTGCAGTTGCAATTTCAAAGGCACAAAAATAAGTACTGGCTGCAAGTGATATTTAGAATAATTGTTTCTACTCTTGGCAAAAGGCCAGCAATTACCCCAGTGCATTACTGATTTTATCGACATATCGACCCCGGAGGATGAAGGGCAAAGCTAACAACGGCGGGATTTGGACTCAGAATGTAAAGGCCCATAACTCTATGCTGCAAAACATGGTGTCTGACGCTCTAACGATACTGCCAATTCACCTAAATATCCAATCATAGCACTGGTTATGATTGGATATTTAGAATAAGAACAATATAACAGTAACGAAAGCAACTACAACTCATCCTGGAAAGCGAGAGAATTTGAACAATGTAAGTATATTCATAAAGTTATGCCCCTTACCAAGGAATTTACCCAAGAAAGAGAAATGAGAAAAGTAGTATAGTTCTGGTTTAGAGAATATTTCTATAAGTTGTAAGGAGCACTGGTACATGTGGGGTAAGATATATACTTCTTCGACTGGAGCAGAGCATATGGAAGCATGTGCCTGACATTTAAAACAAAGTATAAGCTGAATTGACAGATAGATAGCGTGTGCCACATGATGGTGCCCCAGTACATGAAAGCAAGAACTACTAAGGACATGGACAGAGGTATTTGTTGAACCTTGGCCTGTAATTAATTTTGCGACATGGTACAGAAAGATGCTAGGTTCGGAAGTGACTCGCAACAACATGTGGTCAAATGAAGTCTGCCTGGACTTCATATTAAGCTAGATAAAGAAACTGAGATAAGGGAATTAGATCAAACATAGACACACAGATACTTAGAAATAATTGAATTAGATGAGTTTCAGCACACAGATGAAAACAGATTAGAAATGAATGCTATAGAGGGATTAGATTACTTCTTAAGACAGAACAAAATGCAAAGAATAAGATAATAGTCATTGATACAGTATCGATTTCAGTAGTAAGCTACAGTTTTAACATTCTGAACTTGACACTAAAAGAACTATCAGGACTAGACAACAAAAAAGAAATAATGACTGCATTTAGAATACACCATACAAAATTAAATGCAGAGAGATTGTTACCTCCAACAAACACAGGAAGGAAAAGGTCTTGTGAAACTAAAAATATATTATAAAATAACTACTGTAGGAATACAAAGAATAATGTGTTGAAGAATAATGTGAAGTTGATATAAGTAGCCCTGAAACATGAACGGAAAAAAAAAGTGTTTTCAATTTTCAAGGACGCCAACATTTTCAAAATAGAAGCTGAATTGACAAATCATAAAGAGGAAAATAAAAACAGAAGAAATGGTAACAGAAACTGCGAAAAAAGAAATACTGGTAGTGGTGGTAGTGGTGATTAGAGTGGTGGTCATGGTAGTGGTGATGTTGATGGTGGTGGTAGAGGTGATGTTGGTGGTAATGGTGGTTGTGATGATAATGGTAATGGTATTGTTGGTGGTGGTGATGGTGGTTGTGCTGGCGATGATGATGATGATGATTGATGATGGGCGATTGATAGTGGTGGTCTTGGTTTTGTTTTTATGCTTCTTGATTATTTGTATTAACTCCCCATTGTTCTTCACAAAGTATTTGGAGTGTTGCTCCGAGGAGGAGGAGGAGGAGGAGGAGGGGACGAAGAAGAAGAAGAAGAAGAAGAAGAAGAAGAAGAAGAAGAAGAAGAAGAAGAAGAAGAAGGCCCCAGCCCATTTATATTCGTATGAATTTCGTTGGTATATTCTAAATATAGTCATGATTATTCTTGAATTTCTTCTGTTTAGTCTTTCTAGTTCGTTTAGTGTCCATTTAAGAATATTGTAACTTATTACTGGGGCAATCGTTCCTCTTTTATCAGGAAGAGTAACTTTGGAAAGTACTTTGGTTAATACATCCTGGAAAGATCTTCTATCGATCGTAATTCTAGGATTATTTCAATGCTTATTCTATTGCAGTCATGATTTCCATCTTTAGGGCTTAATTTTCCCAAATCTTCCTTAAATTCCCCATCATTGGAATGTTTATTTTGCCTTGTTCTCGTTCAGTAATTGTTGTTCAGTATTCTGTTGTAACGTTTGTTGCGTTTTCTTATATACTTCAACTGTTTTCCATGTTCTATCTTCGAGAGCTACAATCTCAATATTTTAATTTTTATTTATTTATTTTTTTTTTTTTGTTTCGTGTTTGTTTTCGTTGTGAATACTTTCTGTTAGATATTCTATTTTGATTTCTATCTTTTTATTTGTTGTTTATATTTAATATGTATCCTCTTATGCTCACTAGTATTTTTGAAACCGAGCTTTAAACCAAGGTGTCAGGTAGCTTTATTCCAATTTGTCAAGGCATATGTTTGCAGTTTCGGGACGTTATTCCTGTCTGAAAATATTGTAGCAGTATAGACCTGCTGTTACACTATAGGTAAGCTGATACAAGAGGCTTGCTGTTACACAAACGACATGTTGTTACAGTATAGGCATGTTGTTACAGTATAGGCATGCTGTTACAGTATAGGCATGCTGTTACTGTATTGTCCTGTTACAGTAGAGGCATGCTGTTACAGTATAGTCATGCCGTTACACTAAAAGTATGCTGTTACAGTATAGTCATACTGTTACAGTATAGTCATGCTGTTACACTAAAAGTATGCTGTTACAGTATAGTCATACTGTTACAATGGAAGTATGCTGTTACAGTATAGTCATACTGTTACAGTAAAGGTATGCTGTTAAAGTATAGTCATGCTGTTACAGTATATTCATACTGTTCCACTAAAAGTATGCTGTTACAGTATAGTCATGCTGTTACAGTATAGGCCTGCTGTTACGTATAGGTATGATGTTACTCTAAATGCATGTTGTTATAGTATAAGAATGCTGTTACTGTGTCCCCCAAATATTCAGGTGGCCTTTCATTTCATTACGCAAAGGGTCAAATTTGCAGTAGAGGGTCAAATTACAATCGCTCAAATCTTCAGCGCATTCTTTGAATGTGAGAAGCATTTGTAATAGTGATTTAATTTTTTTAACCATCATTTACCATGTAAGCGCATGAAGTATTTGACACAAAGTGTAAATTTAGCGCACAAATTTAAATTTAAAACTATACAAGCAGGGTCAACTATACGTTGAAATAA
>OZ024741.1:87651297-87688797 GCA_964016885.1 Eledone cirrhosa
ACGCACTAATAACCTCGGTATCCCCACCCGCGCACGCCAGACAATTTATATCACTATCTGATTGCTCACTTCACCCATCCTGATGAATACCCCTTTTTTTCAACTTTCCTACCTCCTCTTTCATCTAACTTTACTCTTTCCTAATGAAGGACCAACGTCCGGTACGTGGAAACACTCTTTTTTCCTTTTCCTTTTCCAACAATCGAAACTAATAAGACATTATGAAATTGTACCTCAGTGTTTGCCTTTTTTAATCTTGAACTATATATATATATATATATATATATATATATATATATATATATATATATATATATATATATATATATATATATATATATATATATATATATATATATATATATTTATTAAAATAACAGATTAAAGTTTAAGCAAAGAATCGTTGCTTTCACCCTTAACGGGATCTTCTGAAACTAACAAAGTCAATCTGCAAACGCAGAACTGGATATTTCAAAAAACGTTGCAACCGGAGGAAGACAGGAAGACGATACTTTGGTTCGTGGTAACGTTCGCTGAAGATCCCGTTAAGGGTGAAAGCAGCGATTCTTTGCTTAAACTTTAATCTGTTATTTTAATAAATATTTGCTCTACGGTTCTTATATATTTGATATATATTTTCCTTATCGAGCCCTCTTTGGATTTTAGTCTTCAATTTTATTATTATTACTATATATATATATATATATATATATATATATATAAGCTTCTACATAACTAGGATACTTTTCTCCCACTTTGTAGAAATCTTATAATGAAACGATCGTATGGGAAATGAGATTTATTTAATTATGTCTCATATAAAA
This sequence comes from Eledone cirrhosa, assembly GCA_964016885.1. Lineage (NCBI taxonomy): Eukaryota > Metazoa > Mollusca > Cephalopoda > Octopoda > Eledonidae > Eledone > Eledone cirrhosa. The sequence goes on from OZ024741.1 coordinate 87,652,122, forward strand.
TAATACAGCCGATTATCCACACAATACAATATAGCGCCCCAAACGTATAATTGGGAATATACTTAGGTATTTCCTAATGTTTGTTGAGTGAGTTGGAAATTGGTCGGAGTATCGCTAATGGCTTTCTCTGTTAATGTATTAAGTATATATATATATATATATATATATATATATATATATATATATATATATATATATATATAAATTACACAAGTATCAAAGTTATGTTCAAATCATTTAATCGCTGACAATTGTTTCTTCCAAACTTTAGTTTGGTGTCATCGGAGCATTATCAATGTTTGTACATATAATTAACCTCCTATTCAACTGAAGAATCATATAGATACATGTATATTGATGTTGTGAACAACAGTTTAGTATATATAGGGTGTAATGACATATATTATACGAGAATTGTACAATAATTCAAATTAAGATTACAATTAAAATTAAAATTAAAATTAAAAGTAGAGTGGAATACATGCGACAGATAATACAATAGAATAGTCTAATAATTAGAGGCATTGAGAAAGAAGTACATATTCAAGCGTGTAGAGATTGTACATGCGTTAGTCATATATATGAGAAGGAAGCAAGCAAATGTATTAGGCATATATGAGTAGTGTATGGCAAAGTATTACATAAAATACAAGCCTTTTAAGCGAATATGGAGGATGTAAAGTGATGATAGTTTCTGTATAGCTCAAATTTGAATGTGTGTAGAATATGAAAGTTACTGATTTCCCATCCATTACATATGTTAAGTTATATTTTAGTTAATGTTTGTATTGAATGTTTTTAGTTAGTTATAGTAATGGATTGTAACTTGGTCCTATTGTATTCATATTCATGGATTAAAGTTGTTCTACAGCGAGATTTTTTAACGGTTTAATATCCGGAAGTGGATATGGAATTAAGAGGAGTTAATGCGTAAGGGGAGGTAACTAGCTCATTATAATATTTAAATTCTTTGCTCTGATAGACATTATATAGTGTCACAATTGAATCCCTTATACAAAATGTTATATATTTGTATTTAATTTTAAATATATTTATATTAAATATATTTATATTTAAAATATATATATATTTCGTTTTCATTTTTTTTTCAACTTATATATATATATATATATATATACATATATATATATATATATATATATATATATATATATATATAATATATATATATATATATAATATATATATATATATATATATATATATATATATATATTTCGTTTCTGAATTTGTTTAGCAAGATTCTTTATCTGAAATCGTGTGTTGAAACCGATATTGTTATACTTTGGGAGGGTCATGTTGCCAATAAGAAACACACGCACCAGTTGCTTTCACTTCAATTTAATTTATTATATATTTATAAATTTACAAATTTATAAATTTCTGGTTGGTTGGTTGGTTCCACAACCAGATAGTTGTTTATATATATATAGTCATAGTTCTTTCGTCACACACTCTGTGACCTCTTCAGTGACTGGGGATTTCTTTCTTCGTTTCTGTGCCTTTCCTTTCTTCTATCCTACGCCATTTTGTTTGTGTGTGGGTTGCGTGCTCAGTTTGCGCATGCGCCACATCCGGGTGTCTGTGTGTGTTTGTGTTCATTTTTCTATTTTTCTATTTATATTTTTCTATTTGTTTGTTTATTTATTTATTTATTGTTGGTTGGTTGTTTGTTCTATGTGTGTGTGTGTTTTCATTTTGTCTTGTGTGTGTTTTCATTTTGTGTGTGTTTTCAATTGTAAGTTGTTTGTTCTATGTGTGTGTGTGTTTTCATTTTGTCCTTAATTGTAAGTTGTGATGTTGCTGTTCCACTCATATTTTGTATTTAATTTTGGTTTTAATTCTTTTATGCTTACTGCCTCTGTAATTTGCCTAAACATTGCGTCTTTCTTGTGTGTGGATTCTATTTTTATTTCTATGCTCTCTAATTTACCCCTGTGTTCTATCTTAGCAACCTGTGCCCTACAAAACCAGCAAGAGGCAGACCACCTACCATTACCTCAATGGCCAAGAAAACCCACACAGATAGATGGAACGGGTGGACCAGAGCCATACGGACACCCGAAAACCACGATGAACTGAAGAAAATGATTGCACATGCGGTAGGGGCCAGCATAAAATTAACCCTTAAGGAACATATGTTCAAATTTAATGGTAAAACATATGCCCAAGAGGAAGGAGCAGCCATTGGTGTTAGCATTGCAGGCGACATAGCTAACTTATTCATGGTATGGTGGGACAGTAGACTTAAACAAAAACTTAATGAACAATTAGAAGACAGCTTAACCCTGATAATGTACTCCCGCTACGTAGATGATATAAACATCGTAGTTAAAACACCCCCACTAAAGAACAGTCAGGAACTAGAGAAAAACACAATGGAAAGCATCCAGCAAATAGCAAACTCCATCCACCAGAGCATTAGAGTTACTATAGACTACCCAAGTAGACACCCCAACCATCGATTACCTGTACTAGACACAGAGCTCTGGTTAGATACAATTAACAACCAAAAACAAATCCTCCATTCCCATTATGCCAAACCCATGACTTCCAAACATCTGATCCACCGAAACTCGGCCATTTCGGACCATACCAAAATCAACATACTGATTGCGGATTTGGTACGGGTGATGAGAAATGTGTCCCGCATGTGCAACCCCGAAGAACTAGAGAGACACATACAACACTTCATCCACCGTATGCAGTTCTCTGGCTACAATCAGAGAGATAGAATCAGAGTGTATAAAGGAGCCAGAACCAAATGGGAAAAAATGGTAAATAATGACATAAATGGGACCTGCCCCTTGTATAGGAGCAAATTTTGGAATAGAATAGAAAGAACTAAGAACAAGGCCAATAGAATAAACTCATGGTATGATAGCAATAAATACCAGAGTGTAATGTTCATCAATACAACCCCTAGAGGCGAACTAGCCTACAAATTTAGAAGGGCCCTAAAGAAACATAATCTCAATATTAAGATAGTAGAAAGACCTGGTACCTCCGTAAAAACACTTATTAGCAAGACATACCCGTTCCAAAGACCCTCATGTATAGATAAGAAATGTATAACCTGTAAAATAAGCCCCCATATTAACTGTAAAACTAGAAATGTAGTATATAGCATAAGATGTACTGAAGGACAATGTAGAAACAAAAATATAGTGTACATAGGTGAGACAGCTCGTAGTATAGGGGAACGAATAAATGAACACTGGCGAGACCTCCAAGATAATAAAGAATCATCTGTGCTCTACCAACATGCTAAGATAGAACACAGGGGTAAATTAGAGAGCATAGAAATAAAAATAGAATCCACACACAAGAAAGACGCAATGTTTAGGCAAATTACAGAGGCAGTAAGCATAAAAGAATTAAAACCAAAATTAAATACAAAATATGAGTGGAACAGCAACATCACAACTTACAATTAAGGACAAAATGAAAACACACACACACATAGAACAAACAACTTACAATTGAAAACACACACAAAATGAAAACACACACAAGACAAAATGAAAACACACACACACATAGAACAAACAACCAACCAACAATAAATAAATAAACAAACAAATAGAAAAATATAAATAGAAAAATAGAAAAATGAACACAAACACACACAGACACCCGGATGTGGCGCATGCGCAAACTGAGCACGCAACCCACACACAAACAAAATGGCGTAGGATAGAAGAAAGGAAAGGCACAGAAACGAAGAAAGAAATCCCCAGTCACTGAAGAGGTCACAGAGTGTGTGACGAAAGAACTATGACTATATATATATAAACAACTATCTGGTTGTGGAACCAACCAACCAACCAGAAATTTATAAATTTGTAAATTTATAAATATATAATAAATTAAATTGAAGTGAAAGCAACTGGTGCGTGTGTTTCTTATTGGCAACATGACCCTCCCAAAGTATAACAATATTGGTTTCAACACACGATTTCAGATAAAGAATCTTGCTAAACAAATTCAGAAACGAAATATATATATATATATATATATATATAAAGAATTAGAATGATGACGAAAGGATTTTTCTCCATGTTGTTCCGATCGAAAACCATGTTTATTCCCTTTCGGAAACTAATTAGTTGGAGTGAAATTTTAGTAAGTAAGTTAATTTTTATAATTTTCTTATTTTACGTCTTTCATATAATTGTGCTGCATCCCCTTGTATTGAACCACAAAGTTACTAAGACAAAACCTATATATTTGCTAGCATAGGTATGCATCTGTATATATATGTTGGTAGATATACTAATTCTTTATAATTATCTCCAAATTATTTTGTTGAGCAAAAATTTTCCAAAACTACTACTATGGTTCATAGTAATAGTCAGGCAACTGTCTTATTAGCACCCCACTCCTCACTGATTAACCTCGATGTTACGTGATTGATTCTTTTGAATTTGCCACCGACCAAGTAGGCAGTGATATTTTCAATGTCCTTGAATTTAGTCCTCGCTTGCTTTTTTCCATCCACTGAATTATTTTTGTATAAGTTCCCTGTGTCCACGCATTGCCTGGGAACTTAGCTGAGAATAGACCTCCCTGATGACGAAAGGATTTTTCTCGATGTTGTTCCGATCTGAAACCATGTTTATTCCCTTTCAGAAACTAATTAGTTGGAGTGAAATTTTAGTAAGTAAGTTAATTTTTATAAATTTCTTATTTTACGTCTTTCATATATATATATATATATATATAATATATTAGCAGTTTAGCCTGACGTTGCTCGTGTTTGTTAATTTGCTATGAAAAGTTACATACAGGTAAACGTGGCTTGAAAGCGAACTAGCTAATCAATTAAGTGCATAAATCAGTTGAACCAGTTATTAAAAGTTACGAACGAATTAGCATTTTGGACAATCAATGATGGGTTAATAATCTTCCAATAGCGAATTTAGCAGACCAAAGTTGCAAGAGGGTGGCCTTGATGCCGTTGGGTGTCACATCTGTCCGCCAAGGGTGACCCTACCAGGAAATAGTTTTCCAGACGGCATAGCTCCAACACCTCCAACACCTGCACCAACATCTATAGCACTTCTTTGTAGACGATATTGCGTGTCATCCCTTGAGGAGTGTTAGCAAAAATTCCACTCCTGCTCCCTACGCGGGAACAGGCAACATAAAGTTGGCCATGGGAGAAGCATGGCTCCCCCAAATGGATGCCCGCCACCGACAATGTTTGCACTTGTGACTTGTTAATGGACATGGCAAAACATGGTCTCATCGGGAATTGGGATCGCCGGAATCGAACGGGATATCTGACGCCGAGGGGAAAAGGTTCATCTTTGGCAGTGTATTCGGCAGAATTGCCAGAAGTACAAAACTATGGGTGTTGTCATATTAATATTTAACCAAAGAAAGTCGTAAAAAATAAATAATTTTAAACATCCCGATTCATATGTCTATAGCATTGATCTGTTATATGGAGTGTTATTTTGCGGGTTGTTTTTTGCAATAAGCCGATTTAAAATACCCCAGAAAAGCCGTATGTCAATACGGAACTCCAATGACTCCCCCAGCAGTTAAATTATAGAGAGGGGGAATAATCTATTATGGAGAGAGCGAAGAGCGATGGAGAGAGTAAAACTAAGAAACTATAGGGAGGTGTGTAAAACAGTGTTGTCATATAGAGAGTGAAGAGCGACAGAGAGAGTAAAGCAGTTAAATTATAGAGAGGGGGAATAATCTATTATAGAGAGAGGGAAGAGCGACGAAGAGAGTAAAGCTAAGAAACTATGGGGAGGTGTGTTAAACCTCAAAGCATGAAGAGAGTAAAGCAGTTAAATTATAGAGAGGGGGAATGATTTATTATAGAGAGAGGGAAGAGCGACGGAGAGAGCGTTATGACAATGTTTGTTGTTGTATAAAATGATGTGTTGCTTAGTTTTCAAAGTTTAAGTCGCGTTCCTGAACGAAGATTTGTCGTTGGTGGGTAGTAGAGCGGTGAATAAGCGTGTAAGAGAGAGGGTTACAGCATGTATTTAGTTTTGTCGATTTTTTTCATAGAAGCAGGAAATTTTTGGCAAAGTTTATTACGCGTTGAACATCGTTGGTAAATTTGGAGCACATTGGAAAAAAATCATCAAAATCGGTAGAGAAATGTGGAAATGCATAACAATCATACACACACCACACACAGACAGACATCTTCCGTTTTATATATATACTAGCTGAATGACCCGGCGTTGCCCGGGTTACTGCTGTTTTTATTCAGATTAGGAAACAATAAATATGAAGAATTTTTTTTTCTCATATTCACTTTACATAAAATATGTCAAAGTTGTAATGATAATAGAATTTAGAAATGAAAATCTCTTCAACCCGGTTTTACCATCTTCTTTTCTCAACCAAGAAACCAACAAAAATCACAAAAAGGGAACACAAAAAAAATATATATATTAAGAATAGCAAACAGAATCGTAATAAATTTTCTGTCGAAAACAAAAAGCAGCCAAAAAACAGTTTTTTTTTAACGAATGATAAAGTACTGTAAAGTTGTTGGAAGAGCCTGATAGAATGAGATGAGCAACAGCTAGAAGCACAGCAGCAGCAGTATTTCGAACTGTCCACCATTTAGGGTCGTAATCTTCAGTTTCGATATCAGATTTATGAGAGAGGTATATCGTGAATTATTGAGTTTTATCGATTGTTTTGCGTAATTGGGGATCAATTTTAAATATATAAATTCTGCATGACCTAATTGAAGCTATTTCGAATATTGATAAATAATTTTCCATTGAAGGAGGTGTTTTTTTTTAATCGTATAGAAAAGGAACATGCACACACACTCGCTTTTATAGATAATGATATATATATATTTGTATGTGAGTATGTGTATGTGTTTGTATATATATAAACTCTTTTTGTGTTAAATCATCTCAGTGGTAATGCACGTTACTGGACCTCTTTGTAGACTATGTTGCGGGTCATACCGTTGGGTGTGTATGAAAAAAGGGAGTCCTTACTCCCAACTCGCGAGCAGGCAACATAAAGTTGGCCATGAGCAAAGCAGGGCTCTTTTAGATGAATGCCCGCCACGGACAAAGTTTGACCCTGAGATTTGTTTATGGTGATCGCGAAGCAGGGCCTTACTGGAAACTGATGTCGCCTAAAACCTATCGGGATGTCCGTGGTCGAAGGTTGGATGCTTAGCCTTGGGATCATGACGGTCTCACCTTTACCACAACCAGTTAAAATGGTTGCTTCAATGAGATGGTTCGTCATTGATTTGACTACCATTCGAGTGCCGTTGCACTGTTTTGGGGGGCGCATGTTACGCATAAGCATAATCGGACTGCCGACCTTGAGCTTCAGGATGTGGGGTGGGAGACCTGGGGGGTCAAGGCTATTCAAAAACTCTACTGGGTAATCCGTCGCCTCCTGTGGATCGGTGACGCGGTCTATAGACTTAAAAATGTTCTCTTGGGCTGGAATCTTGCCGAGTAGCTCTTCGTTGAGAGCATTAACAGCAGAGTTTTGGGGGGCTAGGATGGCTCGTGAACTAAGCCAATCTAAGTTAGTGTTGTTAACCTGTAGGTTTGGAAAAACAGCTTCTAAAAGGGCATGAGGACTGTCAACTGTATTACTGACAGATGCCAGCGACACCTCACCCTTTTCGTTGGAAGGAAGTCGGCCTTCCCCTATAGCTAGGATGGCCTGGCCGAATTCAGCAGACGTGCTGTCCCCGAGCAACTGCGCCCGCATGTTAACGCTCAGGCGGAGTGTCCGAACGATAGGCCAAAGCGTCGACGACTTCAGGCATGCGCGGACTTAATCAGCCCTTGTCCCTTTGGGGATAACAGGCAGCGTTTGCCTGAAGTCACCCGAAAGCAGTAAAGTCACGCCACCCAAGGGTGCCGAGGAGTTCCTGATATCTTTTAAACTCCTATCTAATGCCTCCAGAGCACCCTTATGTGCCATGGTGCATTCGTCCCACACAATGAGGCAACATTTTGCGAGAAGTGCCGCTTTGTCGGAGTGCTTGCTAATGTTGCACGTCGGCGTATCAGTTCGTGCGAGGTCCAACGGAAGCTTAAAGGCAGCATGAGCCGTCTTCCCTCCAGGCAGCAAGGTAGCGGCGATCCTCGATGAGGCAACCGCAAGGGCAATCTTTTTTTGTTGTCGAAGACGCGCCAAAATGAGGGAGGTAACGAAGGTTTTGCCTGTACCGCCAGAGGCATCAAAAAAGAAGACACAACCTAATTCACCCAGTGCACTGTCAACGACAGTCTCATAAGCAACCCATTGCTCGGGAAGAAGCTTACGTTCATTTTCATCTAGGAAAGTTGTCAACATGGCGACATCGTAAGATGTCTCCAACAGAATATCTGGACCCAGCACACTAACATTTTCCCTGCTGGCGGCTGGCAAGCCGTATGTTGGCAAGTCATTCCCCCCTAGTTGAAGGAGCTCTTCTTGGATGGAAATTAGCCCTTGGTTGTAAATGATTTCGGTGAACCCCACTTCTAAAGACGGATTTTGCCGTTTGGCTTTGCGGAGGAAGTCCTCGCACAAATCGTCCCTGTACTTCAGCCAAAGGGCTGAAGGGTTAGCTAAGCCACAATTGTGTAGCAAAAAGGCAAACAGTTCCCTTAATTTCTGTGGGGATTTCAGCAGAGCACCATCGGCGAGGGTCGAGTCCCATTGGGAGTCATCTTCCAAGAGACCAAGCCTAAAGCAGGCTTCTCGAAAAATGTTGCAAAGTTCCCCGTTTACTGTTTTTAAGTCAAAGAAACCTTGCGGCCCCTTGACCTCGTGCAGAAGAATGCGCAGGTGAAAGCACTCAGGTTGGGTTGGGGGAACCGTGTAGACTCTACCGAGGCAGTCAGAAAATTTAACTCCCGGATGCGATTCAACTGCCTTACCAGTTTTTCGCCGTACCCAGCTATTGCGGCGCCAAGTGAAGTAGGACGGCACCTGAGAGTAAATTAGAGTTCTCGCAAAAGCGTCTATGTGACAGAGCTTAAATAAAGCGGTTAACGTGGTTTCTTTGGGGTTAGCCGCAACTTGAGCAGCATTTGCGGCCGTAAAGTAAACCCGCTGTCCGTTCTCTAAGTGAACCGCCAGGTTTGTGATTTTGGGGTACCTTTCATGGATAGAAAAACCAAACATTCGCCAAAACTCTTCGTTTGTACTTATGTACCGGGCCGATAGGTACTCACTGACCTCGTCCCGGTCGGACTGGAGGGCGAATGCGGCGGAATCGCAGCCCTTGTTGACGTACTTGCAAACATATTTAATCGATTTAACTGAGCTACAGAATTCCACATTAATGTGGGCTTGGAACGTCGGAGTGAGAAGTGGACAATAGGGGACCACCCATCGATTGTCGACTTGCTTGCCCCTTACAATGGCAGTAAAACCACCGTCTTCAGGCGACCGGCGCCTGTACAAGGGATAGCCGTCGTGCCCTGTCTGGGTCTCTGAAACAAATTTCCTAGGGTACCTCTTACTACAGATCCCGTCTTTCTGACACGAATGGTTAGAACCCGGATAACAGGGTCCGTGTATCATGGAAGTCGTGACGACGTCGAAGAGTTCTTTGTCGGTGGTAGGGTTGGGGATCTCTGCGCAGATAAATTTGTCGATGTCGTTGGAGTTGATCTTGTTCTGCAGCCACAGTAACAGATGAATGTGAGGCAGGCCCCGTTTCTGCCATTCTACGGTGTACGTATGGCATCTAGCAGGGCCGAAGATGTTGGCTTTTGCACAACATGCCTTCATTTTCTGTATGTTCCTCTCGAAAGCCCTCGCTATGAGGTCAAGGCGGTGGTGGTATGACTGCCCTGGAAGGAGTTCTCGGGTGATCTCATCCGCCTTCGGGTTGCACGTGAAAGCCCGCACGTGGGTCATGGCGTCCTGAGTCCTCTCGTACATGTACCGAGGTCCTCCAGTGAAGGTAGAAGGCAGGATGCAGACCTTGCCAATGTTTCGGGGATCCCCGTCGTTGGTCAAGCCGTCTCACAGGTGTATGTAGCTTTCGCTACGCAGTTGCTGCTGGTGGGTTCGAATGAAGGCCAGTCATTCTGACTCCATCTTTGCTGCCATATCCACCGCAAATTGGTTCAGAAGGTCCTGCGATCTGTGCAAACTGTTGAAACAGTTTCTCCGAGGCATGAGTCGGTATGCATAAAATTCCTTGCAGGACACGGTTTTGGCGGCAGCAACGGAGGGCTGGTTTGGCTGGCAGTGTGGAGTCTTGAAGTGGTAGCCGTCCTCGCCGCGGGGAAAAGTAGAGGGTATTGGAGGCTGTCGTAGGATCGGTGTGTTTCGCGTATTCTGTGGAGGCCAGTTGCACGGTTGGATATGACGATATCCCGGGGGGTTGTGCTGGTCTCCGTGAAGGACGACTGCCACCTCGTTGCACGCGGGCGCGTTGAATCGACGGGCGTGTTCTCCGGATGGTCTTTTGTCGGCATCCATGACAATGTTGAAGTTAGGCAGGTCAGTAGTCTCCAAGGCGTCCTTGAAGCTCTGCACGTAGCTGTTTTCGGATTGTAGCATTTGCTGCAGCGCAAGGAGGACGTCTCTGTCCAGGTTCTCTCTAGTGCCATCAGCTGGGATGACAGATGAGCGCATGTGAGCCTGCTTGTTGTAGTCAGCTATGAAGTAAATTTGCAGGAAGGCGGGTTGCGCTGACGGCGCAGGCTGTAGAGGACCGACATAGTGGTAAACCTGGCCCTGAACCTTAAAGGTTGGCATCCACCCGCTTTCTCGGACAATTTTGGCCCCGAACGAAGTCATCTGGAAGGCGCAGTTGTATTTCCTTATGTTGCCAAGGAAGTCTGTTGACGTAGAGGTCTCTCCGCTAAGAAGTTCTCGCAAAGGTTCTGGAGGGGCCGCCAAAGGAGGAAGTGAAACCTTCCCATTAGAGCAGCACAGGCCAGGTGGTTCTCCGGACCACTTCTCTGCACCACAGAATTGGCATATGACATCCATCCTGCCTAGTTGAATGTCCGTACGGTCGGAGTATTTTACTGTTGGATCGAAGTTGAAAGCCTTCATAAGCCAAAATGACTCATGTGGACTCGTTGTTCCTCTGGCGGTGTCTCTTCGTGCGGTGTTTGTGTCCAACCGAGCACAGCGGGTTGTTTGATGTTCTGCGGCACGGGAGGCGGTGGTGGATACAGCGTTCTGGGACATTCGGATGGCTGTCTGTATCTCGGTCTGGGATGCTCTGGCAGCTGCGGTGGAGGCGGAGTCCTTGGACCTTCGGATGGCTGTCTGTATCTCGGTCTGGGATGCTCTGGCAGTTGCCTTGGAGGCGGAGTCCTTGGACCTTCGGATGGCTGTCTCCTGGTCGGTTTCTGCAGCACGGGAGGCGGCGGTTGAAGCAGCGTTCTTTGACCGTCTGGTGGCTGTTTGCTGTTTAGTTTCGGAGGCCCTTGCAGCAGCAGTAGTTGCAGCATTCCTAGCCCTACGAAGAGCTCTTTGGCTGTCACTCTCTGCTGCCGAATGGCACGATTCGAAGCGGTAACCGTAGATAGAGAGGCGCTGGGTTGGGCTGTGCTAGGGGTACTTAAGTTTGAAAGCGAAGTAACAGGGGTTTGTGACCAAAAATGCAGTCCGGCATCCGTAGATTGCTCATTCAATCGCCTCTTTTTTGAAACAACAGACGATGTTTTCCTACGGCTAAGGGTACTCTTTCTTTTCAGTGGCATGGTTGCAATAGTACAGTAAACAGTAAAGGGGAAGCAGGTTTAGAGCAAAGGCAAAAAAGCGAAGGTGATAAGCAGTATTTTGGGGAAGGTAAAAAAAAGTGACAAATTGTTACAATTTTAAGCAAGAAAAAAGTAAACAAAAAACGTACTGGGAATGGCAAAGTCCGAAAGCGAGGTCACAAAATGTAATGCAGTGAGAGTGAAGCACACGTCTACACAGTAGCCTAACCAAGTAGCAAGTGTAGCGTTTGAAAACCAAAGCTTTGCAGGCCACTCAAATCAACGATAAGAGTCTGCAGAATTTTTTGATAGCAGTCTTGCTAAAACAGAATAAAAGCTGCCACCTCCAGCCGTCCAGGAAATTTTTTTTTTATTCAAGGCGAAAATTTGTCCACTTCTCGACCGAAAGAAAGCAAAAACTGACTCAACTGGTGCCAGGTGGTCAGAACTGGCAGGAACTGGTTTGTGTCACGTGAAGCTGTAACTATAGCAACAGTGGTTCCCTCGGTCTCAAAGACCAAAGTAAGTGGAGAGGGGAAGGTAATGTTACTGTAACACCAACAACGTCTCTCTCTATATTCCTCGCTCAATAAAGAAGGGGGAGGTGGAAGATAATGTTACTATAGCAACAGTGGTTCGCTCACTGACCAAAGTGGAGAGGGGAATGTAATATTTCTGTGACACCCAAAACTTCTCTCTCTATCTTCCTCTTTCTCTCTCTAAAGAAGGGGGAACGGGAAGGTAATGTTACTATAAGACCTGTTATTCCTGTCTCTCTATATACGAAGTGGAGATTCGACCTGGAGCTTCACTCTCGACCGAATTTCGTAATGATTCGAGCACGTCAACAAAATTTAGACTCTTTTCTACCCATATTAGCAAAAAAACGGGTCAAAAAACTCAAAAGGAAAAGTTTTTCACGCGTGCATAAAATGCAACCTCACCCAAAATAGACAAAAAGGTGGATTGCGGACCCTTGGGGGCGGGGGGGGCTATCAAAAAACAAAGTAGCCTAAGCAATGTAAAGGGTCATGAGGAGTGATGTATACAAATTTGAGCGAGATCGGGCGAGCGGTGTAGACGCCAACCTCGAATAATGTAACATCCACACACACACAGACAAACACACATCCTCTGTTTTATATATATAGATATATATATATAACGAAGGAAGTGTGGTAAAGAACCAGGTGGACCATAACGCACCAGAGTACTCAATACTTAGGGTAGTAGAGTGGGTAATAGGAAAATGTTCAAGACCCCGACGGCAGAGCTCAAGCCTTTTCAACGGCTATTTTTGGAGGACGTCCAGAAATATCAGTCGAAACGGCTTGAGCTCTGCCATCGGGCTCTTGAACATTTTCATTTATATATATATATATATATATATACACATATATATATATATATATATATATATATATATATATATATATATATATAAATATATATATATATATATATATATATATATATATATATATAGCGGCGATGAATTAGTTTTGCGAGGTTTTTTATATGAAATCGTGTGTCGAAACAGATATTGTTATATTTGGGGAGGGTCATATTTGCGTAATATTGCCAGAATTAATAACAGAACACACTCACTGTTTGGTTGGTTTTCGCTTCTCGCTGTCTTTTATATATATATATCTGCGATCGACAACATCCGTATGAGTGATGTAAAACTACCGGAAGAATTTACCAATGACCACACAGTAAATATCTATGGGAACACTTTAATCAGTGAACAAGAACAACAAATCCTAAAGTTACCACCAAAATTTGCCATCTACAAAAAGATTAACCCTATGGAATGCAAAACGGAGCTGGAAAAGTGTTTCACAAAAATACGTTGGAATGCAAAGGTAAACAACAACAACAATAATAACGATAGTAGTAATATAAACAATAACTCTGGGTATAGAAATAACAGCCATAACCATAACAATGGCAGGAAAGTGAGAAATAGTGATAATGGTAATAATACTAGCGATAGACAGAACAACAACAACCACAATAATAATAATAATAGAAACGTTAACCACAGACACAGCAACAGTGACCACAGTAGTAATAACGGTAACAATACGAACAACAACAACAACAATAACCACAGTGGTAATAATGGAAATAGTACATGTAGCAACATCAACAAAAACAAGAAACATAATAATAGTAACAACCACAATGGTAGAAATAGCAGTAACAACAACAACAATAACGGTGAAGTAAACAACAATACATCTAGCAATCATAACAATAATAATATTAATGCTAATGATAGAAACAACAACAACCACCATGATAACAATAATAGCAACACACACAACTATGACGATAGAAATAACGACAACCCCTTAGAGAAACTATTTTTCAACCCAGCTGACAAAACATATAAGATGGGTAATATCTATCCTACGAGGTTACCCTTTAATAAAAGAGTTTGCATACCACAGCAAATAGATGACGAGACGGAGGCACAGTTCACCATAGCTAGAAATAAGATTAGACAAGTAGTAGACAGGTACACTATGAGACAGAGCAGACCAGAGGCCCAACAACTTGGGATAAAACCTGTAGAAGGCTTGGTTAGCCTCAAGCAGCGCACAAGGGATGGTGAGGTAGTGTGTCTACCCACAGATAAGTCTGGTAGGATGTCAATAGATAGCATGCCGAACTACATCGAGGCAATGCAACCCCACATCACCAACACGAGCGAAGTTGCACAACTAACACACGATGGGAGAGAAAAAATCCTCAACGCTCACATGATGATGTGGACTGACATCCTAAAGCCAAGCAGACGCACTGCCAACAACTTCCAGGCGTCTAACAATGGCATACCACCCTTGTATGGGCTCCGCAAAGACCACAAGACAGTCGACGACCCGACAACAGGACCACCAACAAGACCCGTATGCGGAGCTAATATAGCTAGCAACTACAGGATCTCCTACTTCCTCTCAATGGTTATACGCCCCATAATCAAGATGTCCCCAGATGTATGTGAAAGTACAGAGGACCTCCTCAGCAGAATCAGTGAGTGCAACAAAAACAGGAGCCTATCCAACTGCATAATAGGCAGCATGGATGTGGTGTCACTGTACCCATCCATTAACATTGATTTTGCTGTGAAAAGATGTGTGGAGATGATCATTGAGAGTGAGGTGGAGTTCTGCGACGTCGACACAGACGAACTGGGCCTCCTACTTAGACTTACCTACGACACTGACTACCTAGACAGCCATGACCTTAGATGTTTCTGCCCTAGTAGACCTATAAGAGGTAGACCCCCCACCATAACCTCAATGGCTAAAAAGACTCCCATAGGAAGGTGGATTGGGTGGACCAAAGCTATACGGACCCCCCAAAACACTGATCAGGTAAGAAAAATGGTCGCACATGCAATAGGGGCTAGTATCAAAACTACCCTAAAGGGCCACATATTTAAGTTCAATGAGAAAATCTACACCCAAAATCAGGGAGCAGCCATCGACGTCAGCATAGCTGGTGATGTTGCCAACCTTTTCATGGTATGGTGGGAAAGGAGACTTAAAGACCTCCTTAATGAAAGCTCCATAGACCTCATCATGTACTCTCGTTATGTAGACGATATCAATATAGTTATAATAACATCCCCACTAGAGAGCACTAACAAGTTTGATTTAGAACGTAGCACGATGGAAAGCATCCAGCAGATAGCTAATTCCATACACCAGAGTATAACTGTAACTATAGACTTCCCTTCCAAACACCCTAACAATAGACTACCTGTATTAGACACAGAACTCTGGATTAACACTATAGACGAGAGAGCCCAAATTCTCCACTCACACTATGCTAAACCCATGGCCTCCAAATACCTGATACTCAAAAACTCAGCAATGTCCAGTAGTGCTAAGTTTAATATTCTGATCGCAGATTTGGTACGAGTGATGAAGAATGTGTCCAGCATGTGCGACCCAACAGAAATGGAAGGACACATCCAACACTTCATCAACCGCATGCAGTTCTCTGGCTACAACCAAAGAGGCAGAGTCAGAGTATACGAAGGAGCCATGGAAAAGTATAAGACCCTCATAGAACTGGACATGAAAGGAATTTGCCCACTATACAGGAGCAAATCATGGAATAGCTTAGATAGGGCTAGACATAAGATAGGGAAGGCCACATCATGGTACGACAACCAGAGATATCAGAGTGTCATGTTTGTGGACGCCACCCCTGGAGGGAAATTAGCTAACCAGTGTAGAAAGGCCCTGAAAAAGACCCACTTAAAAATAAAGGTGGTAGAAAAGCCAGGAACCACCATAAAATCCCTGATCAGCAAAACCTACCCTTTTAAGAAAACCCACTGTACCAATAGGAAATGTATCATATGTAAGGTGAACCCCCGGATAAACTGTAAAACTAGAAACGTAGTCTATAGCATAAGATGTACAGAGGGTACTTGCAGAAACACGACAACAACATACATAGGTGAGACAGCTCGTAGCATAGGTGAAAGGATAGACCAACACTGGGGGGAACTAAAAGGACGAAAAAACGGGTCAGTACTGTACGAACATGCTAGACAACAACATGACGGTAACATAGACAACATAGAAATTAGAATAATATCTAAACATAGGAATGACCCAGCAGATAGGCAAATCAGAGAGGCCAGTGAAATAGAAATTAGAAGACCAAAGCTAAACAGAAAGAATGAGTGGAACAACAACAACACCCAAACAAACAACACTGACCTAAGAGAAGTATAAATAAATAAGTAAATTAAATTAAATAAAATAAGATAAATAAATACATACACAAGCACATAAACACACACTAGTCACCCAGCAGACACAACACTATACACACTAGTCACACATCACACATAACACTATACACACACGCAAACGCATGCGCAAAGAAGACAAAATAAAATAAGATAAAAATAAGATAAACAAACAAGCAAATAAATAAATAAATATATAGACAGACTGAACAAAAAAAAATGGCGTAGACATACAACACAACAGGAGGAACAATGAATATAACACCACTGACGATGTTGCAGATGTGCAACGAAAGATTTATGTAAATTATGTAAACTATATATATATGTGTTTGTCTATATTGTATCTGTATTATTTTTGACCGCCGGTCAGTCAATGGCAACATTGAGGACCGAGTAAGTTAGATCGCAGATATATATATATAAAAGACAGCGAGAAGCGAAAACCAACCAAACAGTGAGTGTGTTCTGTTATTAATTCTGGCAATATTACGCAAATATGACCCTCCCCAAATATAACAATATATATATATATATATATATATATACATACTAGCAGTTTAGCCCGGCGTTGCTCGGGTTTATTCATTTGCTATGAAAAGTTACATACAGGTAAACGTGGCTTGAAAGCGAATAAGCTTATCAATTAAGTGCATAAAGCAGTTGAACCGGTTATTAAAGGTTACGAACCAATTAGCATTTTGGACAATCAATGATGGGTTAATAATCTTCCAATAGCGAATTTAGCAGACCAAAGCTGCAAGATGGTGGCCCTGGTGCCGCTGGGTGTCACATCTGTCCGCCATGGGTGATGCTACCAGGAAATAGTTTTCCAGACGGCATAGCTCCAACACCTCCAACACCTGCACCAACATCTATAGCACCTCTTTGTAGACGTTATTGCGTGTCATCCCTTGAGGAGTGTAAGCAAAAAGTGCATTCCTGCTCCCTACGTGGGAACAGGCAACATAAAGTTGACCATGGGAGAAGCATGGCTCCCCCAAATGGATGCCCGCCACCGACAATGTTTGCCCTTGTGACTTGTTAATGGACATGGCAAAACATGGTCTCATCGGGAATTGGGATCGCCGGAAATCGAACGGGATATCTGACGCGGAGGGAAAAAGGTTCATCCTTGGAATGAAAACATTCTCCCCTCTTCCGCACCCCATTACAATGGTGGCCTCAATCAAGTGGAGCGTCATTGACTTGACGACCATGCGAGTACCGTTGCACTGCTTTGGTGGGCGCAAGTTCCTTATTAGCATAATTAGACACCCAACCCTAAGCTTAAGAATGTGAGGTGGGAGCCCTTGAGGCTCCAGGGAATATAATAACTCAACCGGATAATTAACGATATCCTCGGGGTCTGACGTCCGGTCGATAGATTTGAAGATGTGCTCTTTACCGGGTATTTTCTCAATCAGCTGCTCGTTAATGAAATTAACCATAGAGCAAGGATGGCTCTTTCGCTGAGCCAATCGAAGTTTTTAAAGTTAGATGAGACATTAGGAAAAACTGCCTCCCAAAGGTCAGAAGGGCTGCTCACAATGTTGCACAGGGAGTCGATTGCTATGCCGCCCTTGTCATCCGCAGGGACCTTGCCCTCACCAAGTGCTAAAATGTTCTGAGCAAATGCTGCAGACATGTTTCACCATGCAAATGAGCACGCATTTGTACTCAGGTACAAAGTCTTCACCTGGGGCCACAACGTGGACGACTTAAGGCAGCCACGCACTTCATCAGCTCTTGTCCCTTTGGAGATGACAGGCAGCATTTGCCGAAAATTCCCTAATAGCAGAAGGGTTACGCCACCCATAGGAGCCGTAGAATCCCTAATGTCTTTCAGGGTCCTGTCCAATGCCTCAAGGGCACCCTTATGTGCCATTGCGCACTAATCCCAAACAATGAGGCAACATTTTTTGAGAACCAGAGCTTCGTGTGTGTCCTTGCTGATATTGCATGTTGGTGTCTCAGTTTTTACTAAATCCAAGGGGAGTTTAAAGGTTGAATGTGCTGTCCTGCCTCTCGGCAGCAAAGTAGCAGCGATCCCGGACGATGCAACGGCCAACGCAATTTTTTCTCCTGACGAATCTTAGCGGGAATCAATTTTGTTACAAAAGTTTTTCCGGTACCCCCAGGAGCATCGAGAAAGTAAATACCCCCAGTCTTATTTTGAACCGCGTCAATGATAGTTAAATAGGCCAACCTTTGGTCTGACAGACGTTTGGGCTCATTTTCCTCTAAGTATTAGGAAAGAGATTCGATGTCATATGCTGTTTCCCGCAACAATTCCGGGGCCAACGTGTTAGCTTCATCTGTGACGGTTGACGGCAAGCCATTCGTCGCCAACTCACTCCCACCCATGTCGAGGAGGGCGTCCTCGATATCAATGAGTGCCCTGTTGTAGATAATGCCGCTGTAAGCAACTTCCACTGAAGGATACTGCAGATGAGCCAGGCGCAGGAAATCCTCAGACATGAAGTCTCTGTACTTGACCCATAAAGATTTGGGATCACCCAATTCACACTTTTGAAGCAAAATGGCAAAGAGTTCCCGTAGACCTTTAGGTGATTTCAACAAAGCACCCTCTGCTAAAGTGGAATCCCACGCTTAAAGCAGGCTTCCCGGTACGTATCACATATTTCTCCATCAACAGTTTTGAGGTCCTGAAAACTTTGTGGGCCTACAATTTCATGCAGAAGAAGGCGGAGATGAAAGCACTCATGCTGACGGGGGGGGGGGGAGCACAGTGTAAACCCTTCCAAGACAGCTGTCAAATTTTACACCAGGATGTCTTTCAACAGCCTGACCTGACTTTCTTCGCACCCAAGTGTTTTTCGACCATATAAAGTCGGATGGAACCTGGGGGTACACAATTGTTTGCGCAAATTTTGGCAAAGTTTGAAGAAACCTGTCAGAGTGGTCTCTTTAGGATTGGCGGCGGTTTGGTCCGTAAAGTAAACCCTTTGGCCATTTTCCAAATACACCGCAAGCTGTACGATGGCGGGGTGCCGTTGGTGTAGAGGAGAAACCAAATAGGCGCCAAAAAGCTTCATTGCTACTGATGTACCGCCCCGCTAGGTATTCTGTGACCTCATCAGAGCCCTTATTTACATATTTGCATATGTATTTTGCATATGTATTTTATAGACTTGACGGAGTTGCAAAACTCAACGTTGATGTGGGCGTTGAATATCTTCAAGAGAAGCGGGCAGTAAGGGACCACCCATCTATTGTCGACTTGACCTCCCTTTACTGTTGTGGTGAAGCCACCGTTCTCGGACCGTCTCCGCTTGTTCAGGGGTACCCAACGCCACCAGTCTGAGTCTCGTCAACAAATTTTTGGGGGTATCCCTTACTGCACGACCCCCCCCCCCCTTTCAGAACGTGTGATGCTCATTAGGACCCGACGCACACGCACCATGTTAGCTTTGACGATGATGACATCGTCAAAGCTAACATGGTCCGTTGCTGGGTTAGGGATTTCAGCCGAAATGAAGCTGTCTATGGCATTTGAATTGATTTTATCAGCTAACCAAATCAAAATGTGAGCATGTGGCAGCCCTCGTTTTTTGCCATTCGACGGTGAACATGTCACATTTTACAGCCCCAAATACCTGACCTTTTTTATTAAAGCCATGAGTTTAGCCAGTTTCAGTCTGAACACTCTGGCAATGAGGTCATGTCTGTTCGAATAATTTTGCCCAGGAAAAAGTTCATTCCGATTCATATGTCTATAGCATTAATCTGTTATATGAAGTGTTATTTTGCGGGTTGTTATTTGCAATAAGCCGATTGAAAATGCCCCAGATAAGCCGTATGCCAATACAGAACGCTCAATACGGAATATAAAGCATGTAAGAGAGAGGGTTACAGCATGTATTTAGTTTTATCGATTCTTTTTTCATAGAAGCAGGGCATTTTTGGCAAAAATAATTACGTGTTGAGCTGCCCTGGTAAATTTGGAGCACATTGGAAAAAATTCATCAAAATCGGTAGAGAAATGTGGAAATGCATAAAAATCATACACACACACAGAACAGACAGACATCTACCGTTTTATATATAGAGAGAAGATATATATATATATATATGTAGAAGTTATATTTAATTTGTTGGGATTCCAACAAACATAAATGTTTATAACTGATATAGAGCACTCAACAAATACTGGAGTAAATATACCAATATATTAATAAATGGAAACTATATTTATAAAACCATAATTATTTTATCATAAAACAAATATATATATCCAGCGAATTTTCAACCGTCAAGGTTGTTTTCCATGGTTATGTCACTATTTATGAAACACATTTTTGTATTTTATCTGATGAAAGCGCACCAAGATTGGCTTGGTCGCCCTTGAAAATTCGCTGGATATATATATTTGTTTTGCGAGGATTTTGATATGAAATCATGTGTCGAAACAAATATTGTGATACTTGGGGAGGGTCATATTTGTGTAATATTGCCAGAAATAATTGTTTCTACATTTGGCACAAGGCCAGCAATTATTCAGTGCATTACTGGTACTTTATTTTATCGACCCCGTAAGGATGAAAGGCAAAGTTAACCTCGGCGGGATTTGAACTCAGATCGTAAAGGGACGTAACTATGCTGCAAAGCATGGCGTTCGACCCTCTACCGATATTGCCAATTCACCACCCTCAATATTGCCAGAAATAATAACAGAACACACTAACTGTTTGGTTGGTTTTCGCTTCTGTATCTTTTATATCTTCACAGTTAATTCATTCGGTCCTCAATGTTTAACATTGACTGACCAACGGTCAAAAATACAGATATAATATAGATATTAAACACACATATATAGTCTAACAAAGTTCTTTGTTGCACATCTAAAAACCGATATCTGCGGCGTGCATGAAATAATGATAATAATAATGATTTCATTTATTGGCCACAAGAGCCGACATGTAGGATATAGTACAAAGACACAGACAGTGGGGATTTACAATAAGGTCAAGTAAAAGTGCATAGTGGCAAGACTAATTTAACAATGAAGATATAAAAATATAAAATAAACTATGCATAAATATAACAAAATAAATTCCTCTATTGTGGGGTGGACGACTCAGGGGTGACTCAAGTACCCCACCAATCCTGAACAGCCCTGCGCTTCTAGGGCACCCGGTGAGAGCATCCCTCTCCTCCTCAAATTAACTAGCCTATAGGCGCATGGTCAGAGCAGGCCCATTCACACGGGCCATTCGCACCACATTCACCACCTTTTAGCAAATGTACTGGGAGACAGCACTCCTCTTTCCACCCTCACCTTCCTTTCCAGGTGAAACTTGAAGAAGTTGATGAGGGATTGGCTGAAGAGAAAAGTGTCTGTCTTCAGTCCTTTCAATCTGGTCCACCATATAACCTCTTTCGCAACTGCCACCAGACAGAGGAAAATTGCCTGCTCTTCCTGACCTAAGGAAGGCGGCGGGTCGATCTTCACTATGGACTCGGCCGATAGCCGGATCCGTTTCACACGCGACAGTAGCTGTTCTACATAACTCCACAAGTCAGTAATGCACGGACATTGGACAAGTGCGTGCAGAACGGTTTCGTCGCTCTGTGCGCATCTCGGGCAGGTCCGTCTGATAGCACTTCCGTACCTGTAGAGTTTATCCCGAACTGACAGTGCCCCCCAGTAGCACTTCCAAGCGAGGGATTTCTGGAAATTGTCCATCGTCCCCGGCTCGAAAGTCCTCCGGAACAGACTGGTCAGTTCGACTTAGTCGAGGCCCAAAGTTTCTTCGAGTGCGTCATCGCACTTGCCCACCACTAATCCTCTATAGAACTCGAGAGTGGAAGTTCCACTGATCGCATTGCCCGCTTGGTAGAGGGCAGTGTGTGCCTAGCAACATTCCAGGTGCCAGTCACCCAGTCTTGGTCTCTTCTTGACCCAGGACTACAGCTCAGTCAAAGAAACGAGCTGCGGAAAGGCCCGTCTGATAAACGGCGACCAAACCTGTTCACCGTTTAGGCAGAATATCTGGAGATGTCGCAGCCTCAGCGCATGTCTGCGCATCATTAGCCACAATATGACCTGCCCTCCGCGTAGAGGGTGTTGGCAGCAGATGGACCGCCTCACCAACGGAACTTGTCCTCTCCACAAAAATTTGAGGAGCCGTTCCAACTTGGCGAGGCACGGACGGGGGCAAGGTACGACTTTCAGGCAGTAGTAGGTGACGGACGCGATATACGCATTCGCCACCTCCGCGCGACCTTTCAGTGATAGCTTCCTTGCAGCCCATTTTGGGGTGAGACTGGCTACCCCGCTCGTTACCTCGTCCCAATTCTTTTCCACCTGGAGGTCTGGTCCGAACCAAACCCCGAGCAACTTTACCGGTCCGTCCATCCAGCGCCCCACAACGCTGTTGGACGGCATGGACTTGCCTCTCCAGGTGCCGAGCTGCAAGCCCACCGACTTTTCCGGGTTAAGTTTGGCTACTGTCAACCTTTCATATTCCTTCAATAAGGTGCTGACCACCTCGATTTCCAAGGTGTCCGACACCATCACAGTGATGTCGTCCGCATAAGCCGACACAGCCTTTCCACGTCCCGGTTCGAGCGGGATGCCCTGCAACAGCTCCAGCTTCCGCAGTAAAAGCTCGAGAGTCAATACGTACAGAAGGGAAGCGAGAGGGCACCCTTGACAGACCATCGGGAGAGCCGAAACGGTTCCGAGAGGTGGCCATTAACCTTGAACACCGAGCAGGTGCCGCAGCGATCCAGCTTCTGAAGACAGGGCCGAAGCCAGCTGCCTTGAGGACAGCCTCCAGATACCGATGGTCGACCCTATCAAACGCTTTCGATTGATCTAGATTGATCACTGCCCCACCGAAGCCAGATTTACACCCTACCCTCTCTATGATGTATCGCATGAGGTGGAGGTTGTCGTGTATGGACCTGGCTGGCATTGCGCAAGTTTGCGCCTCCCCAACCAAATCGTCGACTACAAGCGCCAATCTCTTTGCTAACACCTTAGCCAAAATCTTAAACTCTATGTTGAGCAGAGTTATGGGCCTGAAATTGTCTAATGTGTTCCTCTTGTTCTCGTCTTTCCTTATCAGCGTCACCATTCTCCTGCTCACAGAACTGGGAATACTCCCATTCTGCTGCTAGTTGCCAGTAGAGCGCTTCGAGGAGATCGGAGAACAAGTCTGGCATAGTTACGTAAAGCTCGTAGGGCAGGCCATCCAAACTGAGTGACTTACGCTTCATGCAGCCAACAAGGGCGTCCTGAATTTCGACTGAAGTAATCGGCCTTTCGCAGCACTCAGCGTCAACCGTCGAGATGCGTGACAAGCCGTCAGGGTAGGGACTGACGTCGGCTACTGTCTCTAACCCGCCACTCTCCCCGAACAACCGAGAAAAGTGCTGGCGAAAGGCCTCACACATCCGCTTGGAATCGCTTATCTCGTGTCCGTCTCGGTCCACCAAAGACCGAATTGTGGTTTTATTACCACGCTGCGGCTCCACCACGCTGGCCCATCGAACAGCTTTGGTTCCCTCGTTTCTCAGCGCACGCGACTTAGCTCTGGCAATGCAACCTTCGTGTTTCGCATTGAAGAAATGGTATAATGCCATTCTCGAGCACACCCGTTGCAATGCCACTACAAATAGGCTCGTCTAACTTGTCTACTAGCTCTCCTTCCTTTCTATTTTTCTATAACGCTACTTCTTTGCTAAATCCTATCGACATTACTCTAACCTCTCTTTTGAGAGCTCTCCACCATCTGTTGTTGACGATCTCCACTGTCAACTTTTGCTTAACTAAATTGTTGACTCGGTCCTTGTAAGCCTTAAGTGCCGGAAATGATATGTTCAGCTTCCAGTGACCAGGTCCTAACCTGCGCATTTTATCTAGGTCGACTATACAAATCACAAATTTTTTATTTGAGTAGGCGACCGTTTTAAAAAGCGGGCAGCCTACACTATTTCTATCTATTTTCCTAATGAAGATCCTGTCTATATACGATCTAGATGACCCTATGCGGTTGGGGAAATCTAGTCGGTACCTGTCAGACAGTTGAAACTGGCTGTTTAGGTGCTTGAGGCTTTTGCACACACCCCCACACCCCCGCTTCTGTCAGCTACTCCCACACAATTCCAGCGTGCGTCTAAGATGCTGTTCCAGTCCCCCGCTAACAGTAAAGTGCGAGACGTAGCCAGAAAGGTTTCCAGGCGCCTAAAGAAATCCGGTCGTCCATAGACGGCCAGCAGTCTAAAGGCACCACCTTCACTATAGTTCACATCCAGGACCACCAACTTACCGTCCGGGTCCCGGAAGATCGACCTTACTTCGAGATCCAGGCCTTTCCTAAACAGTACTGCTACCCCACCTCCCATTCCCGGCCTGCTAACAGATTCGAAGATCTGATAGTCGTCGAAAATGGGGGATAGTGCGCGCGTGTCGGAAATCCTGGTCTCGCTGACGGCATCACATCCATTTCCAGAGACCTGAGGTCGTTGAGCTGGCGACCCTGCTTCCAGGGTGACCCCAGGCCACGAACATTTAAACTTCCTATTCTTAATATGGCTATATTTGGCAAGCTAAAAAAAGAGAGGGAAGGTTTATTTACCTCCCGGAGTCTTGTGAAGGTCGGGTGGTTCGACCTCCATGGTTGGTGGGGTTTCTTTTGGGAACCCCTTTAAAAGTCTTGATATGGGTTTCACGTTTGGGGTTCCCACGTCTTGACGAAAGCTCTCTCGAATTTCTTTGTAGGAATCGAGCGACATTCGCACCAGAAACAAATCTTCTGGCACGCAAAATGTGCTCAATTCAAAGATCTCCCCCTCCGTTTGAATGTGCTCGCTTCGTGCTAAGAGGGTCATCAATTTATCGTTGGCCCTTTTGACAAGCACGAAGTTTTTAATGTTTTGTTGGTGTGGTTTTATTTGTTTTCGTTTCGGTGACTGTGGTGGTGATGGTTTTGGTGGTGTTGTTTCGGGTATAAACATGTATAAACGAATGACCACGGAATTTGCACCTAGAAAGTTCCCCTCCGAGACACAAGTCCGGGAAAGGCTTGTGTGTGTGTGTGTGTGTGTGTGTGTGTGTGTGTGTGTGTGTGTGTGTGTGTGTGTGTGTGCGTGTGTGTGTGTGTGTGTGTGTGTGTGTGTGTGTGTGTGTGTGTGTGTGTGTGTGTCCTTTTTCTGGTGATTTTGGGGAGAATTCCTGCCTTGTTTGGCTTTGGTTACTGTGATAGCTCCGGTGATGTAATCCCAGGTCAGGCATAATTGTGGGTGGAATGGAATGGACTACTATCTGTTTTAGCGTTGTTAGACCAACGGAACGGCTTGCTCCTGGAATTGATGTGCAGGTGGTTAAACATTCCACAGACACGTAATCTCTTGGAGGTTCACACTGACAAAGTGCGTGACAAGACTAGCTTTTTTAATTACAGGTATAGTCCATCCGCTGAGCCTCCAAACAGCTTCCGTCAATACAATTTTACTCTCAAGACATGGGTCACCTCAAGGCATTTACCCAAAATGCCACGCAGTGGGATAGAACCTAGGACCTGATGATTGCGGAGCGCATTTCTTAGCCTAGGTCAGGTGGTCGGCTGAACGATCCGTCTTTCCCACTTGCACAATGTCTCTGCCTACCTGATTACCCTACTGCACACTCCGACATATAGTGGAACAGTCTAGACATGTTGAAGTCTCTTCACTCACAAGACCATTCTTATACGCCCACTGATCCAGATGATGGCCATAGTGGGGGTTGGGAAGTCGTATTCGGTCAGAGCACAAGTGCTTGTCCTTTGAACTTTTTGTTGTTGATGTACATCCCAGCACAGTGTTTCGGACCAATGGGGCTTTTGATGTTGCTGCTATTTCTGTATATTGATTTTTTATATCTACTTCGACTGAGAGGGAAATAGTGTTTTTAAATGCTATTGAAATAGAGATTTGGAGCGTACAGGTGATTTTTTTATTCATCAGTTCAAAAACTTTTTCCACGTCAGAGGTCCAAAGTGCTTGATTTCTTCCATGAAAATGTTATCCAGCTAGATGGTTTTACCGATCATAAAAGTTCTTATGCTAATATTATTAAGCACTTCAAAGGGGAATGGCTTAATTTGTCCGGTAATTTGTAAGTGTTTCGTTCGATGTAACTTTGTTCTTGGCTGTTTGTGGTGAATTTCCCACTGAGCATGAAATAGTGCGCAATTTGGTTGTACACTGCTGCAGTGTTAGGGCTGATGGATCGTTGCTTATTCGGATGAGGTGCAACACCTTTTTATGGGGGGTATTTTTATTTTGTTTGTTTTTCCCCAGTAGATTTTGTCACTTCTGCTGGTGGTGTTTTGATAGGGAGGTCATGAGTCGCCCATCTACTTCGATAGTGCTTTCAGCAAAGGGTGCGGATTAATAGAGCTGTTTGTATTACCTATCAGACAGTTTGGCATTTTATATATCAAGGTCCGAGATGTATTGAAAGCGGAAATCTCTTGGAATATTCCTACGGGTTGTTTGGTACACAAGCTTATTGAATTTGTCATGATGTTTAGTATTTCGTTGACAATGGAAGTCAGGCCAATCCATTTTCCCAAAGTTAAATCTTCTTATGAATGGATCAGTTGCTGGGATAATTACTGCATCTGCTGTAGTACCGATGGTATGGTTTTAAATTATTGGTAGTGGCTTTAGAACACGCGTCTTGCTTAATCTTGTGATCTCATAGCTGGCGAACGCGTGTTGTGACCTGCACGGCATCGACCATTTAGGATTGGCAAAGGCTGTTTGGGTTCGTGCATCAGATTAAGCTGGCTGTTTTTATTTCATGTCTCTGTTGCCCTTCTATATATTGTTGTTGGCATATCTCTTTTGTGTGCTGTGGCTGTTCATTTTTCAATCAGAATCTTAGATTTCCTAGATTTCAGGCACTTCTAAAAGTGTAGAAGGCGGTTTGTAGACTGAAGTGATCGTAACTCCTCAGAGATCAGCTGTTAGAATAGCGTAGGAGGTGGACTTTAGACAAAGATGACGGTAGCACCTTGGAGCTCAGCTTTAAGGTCTTCGATGTTATTTTTGTCGCTCTTTGATACTGATTCGGCCATTGTCCCGCTTTTACTAGCATGATACTTCCATATTTCTCATGTATTTCTAAGAAAGTGGACATACTCCCTACACGAGAACGGTTTTTACATCCACTGTGTGTTTCTTGTAAGCAAAGAACATTACATTGATATTATTTGCTTAGTTTTGCAACAAGCTCTTCTTTGGTTGAACACAACCCTTCAATATTCAGGGTTATAAATGGACAATGCTTATTTAAAAGAGGGCTTTGGCCTCTCTTGTTCCTGAGTGAGGAGGAACATCTGGCATCCATTGAGCATCTGGATATCATTATCATTCTTCTATACTTCGACGTTATTAGTAGAATTCGCCGATAATTCCAGGTATTGCTTGGCAGGGATCGCCACGTGAACGCTTCTTCTTCGATCCCCTCAATAAAGCTGTGAATATATCACTTTTGATGGTTAATTATCATGTAGCGAGTTTCCCCTTTTATTGTAATTGAGGTACTTTAGTGTTTTCTAAACCATTAACAGTACCTACTGTGAACTCTAATTTATTGTCCATATCTTTTTATAATGAGACATGCTATCGAACACCTTTTTTAAAGTTGATGCCCACTATACTTCATTGACTTTTACATTTTTCTTCGTCTTTACTAATATTTTGCCGATTGAAGCGGTTATTTTCATGTCTTTCTGCAACTGATTTGTTCATCTATGAGCAAAGGATTTCATATTTGATGGTCATTAATCATGTTGGTTATGCCATCAGTAAGTACTTTATATGCGATAGACTGGAATGTTAGCATATAACGTTGCTTTTAACCTTTATCGCTTTTGCGTTTTAACGGAAGTACTGTGACTCTGTGAAATGATTTTTAATTGCCTCATTCGGTGTATTTGTTAACAATATGTATTAGATATTGACCTATTTCAGACAGGTGTTTTGAGGATCACTAACAATTAAAGGCCTATTAACAGAGACTAGTAT
The DNA here is from genome assembly GCA_964016885.1 of Eledone cirrhosa. Classification (NCBI taxonomy): domain Eukaryota; kingdom Metazoa; phylum Mollusca; class Cephalopoda; order Octopoda; family Eledonidae; genus Eledone; species Eledone cirrhosa. The sequence goes on from OZ024741.1 coordinate 87,680,658, forward strand.
TGCAATTTTCTGGAATGTTCCTCTGTCTTTACATACAGGTATTTAATCAATGTCTTTCCAGAAATTATTGTGTATCACTCTACTGATGCCAATCATAAATGGGATGGCAGACACTCATTAACTACTATAATATTTTATTTCAACATCCTAGTTAGTATAATTCTATAATTCAACATTATAGTCATTTGTTATTTCTATCTATAATTAATACGCTATTGTCAATTTTGACATGAAAATGATGTCATGCTAATTATGTGCTCGCGGTTAGTCAATCAGAATTCTAAGATTCCATACAATATTCCTAAGACAGGTGCAGATTGATATAAGTACCATAGAGCCTTAACCTAAAGCAGTCTTAAGTATGTGGCGAGGTCATCTATTGCAGTTTTGACACGATATTGTCTATCTAATTATATTTTTGGAAGAGCAATGTGGTGCATTGAATCAGAAAATGCTTCGCAGGTGACATTTGTCATTTATATAGTAGAAATTGTGACTAGTATTTTTACTGGTAATAACCTGCTGCTCTATTTCGAGTATGGTTACTTCTGTTGTTTCACTCATGTCAGATTAGTTCATCTACTCCAGAGATATTTTTAAAACTATTTATGGAGTATCCAATTTGTGAGAGTTGTGACCATGTAAAGACATATTTTATGGTAGCTCATCATGAGTGGTTTATATTTTAAAGCTGCTTTAGGTTTAGAACTTAGTGGTAAACTTCTCTAATGTTAGGATATTTTTCTCCAGATTAACCCATTTGGTACTAACATTGACTTTATTACACAAAGCTTTAAAGCGTTTATATTTAGATTAAAACCTTACATAATTTTAAGTAAAAAGCTTTTGTTAAGTTATGCTCTTAACATTAAATTAATAATGAACATGATAAGCTATATTACAAAATTCATTCAAATTCTTCATTATTTTCAAAATATAATGAAACACATAGGCAGTGTAATTTATCTAAATATTGGTAAAAAAAAAAAAAAAGCCATTTGTCATAGTTGGCACTGCAAATGAGGTGATGACAGAGCTATAAATTATTGAGATGAATTTTGAAATATGTTTTGCTGTCAAAATATTCATATTTTATTCACAAAGTTTCCATATTCACGGTGATACCCTCATTGATGTTTTTAAAAAGTAAAAGTTACAATTCATTTGTTTTCCAGTGTAAATGGATATCTTAATGATCTTAATGTCTTTGTCAAACCTGCTTAAGCGGTCTCAAGCTTACAATTTGAAATCATCCATTAAAGAAGAGATCACTGATGAATGTTGTCCCCACTCTCTCTATGTAGTATCCCAAGCTGGCATTTTTAATAGACTGCTTAAAGATAAAATGCACAGGATGAAGTGAAAACCATAAGTGTTGTCACTATGTAATATTTCAGAAGATACTCATTTGAAGTCGAGGCTTACGGCTATGGATGGTATTGTTGTCAACCTTTAAAAAATGCTTCCTTGTTTTAATAAGGTTCACCACAGTGTCGTCATCAAATGGAAGTATTTTGCAGCATTTTTAATAAGCCAACCCTATGGGAGCGAAACAAAAAGATTCATCTAACTGATCGTCAAACATGACAGGTTACTGTGGAAAGATCTGTCGAGAATCGCATAGGTTTGTGTAATCACGTCCAGATTATCGACGGCAAGCGTTAATCTCTCCGTGGGTTCCATAGGCAAAATCTTAAACCCTGCATATAGGGGTATTTTGGACTGAGAATTGTCGGTGATGTTTCCTTTTCTTAACATCATTCTCAGCAGCATCACCACTCCTCACATTTGTTTATGCTCACGCCAAGACCACTGTTTTACCATACCAGTCCAGGAAAGTCGTTCATACATTGAATTTCAAACTTTCCCAAAACAACTCTGCCCTTCCGCTTGATCTGTGCCAACAAAAAGATGCGTACCCCTGGTAGTCGTCGAGCAAGTTGTTCCATTGTTCAAATACCTGGAAGATTCGACGGAGGTCCTATAGATACCCTCTTGTTCGTTGTTTTTGTTGTTGTTGTTGTTGTTGTTGTTGTTGTTGTTGTTGTTGTTGTTGTTGTTGTTGTTGTTGTTGTTGTTGTTGTTGTTGTTGTTGTTGTTGTTGTTGTTGTTTCACATACGTGTTACTTTATTATATATTAATTGTCACATTGAGGCAGTCTTAATCTGGATTATCATTAGACTACTTGTTATATTGTATTTGTTGTTATTGGTACTTTCGTTACTGTTGCTTATTGTTGCTGTTGTTGCTGTTGCTACGGCTGTCCTTGCTTTTTCCTACTACTTCCTTTGCTGCGGCTGTTGTTGCTCATACTACTTTTACTGTTGTTGTTGATGCTGTTGCTCTTACTGCTACTGCTGTTGTTGCTGATGCTCTTGTTGCTGCTCTTACTGCTGCTGCTGTTGTTGATGTTGTTACTTTTACTGCTGTTGTTGATGTTACTGCTCTTGCTACTACTGCTGTTACTTCTGTTGTTACTGCTGCTAGTGTTGTTGTTGCTACTGCTGCTGTTGCTTCTGCTACTTCCGTTGTTGTTGTTACTGTTGTTGTTGTTGCTACTAGTGTTAGTTCTCTTGTTGCTGTTGCTGCTGCTGCTGCTGATGCTGATGCTGATGCTGATGCTGATGCTGCTGATGCTGTTGATGCTGTTGCTTTTATTACTGTTGTTGATGTTTCCGCTATTATGGCTGCTTATGTTGTTATCGTTGTTGTTGTTACTGCTGTTGCTGTTACTGTTGCTGGACACACCCCAGGAACACGGAGATTATCATGTGGGGTAATAGAAACTCGCATTAAACTACCGAATAAATAATAATGATTTTTTTGCGGAGTTTCTCAAGCAATCGGTTGCCATGTGAAGCGCTAATTGGCCACAGACCAGTCCCTGATTTCAGTGGCTTTTGATGAAAACTGTAAAGCGTTTTGGGACCCTGCTTAGCGCCCAAATGACAACTTTTGTCTCTACATAGTGCTCAATTCTAATAATGACTGCTAGGTCTGAATACTTATTGATCTTTTCCATTTCATTTCCAGCTACATTGTGGTCTTGAGAGACCGCAATATTAATTAGGATCCATTTTTTTTTTTTTAGCCACACAAGGTTGTCATTGCATAGGACAGCACAATACGATACACGTCGGTACATGACTGAACAGAATGGCACAGGTCGGCACATGACAATACAATGTGGGTTTTTTCGTGTAAAATCTGTGATAGCAGTAACAAAAATGTAAAAAATCCAACAAAAGAAAACTCCCCAAAAGGGGTGAGGCGACTTCTGAGAGACACTCATGGAGAAAGCTCACAAAAAAAACACGGCTATCTTGACTGCCATGGCAAGAGACCCCTACCACCTGTCATTCTCAAATCTACAGGCACATGCTCAGAGCACCGACCAACTGACCACCTTATCCACTAGTCTCACATAGTCCCAGCATGCAGCCAAGATCCCGTTCTAATCGCCTACTAACACTAAAGAGCCCTACGTTCCTATCAAAGTTTCCAGGCGCTGGAAAAAAAATCAGGCCGCCCTGCCCCTGTTGGGGCATAGACGGCCACTAAACTGAAAGTGTGTCCGTCGCTGCTGGTCACGTCCACCAACACCAATATCAATAATGTATTTACTTGTGGTAGCTTGTCTAGATCTAGCGCGTTTCCCAGGGTTTTTCTTGGTTGTGTAAATGCTACTAGCGCTGTTATTAATGTTGTCAGTATTAGTGTCTCCCCCAGAGGCACCATGTGAAACGTTAGGAGGGCTATATGATACGTTGTGCAATTCTGTAACTGCTTTATTTGTGTTAGTGTCAGTATTCGCGGTAGCGCTGGTGCTTTCTAGGTTTGATGAGTTAGAGTAATTTATTGAAATATCCGGGCTAGTAGTTGAAGTATGGGTCTGTACCTAATTATTGTTAAAATTCGATGTTAGACGCGTTTATTTGAGGTTAGATGTGGTAGAGTACGATAGTTTAACTGTAAAGGTATTTAATATCTGATGGTATCTGTGTGTGAATGTAGAAATTGCACGAGTGTGCATGTATTATATAAATATGTTTAATACATATACATATATGTGTGTGTATAAAGTCTGCTTTATTATAAGGAGTTATTTAATCACTAACAATGCATCGTTGCTCAGCAGGTAGCCACTAGTGTCACCTTACGTCTGCTTCAATTGAACAAATCGGAAGAATAGAAGTTACTATATCGTACAGGAGAGATAAATTGCTGTTAGAGCGTCGGAGAAATGCGTGGCAGTATTTGCTCCAGCTTTATACATTCTGAGATCACATCTCGCTGAGGTCAACTTTGCTTTTCGTCTCGCCAGAGTCAATAAAATAAAGTATTGGTCAAGTACTGGGGGCGATATAATTACCTTTCCATTACCTTTAAAATTACTGGCATTGAAAATTTGGAATATTTGCCGCAAGATACTACTTCGCACCAGTCGGTGTAGATCTAAAGACAGTTACTAGTTTATTCTCATAATATATGGCAATTATACACATCATGAATGGTTGGTATATAATTCAATCAGGAACGAACAAAGGAATAAAATAGTAACTTTATATATCAAACAGAATAAATTATTATCATGGAAAAGGGTGTGAAAAATAACGACACACTGTTGTACTTGGGAATAAAGGTTAAAAGGTTAAAGTAGATGTTATAAGAACTATAGACACATATGGACACATACGCATATATAAACATTGTCATTACAATTTCAGTTTATCTAGGCGAGGTGGACGCAGTATAGCCGAATGGTTAAGGAGTTTGCTTGGCAATCGTTAGGTCATAGATTCGATTCCACTACGTGACATCTTGGTCAAGTGTCATTTGCCATAGTCTCGGATCACGACATGAATTGTAAGTGAAATTGGGTGTATGGAAATTGTTTGGAGGCCCGTTAGCTAACCTGTACCAGTAAGTGAAGAGGCAAACTTTGTCACACGCTGCCTTACTCTGAATCTCCTTGAGAATTACGTTAAAAGGTAACATACCTGTGAAATGTTCAGTCACACGTTAATCTAACGTTCATTAAGCAATATATATATATATATGTGTGTGTGTGTGTGTGCGCGCGCGCGTGTGTGTGCGTGCATGTGTGTGTGTGTATATTTATATATATATATATATATATATATATATATATATATATATATATATATATATATATATATATATATATATGTGTGTGTGTGTGTGTGTGTGTGTGTATGGATATATTTATGTATGTATGTATGTGCGAGCGTGTGCGTGTTTGTAATATAATGTATATTTTAAATCACATTTAAAATTAAATCACATGTATTCATTAAATAATGTTGTTCAAACTCCTTAATTCAATTTGCATAATTAGTGTCGTGTTGCTGACTTATCCAGTTGCGCAAAATGGATTACCTTGCATTATACAACTGTTTATGAATAATTATTTAATTAATTTCCATAACCCGCTACCAAGGCACTGCTTATGTAAATCATATTAATCATCATTATATTTATTTACTATACTTAGTTATCAACAACATTTCTTTCCGTGACCAGATTGACTAGTTATCTATTTCTGAAGAGAATCAAATGGTATTTAAAAACGTTTAAATAAATCCACATTTTCTGTCCGTGAGGGCAAAGAAGAACACATCTGTTTACATTTGGAACGACACAGCGTCATATGCAGCGCGCGCACACACACACAAACACACACACACACAAACACACACACACACACGCTGTGTCATTCCAAATGTAAACAGATGTGTTCTTCTTTGTACGGCTCGGAAAAGCTTCTTTCTTAGAGCTATTTAATTGTAAGGGGCTACCCTGAGTTCTTAACTCAATATATATTTGTCGGCTCCTTCATGTAGAGCTAATTTTTATTGTCGTGTCAGCCAGGCTGCTATTTTTAGTGGCAGGGAATTTCGAGACAAGCTGGGTTCCAATTCATATCGTACACAATTCCTTTTCTAATATTTTTAGAAGTGAAAGGATCACTAATTTCTCAACAACTACTGAGGAGCAGAGAAACGTGAAAACTTCACTTAATAAGTCGTTGCGAAACAGTCTCCAACACTGTCTAGTTGTTACCAGGCATGTTTGCCTGGTAACAACTAGAGTGTTGTCTGTTATTTTTCTTAATTTAATATTTAAAGTTAAGGATAACAAACGATATTGCTGTAGTTAGTATTTTTTCACCCTAGCAAATTTGAGTCCTTACGATTCGAATACATATATGTTTATATTAGTGTTCATCTCTCTTGTTTATTCAATTATATATATATATATATATATATATATATATATATATATATATATATATATATATATATATATATATATATATATATATATATATATATATATATATATATATAATACTATATTAATATAATAGTATATTAAATATCAAATGATTTATATATAAATATAGTAAAATAAAAAAATATATAATACTAATTTATACATAGTATATATTATATTATTTATTATTTATAAATTAACAATTATTTATATGTTATGTACAATTTGCGTGTAGGCATGTCTTCTGGAAATATGGGTCGGGGTGGTGAGGTTATTACGTGGCCGTGAGGGGTGCAAAACTCGTTTATATATAATATATATACATATATGTATATATATATATATATATATATATATATATATATATATATATATATATATATATATATATATATAAATGTAAGTATGTATGTATACGTACATACAAATATGTATACAGACGTACAGTAAGTAGCATGCATATATATATATATATATATATATATACATACAGGTACACATACATATATGCACGTATCAGTTTAGCGGACGCTTATTATAACGCCGCTTTGTTCGTTTGTAAACAAACTGAACAGCCTGAATTTATGCCGTACGGTGTTAAGGCAACCACGTCACCTTTTTGTTCAACACTGACACAGGAACGATGTACTAGTTTCAAGCTTGTTAGCTATCATCAGCACCGTATACCCTTCTGCCAGATAGTTGAACGTTCGAAAGTATATACTTTCCTTATGAAAATTAACGGCTGAGCAGCCTAATTTGCATATCGAGTGAGTTAAGCGGCGTTATAATAAGCGTCCACTAAACATGCTACTGTACGTCTGTATACATATATGTATGTACGTATACATACATAATTACATTTAAGTAAGTGCCGTACTAAGAGTGAGAAATGAAATTTCGTTTTCATTTTATTTCAACTTATCGTTTTCGGTATGCCTGACCGACTTAACTCACTCGATGTGCAAATTAGGCTGCTCAGCCGTTAATTTTCATAAGGAAAGTATATACTTTCGAACGTTCAACTATCTGGCAGAAGGGAATACGGTGCTGATGATAGCTAACAAGCTTGAAACTAGTACATCGTTCCTGTGTCAGTGTTGAACAAAAAGGTGACGTGGTTGCCTTAACACCGTACGGCATAAATTCAGTCTGTTCAGTTTGTTTACAAACGAACAAAGCGGCGTTATAATAAGCGTCCGCTAAACTGATACGTGCATATATGTATGTGTACCTGTATGTATATATATATATATATATATATATATATATATATATATATATATATATATATATATATGCATGCTACTGTACGTCTGTATACATATATGTATGTACCTATACATACATACTTACATTTAAGTAAGTGCCGTACTAAGAGTGAGAAATGAAATTTCGTTTTCATTTTATTTCAGCTTATATATATATATATATATATATATATATATATATATATATATATATATATATATATATATATATATATATATATATATATATATATGTATGTATATATATATATATATATTATATATAAAAGAGTTTTGCACCCCTCACGGCCACGTAATAACCTCACCACCCCCACCCATATTTCCAGAAGACATGCCTACACGCAAATTGTACATAACATATAAATAATTGTTAATTTATAAATAATAAATAATATAATATATACTATGTATAAATAAGTATTATATTTTTTTTATTTTACTATATTTATATATAAATCATTTGATATTTAATATACTATTATATCATCTCTACCGCCACCTCCGCCACCATCCCCGTGGGGTGAGGAGTATTTATTTTGAAAACCTCTGGTTTAGCTCTGTTTACTCTAAA
>OZ024741.1:87693797-87771297 GCA_964016885.1 Eledone cirrhosa
TTTATATCATATATATATATATATAATTGGTGTTGGATGCTTAAAGCGTCCGATTGCGTATGAGCACTCGATACCCTCGTAGAGCAGAGTAGGATATCACAGAAGAAAGAGAATCAGTGTTGCGACGAAAGGAATTTATTGGACATATTACACACAACACTCTCATTTAATCCACCTCTCTGTATCTACTAAAACCAAACTCTCCCTCTCTCTATATGTACTACACGGCACTCACTCATCATCCCTCTATATATATCTATAAGCACCAAATTCTCCACCTCTCTATATCTAACATACAAATCTCTCTCCCAATCACCCTCTTTATATCAACCATCTCCAAACTCTGCCCCTCACCATCTCTATCACACCCTCGTAATCGTTCTCTCTCTATCCATCACAAACTGCCCCTCTATATCTTTTATGACAATCTCATCCAGTACCCCTCTATATATTGAGTAATACCTCTCCCAATCCACTCATTATATCTACAAGAATTAAAATCTACCCCTCTCTATATCTACTACACGACACTCTCTCTCCCAATCCCCCTCTCTATTTCAATTACCACCAAACTATCTACCCCTCTATATCTGCCATACAACACTCTCACTCTCTATCCATCACTAACAAACTCTCCCTCTCTCTACGGCAACCATACAACACACTGTCGCAATCCCCCTCTCTATATCTACTACACGGAACTCTCTTCCAATCTCTCTCCCTATATCAATTAACACCAAACTCTCACCCTCTGTATATCTACTAGACGGAACTCTCTTCCAGCCCCCTCTATATCAATAAACATCAATCTCTCCCCCTCTTTATATCTAATATGCAATACACTCTTCCAATCCCCTCTCTATATCAATTACCACATATAGACGTGTATTACTCGCTCCGGATTTTTACGGATTATTGTTAAAAAAAACTGTGAGTTCATTGTTCAATTTGTTAGCATTGTTTAGTTTAACCCCTTGTCTGGGCTTTCAGACGTTGAGTCAACTAATTTTCGCCCCTTTTGGGGGCAAAATTTTCATCTTAAAACTGTGTAGACTTGGTAGTCAATAATGGATGTCATTTCAGCCTCGCACACTGTAGCGAGTGCCACGTCCACTAAGAAAAGTGGTGGAGGGAAGGAAGGAGTACAAAGCTTGCAGCCTTCCTCCCTCACCTTATCGAAAAACGTTGAAAATATTGAAACCACGGAACCAAACCCGGTAAATAATACCGGCACCAACAACAAGAACAATGACAATAACACCACAACCAACAACTGCAACAATAACAACACCAAGGAAAACATGAACAATATCAACAACAGTGACAACAACAACAGCAACAAAAAAGACAACACCACCAAAACAACGTTCGCACAAACTGTAAAAAGAAAAACAACTATACACGCCAATTGACATAACTAATGCGAAAAAACTACTACAAGACGCAAAACAATTCGTGACTTTTGGCGAAAACGGTGCTTTTAGCATCAATTCTCCACAGGTATTACGTAGAGAGGCTGTCCTGAAAACCACAGTTTTCAGGACAATATCTAACGAAACCAGAAAACCAGCTCAATTATCACAAAATGAAATTGAGCTGGTTCTAAAAGATGCAATGAAGGACATAACCTTCATCCAAAAAGGAAAACTGTTTGGTAGCATTTCGGTGCTAATGAATAACCAGCCAACAGCACAAAAATACTCTGTATCACACATTGTGTCCCCGCGCTTCACCTTTTTCCCCACATACAGGGGGGAAAAGGACACAAAAAATAAAAATTATGAGTATCACACCAAATGTAAATATTTGGGGGATACTATGTGGATTCATTGATTTTGATGAAGACAGGATAATCTCCTCCGGACGTGTATTTGGTGGGACTAGCGTAGAAGTTCTGGTGTAAATGAGCCCAGAACGAATAGCGAATATCCCACAACGCGTGCCTCTGGACGGGCTAACCTATATAAACATTTCAGTGGAGGGTAGGCGGCCGTCATGTTACCACTGCTTAAGCAGGGGTCACCTGAGGGCTACCTGTCCTCAATTAACGAGTCAAAAAAAAAGGCTCTTCTGCCAACCCCGAACACAACAACACAACCACCACAACAACAACAACAACCACAACAACACGGAAAAATAACAACACAAGACACTGTCCCACCCAACCCCTCCCCACCTAAAACAAATACAAAAGCAACCACGACAAAACCCCAAAATATACCCCTCCCCAACAACACGGAAGAGGACTCCGTATCAACGTCACCCAGTGACGACGAGGGAGACCCCTTCCAACAGGTGAAAAGGAAAAAAAAGGCACCACATTAACAAAAATGCAGCACAAACAGAACAAACATCACAAACAAAAAAACCCACCCCTCCCGAAAACATAACACCTACTACAAAACGCAAACACGCACAACAACAAACAAAAACAAACACAACCCAACAAAAACACTATACATACATTAACAAGAACAATAAAACTTTGATGAAAGCATTAGACAATAACCCTTCGGTGGAAACCGAAGGGATTACTTTCACCTACGCAGCGGACAAACCGCACCTAATGATGATTAGGGTCCCAACGGAAACCTATGTAACTCTGAAAAAGAACTATCCAATGGATGTGGGGCCCACCTGCACCAAACCACTTAACCGCGTCCTATTGAGATGTTTCCCCACACCACACACCCACACTCCACCAAACACCCCACCACACACTGATGTCCTCACCCCACCACAAACCACCACCCCACCAAACAACCCTTCCAACAGCCCCATGGAAATTGTGCAGCCTGGTCCCCAGGAGACGAAGAGGTAAGTAATTTCCTTTCCTCTTCCTTTTAAGTCTTCAACACCAATATGGCCAATATAAGAGTTGGATGTGTGAATGCACGCGGCCTGGGGATGTCCTGGAAACAGGGCAAACTCTTAAATGACCTCAGGTCGCACAGAGTGGATGTAATGAATATTTGTGAGTCCAGGATCAGCAGCGAGCGCCAACTGGCCCCCATCTTCGACGACTTTGAGATCTACGCATCTCTCTGTCAGCCGAGAGGTGGGGGTGGGGTTGTCGTTCTGCTGCGAAAACACCTGGGTCTTGCCACACAGAAGGTACACCTGAACCTGGAGGGTCGACTGGTGGTTCTAGACGTCGGTAATAGTGAAAGTGGAGCCTTCAAGCTGGTGGCAGCGTATGCCCCATCTGGGACACCGCGACCATAATTCTTCGGATGCCTGCAAACTTTTATGGGAACGTCTGGCTTTTAGTGGGGGGTTGGAATGGTATCCTGGATGCACGTTGGGACTATGTAGGGGCATGTCCCGATAGAGGGGGTGTAACAGCCTCAAACGATTAATCGGCCGATAGATATCGACTATATTTTCCGACTGTGTCACTGTGGACGTGGACTAATCTCAGCGGAACATCTAGGTCGTACCTAGATAGGTTCCTAGTTAGAAATAAGGATAGGGACATATTAGGCTGTCCACGAATGTTCATGGTTGACTATTCGGATCACAAGTTGGTGACCGGAGTGGTCAACCTTGATAGAACCCATAGACAAAGACCCGGTTACTGGAAGCTAAACTTGTCCTTACCGACAAACAAAGCTTACAGTAAGCGGATTAGCACTCTAGTTAAGCAGCGGTTGACGGGGGCAATTGTCAACAGCAGGTGGTGGGGCTCTCTCAAGAGAGAAATTAGAATAGAATCGATAGGTTTTAGTCAGGAATTAGCATCAGATAGGAATAGAACTGAAAGGGAATTAATAGATAGAGTAGAAGAGGCGATTAGGAGTGGCAACGTAGCCGGCGTGCTGGCGTCAAGAACGGCCCTAGACCAGTTCTTTGACGCGAAGCACGAGGGCTGCGTTGTCAGGAGTAAAATACGTGCTCTGGGTAACGAGGGAGCCAAAGCTGTTAGCTGGGCCCGAGTGACAGAGGCAAAAAGTGGAAACAAGTCCACGATTCTGTCTTTGAAGGACCAGGATGGACGCGTGATCCTTGAACCTGAGCGGATGAGCGCGGCCTTTCAACGGCGCTTTGCACGACTGTTCGGGAGGGGCGGCGGGCCGGGTGAGGCCATGGATTTCGGTCCATGCCTCGACGGTCTGGCGCGGCTCTCGGACGGGGAGGTGAAGTCCTGCGAAAGCCCGATTTCAGCCGCTGAAATAGGGGAGGCGCTGAGCCAATGCGGCAAACGCAAATCTCCGAGTCTCGATGGTCTACCATACGAACTTTATGTAGCGATACCGGACTTGTTCTCCGGTCTCATCGAGGCGGTCTACTGCAACTGGCAACAGAACGGCAGAATTCCCAGTTCTGTGACCAAGGGCGTAGTCACGCTGGTGAGGAAGGACGAGAACAAGGGGATGACATAGATAACTTCAGGCCCATAACTCTGCTAAACACAGAGTTAAAGATTTTGGCCAAGGTGTTAGCGAAGAGGTTGGCGCTTGTCGTCGGGAACCTGGTGGGAGAAGCGCAGACATGCGCAATCCCGTCCAGGTCCATACAGGACAACCTCCATCTCATGCGATACGTCGTAGAGAGGGTAGGGAACGAACCCGGCTTTGGAGGGGCCCTGATCAACTTGGATCAATCTAAGGCGTTCGATAGGGTCGTCCATCGGTACCTGGATGCGGTGCTCGCGGCGGCAGGCTTCGGACCCGTTTTCTGAAGCTGGATTGCTGCAATGCACAGCAGCAACACCTGCTCGAGGGTCAAGGTGAACGGCTACCTCTCGGAACCGTTCCAAATCACGCGATCCATCCGACAGTGATGCCCTCTCTCCTCCCTTCTGTATGTGCTGGCTCTCGAGCCACTACTGCGGAAGATGGAGCTGTGCAGGGCATCCCCTTGGAACCGGGATTGCGGAAAGCGGTGTCGGCCTACGCCGATGACGTGACAGTAATGGTGTCGTGCGCCTCGGAAATCGGGCAGATCGGCACCTTACTAGAGGAATACGAAAGGTTTACAGGAGCAAAGCTGAACCGGGACAAGTCCGTCGGTTTGCAACTCGGAACGTGGAGGAGCAAACCGATGCCCTCCGACGGCATCGTCGGATGCTGGACGGAGGGACCGGTGAAGCTGCTCGGGGTCTGGTTCGGACCGGACCTCCAGGTGGAGAAAAACTGGGACGAGATAACGGGCAAGGTGTTTGCACTCGCCCAGAAGTAGGCCGAGTGCAAACTATCCCTGAAAGGTCGAGCGGAGGTGGCGAACGCTTATATAGCGTCCGTCATCTACTACCGCTTGACCGTCGTGCCTTGCCCAGAGAAAACACTCTCCAAAATGGAGCGCGCGCTCTTCCGATTCCTTTAGAAGATGCGGGCTCATTTGGTGAGAAGATCCATCTGCTGTCAACACCCTACGAACGGAGGGCTGAGGATGCTGTGGCTGACGATGCGTAGGCACGCATTAAGGCTACGGCACCTCCAGGTATTCCTCAGCGGTCAGCCGGTGTGGGCCCTGTTTGTGAGGCGAGCCTTTCCGAGACTCGTCTCACTCACCGAGCTGCAATCCTGGGTCAAGCAAAGACCGAGAAAAGTGGGCGACTGGCACATTGAATGTGCCCAGGCGCTCACGGCCCTCTGGCAAGCGGATCCGGCAATCAGTGGAGACTCAACCTCAACATTCTATAGAGGTTTGGTGCGCAGTAAGTGCGACGACGCTCTCGGAGAGGCTCTGGGCATGGAGGAAGATGAGCTGGCCAGTTTGTTCGGTAGGACGTTTGGCCCGGGACCGATAGACAACTTCCAAAAGTCCCTGGCTTGGCAATGTTACCGAGGAGCTCTACCCGTTCGGGACAAGCTCTACAGACACGGGCGCCCGGGTAGGGACCCCTCGAAGAAGATCTGTCCGAGATGCGTGCGTGACGAGGAAACCGTCACACACGCATTCGTACACTGCCCAGGCGTTGCTGACCTGTGGGGCTATGTGGAACGACTACTGTCGCGGGTGGGACCAATCCGGTTGACCACCAAGAACATTGTCACGATCAAACCGCCTCCCCCTTTCAAAAACGAAGGAGAGGCAGTTTTCCTCTGTGTGATAGCTATGGCGAAAGAAGTTGTATGGTGGACAAGGTTGAAAGAGCTGAGGTCAGACACCTTTCTCTCCGGCCAACAACTGGTCTTTTTTTTCAAGTACCACTTTAGAAGAAGGGTCAGAATGGAGAGAGAGGTGCTCTAACCCAGCAAGTTTTATGAAAGGTGGGTGAAAGTAGCGAGAATGGCCCGAGTGAATGGGCCTTCTCTCTATATCAGCCTGTAGGTGACAGAGGAGAAGAATGAGAAGATGAAGGAAGCACCCGCTCTTTGTGCTCCTGAAGAGGAGGGTTGCACATTTTTTCGGGGGTGTGTGCGACCCATGTCAACGCCCCTCCCTATTGAGGACATCGATTGTTAAATTTAATTTGTTATATGTTTTTTACACGTCTTTTTAAATGTATGTAAACTCCCCCCTTTGTATTTGTCCCAATCTTTGATGCCCTGGTGGCAAATAAATAGAAATTTATATCAACCATACAACACTCTCTCACAATCCCCCTCTATATATTAATTAACACCAAACTCTCCCCTATCTACATTAACCATACAACTTTCTTTCCCAATTCCCCTCTCTATATCAATTAACACGAAACTCTCCCCCTCTCCATATCTACTACGCGGAATTATCTTTCAATTCCCCTCTCTATATCAATTCACACCAAACTCTCCCCCTCTCTATATCTACTACACGGAATTATCTTTCAATTCCCCTCTCTATATCAATTCACACCAAACTCTCCCCCTCTCCATATCTACTACGCGGAATTATCTTTCAATTCCCCTCTCTATATCAATTCACACCAAACTCTCCCCCTCTCTATATCTACTACACGGAATTATCTTTCAATTCCCCTCTCTATATCAATTAACACGAAACTCTCCCCCTCTCCATATCTACTACGCGGAATTATCTTTCAATTCCCCTCTCTATATCAATTCACACCAAACTCTCCCCCTCTCTATATCTACTACACGGAATTATCTTTCAATTCCCCTCTCTATATCAATTCACACCAAACTCTCCCCCTCTCCATATCTACTACGCGGAATTATCTTTCAATTCCCCTCTCTATATCAATTCACACCAAACTCTCCCCCTCTCTATATCTACTACACGGAATTATCTTTCAATTCCCCTCTCTATATCAATTCACACCAAACTCTCCCCCTCTCCATATCTACTACGCGGAATTATCTTTCAATTCCCCTCTCTATATCAATTCACACCAAACTCTCCCCCTCTCTATATCTACTACACGGAATTATCTTTCAATTCCCCTCTCTATATCAATTAACACGAAACTCTCCCCCTCTCCATATCTACTACGCGGAATTATCTTTCAATTCCCCTCTCTATATCAATTCACACCAAACTCTCCCCCTCTCTATATCTACTACACGGAATTATCTTTCAATTCCCCTCTCTATATCAATTCACACCAAACTCTCCCCCTCTCCATATCTACTACGCGGAATTATCTTTCAATTCCCCTCTCTATATCAATTCACACCAAACTCTCCCCCTCTCTATATCTACTACACGGAATTATCTTTCAATTCCCCTCTCTATATCAATTAACACGAAACTCTCCCCCTCTCCATATCTACTACGCGGAATTATCTTTCAATTCCCCTCTCTATATCAATTCACACCAAACTCTCCCCCTCTCTATATCTACTACACGGAATTATCTTTCAATTCCCCTCTCTATATCAATTAACACCAAACTCTCCCCCTCTCCATATCTACTACGCGGAATTATCTTTCAATTCCCCTCTCTATATCAATTCACACCAAACTCTCCCCCTCTCTATATCTACTACACGGAATTATCTTTCAATTCCCCTCTCTATATCAATTAACACGAAACTCTCCCCCTCTCCATATCTACTACGCGGAATTATCTTTCAATTCCCCTCTCTATATCAATTCACACCAAACTCTCCCCCTCTCTATATCTACTACACGGAATTATCTTTCAATTCCCCTCTCTATATCAATTCACACCAAACTCTCCCCCTCTCTATATCTACTACACGGAATTATCTTTCAATTCCCCTCTCTATATCAATTCACACCAAACTCTCCCCCTCTCCATATCTACTACACGGAATTATCTTTCAATTCCCCTCTCTATATCAATTCACACCAAACTCTCCCCCTCTCTATATCTATATGTACATAAATTGCAGTGCATATACAAATAGATGTGTGTTTTGGTAGTTTGGGGAGAAAAATATAATTATTGGGGGGATTTTCATTTGCAAATAGTGCAAGCTTGACTGACTAGGAGAGCCCGTGGCAGTGGAGACGTCTGGTGTCCTTAGCCCTAAGGCCAGCTTTCTGCTCACCACCATCGACACCGAGTTGGAAACCCGCAGGTGTGAGCCTCGCGAGCTGGAATGGCTCTTCCAGCACGTTTCCCTCATCATCCTCTGAGAAAAAGACTTCTCTATTCTGTCCGCTGGGGCCGCGGGATGGCCTGCGCGTAGGCCCCCATTTTCTCACAATAGTGAGAGATGAGGAGAGCGGGAGAGACGGAGACCGTGACAGTGGGAGTTTGGTTCTTTTCTGTTTGGACCTGGTGTATATATGTGTATATATGAGATAATAGTTTTCACACAGCTACTGGCATAGCTGGTTATAGTTAATTTGCTAAAACAACGGCACATGGCAGAGTGGTTAGAACATTGTACTTGCAATCATGAAGTTGTTAGTTTGATTCTCGGACGGGGTGATGCGTTGTGTCCTTGAGCAAGACATTTTATTTCACATTGCTCCAGTTTACTCAGCTGTAGAAATGAGTTACGATGTCACTTGTGCTGAGTTGTATCGGCCATTGCATTTCCCTTGGACAACATAGGTGGAGTGGACAGGGGAGACTGGTATGCATGGGTGACTGCTGGCCTGCCATAAACAACCTTGCCCGGACTTGTGCCTCGGAGAGGGAACTTTCTAGGCGCAAATCCCATTGTCATTCGTGACCAAAGGGAGTCTTTACCTCTTTACCCTCTCCCTCTCTCTCTATATATATATATATATATACATATGAGATTGAAATGCAAATCGCTTACCCGAGAGAGCCTTATCCTCGTTACTACTCTCTGTATCTAGTGACACAAAAACCGAGAATCATACAAAGAGAGGGGGAAGAGGGAGAAAGAGAGAGTTTTAGCATGATTTACATGGACTTAATTAAATCTCCATTAAATATAAAGCTATTGTATTTTTACAGAGCTTCAATTGTCTTCCTAGATTAAAAATAACTTGAAAACAAAATTACTACTAAGTTTTCTTTGATATGCACGTCACACTAAATATTACATATAGAACGACATTAATTATCAATCTATTATCTGTAATGGAGAATATCCTATCAATATTAATAAAGAAATATTCTAATATCGATTTCTTTGGATTTCTTTTTCAGACAATATGCTGCAATTGATTTAATCGATGCAGCCCACTTCCAAATCAACTCATTTATCTCTTGCATGGGAGGAGTTGAATTGTAAAGTATACGCAGCTAAGATGGGAACTTGTATTAGAAACATACAAAACTAATGAACCTTCTATGTGAAATGGCAGCCAACTCACCATCTAACTATAACCCTGGCATCTTGCAAAAAGAAGGACACATTCGTCAATGTACTCCTTGATATATAAATAAATAAGAGGTGTTCATGTCACAGTGACGAGAACACCATCTATATATATAAAACTGTTGTTGCCTGTGTGTGTGTCCTCATTTTTGCAAAGTCTATACAAATCCACATTTCTACTCCGATTGACTTCAAACTTGCATTTATATATTCCTTGCGGTCTAAAGATATTAACTGCAGCTTTTATTTTTCAATTTTCTGTTGTTAAAGGGGTGTTAGGCGCCGTTTATCCATCTCCGTAGCGCTCTTATAATATCTGTCTGTATGCCTGGCTGACTGCATTACGACATTCTGACGAACATTGATGACGTATTCTGTTCGCTATTTTCCGTTCATGGCCAGGGAACGTCTTCACGAACCAAAGTATCGTCTTCCTGCTTTCCTTCGGTTGCAACGTTTTTCGAAATATTTACTTCTGCGTTCACAGATTGATGTTTTTAGTTTCAGAAGATCCAGTTAAGGGTGAAAGCAACGATTCTTTGCTGAAACTTTAATCTGTTATTTTAATCTATATATGTATATATATATAAAACTGAGGAAGGGTGTATGTATGTTCTTCTGGTTTTATAATTTCACAATTTTTTTACAAAAAGAGAGAGTCGGTTTCTAACAAGACTCTCTCATTGGAATTTACACATCAACTAGGTAGATTATGTATTGCATGCATGTGTAGATATGGATGTTATTGTATGTGTGGATGTGTATGTTTTGAGTTGTATGTGTGCATGTGTATATGCTTTGTATCTGTACATGTGTATATGCAGTTATTAGATGCAAAATTTTTGGAATGTTTTACATATTTTTACTGTTCCATTAATGGATTGTACTTGTAATTTCCTATATGTATGTGTGTATGTATGTGTGTATGTGTGGGGGGGGAGAAGTACCCAACCGATTTTTTTCAAACTTTACATGTGTATTACTTATGTTTCAGGGAGTGTTATGCAGATAAAAAATTCTACTTTTTGATCCCCTTTTTGATCCAACTTTTTTATTCCCCCTAGGTGAAAACTGCGTTTTTTCAGCTTTTTATGTTTTTTTGCGTGCGTGTGCGTGTGTGTGCGCGCTACTCGGCTCACAAATGAAAGGTCATGAGTTCGATATCGTGGGGATAGTGTGTCCTTGAACAAGACATTTAATTTCACGTTGCTTCAGTCCACTCCACCGCAAAAAATGAGTTGTACCTGCAAGCCCGTCACCATAGGATGAGAGGGAGGGGTACTGAATGGCACTATCCCCACCCCCACTTTTCAATGGTGCGCCGCAGGTTTCGTGAATAGAGTTTAGAAAAATGTTCTTTGTCTTCTCACATCCAAAACAAAACTAAAATTAAAAGAAAACAAACATAAAAGTTAACAAAAAGAAACTGGTAAAAAAAATCTCTACGTTTCCGAGGATCGAATAATTAAAAGACATCGTTACAACCAGACCTTATGATGGCGAATCGTATTTAGACATTTAGTCATACTGCGTCCGCAAAATGGAATACATTTGGATTTTAAAGACACAACTATTTTTCAACTTAACTGTTTTTTGTATTAACTCTTATCTGTCTCTTTTTCAATGATCGAATTTGGGGGAAAAAATGAATTTTTTTTGTTTTTGTTCTTTGTGGACGCAGCATTTGGTCTAAGGTTCGAACCCACAACCTTGTAAGTGAAATTAGGTTGATGGAAACTGTGTGGAAGCCTGTCGGTTGGGCTGTACCAGTAATTCAAAATGCTAGCAGTCACACACTGTATCACGCTGAATCACCCTGAGAATTTACGTTAAGGTTACATGTAACTGTGGAATGGTCAGCCATTTACATGAGCATGATGTTCTATTAATCAAAGAAAAATAATTTTCGAAACCGAAAAAGCTCCATTATTTTACTTTTTAATTCGTTTAGCTCCCGGTTCGGTAAAATAAAAAAATTAACCTTTGTAGCCTCGTGAATTCTCCTATTGCTTTTTCCTATTGTAGTTCTTTGGGCACGATGTAGTATCTTTTGCTATCTCTTCTAAATAATGTTATTTCTGAAAAGTTTATTTTCGATAACATTGTAGTATTTTTATGCGAGAAACACTATCCCTCCAAGCTGTATCTAATTATGCCTTTTCTTTTTAAGATGTATACCTTTTTTTTCATTTGCTGTTGTTTTGCATCTGGGAATTTTTACTTTTCGTTTATTTTAGCACTTGAAAACTTTTATCCCCAAATATATGGTTCCGTATATATGCACGCATGTCTGTGTTTCTACATGTATTTTCTTTATATACTTTTTGTGTGTATTTATTTCTCTGTATCTATTTCCGTACGAGTACAGGAACATGTGGTATATATATTGGCAGAGTTATAAGAACGTCGGATAGAATGCTTTGTAGTATTCAATTCGGTTCTCTATAAAAATGTACCAGTCAAGTACTGGGTCGATTCTTCCTCTATATCTTTATATCTCTTTCTCACTTCCTTTCTTCCACACTCTCTATCCTTCTCTGGAAGAAATCTACTGTATTCAGGCCTGGAGAGGAGATGGGCTCCATCATGTTTAAAGAATGCCCTAGAATCCTCAGTAGTTACAGGTCCATAACAAAGGCGGGTAGAGAGGCGCGGGAACACTCGGAGTTACAGATAAGCACCTCTCAGCCGTTTAAATTTATAGAAAAGCAATCCCTTGATATTGATATTGAATATACCATATATATATTACTAGCGGTCTCCGGGTCTGTACTGTGTTCAAATCTATTCCTAAGGCATCAGTTGTAATCTGAGGTAATGTCCATTTTCCTTACAATAACAGATGTAAAAAGGTATTTAAATATTGCATAACATAATTTTTTTTAATTCTTTAGTACATCTTAATACAGAAAGTAATACAGAAAATAATCGAAAAATCTATTCTACGAAAATTATAAAACACTTACTGAACTTATATACAATGATTTTAGCGTCGATAAATTTATGTCTTGGCTATCTCCAGGGATCATTATTGAGAGATTTTGTTGGTGGCATTCACTGTGATGTTTTGGGGGTCAAGGTTTGCTCTTTCACACAGCCACTCCTCTTTAGAATGGTGAAGTTGGAAATTGAGGAACACTTAATTCATGAAGCTTATAACGCTTTCCACAACAGTACAAAATGAAGAAGGATCAAAACATCCTTCAATATCAAGGGATTGCTTTTCTATAAATTTAAACGGCTGAGAGGTGCTTATCTGTAACTCCGAGTGTTCCCGCGCCTCCCTACCCGCCTTTGTTATTTACACAGAAGAAATCTCAGAAGCTGACAAAATCCAAAGTGTCTCCTTTGCACCCACCCCCCATTCCATTTTCGGAAAAGAAAGCGATATATGTTAAAGAACGGAAATAATAAAAAAATGTAGAATTCTACGAAAATTATAAAACATTTACAGAACTTCAGTATATACAATGTTTATAACTTTTTTCTTCGGAGCATATATGAAGAGTTTGTGAGGTCTTCCTAGTCCGCAATAACCTACATACAATTGACCATGTGAGAAACATCCCTCTTCTAGATGGAGACTGACAATCTGCGGGGTTTGACTTTGGGATTTATTAATGGTCATAGTGTAACTGATTCTCACTGGGGATTGCAATCATTTGAAACAAAAGGGGTCATCCGTTGGTATTAGCGGCATTCTCAGTATAAAGGCGATGTCTCCTTTACCACAACCTGTGAGAATTATAGCTTCGATAATGTAGGCTGTAGTTCAATTACAACCATACGACTCCCATTGCACAATCTTGGCTGATCCAAGTTTCTGAGGAGTATGGTGACTGTGGCCTTCTCCAATTCAATGTTGTATGGCAGCATACCGGATTGTTTTATCTATGTTAATTAACAGACATACATCTTTAGCTGTAGAGGCCTGTGTGTCAAGTTGTTTTTGACTGCTTTCAAATTCATTCTCCAGCAGCCCGATATCGTCTGCATATTGAAAATCAGCAATCCGGGGCCTTCAATAGCCGCCTCTGTTTCAGCCTCAGTGTTAATGTTCAAATCATGTTCAACGGGGAGAATTTCTTTACTTGCTATAACTGGTGGTTATAGAGATTTGAAAAATATATATTCCGTTTGCAACTTTATTCTGTATCCTGCTACGTTAATGCTGCTGTTAATTAAGTCTATCCTGTCAAGTCCGGACTATATATATATATAATGGCTGCAAACTCTGCTAAGAGTACAATCGCTTGTCAGGTTTTGGAGTTTGGTACACTTTTAGGCTACGGCCAGCACACGAACCTGTAACATATCCTGAACAAGCAATGCCTGTGCGTTGAAGGTTTTTTAAGTGGGGAAAGGCCTTGCACTCGACTAATCTGACTCTCTGAGTATCGAAAATATTACCCGAAAAGGATAACTGGGCAACATCATCGGATGCTTCAGAAGCCGCAGGTTTTTTTTTCAGAGTTTCCCTCTCCTAGAAAGGTGTTGTGACAACTACTAGGGGGGGGGGGGGCTTTCACTCCCAGGTGAAAAAAAAAAATGGTATTTTGATGGCCGTTGACTCTGCTGAGTTCCTCCACCCTTTGCCCGGTCTTGTATTTCCTCTCACAGGGTGTCCAAATATCACCCTCCTCACGAAGCTAGCTTGGTGGGATTGCCGGTTTAGTCACCGACGTCCCGACCAGGAGACAGGTTGTACTGGGTTACCAGTAGCACTCGAGAGTGACCTGACATTATATATACATATATATATACATATCGTCGTCGGCACCTGCTCGTGTCCCAGAACTGGGATCATTATGCTCCCTCTTTGTTTCTTTTCTCTCTCCTATGACTGTGGAGGCCCAGTCTACTCCTGAAGAGTTGTGAGCTGGAGTCACAGGGTAGTGTTAATGGAGGATGTGGTTGGGCGAGTCGGGCCTTCCTTTCAGCACGTCGCAGATCTTCTTCACGTTGACGGTTGCATTCGAAAGTCTCGGTTCCAGGCTGATTTGCAGCAACTGTATCAGATATCGTAAGGTTGATGTTGGCTTGTGTCAGGGATGTCTTTAACGGATCCTTGAAGCGTCGTTTTGATCCTCCGCGTAGCCTCCTCCCGTTGGCGAGTTCTTCAAGCAGGATGGTGCGACGGAATCGGATGGAGTGCATTCTGGATACGTGGCCCGCCCAGTGAAGGTGATGCTGAAAGACAGTAGTCTCGATTCTGGGGCGAGACGCCCGAGAGAAGACCTCGATGTTGGTAATGCAGTCCTCCTAGTTAATACGGAGGATTCTTCGGAGCTTCGATTGCTCGAACTGCTCTAGATGCTTGATATCCCAACGATGCAAGTTCCACGTCTCGCAGCCGTACAGAATGGTGGAGAGGACCACGGCTCGAAAGACCATGATTTGGGTTCTTATGGTGAGGCTGTTATTGCTGAAGACCCGGTGCATGAGCCACTTTGATCTTATTGTCAAGGTCTTTCTCGCAGGTGATGCTGTTCGAGAGGATGCTGCCAAGGTAATGAAATTCGTTGACGATTTCTACCATCTGTCCATCGATGTTGATGCTGACGTCCGGTGTTGCTTGTCCGGGGCTGGCTGGACATTGACCTGCATTTCGAAATGTTTGTAAGCCCCTTTGTACAGGTTTGGCGATAGTTTGATGGTAGTCTGGTATGCAGTCGCATTGTCGTCAGCATACTGAAGTAAGTTCTTGCACACAGGTGATGGTACTCTTTGTGTGAAGGCGAAGTCGGCGAGGTTGAAGAGTCCGCCATCGAGTGCTGTCAGGGGGGGGGGGGGCGTTAATCATGGCAGCGAGACATAGGGAGAAAAGTGTCGGAGCCTTGCTTGAGGTCACCGGTGATTAGAAAGGATCCGAGAGGGCACTGTGATGGTTCACCCGACCTTCCATTCCATCATAGAGCATACGGATCAGAGACACGAAGTGGTCTGGGAAGCCAAACCAGGTAAGAGTAGCCCACATTGCTGGTCTTAGGGGTTTGTCGAAGGCCTTCTGCAGATCCCAAAACATGAACATCAGTTGTTTCTGTTGCTCACGGCTCTTCTGCGGCTGTCTTGCACAAAAAACTATATTGACAGTGCTTCTTGAAGGTCGGAAACCACATTGGGATTCTAGAATGCACTGACTATATTTCATCCTTATATCTTTCAGGAATGTCGTAACCATGTCACGGTTTTACTTCATACCAATTATATACATTGCAAGCAATTTCAAGTCGTCTATAATGAAGCTATACGTTAGATTAATGTTTCTGGTCTTCTGTGAACCAAGTACATACTCTTCATATTTCCTCACCATAAAGAAAATGGTGTTTACTGACATTATAAATAGCATCACAGAGAGTTTGTCTCCTTGAAATATACACTTGGGATACTCTTGTCTATCGTATGTATGTATGTTTTCTCTTTCTCTTAATTTCGAGTATATTTTTTTGACCGGCCACCTTCCTGGTGGCAAGGTTGTAAAAGAAAAGAAATTGTCATCCCTTGAATCGCAAGAATGTTTTGCACATTTTGAAGGTGCCAGCTATCGCAGCCATTTGTAGACTATGAATTAGGGAGCTGCGCTTTTTGTCCGCAAATCCAAGTTCGGTCATACTTTGGTCCAAGCGGGTTGGTATATAACCCGTAGCACCAATAATGATGGGTATGAAGCTAAAGGTGTATCTTAGATACTGGATTTGTAAGCTCCTCATCAATGGTCCGTAGATGTCCTCCTTCTCCTGTATTTTTCTGACAACGTTTACATCAAGTGGGCAGATGATCTCCACAACAGAACACGTTTTCAATGTGTGGTCCCAAACTACAATATCAGGCCGGTTGTGCTTTAATTTGGTGGCAGTTTTTATTTTCAGGTTCCACCAGTATTCCTTAGTGCCATCTGTCTCAATATATTCTTCCTCGTTTGTTGTTAATTTTGTTTTCCGAAGTGCGTTCCAGATAGTTCTAGCTATCCCATCGTGTCTCATGGGGAGGTAGTAGCGAGATGACATTCTTTCACAGCTGGCAACAATGTGGCTTACATCCTCGATCTTTGTTTTACATAGCCTACATTTATTGTCAGCTGCTGGCCCTCCTCTTTTGTGCAGCAGATATTTGGTAGGGAGTTCTTGTTCCTGTATTGCATAGAGATATCCCTCAAGGTGTGATGTCATAAACTTGTCGGAACTCCATGCCAGGCTTTTTGAGTGGTTTATCCCCTCTATGGTCTGTGTTTTACGCCTCAAGTATCCATGCATAACTTTCTCTGTAAATTGGTCAATTTTTTTTTCTTGTTTGAACATTGAATAGGATCTTCCGATTTCTCTGGGTGAGAGATTTATATCAGGCTTTATTCCATATCTCTCCTCCAGATCAGTCGCTATTCTAATGATATTTCTTTTTTCATGCTCATAAACCTGAGCAAGATGGTCGCCAACCTTTTTCCTCTGTTGAAGGTGTTGCTTCAGTGTTACTATCCGGGTCTCATATGTTGTTAATATTGATTTTAGACCCCGGCCACCTTCCTTGCGTGAGAAGTATAGCCTATCCACATCACCATTGATGTTAAAGTTCCCAGTAACACTGAGAAGTTTTCGAGTTCTAACATCCATCTCACTTAGTTCTTGCAATGACCAGTTCAGTAGGCCAAATGTTGGCGTTAGAATTGGCACAGCATAGGTATTGTGGGCAATGTATTTGTTGTATGCTGACAGTTCTGATGACCATATTTTTTTTACTCTTCTGAGGTATTCAGTTCTGGTTCTCTCCTTATTTATGGGTCCATCATATCTGACATTCTCATCCTGTCCAAGATATCTGTAGTTGTCACCTGACTGCAGAGGTTGTATTGTCAGGCCGTTCATATCTAGATTTCTAGAGGAGGGCACAGCTCTTCCACGTTTTACTGCCAAATATGCACACTTGGACTCACCAAATTTCATTTTGATGTCGGTTGAAAATTGTGTAATGAGGTCCAATTGTTTCTTGATGTCATTGATATTTGGCCCATACAACTTCAGGTCATCAACAAAGAAAAGATGGGAGATACTTCTGGGCCCACTTCTTTGTCCACCTTGTTTCCTGAGTAGGTAAGATAGTGGATTCAGTGAGAGAACGAAGAGTAGTACTGACAAGCTATCACCCTGAAAGATGCCCTTCTGGTAATGTATCCTATCAGTCTTAACCTGCTCCTTCTCACCTCTAAGGATCAAATTGGTGTACCAGTTCTTGGTCAGGCGTTCAACAGCAGCTACTAATGGTTGTGGGACTTTAGCTAACTGTAAAGCCTTAATAATCCACCCATGAGGTACACTATCAAATGCTTTTTGATAGTCCAGCCACACGACAGTCATGTTTCTGCGATTCTTTGTTGTTTTTTCCTGAATCATTTTGTTAGTTGTATGTATGTATGTATGTATGTATGTATGTATGTATGTATGTATGTATGTATGTATGTATGTATGTATGTATGAACACTAAGGTACTGAGTACCTTGATCAGAGAATTTTTATATGCAGATGATTGTGATCTCTTTGCACACTCCCAGAGTGACATTCAATTCTTTTATGAATTCTTTTTCCAATGCGTGCAGTGCTTTGGGACTGACAATCAGTCTGAAGAAGACTGTCGTCATGTACCAACCTGCTCCGGATAAAGTTTTCAATGAACCCTCCATATACGTATACGGTCAAAAGCTGAAGGCTGCTGACACATTTGTGTAATGGGGAGTACTCTGAGTGTGGCCGTTCTCTGGATGCAGAAGTTGGTCTACGTGTTAGTAAGGCAAGTGAGTCATTTGGAAGGCTCAACGACCGTCTTTGGTGCAGGCGAGGAATCACAATGAAGACCAAGGTGAGAGTGTATGCTGCATGTGTACTGTCAGCTTTGCTGTATGCATGTGAGACATGGGTTGCCTACAAACGGTACACTCAGACTACTCCCCATTACACAAATTTGTCAGCAGCCTTCAGCTTTTGACCGTATACGTATATGGAGGGTTCATTGAAAACTTTATCCGGAGCAGGTTTCACCAGCAGTGTCTCAGAAAGATGCTCGGTATCAAGTGGCAGATGCATGTGAGTGATGTTGAGGTCCTTGGGAGAAGTGAGTGTCGGAGCATTGAGAGTATCATCCACCAAAGGCGTTTGAGATGGACCGGACACCTCTGCAGAATGGAGGATGATTGAATCCCAAAACAACTCTTGTATGGAGAGCTTTGTGAGGATAAGAGACCACCTCACAAGCCAAGGCTCCGATTCAAGGATTGTGTAAAGGACTCATTAAAAAAAACTGGTTTGATGATGGCTGACTGGGAAATAGAAGCTCTTGAAAGAGAAACTTGGTGTGGAATGGTAAATCATGGGGTCCATAATTTTGAGAACAGACGCATAGAGCCGAGAAGATCAAATGGGATGTGCGTAAGCAATGCCCTGGTGTATCTCTCGAAACGGTTGGTGTCTCCATTGAATTGAAGTGCCATAAGTGTGGAAAGATTTGCTTGAGCAAATCTGGTCTCAGGAGCCAAAGTCGCAGCCATGTTCAAAGAGAACTATGATCACCACAGTGTTGTGGGGGCTCACGGGCACCCTGATGCAGTACCTCAAGCCAGGGAGATCCATAGGTGTCGTCAGTGTGTGAAGGAGTGCAAGTCTCCAGCAGGCTTGAAAAGCCATATCCGAGCGTCACACATCTGAATCTGACAAACGATTGCACTACTCTTGGCAGAGTTTGCAGCCATCATATGTATGTATGTATGTTCTTCTGGTTTTATAATTTCACAAATGTTTGCCAATAGAGAGATTCTGTTTCTAACATAGACACAAGACTCTCTCTTGGAATTTACACATCAACTAGGTAGATATATATGCATGTCTGCATGCATGCATGTCTACTCATGGATGGATGTTATTGTATGTGTGGATGTGGATGTTTTGAGTTGTATGTGTGCATGTGTATATGCTTAGTATCTGTACATGTGTAGATGCAATTATTAGATACAATATGTTTGGAATGTTTTACATATTTTTACTGTTCTATTAATGGATTTTACTTGTAATTTCCTAACTAGTTGTGTTCTTTATGTTCCTGTGACGCCCAGCTTCTCAAGATTTGTAATGAGGCAGTTACTAACATATCCCAGTGACTCAATAATCACAGGCATAAATCTGAAGGTATAATCAGGGTGGAGTATCTGCAGATTTCTCATCAGTTCTGCATAAATATTCTCCTTTTCGCTAATCTTTGATATTGTATTGGCATCTGCTGGACAGCTAACTTATGTATGTGTGTGTGTATGTGTGTATGTGTGTATGTGTGTATGTATGTATGAATGTATGTATGTGTGCATGTATGTATATATGTATGTATCCAATAAAGATTTCTTTTGTGGAGCGAAAGACTCCTAGTATTCATTAAGACATCTCTCTAGGAGAAGGTCACTCTGATATAAAACCTGCAATTTCGTTTGCATCTAATGATGTAGACCAGTTCTTTTGGGGCAAATGCATTCGATGTTCAGTGAGTGGTATTGACCCCGTGCAAAGCCTTTCCTCTCTTAAAAAAAGCTTCAAGCACAGGCATCGTTTGATATGTGACATCTTTTGCAATGCATGGTATTGCTGGCCATAGGCAAGTCCCTAGAAGGACTAAAAAGCCAGGTCCGTGATGTTTATGCTTAAGTATCAAGCGATTACTCGAAATCGAGTTGCTGTTCGTATATATGTATTTAACAGCATGAATAACCAATGAAAGGTTATCACGTTAGTATGTTGTTTCTCTTAAGTGCAGAACCTCAAAAGGGTTTTGCCTAATGGTCTCATCGGACAGAATTTCAAAGACGTTATCACAGAAGATAGCGTGCCCGAAGCAGTTACTTGCAATACAAATTTTATCAAACGGTTACTCGCAAGTGCAATTTCAGCTGGAGCTTGGAAGATCTTAGATAAGGTTTGGTTGTTTTGTTTTCTTATATATGAACATTTCTCTTTTGAAAGAAATCTGTATTGCCTTAAATTGCTAGTCAGTTGTTAGTTTCAAGGGAAGTGGGGGGGGGGGGTTTAAATGGTAGTTTTGTTATTTTATTTTGATTAAGTAGAGCATTTTTCCAAATTGAGAGCGTAATTTACTAATATGAGGTACCAAATGCCGTAACACGTTCTACGGTGGAAAACTCATCGCCTCGGCCACAAACCAGAGACAAAAGCCTTTAATGTAGAAGAGCGGAAAATAAACAAATATCGAGATTTAACAGACTTCTTCCATTTTTAGACAGCTACCTTCGTGAACCCCGGTGCCCTCGGTCCACAATTGCCGTTTTCCTCCACACGATCGAAAGGGGTGTATCTCGCCGGAGCTGAAATGGCTGATACATCAAGCGTTGCTAGGTGTTTTCCGCAATAATGCTTTGGAAAGTTGTGTCGGTGTCGAGCTGATAAAATATACCGACTAGCCAAGAGTGTAGACTTTACTCCACCCCGTTTGTCTTCACTAGTTTGTTTTATCATTTAGTGTTTCTTTCTTACCCGCTTGTATCTCTCTTTTCTCTCTTTATGTCTATTAATTTAACTTTTTAATACTTTCATTGTCATTTAATTATGTTCACTAATTATTTTCTTGTAAATAAAGGTTTAGCGAACCTAAACATTTTACTTATGCTGATTTATTTAAACTCAACGTTGAAACTGAAATTTGTATATTTCGTTTTGATAAGAAGTGCTCAGTGTTCTTGCGTCCATGTGTGTGTGTGTGTGTGTGTGTGTGTGTGTGTGTGTGTGTGTGTGTGTGTGTGTGTGTGTGTGTGTGTGTGTGTGTGTGTGTGTGTGTGTGGGTGTGGGTGTGGGGGGGTGTGTGTGTGTATGTGTGTGTGTGTGTGTGTGTGTGTGTGTGTGTGTGCGTGTGTGTGTGTGTGTGTGCGTGTGCGTGTGTGTGCGTGTGTGTGTGTGTGTGTGTGCGTGTGTGTGTGTGTGTGTGTGTGTATGTGTGTGTGTGTGTGTGTGTGTGTGTGTGTGTGTGTGTGTACATATACGTAGTCTATTTTATTCACCATATTACTGAATCTATGTACGTGAATTATTTGCTTTTTCTTGTTAATTGTTATAACATTTATAATTAGGAAGTTTTATAATTAGAAATGTTTACATGAGTTGTTTTGTTTCTCGCCATTTTTATAATTAGCCAAAAGGTAGAGACATTAATCTGTCCAAAATATTCACCTCCAATTTCGTTGATAGTGCGCAAAGTTTCTTTATCCGTAAATATTCGTAGATATTCGTAAAATTCTTTATTCGTAAATATTCACCTCCAGTTTCGTTGATAGTGCGCAAAGTTTCGTTATTCGGTTTTTTGTTTAATATCACCATGTGATGTCTCTTCTTGAAACGTTTCACTGAGGATACATTTCAATTGGTTGTAATCTTCACTTTCCCAGTTAATGATACACTTATTATCGTTGACGGAATTTTGATGTTGAAAGTCTGTTGTGAGACGTGATGTCAAATTTGTTGCTGATATGTTTGTTTTAAGAGAATGGTCGCGTTATTTGATGTTGGTGGTTAGCCTGACTTTGAAGCAACTTAGTAGCAAGACAGTCTGTGTAGCAGTGTGAATAACCAATGAAAGGCTGTCACGTTAACACATATTACCTAACAGTTCAGCGAAAGATTGCGTGCGAGAAGTAGTTACTTGCAATACAAATTATATCGAATGCTTAGTCACATGTAAAATTTGAGATGGAGTTTGGAGGATCTTAAATAGGGTTTGGTTGTTTTGCTTAGCGAACCTATACTTGTTACCTAGGCTGGTATATTTATTTAAATATAATAAAATAAACGTTGACACTGAAATTTGTTTATTTCCTTTTGATAATGAGTGCTCAGTGTTCCTGCGTCTATCTATCAGTGTGTGTGCGTGCATGTGTGTGTGTGTATGTATGTGCGTGTGTGTGTATGTGCATTTGTGTATGTGTAGGCGTGTGTGTATGTGTGTGCATGTGTACATATACAGTCTATTTTATGCAGCACAACACTGCATCTGCTATGTAAGAAATTATTCTTGTTTTTCTTGTTATATGAAATTTTTACATGAGTTTTTCTTATATCTTTCCCGTTGCAATCACCTTTTGTCTTTTATTTTTGTGTACAATTTGTAAGTTCGTAATATGGGTATAATATACTATAAAATCCTGTCAATAAAGAAACTATACACGATGTACCAAAAACTACGAGAAATATGTATATAAACACACTCACATTAATATATGTACGTATATGTAAACCTTTAAATATGTCTTATTTATGTATTTCTTCGTAAGTTGAAAAAAAAATGAACATAGCTCAAAATTTGGTCAATGTTATCACCTTCAGAAACTGTTTACATTTCTCACAAATATGTAACCTAAAGAATTATATACTGATTTTCAATTTGTGGAGAAATATTTAAATAAGACATGTTTACATGCTTTTAGTGCACATATCTCGTGGCTTCGGTTAAACACTGCATTGTCTCTTTACAAATACCAAGTTATGAGTACGTTTTAAAACTAAAAACCTGTTGCCGTATCATTCTTGTTTACATGTTCTTTTTTTTTTATTCTTGTGTTATGATGCGGTCTGGGTAATTTGTATATCAATGCAATTTGTGGTTGTTTTGGTATTTTGTAATTGTATAATTCAATGCATATACACACACACACATATATATATATATATATATATATATATATATATATATATATATATATATATATTATGAAGAGAGAAGAAACATTTAGATAAACTGCTTCTAGATTCCTCGACTATATATATATATATATATATATATATATATATATATATATATATATATATATATATATAAATGAAAGGTATAGAAAACATTGTAGCAATAGCCAACAGTATTCCATAATATATAATATATATATATATTATATTATAATATATAAGATCAAAAGATGGTTAAAGGAGTTCCATGTATTTTATTATGCGCATTTCAAAAACAAACATCATCATGCAATAATATTTGTGTTTTCATCAGATAAAACAGGAGGACATGATATGAAGGCTAAAAAACACTTGTGGATAGTGCAGTTTTAAATCAACATATGAAAAGTAATTTTAGATTGATGTGTGATATTGGGAAAAAAATATTTTATTTAGAGAGGGGGTAGAAAGGATGAAAAAGGGGGAGGAGATGAGAGTGAAGGTGGAGAGGGAGAGATGGGTGATAGAGAGAAAGGGATAGTTTTTATAACTGAGAAAAGATATATTGTTTTACATAAAGTGGTTGAAAACCGTTGGAAGATAATGTATAAATTAAAAGAATTTGAAAATTAACGAAGGGAAAAATATGTACGAGGAAGGAGAGGGAGTTAATATGTTTGAGATTAAAAAGTTTGATGATAGAGAGAAAAAAAATAATAATTGCGGATGAATATTCTAACGTCAAAAAAATGTGTGTGTGTTTACAAGTATTATGGCAATTTCAAAATTAACGAAGAGAAAAAATTATTAAGGTTTGTGTATTGAAGGATTTGAGAAAAATAATGTGAAGTTAAGGTTTGTATATTGAAGGAATTGATAATATGTGCGAAGAAAGAGTTAATATGTATTAAAAATTATTAAGGTTTGTGTATTGAAGGATTTGAGAAAAATAATGTGAAGTTAAGGTTTGTATATTGAAGGAATTGATAATATGTGCGAAGAAAGAGTTAATATGTATTAAGAATGAGTTAGATGATGGGGAGAAAAAAATAATAAATTAAGGATGAATAATCTAGCGTCAAAAAAACAAATGTATATGTTATGAAGGATTTTACAAGGTGAAGATAGAATGAGGGTAATGAGTAAACAAGTATTATAGAGTGTATAATACCCTTTGAAGTAAGGTAGGAAGATGGGTATATTTTAAAAGAGGTGTATGTATATGTGCCTTTGAGAAAAGATTCTAAATTGATAAAGAATTGAATATTAGCTGTATACTTTGTGAAAAGTCCTATGGAATTTATGCAAGCAGATAGAAAACAAATATGTACGTCTATTTATTATAGAATCTAGATTAGAGATAATGGTAAATTTTTCATTTAGGCAGAGATTACAGATTTTAGATAGGATGCAGAAGAAACCTTCTTCCAAAAGATGGTATATTTAATGTTTTTGTCTTTCAAGGACCATATGAGTTCTGAGAGAGCCGTGTTGGTTCTTTTAAGTTTGTATTTAAAAGATGAATGATGATTATAGAGACGAGCTTTAAAAGAGGTGGAAGTGGAGCCAAAATAGGTGAAGGAATTGGTGCTAGTTGTAACTTTACATTCATAAATTAAGTTTTTATCAAGACAATGGTTGTTGAGAGGACATTTATTTTTAATGCGGCAGTTGCAATTAGAGAGATTATTAATGAGTGACCTAGTGTTATCTATAGAAGGAATTGGATTGGAGAAGTTTTTTGCGATAGGAATAATAGGAATAATAGTTTCTTGATTTAGAGTTGGATTATGAACATTTAGCGAAGTTGTGTTTGACGTTGTATTTGGGTTTACAGAAATTAGCCTAGGGTTTACAATGACGTCGGGAGTACTATTACTGTTATTATGAAATTCAGTGTTGGAAGGAAGAGATTTAGTATTTAGTATTTTATTGTTGTGTTTAGAGATAATGTTGGAAATATTGGAGGATGTAGAATAAGAAAATTTTATGGTGTGTTTGTTAAATATTTTACTATAGATATGTGAGGGAGGGAAGCATTTATTTAAGGCACTAAAGAATAATTTAGGAATATTGTTATTAATAGAGATGGAGAAAGGAGCATTATACCAGATTATGTTTTTGTATCTAGGTCTTTTATTAAAGTTATTGGAATGATCATGATTAATTATTCTACTGCAAGTTTTTCTAGAATTTGTTTCTTTACAATATTTGATTTTATCAGGATAGCCGGCTTTAGAAAGTGCGTTATTATAGTAATTGGCGTTAGCATCAAAGATGTTTTTATTAGAAGATATGTTAGATATTCTTTTTCCAATATTACTAAC
This sequence comes from Eledone cirrhosa, assembly GCA_964016885.1. Taxonomy (NCBI): domain Eukaryota; kingdom Metazoa; phylum Mollusca; class Cephalopoda; order Octopoda; family Eledonidae; genus Eledone; species Eledone cirrhosa. The sequence goes on from OZ024741.1 coordinate 87,719,472, forward strand.
TATAGCATTCTTGATATTGGTAGGATGGTTAGATTTAAAGTTAACATAATTTAGGTTCTCATTGTTTTTATGGTAAGGGTAATATAGGCCAGTGTCAAGATTAAGAGATACATCCAAGAAATTAGCTAGTTTGATACTGTTATCAAATTCAATTTTTAGGTTATGTTGGTTAAAGAGATTACGTATATTGTTCTTAATAATATTAAGGTTAACTATATTGCAATTTAAGATAGTAAAGAGTCCATCGTCACGATAAATTCCACCGCGAAGTTGAGGAATTTTCCGACTCAAAGAGTTCAAAATAAAGATACCAATTAAATCAGTCAATTGGGATGAATCGGATGCTCCCATTGTGATGTCGAAGTTGTTAGAGGTATCGGCTCTGGTCCAATATTCGTTGTTGAACTCTAGCATGGTTTTACGTGCGGTGAGGATGATGTGAAGTTCATCTGTGGTGATGTCAGAATATTTAAGTGCGAAAGATAGAGCATTATTGAGAAGTGAAGGCGAAATGGAGGAATAGTAGCTGGCAATATCAAATTGAATAAATTTTAGTTTGTTTTTATTATCCAATTTGTTGAACCAGCCAATCACTTCAGAAGTACCAAACCATAAATTTAGGTTCAAAGAAGAGCAATTAGAACTAACCTGTGGGATAATTCTATCCAAGATGGCTTTACTAACAACCCCCCAGATCAGATTTAGAGGGGGCGATTAATCTAACAGGTAGTTCAGTGCGAAAATTGCTTTATTTTACTACAATAAAACTCACCTCCTACATATATAATATTATATATATATATATATATATATATATATATATATATATATATATATATATATATATATATATATATATGGTTTTTTGGGGTTGTAACTTCTCTGTTTTTTAGCCGAAGAAAATGCCTATGTATATAATTACATGCATACATTTATTTTCTTTAATTAATTGAGTTCTTTACACGAGGAATTGATATTAGTTTTGAAATGACTAATTAACCCGCGTCTGTTTTATATTTTACTCTTAATTCGGCCGGTGATTTACATTCCCATTTGCCCTTTAAAGCATGACTTTCTATATTTACTGCGGTTATGAGATGCGGTTCTTATTCGGGTACAACGTCTGATTTTAGCCTAAGAAAATATCTATATGCGTGTGTAATTTATACACGCATATATTTATTTTTTTTATTTTCAATTGAGTTCTTAACACGTTGGATTGATAATGTTTTCGAAAAAACTAATTAACCCGCGTGTATATTATTATTTTTTTCCTCCTTTCGTGGATCGTAGTTGTCTCCCCTTCCCGCTTCGTGTCGCTATGATGCTTCCTCAGTCAAGAACTGCTGGAATTTCAAATTTGCCGGTCATTTGATGCGAGAAGGAGCAACTTAACAGACACGATTTTTGACTGCGGTAAGAATTTCTTTCTTATATCAAAGTTTAATGGGCTTCCACTGATGATTTATAAACGCCCACCTAAATATATTCTTATATGAATATATATTAGGCTTCTACATAAACTGGAAATATTCTCCCAACTTGTAGAAAACTTATAATGAAACAATTGTTTGGAAAGAGAGATGTATTTTAACTTTAATTATATCTCATAAAATAATACAACTGGTTTTTCCACATTATACATATTGTTAGCACCCCAAACACTTAAATTGGGTTTATATTTAAATATAGCCTAATGTTTGTTGAGTGAGATGGATACCAGTCAGAGTTTAGCTTTAAACTATCTCTGTTATTGTATTAAATATATATATATATATATATATATATATATATATATATATATATATATATATATATATATATATATATATATATATATATATATATATATATATATATATATATATATATATATATATATATATATATAAATTTTAGTACAGCATTAACGAAGCTTTAGAACACGGCCAAGCTAACGAATGCAGAATCGGTCTGTAGCTTTAGCACTCAGATGGAGAAAAGAACCCAGAGTAATAACAATACCTTCAGACAGCTTAGCAAATCAGATATAGCGGTCGGCAGTCCAGCCGCATCACTAGAGCAACGAAAATACAGGACCCAGGAAAAGATATTATACTGACCCGGACAGAACGGTGAGGCTGAATGCAAAATATATAATGTACATCGTATATCACACAATATACATCACATACAGCACCCAACATCAGCGCTAAGTGTCTGGAAATCCAAGATCGACAAATTCCGATTGAAGAATTCTGCAATGTAATGGTTTTTGACGACAGAACATAGGATTTCCTTCTTCAGCAAGTCTTTCGTTCTTAGCCTGAGCGGGCATGTTGTAGCTTTAAATTTCGCCACAGACACGTGGTTTTCTCCAAGGGAGGTAACCCCCGCTTAGGCGGTGAATTCTAATTTGAGATAAAGGAATGAATCCCTTTAGACAAACCGAATTAAGCACTCAACCAGAAGTTATCAAACAAACATAAACAATTAATCAATCAATAGAATCATCTAATTAAATTAATCAGTTAATCGTTAATTCTAAGAGTAAATACAAATGTTAGTACAGCATTAACGAAGCTTTAGAACACGGCCAAGCTAACGAATGCAGAATCGGTCTGTAGCTTTAGCACTCAGATGGGGAAAAGACCCCCAGAGTAATTATATATATATATATATATATATTACCCACTCTACTACCTCAAGTATTGAGTACTTTGGTGCGTTATGGTCCACCTGGTTCCTTACCACATTTCCTTCGTTATATATATATATATATATATATATATATATAGTAGAATAATCGAGAATCGGAATATCAGCCCACGAAATCACGATAAACAATATCCGACATGTGTGGCAGAGGGCTCAATAATTTGGATAAATCAGAGCTATAACTATCGTTAAAATACCAACACATAGAGATCATGCCTAAAATCACCCGTGCAGCCGAAAAAGAACGACCAGGAAGATTCGGGTCACTCAAATAAAATATCAATAAATTAATAAATTAAATGAATGTAAAAAACTCACCCGGACCCGCTAGAAAGATGTTAAATCTAGCTTCTTGGGTTTCTGCAATTCCTTAATCCAATCACTATCAGCCCACATAAAAAATATATAAGACTTCTAGAGAAAATATATATATATATATATATTTATATATATATAATATATATATATATATAATATATATATATATATATAGAGAGAGAGAGAGAGAGAGAGAGAGAGAGAGAGAGAGAGAGAGAGAGGGGGGGGCGAGAGAGAAATATATATATGTGTGTGTGTGTGTGTGTGTGTGTGTGTATGTGTGTGTGTGTGTGTGTGTGTGTGTGTGTGCGTGATTTCCATAGGTTGACTTAGGAGATGGGAGTGTCCGTCTTTCTGTTGGATTTTTTTCTCCCTGTATTTGTCCTGTATCGAGCGTGGAAGGACCGCTCTACAAAATTTCATGGTTCCTAGCCAGAATGCTTAAACCCCTACTTGACACCTTGCGGGGACACGTAAACAGCTCCGAAGAGGTGTTGGAGCGACTACATCAAATGGATCCCAACACCAGAAAGGCTAACAGGTATGCCTTCAGCTTTGATGTGGTCGCTCTTTACACCTCGGTCCCGGCGCTCCCGGCCGTTGATATACTGATGAACGCGTTCAATCTACGGACCTACACTGCTTCGGGCTCACCTCCACTGGCATCCACCAGCTCCTATCCGTCGTCGTTGACAACACATATTTCAGTTTTCTCGACCAAACATACCGGCAAACCTCAGGGCTACCCATGGGCTCAAGACTGTCGGGTGTGCTAGCGATCTCGTACATTGACAGCCTCGAGCGCAAAGCACTCAACGCTTGCTACCCAACGCCATCACCTTCTTCTCAAGATACGTGGACGACATCCTCATCCTCACATCTTCCCAGGAGATGGCGAGTGGGATTTACGAGACGTTCAGCAACACGGACGAGAATATTGACTTCAGTGTTGAACACCTCAACGACGACGGGTCTCTTGCCCTCTTCGACTTCGAATCAACATCACGGAGCCGGGAGGGATCCACACCAGCTTCTACCGCAAGGCAGCCTGCAGGGACTTGTTCGTCCACTACAAATCTTCCCTCCCTAACAGTGCTAACATATTCCAGTGCCCCAATAACCACAGGCATAAATCTGAAGGTATAATCAGGGTGGAGTATCTGCAGATTTCTCATTAGTTCTGCATAAATATTCTTCTTTTCGCTAATCTTTGATATTATATTGGCATCTGCTGGGCAATTAACTTCCACTACTGTGCATGCCTTAATTTCCCTGTCCCATATCATTATGTATGTATGCATGTATGTATGTTTATATCTTTCTCTTAATTTCGAGTATATTTTTAACCGGCCACCTTCCTGGTGGCTAGGTTGTAAAAGAAAAGAAATTGTCATCCCTTGAATCGCAAGAAGGTTTTGCAAATTTTGAAGGTGCCACCTATCGCAGCCATTTGTAGACTATGAATTAGGGAGCTGCGCGCTTTGTCCGCAAATCCAAGTTCAGTCATACTTTGGTCCAAGCGGGTTGGTATATAACCCGTAGCTCCAATAATGATGGGTAGGAAGCTGAAGGTGTATCTTGGATACTGGATCTGCAAACACCTCATCAATGGTCCATAGATGTCCTCCTTCTCTTGTATTTTTCTTACAACATAGACATCAAGTGGGCAGCTGATCTCCACAACAGAACACGTTTTCAATGTGTGGTCCCAAACAACAATATCAGGCCAGTTGTGCTTTAATTTGGTGGCAGTTATTTTCAGGTTCCACTAGTATTCTTTAGTGTCATCTATCTCAATATATTCTTCCTCGTTTGTTTTTAATGTTGTTTCCTTAGTGCCTTCCAGATAGTTCTAGCTATCACATCGTGTCTCATAGGAAGGTAGTAACGGGACGACATTCTTTCGCATTTCGCAACAATGCGGCTAACATCTTCGATCTTTGTTTTATTGTCGACTGATGGCCCTCCCCTTTTGTGTAGCAAATATTTGGTAGGGATTTCTTTTTCCTGTATTGCATAGAGATATCCTTCAAAGTGGGATGTCATAAACTTATCGGAACTCCTTGCCAGGCTTTTTGAATGATTTATCCCCTCTATAGTCTGTGTTTTTCGTCTCAGGTACCCATGCACATCTTTCTCTGTAAATTTTTTTATCTTGTTTGAGCATTGAATAGGATCTTACAATTTCGCTGGGAGAGAGATTTATATCAGGCCTTATTCCATATATCTCCTCCAGATCAGTGGCTATCCTAATGATATTATTTCCTTCATGGTCATAAACCTGAGAAAGATGGTTGCGGACCTTTTTCTTCAGTTGAAAATGTTGCTTCAGTGTTACTATCCGGGTCTCGTATGGTGTTGATATGGAGTTTAGACCGCCACCTTCCTTGCGTGAGAAGTATAGCCTATCCACATCACCATTGATGTTAAAGTTCCCAGTAACACTGAGAAGTTTGCGAGTTCTAACATCCACCTCACTTAGTTCTTGCAATGACCAGTTCAGCAGACCAAATGTTGGCGTTATGATTGGCACAGCATAAGTATTGTGGGCAATGTATTTGTTGTACGTTGATAGTTCTGATGACCATATTTTCTTTACTCTCTTGAGGTATTCAGTTCTGGTTCTCTCCTTATGTATGGGTTCATCATATGTGACATTCTCATCCTGTCCAAGATATCTGTAGTTTTCACCTGACTGTAGAGGTTGTATTGTCAAGCCGTCATCTCTAGATTTCCAGAGGAGGGCACAGCCCTTCCACGTTTGTTTTGTCAAATATGCACATTTGGACTCACCAAATTTCATTCTGATGTTTGCAGAAAATTGTGTAAACAGGTCCAATTGTTTTTTGATATGGTTGATATGTATGTATGTATATATGTATGTATGTGTGTATGTTATGTAATTATATCTGAATATATATATATATATATGTGTGTGTGTGTGTGTGTGTGTGTGCGTATGTGTGTGTGTGTGTGTGTGTGTGTGTGTGTGTGTGTGTGTGTGTGTGTGTGTGTGTGTGTGTGTGTGTAAAAGATAAACAGAAATAACAACACAATCGGTACAGTATATGGAAGGGATATATTAGGCTAACGCTTGATATAGCAGGAAGAGGGTCTTAACGTTTCGGACTCTTATCCTATATATTAGTAATAACTTGATAAAATATATCCAACGGATCAGAGCAATCCATTCTTGGGACGAGTTATAGTGTTAATTAATTTAAGTTACTACAACGATTACATAATGCGAATAGGTGCGTTTTCTTAGTGTATTAAATAACACCAACTTTTCAATTCACCATGTTATGATGGATTAACTCCCGGAGATAGATTGACAGATACATGATGAGAGTGAGGGAGAGAAGAGATGTAGATACAGGCGCACAAGTATTTAACACACAAACACGCAACCATTCACTTATGACGTGAGAATGAAAGCGGAGAAAGAGATAAAGAAACGGCGACAGTAAAAATGAGAAATGAAAATTGAAGAGGGTAAGATTTAAAATAGACAGGGAAAATTTGTGACAGACATTGATCATAACGTTTGAAGCGCTAACGTATGTGCGAGTAGTGTCTATGTGTGTGTATTTGTGCATATACATGTATATACATGTATATAAATGTATATATACTTACATACATAAATACACGATGATGATGATGATGATGTTTGCAAGTCAATTTTGAGTAATGCCATCGTTTGATACTTAAGCATGAGCATCACAGATGTGGCTTTTTAGTCCTGCTAGGGCCAACAATACCATGCATCGCAAAAAATGTGACATATCAAGCGATACCTGTGCTTGAAGCTTTAAGTGAAGAAAGGCTTTGCACGGGCCAATCCCACTCTCTGAACATCGAATGCATTTCTCCAAAAAGAAGAACTGGTCTACATCATTGGATGCAAACGAAGTCACAAGTTTGATATCAGAGAAACCTTCTCCTAGAGAGATGTCTTAATGAAGACTAGCAATCTCTCGCTCCACAGAAAAAAAAAAAAAAAAATTATTGGATGTCAGTAGACACTCTTCTGAGTTCCTCCGCTCTTTGACGGGTTTTGTTTTCCATCCCGCAGGAAGGTGTGTCTGAGGACTGTGCTCTCACGTCGCTTCCAGGAATATGTGGGCGGAGAAGAAGAAGAAGAAGACGAAGAAGAAGAAGAAGAAGAAGAAGAAGAAGAAGAAGAAGAAGAAGAAGAAGAAGAAGAAGAAGAAGAAGAAGAAGAAGAAGAAGAAGAAGAAGAAGAAGAAGAAGAAGAAGAAGAAGAAGAAGAAGAAGAAGAAGAAGAAGAAGAAGAAGAAGAAGAATGATTTCTTTATTAACCACAAGGGTTTACATAAAGTAGACATTAAGGAGAGTGCAGGACAATACAGGACGGTACAAATGGGCATTTCTGCGTGTAAAAAACAAAAACAGAGGATGTAACAAAAAAAATAACAATGAAAAATTCCCCAATAGGGGGGAGACTTCCGAGGGACATTTGTGGAGAAAGCCCAGTAAAAGGCCACAGTGACCTGACCACCAAGGCAAGTGCCCTCTCCCAGTTTTCCACCTTTAATTTACAGATACGTACTCAGAGTAGGCCCATTCACTCGGGCCATTCTTGCTTCTCTCACCCATCTTTCAACAAAATGCTGGGAAGAGAGCACTTCCCTCTCTACTCTGATTTTCCTTTTCAAATGAAATTTGAAAAAGTCAATCAGGGCATCACTGAAGAGGTAAGTGCTCGTCTTCAGTCCTTTCAAACTTGTCCACCATACTATCTCTTTCGCCATGGCCACCAGAGAGATAAAAACTGCCTGCCCTTCCCGGCTAAAGGAAGAGGGCTGGGCAATCCTCACGATGGACTCAGATGATAGCCGGATCGGTCCTACACGCGACAGCAGGTGTTCGACATAAACCCACAAGTCAGCAATTTTCGGACACTGGACGAGTGCGTGCAGGACGGTTTCGTCGCCCTGCGCGCATCTCGGACATGCCCGGCTGACGGCACCTCCAAGCCTGTAGAGTTTATCCCGAACTGGCAAGGCTCCTCGGTAGCACTGCCAGGCCAGAGATTTCTGGAAATTGTCCATAGGTCCCGGCCCGAAAGTTCTTCCGAAGAGATTGGCTAGTTGATTTTCGTCAACGCCTAGAGTTTCCCCAAGTACGCCGTCGTTCTTCCCCTCCACTAATCCTCTATAGAACGCCGAGGTGGAGTTTCCACCGATCACATTGCCCGATTGGTCGAGGGCTATGAGCGCCTGAAGGTATTCCAGTCTCCAGGCGCTCCCTCTCAGTCTTCGCTTGACCCAGGACTGCAGCTCCGTCAAGGAAACGAGCTGGGGAAATACGTGTCTAGCAAACGGCGACCACACCTGATCACCGTCGAGGAAGAGGTGGAGATGTCGTAGCCTGAGCGCGTGTCTGCGCATCATCAGCCACGGCATTCCCAGCCCTCCACGTAGCGGGTGTTGACAGCAGATGGACCGCGTGACCATCGGAGCGCGTCCATTCCACAAAAAGCGAAAGAACAAACGCTCCAGCGCAGTCAGGCGGGGCTTAGGACAAGGTACGACGGTCAGGCGGTAGCAGATGACAGACGCGATGTACGCGTTAGCCACCTCCGTTCGACCTTTCAGGGATAGCTTCCTCTCCGCCCATTTCAGGGTGAGAGAAGTCACCCTGCTCGTCACCTCGTCCCAGTTTTTTTCCGTCTGGAGGTCCGGACCGAACCAGACCCCTAGCAATTTAACCGGTCCGTGCATCCAGCGTCCGACGACGCTGTTGGACGGCATGGACCTGCCTCTCCAGGTGCCGAGCTACAGGCCCACTGACTTATCCTGGTTGATCATTGCTCCTGTCACCGCTTCGTATTCTTTTAGTGTAGTGCCGATCGCCTCGATGTGTTTGGAGTTCGACACCACTACGGTGACATCGTCCGCATATGCTGACACGGATCTTCCGCATCCTAGTTCGCGCGGGACGCCCCTCAACGTCTCCAGTTTGTGCAGTAATGGCTCGAGAGTCAATACGTACAAGAGGGACGAGAGGGGACATCCTCGGCGGACCGAACGCATGATGTTGAACGGTTCCGAAAGGTGACCGTTCACTCTCACCACAGAGCAGATGTCGCTGTGCATGGCAGCGATCCAGCCTCTGAAGACGGGCCCAAAGCCAGCCGCCCTCAGGACTGCCGCTAGGTAACGATGGTCGACCCTATCGAAAGCTTTCGACTGATCTAAATTGATCAAGGACCCACCCGGGGCTGGTTCCCTAGCTACCCTCTCTACGATGTATCGCATGAGGTGGAGGTTGTCGTGGATGGATCTGTCGGGAATGGCGCATGTCTGCGCCTCTCCCACCAGACCACCAACGACAAGCGCCAACCTCTTTGCTAGCACCTTGGCCAAAATCTTGAACTCTGTGTTTAGCAGAGTTATGGGCCTGAAATTATCTATGTTATCCCCCTTGTTCGGATCCTTTCTCAGCAGTGCCACCGCTCCTCGGCTCACAGAGCTGGGAATTCTCCCGTTCTGTTGCCAGTTGCAGTAGACGTCCGCCAAGAGGCCTCCGAACATGTCTGGCATCTGTACGTAAAGTTCGTAGGGCAGACCATCTAAACCAGGCGATTTACCCCTTGTGCAGCCAGTCATTGCATCCCTTACTTCAGCGGCTGTTATCGGCTTTTCGCAACACTCCGCCTCAGTGGCCGAGAACCGCGGCAGTCCGTCGAGGTAGACACTAAAGTCCATCCCTCGACCCGGCCCACCGCTGCCCCCGAACAGTTGAGCGAAGTGTCGCTGAAAAGTTTCACACATTTGCCCGGGATCGAGTAGCATGCGCCCGTCGTGGTTCACCAAAGACCGGATCGTGGCTTTGTTGCCACGACGCGCCTCCGCCACTCGGGCCCATTGAACAGCTTTCGTCCCCTCGTGTCTGAGAGCACGCACCCTAGCTCTGACAACGCAGCCTTCGTGCTTTGCATTGAAGAATTGGTCAAGGGCCAATTTCGCCGCAAGCACGTCGGTCGCGATGCCTTTGCTAAGCGCCTCGTCTAACTAGTCTAACTAGTTCTCCCTCTGCTCTATTTTTCTCTATTGCTAAAGCCTTACTAAATCTAATGGATTCTATTCTAATCGCTCTTTTCAGAGAAAACCACCACTTGTTGTTGACGATGGCCCCCGTCAACGCCCGCTTAACTAGTTCGCTAATCTGGTCTCTGTAGGCCTTGCGCGCTGGTAAGGACGCGTTTAGCTTCCAGTAGCCGGGTCCTCGTCTATGAAGCCTATCTAAGTCAAGCACACAGATCACGAATTTGTGGTCCGTGTAGCTGACTATCTTGAATTGTGGACAGCCTATGCTAGACCTATCTATTTCCCTACAAAATACTCTATCTAGATATGATCTGGATGACCCTATGCGATTTGTCCAAGTCCACATTGGCACATTCGGGAAATCCAATCGGTACCTGTCAGGCAGTTCAAAACTCCTGAGCAGGTTGGTGAGGCTCTTGCACCCTCCACCTCTATCCGCTAATCCCAGACAGTCCCAGCGTGCATCTAAGATCCCGTTCCAGTCGCCCACTAACACTAACGAGCGGGATGTTCCAAGAAAGGTCTCCAGACGCCGGAAGAAATCAGGCCGCCCTGCTCCTGTCGGGGCATAGACGGCCACTAGCCTGAAAGCTTGCCCGTCTCCGCTGGTCACGTCCAGCACCACAAACTTACCCTCTGGGTCCAGGAAGATGGCCCGTATGGCGAGATCCAAACCTCTCCGAAAAAGCACAGCAACTCCTCCCCCCGATCCAGGACGGCTGGGAGATGCGTACACATCGTAGCCGCCGAAGATCGGTGCGAAGGCCCGTGCTTCGGAGATTCTGGTCTCGCTGATGGCCACTACATCTATGTTTAGTGACCTGAGGTCGTTGAGCAGGTGACCCTGCTTCCATGACGACCCCAAGCCACGCGCATTTATGCTGCCTATTCTGAGTGAGGTCATGTTTAAAATAGGGTGGAAAAGATGGGAAAGACCACTTACCGTACTTGATCGTCAGGTGAAGGGACCGTTGAATCGTCCCTTCGGCTGGTCGTCGGTTCTTCTATGAGTATGTCCGAATATACTCTCCGGTCTCTGAAATCACCAACTGCGTTGGGGAATTTCGTTTTAATGTTTGTGTATTGTTTCTGTGCTATTTTTAGCAGTCTTATGTTAGTTGGCGTTTTGATTGGTGCTGGTATTATGTAGTCGTGCTGTGAAATGTCTGTGTGTTCAATTATGTAAGTCATTAGTTTCTTGTGTGTATTTATTGCCGTGCATTTGTTTTTCTGGGGGTGGGTGTGGTTCTGCTATTTTCTTGTCGTTGTTGCTGGGTGCGTGTGTTTTGTTGTTGTGTTTGCGATGTTGGTGCTTGTGGTGGTGGTGCTGAAGGTGTTGTTGTTGTTGGCGGTGGGGTTGTCGCCGGTGGTGATGGTGGTGCTAGTGTGGGTGGTGATGGTGTTGGTGATGTTGCTGCTGTGAGTCTCTTTGCAGTAGCCTTTACCCTTTTTTCATTTCTTTCCTCCTTTTTCGAAGGCGACGATGCGCTGCTTCTGCGTTTGTGCCTTCTTACGACCTTTTGCCATCCCTCTCCCACCTCACACTCCATGTCTGATTCTGTGAGGTCGGGGAGGGGTACCAGCTCCACTCTTTCACTTGTTGTTGGTGATGTTTGCACTGGAGTCTCTGTTGCAGCTGCATTTGGTATTACTGTTGTTGTTGTTAATACTTCCACTGCTGCTGCTGTTTTTGATTTCCGTGGCGTGGGTATGGGTGCCACGGACCTATCGTTCCTGGTTGCCGCTTGTCCTGTTGCTGATAGCCGTGAATCCGGTTTCGGAAGGAGGGGGGTTTTCTCCTTTCTCAGGGTCTTCTCGTTGCAGAAGGCCCTGAGGTGAGTCTTCGATCCACAGCGAAAGCATTTCGGGCGTTTGCCCTCAACACTTATGGGCAGTTGAGTGCCGTTATCGAAGTCTATCACATCCGGGATAGCTTCGATGCACTCCTGGTTGGTTTGGATTAACATCTCAATGGAGGTGCCGACCCAATCTTCTCTTACTTTTTCTGTACTTGCAGTACAGTTGTTTTGTCCTCAATTCCGACGAGGACAGACGCGACCAGCCAAGAAGGGGCCATCCCGGAGGGGACGTGGGTCAGTTTGACCCTCACAATTTTTTGCCCGCAGTAGGAGGGCACCAACACCATTTCCTCGCTCCTTAGGATCACTAAGGATTGAGCCTTTGCCTCCTGGGGTGTGGCAAAAAGCACGTCTACGGTGGCATATTTCTTGCCTCGGGTGATGTGCGTTTTCCGCTGCCACACAGACCCTAAGGCTTTTTGTATTTGAGCCTCTGTGGCTCTTTCAACCCTACGGGATTTTGTGGTTACTGTACGGTACGTGACCGTACAGTGCTGTTGGGTTTCGAAAAATGTTTCGGCTGCCTTGCAGATTGCTCGGTGTCCGGTTTTTGTCACTTTCTTCTTCGCTTCCTCTAATTCCTCATTCGTTATGAGGATGGTTTCCAGGTTCTTTGCGATACCTGCAAACGAGATTGGTTTTTCTTTGCTGCTGTTGTTGTTGTTGTTGTTGTCGTCAGAGCTGCTGTTACTTTTGTTGTTGCTACAGGTACTACGACTACTGCCGCCGCCGCTGTTGCTGTGGTTGTTGTTGTTGTTGCTGCTGCTTCTGTTGTTGTTGCTGCTAATGCTGTTGTTGTTTATGCTGCTACTGATGCTGTTGCGGCTGCTACTGTTGTTTTCCTTGTCACTGTTGCTGCTGCTGCTGTTATTACGGCTGCTACTGCTATTATTCCTGACGTCAGACGAATGAAATGGGTTTTCATATTTCCCGCACACCTTTTTCGTCGTTGTCGTCGTCGTCGTGGAGAAATCTTGCACACTTTGCACGTGATTTTTCTTTTCTGGCGTCGCTTGCGAAAGAGAAGGGAGGGAGAGAGACAATCTTCTCTCTGCTGTAGTGACGATTGAGGAAGAAGAAGACGGAATGAGTGGGAGTGACCTATGAAAATTCTTTTTCGTAGCCATGTTTTTTTTTTGTTTAAAATAAATATTGGGCACAAAACCCCAATAAGCGGTTATTTAACCCGAAGGGCCAAATAACGGGCAGAAAGACCCCTCTCACGAGGAGGAGGGTGTTTTTGTCTACAATTTGGTTAAAGTTTTAAACAATTTACAATTGTTATAGCGGTCAAAATTTACAATACCTTACAGAGCCGAGCCTCCGTCAACCATAGCATTCAATAATAATAATAATGTTTTCTTTATTAACCACAAGGGTTTACATAAAGTAGACATTAAAGACAGTACAGGACAATACAGGACGGTACAAATGGGCATTTCTGCATGTAAAAAAAACAGAGGATGTAATAAAATAACAAAGAAAAATTCCCCAATAGGGGGGAGACTTCCGAGGGACATTTGTGGAGAAAGCCCATTAAAAGACCACAGTGACCCTGACCACCAGGGCAAGTGCCCTCTCCCAGTTTTCCACCTTTAATTTAGAGACACATACTCAGAGTAGGCCCATTCACTTAGGCTAAAGGAAGAGGGCGGGGAAATCCTCACGATGGACTCAGCTGATAGCTGGATCCGTCCTACACGTGACAGCAGGTGTTCGACATAAACCCACAAGTCAGCAATGCTCGGACACTGGACGAGTGCGTGCAGGATGGTTTCGTCGCCCTGCGCGCATCTCGGACATGCCCGGCTGACGGCACCTCCATGCCTGTAGAGTTTATCCCGAACTGGCAAAGCTCCCCGGTAGCACTGCCAGGCCAGGGATTTCTGGAAGTTGTCCATAGCCCCCGGCCCGAAAGTCCTTCCGAAGAGATTGGCTAGTTGATTTTCGTCGACGCCTAGAGTTTCTCCAAGTACATCGTCACTCTTCCCCTCCACTAATCCTCTATAGAACGCCAATAATAATAATAATAATAATAATAATAATAATAATAATAATAATAATAATAATAATAATAATAATAATAATAATAATAATAATAATAATAATAATGGAACAGCAAGAACCCTCCGATACGTCCTGAATATCTGAGGCTGCAGGTAGTGGCTTGATATTCAATCCAACGGACTTTCCAGTTAACCAACATCAATGACTGAGATTCAAGGAATAACAATAACAATAACAATAATAATAATAATAATAATAATAATAATAATAATAATAATAATAATAATAATAATAATAATAATAATAATAATAATAATAATAATAATAATAATAAGGGAAGAAGACGCACGAGGTGGTAGAAGGTCATGAAATCGCTCCTCTTAAGTTTTTGATTTTTAACATATTTAAATCAATTGTGAAATAACAATTCTTAGTACAAATGTTGCATAAACCACCGAATCAGGTCCCATAAAGTTTCGGATCCATATTATATTGTTGTATCGCTCAAATATTCAATTTTGTATTATATATTTTGTATTCAAAAAAAGAAAATGGTTATAAATGGGAAAAAAACACCCTCTGTCTACACTATATAGAACAGCCAAATAACAGCAATTTCACCAACACCAGAAACTTGATACACCACCTATCCCATCACACTAAATATAACAGCCAGATAACGGCAATTTCACCAGCATCATGATAATAATTACTATTATTATTGTCTCAAATTTTAAAAAAATGTTTAATTCCAATTTTACGGGAATATGTCAACACAAAATATAATAAAAATATATATTAAACATACGAACACAAACTCATAGATACTACATATCAGTAACCACAACGCCACCGCTGCCACCACCCCACCCCATCCATCATTGCTACCACTATCCCATCGTCGCCGCCACCACTCCTTCAATGCTACCACCACTATTCCCCTGTTAACTTGAGAGAGAAAGGGGAAGGTGGCGGTATCACTAGACAAGGGAGAGGCTAGCAAAAGATATAAATAGATTGACTTAGTGACCTGGCCACCGGCCAAACGTCAACATCAACAACTATGGGACTGCTGGCTCACCCCTTCCTCACCAACAATATAAAAAGCCCCGGCACCACCACCGACATAGCCAACAACAATAACAGCCAACTACAACAAAAAGTATATTATATTATTGTAATACACTGGGTGATTGCTGGCCTTGTGCCTGGAGTGGAGACAATTATTAATAATTTCATTCTTAAGCCACGCAATGCTCACATTAAGGAACCACTCATGATAATAACAATTTAAAAAAACAACAAAAAGAAAACCCCGTGACCAAGAAATACCGGGATGGCGGCCGGCGGGGAATAGCCGTGTCTCTAGGGGAGAACGACCCCTCTAGTCTTGGTTGACACTCGTTCTAGAAGTGGTAACACGAAATGATTACCCCTTGGCGGATAAGGATAAAACGCGACAAAATAAAGTAAATGTCTAATGATAAAATCTCATTCCGGATCGGCCGTCACCCGGGTAAAAAAGGGCCGCGTCCCTCAGAGAGGAACCAGACTGGGGTCGAAAAATCAGCTAATGGTTCAAACCTTCCCATCACTTCGGAGCTGGAGACCTCCCATAACCGGAATACTCCTACTGTTGGCCCTCCATGCTCACCACCAAGAAATCCAAAGAAAAAGAGAGAAAAATGGTCAAGGGAAGATAATAAAGAAGTCCTTGAGGCTTTCTACACTGCCATGTACTACCCATCAAATACATCGAATACAGAACAGACATATATCAACTGGAAAAAGAAACATCCCGAAAACAGAGGCTATATTGACAATAACAAACTAGCCAATATACGAAGAAATATTGTAAGAAAAAAGTTACTAACTGATATAGAAATTGATCAGATCAAGCTATTAGCACAAAGTCAGCGAAGGGAAAATGAAACATGTGTCAGTGAAAACGAGGTAAACTGTAACACTTCGAACCCCAGGGTTGGGGCGGAATCACTGGCAACAGAACAAATTAAAGAAAGGATCGAAAAAGTGGAGGGAGTGCATGCTCAGGATGAAACTCCAAATGAAAATAATGAGATCGTAAATGAGAATGAGCTTGCCAACTTGAAGGATGAAATTATGATCGAATGGATGAAAATGAAAGAATCTGACATGGGGCAACGAGACACCCTCCCTAAAATCCAGAACTCCAAACAGAACCAAAAGATAATACACAAGACTAACATAATTCTCAAAAACATTATCATCACAAACAAATTAAACATTACTGATTTAAATCATCTCTATTATGCATCGGCTAAAGTCACCACTCACTTATGTGGAGGGAAGATGAAAAAACAAAGGAATTCCCACAAGAAATCTACTTGGCAAGAGAACATCAATCGCCAAATAAACCTTCTCCGATCTGACATAGAAATTTTAACAAACTATAAA
Organism: Eledone cirrhosa; assembly: GCA_964016885.1. NCBI lineage: Eukaryota > Metazoa > Mollusca > Cephalopoda > Octopoda > Eledonidae > Eledone > Eledone cirrhosa. The sequence continues at coordinate 87,735,868 of OZ024741.1, forward strand.
GTAGGTGAACATGTTAAACAAACTAAACTTAGAAAATTGAAAAAAAAGTACAGTATAAAATCAACATGTGACATAGACATGCTGATAGAAATAATCAAGCAAAAAGTGTCGGCCAAAGCTGCTCGTATAAGGCGCTTTGAAAAACGATCTAGATTCTATAAGGACAATAATATGTTCAAAAACAACCAAAGAAACTTCTACAGAAAAATTGGTAAGTCAACAATAACTGCTAAATCAATACCACCCAAGGAGGAAGTGCAAGAATTCTGGGAAAAGATCTGGGCCGAAGAAAAAGTTCATAACATACATGCCCCATGGATAGACAGACAAATGAAAGATACAGCTCACCTTGAGGAACAAACATGGGAAAATATAACAGTTGAACAGTTGCGCTTGGCTCTAAGAAAAACCAGCAAATGGAAATCCCCAGGAAAAGACAAAATACAAAACTTTTGGATAAATGCTTTCACAGTGTCTCATGAGCTGTTAGCCCAACTTTACAATGAAATAGTTAAGGAGCCAGAAAAGATACCATCATGGCTAGTTAACGGCATTACATTCCTGCTTCCGAAGAATGATGAGACAAACAATCCCAAAAATTACAGACCGATAACTTGCTTGACCACAATGTATAAAATTTTAACATCAGTCCTAACTGTACACATATGACCACCTGATAACAAATGACCTATTTCCCATTGAGCAGAAAGGGTGTAAACGAGGCTCATATGGCTGTAAGGATCAGCTTCTGGTTAACAAAATGATACTGGAATATTGTCATAATAGACACAAAAATCTATCGATTGTTTGGATAGATTATAAAAAAGCATTCGATAGTTTGCCACACAGTTGGATTGAAAAATGTTTAGAGGATTTTCAAAATATCCCCCGTTGTCAGGAGGTTTTTGTCATTCAGTATGAAGACATGGAAAACGACACTCCTTTTGAATAGTGAAACAAAATCACTGGAAGCTGGAGAAGTTAATATTAATTGTTGAATTTTTCAGGGTGACTCTTTATCACCGCTTTTATTCTGCATCGCACTTATACCATTAAGTAAAATGCTCAATGAAACAAAACATGGATATAAAGTCTATGACAAAACCATTAATCACCTGTTCTACATGGATGACCTGAAACTATTTGCAAAAAATGATGAACAATTGCAAGGGCTATTATCCACTGTGAAGCAGTTCAGTGATGACATTAAAATGGAGTTTGGACTAGATAAATGCGCCAAAGCAACGTTCACCAGAGGAAAGCTGCTGAAGAGTTCAGACATTAATCTTGATCGGGGGAACGTGATAAGAGAACTTGATCAAGAAAAAACTTACAAATATCTAGGTGTTTGTGAAGGAGACGGAATCAAGCACTCGACAATGAGGGAAAGGATAAGGAAAGAATGTTACCGCAGAGTAAGAGCAATCTTAAGAACGGAATTGAATGCAAGGAATAGGATCGATGCCATAAACACGCTTGCCATACCAGTAGTAACCTACAGTTACAATGTCATCAACTGGTCAAGCACAGAGATCCGTAGGCTCGATACAAAAATTCGAAAATTCTTAACCATGCACAGAATGCATCACCCTAAGGCAGATATAGATAGAATATATCTCCCTAGGAAAGAAGGAGGACGTGGGTTAATCCAGTTAGACATTGCGTTGAAAACTGCAACAATTGGATTATCTACATATCTAAGGGAATCACATGATTGGATGATCAAACTCGTTTTGAAACACGAAAGCATCAAAAGATCATATTCCATTACAAAAGATGCACAAAGATACAGTAATGGACTACAAATTTCAGAAGTCCCATTTACTGCTGAAATGGAAAACACAGAAAAAGCAAAGCAGGTAAAAGTAACTGCAAAGAAAGAACTGCTACAGAAACTGGCTAAGAAATGGCAAGAAAAGCCTCTGTATGGAAAATACCCAGAGCGAGCTAACAATCCTGATGTTGACAAAACTTTAACCCATCAGTGGTTGGCATCCTCTGGACTGAAATCGGAGACTGAAGGACTGATTATATCGGCACAAGATCAGTGTCTGCCAACAAAAAATTACCAAGCCAACATAATAAAAAATGGGTGCAGCCCATTATGCCGTGTATGCAAAAAACAACCAGAGACCATTGACCATATAATTTCAATGTGCAGTCCTATAGCTCCAACCGAATACCTAAACAGGCATGACAGAGCTGCACAATACATACATTGGATAATGTGTAAGCATTTTGACCTGCCCCATCAAAAGAATTGGTGGGAGCATCAACCACCTCCCATACTTGAAAAAGATCACATCTCAATCTTGTGGAACTTTAGCATCCAAACAGAACGAAAAATAGATGCAAATAGACCTGATATAATATTGAAGGACTTTCAAAAGAGGGTATGCCTGCTAATTGATATGTCTGTTCCAATAGACAAGAATGTATCTATAAAAACATTTGAAAAATTGAGCAAGTATAAGGATCTGGAGATAGAAATTGGAAAAATGTGGAAATTGAGAACTAAAACAATACCAGTGGTTGTAGGCGCTCTGGGAATGATACCTAAGGGTCTAATGACTACTTATCGCAAATCCCAGGAAACCCGCGTATAGGAGAAATACAAAAGATAGTACTAATGGGAACTGCCCATATACTAAGGAAGATTCTGTCAATATAAGTACATCACAAGTCTAAACACTAAAGATGCATGTGTGAATATGTATGTTCTTTCTTGAACATGGCGGACCTTGTTGTCTCTTGAGGTCACTGGTTGTGACTTGGTGATAACTCGTATGAACATAAAGCAAGATAAATGCAACTGTAATAATAATAATAATAATGATAATGTAAAAAGGATTTGGAATTGCCATGAAGGTAAAAAGGATTTGGAACTGCCATGAAGTCAAAGTGATCCCGATTGTCATAGGCGCACTAGGGACTATCACAAAAAGTTTCCAGGGATGGTTAAAGAAAATTGGCCCCTTCACGCTTTTTGGAACGCTTCAAAAGGCATGCTTGCTGGGAACAGCAAGAACCCTCCGATACGTCCTGAATATCTGAGGCTGCAGGTAGTGGCTTGATATTCATTTCAACAAACTTTCCAGTTAACTAACATCAATGACTGAGACTCAAAGAGTAATAACAATAATAATAATAATAATAATAATAATGTTCGACAACAACCAGAAGATGCTGTTTGGACAGCTTGAAGGGAAAGAAAGAGGCAACGACTTGATCCCTGAGGCGGAACAAACTAAAACATTCTGGAGAGGAATATAGGAGCAGGATGTTAAACATAATGACCAGGCAGTGTGGATTGAGACAGTACAGAAGGAGATTAGTGAACAGGCATACCAACAAACTGATTTGAGTATCACAGTTGAAACTCTTAAGGGGCAGGCCAAAAAACTAACCAACTGGAAATCACCAGGCCCAGATGGTGTGCAGGGGTATTGGATTAAAAATATAACATCCCTCCACCCGAAACTGACAACCATGTTCAATGACTGCTTGATGTCAGGTGAGGTACCAGAGTGGTTGACAAAAGGTACCACAGTTCTGATAATGAAAGACCGAATCAAGGGTAATGATGTTACCAACTATAGACCTATCACATGTCTGTCCGTAATGTGGAAACTGTTGACAAGCATTATGTCTGAGGAAATCTACCATCACCTCCACACAAACAACTTGTTACCGGACGAACAGAAAGGATGCCGAAAGAAGTCACGTGGTACAAAGGACCAGTTACTTATTGATAAGATGGTAATGAGGAATTGTAAGAGGAGACACACTGGTCTTGCCATGGGATGGATAGACTACAAAAAGGCATTTGACATGGTGCCTCATTCTTGGATCACCAAAAGCCTGGAGATCTTCAAGGTGGCAGATAACATCAGACAGTTGTTGGGCAAAAGTATGAAGTCCTGGGAAACAGAGTTAACATCAACTGGAGAATCCTTGGGAAGCGTGAAGATCAAGAGAGGTATCTTCCAGGGAGATAGTCTGTCCCCTCTGTTGTTTGTCCTTGTCCTGGTGCCCCTGACCAGTGTTGAGAGCAGGATACAGGTTGGGAAAGGGAGGGCTTACCTCAATCACCTCCTCTTCATGGACGATCTTAAGCTCTTCGGGAAGAGTGAGAAGGAGTTGGATGTGCTTGTTGACACTGTCCGTATTTTCACCAATGATATATGTATGCAATTTGGTATTAGTAAGTGTGGAGTCATTGTGATGAAGAAGGGTAAGTTGAGCAGAAGTAACGGAATCCAGGTACTAACGGGTGAGATGATAAAGGAAATTGACTCTGAAGAAGGATACAAGTATTTGGGCGTTCTGGAGGCTGATGACATCAAGAACAGAAAAATGAAGGAATTGATAAGAACTGAATACATTCGGAGAGTAAGGAGCGTATTAAAGTCACATCTGAACAGTAGGAATGCCATAAGTGCAGTAAATTCCCGAGCTGTGTCTATTATTAGGTACAGTGCGGGAATTCTGAGATGGAATGTTGCTGAACAGAAAGAAATGGATAGGAAGACTAGGAAGCTATTGACTATCTACAACATGTTCCACAAGAGGAGTGATGTCGATAGACTCTACTTAAGGAGATCTGAGGGTGGAAGAGGTCTTATCAGCATAGAGGACTGTGTTCAGATGGAGAAAAACAACCTACACAAATACGTGACTGATAGTAAGGAGCCAATGCTCAGAACTGTACTGAAGGAGGGGACAATAGGCCAGGGGATGTCCAAGGAGGAAATAACATCAAGGAGAAAGAGCAGCCTTCAGGAAAAATCCCTTCATAGTACCTTCTTTGAGAAAACTGAATTTAGAGATCCACAGACACGGAACTGCTTGAAAAGAGGAGACCTTAAAAAGGCTACAGAAGGAATGTTAATGGCTGCGCATGAGCAGGCCCTTAAAACGAAGTGGTTGAAACACCATATTTACAAGGAGGAGGCTAGCCCACTGTGCAGGATCTGTGGAGAGAGAGAGGAGACTGTGGCTCACATTGTATCCGAGTGCAAACACCTAGCCCAGACTCACTATAAGGGCTGGAGACATGATGTGGTGGGCAGGGTGATCCACTGGCACCTGTGCAAAGTAAACAATTTACCACATTCTGAGAAGTGGTATGAGCATAGGCCAGAGGCGGTGATAGAGAACAATCAGGTGAAGGTGCTGTGGGATTTTAGGATACAGACGGACAAAAAACTGGAACACAATAGACCTGACCTGGTGGTTGTGGACAAAGAAAAATGATCGTGTCTGATTGTGGAAGTGGCCTGCCCTTTCGACACGAGAGTGCAAGAGAAGGAGAGGGAGAAAATTAATCGATACCAGGACCTAAAGTGGGAGGTGAAAAGGATTTGGAACTGCCATGAAGTCAAAGTGATCCCGATTGTCATAGGCGCACTGGGGACTATCTCCAAAAGTTTCCAGGGATGGTTAAAGAAAATCGGCCCCTTCACGCGTTTTGGAACGCTTCAAAAGGCATGCTTGCTTGGAACAGCAAGAACCCTCCGATACGTCCTGAATATTTGAGGCTGCAGGTAGTGGCTTGATATTCATTCCAACGGACTTTCCAGTTAACCAACATCAATGACTGAGATTCAAGGAATAACAACATTAATAATAATAATAATAATAATAATGTTTTCTTTATTAACCACAAGGGTTCACATAAAGTAGACATTAAGGACAGTACAGGACAATACAGGACGGTACAAAAGGGCATTTCTGCGTGTAAAAAAACAGAGCTTGAAATAAAATAACAAAGAAAAATTCCCCAATAGGGGGGAGACTTCCAAGGGACATTTGTGGAGAAAGCCCATTAAAAGACCACAGTGGCCCTGACCACCAGGGCAAGTGCCCTCTCCCAGTTTTCCACCTTTAATTTACAGACACATACTCAGAGAAGGCCCATTCATTCGGGCCATACTTGCTTCTCTCACCCATCTTTCAACAAAATGCTGGGAAGAGAGCACTTCCCTCTCTACCCTGATTTTCCTTTTCAAATGAAATTTGAAAAAGTTAATCAGGGCATCACCGAAGAGGTAAGTGCTCGTCTTCAGCCCTTTCAAACGTGTCCACCATACTATCTCTTTCGCCATGGCCACCAGACAGATAAAAACTGCCTGCCCTTCCAGGCTAAAGGAAGGGGGCGGGGCAATCCTCACGATGGACTCAGCTGATAGCTGGATAGGTCCTACACGTGACAGCAGGTGTTCGACATAAACCCACAAGTCAGCAATGCTTGGACACTGGACGAGTGCGTGCAGGACGGTTTCGTCGCCCTGCGCGCATCTCGGACATGTCCGGCTGACGGCACCTCCATGCCTGTAGAGTTTATCCCGAACTGGCAAAGCTCCTCGGTAGCACTGCCAGGCCAGGGATTTCTGGAAGTTGTCCATAGGCCCCGGCCCGAAAGTCCTTCCGAAGAGATTGGCTAGTTGATTTTCGTCGACGCCTAGAGTTTCTCCAAGTACGTCGTCGCTCTTCCCCTCCACTAATCCCCTATAGAACGCCAAGGTGGAGTTTCCACCGATCACATTGCCCGATTGGTCGAGGGCTGTGAGCGCCTGAAGACATTCCAGTCTCCAAGCGCTCCCTCTCGGTCTTCGCTTGACCCAGGACTGCAGCTCCGTCAAGGAGACGAGCTGGGGAAAAACGTGTCTTGCAAACGGCGACCACACCTGATCACCGTCGAGGAAGAGGTGGAGATGTCGTAGCCTGAGCGCGTGTCTGCGCATCATCAACCACGGCATGCCCATCCCTCCACGTAGCGGGTGTTGACAGCAGATGGACCGCCTGACCATCGGAGCGCGTCCCTTCCACAAGAAGCGAAAGAGCAAACGCTCCAGCGCAGTCAGGCGGGGCTTAGGACAAGGTACGACGGTCAGGCGGTAGTAGATGACGGATGCGATGTACGCATTCGCCACCTCCGCTCGACCTTTCAGGGATAGCTTCCTCTCGGCCCATTTCTGGGTGAGAGAAGCCACCCTGCTCGTCACCTCGTCCCAGTTTTTGTCCGTCTGGAGGTCTGGACCGAACCAGACCCCTAGCAATTTAACAGGTCCGTCCGTCCAGCGCCCGACGACGCTGTTGGATGGCATGGACCTGCCTCTCCAGGTGCCGAGCTGCAGGCCCACTGACTTATCCTGGTTGATCATTGCTCCTGTCACCGCTTCGTATTCTCTTAGTGTAGTGCCGATCGCCTCGATGTGTTTGGCGTTCGACACCACTACGGTGACATCGTCGGCATATGCTGACACGGATCTTCCGCATCCTAGTTCGCGCGGGACCCCCCTCAACGTCTCCAGTTTGTGCAGTAATGGCTCGAGAGTCAATACGTACAATAGGGACGAGAGGGGACATCCCTGGCGGACCGAGCGCATGATGTTGAACGGTTCCGAAAGGTGACCGTTCACTCTCACTACAGAGCAGATGTCGCTGTGCATGGCAGCGATCCAGCCTCTGAAGACGGGCCCAAAGCCAGCCGCCCTCAGGACTGCCGCTAGGTAACGATGGTCGACCCTATCGAAGGCTTTCGACTGATCTAAATTGATCAAAGACCCACCCGTGCCAGGTTCCCTAGCTACCCTCTCTATGATGTATCGCATGAGGTGGAGGTTGTCGTGGATGGATCTATCGGGAATGGCGCATGTCTGTGCCTCTCCCACCAGACCACCAACGACAAGCGCCAACCTCTTTGCTAGCACCTTGGCCAAAATCTTGAACTCTGTGTTTAGCAGAGTTATGGGCCTAAAATTATCTGTGTTATCCCCCTTGTTCGGATCCTTTCTCACCAGCGCCACCGCTCCTCGGCTCACAGAGCTGGGAATTCTCCCGTTCTGTTGCCAGTTGCAGTAGACGTCCGCCAAGAGGCCTCCGAACAAGTTTGGCATTTGTACTAAAGTTCATAGGGCAGACCATCCAAACCAGGCGATTTACCCCTTGTGCAACTAGTCATTGCATCCCGTACTTCAGCGGTTGTTATCGTCTTTTCGCAACACTCCGCCTCAGTGGCCGAAAGCTGCGGCAGTCCGTCGAGGTAGACACTAAAGTCCATCCCTCGATCCGGCCCGCCACTGCCCCCGAACAGTTGAGCGAAGTGTCGCTGAAAAGCTTCACACATTTTCCCGGGATCGAGTAGCATGCGCCCGTCGTGGTCCATCAAAGACCGGATCGTGGATTTGTTGCCACGACGCGCCTCCGCCACTCGGGCCCATTGAACGGCTTTCGTCCCCTCGTGTCTGAGAGCACGCACCCTAGCTCTGACAACGCAGCCTTCGTGCTTTGCATTGAAGAATTGGTCAAGGGCCAATTTCGCCGCAAGTACGTCGGTCGCGATGCCTTTGCTAAGCGCCTCATCTAATTTTCTAACTAATTCTTCCTCTGCTCTATTTTTCTCTATTGCTAAAGTCTTACTAAACCTAATGGACTCTATTCTAATTGCTCTTTTCAGAGAAAACCACCACTTGTTGTTGACGATGGCCCCCGTCAACGCCCGCTTAACTAGTTCGCTAATCCGGTCTCTGTAGGCCTTGCGCGCTGGTAAGGACGCGTTTAGCTTCCAGTAGCCGGGTCCTCGTCTATAAAGCCTATCTAAGTCAAGCACACAGATCACGAATTTGTGGTCCGTGTAGCTGACTATCTTGAATTGTGGACAGCCTATGCTAGACCTATCTATTTCCCTACAAAATACTCTATCTAGATATGATCTGGATGACCCTATGCGATTTGTCCAAGTCCACATTGGTACATTCGGGAAATCCATTCGGTACCTGTCAGACAGTTCAAAACGTCTGAGCAGGTTGGTGAGACTCTTGCACCCTCCTTCCCTATCCACTAATCCCACACAATCCCAGCGTGCATCTAAGATCCCGTTCCAGTCGCCCACTAACACTAAAGAGCGGGACGTTCCAAGAAAGGTCTCCAGACGCCGGAAGAAATCAGGCCGCCCTGCTCCTGTTGGGGCATAGACGGCCACTAACCTGAAAGCTTGCCCGTCTCCGCTGGTCACGTCCAGCACCACCAACTTACCTTCTGGGTCCAGGAAGATGGCCCGTATGGCAAGATCCAAACCTCTCCGAAAAAGCACAGCAACTCCTCCCCCCGATCCCGGACGGCTGGGAGATGCGTACACATCGTAGCCGCCGAAGATCGGTGCGAAAGCCTGTGTTTCGGAGATTCTGGTCTCGCTGATGGCCACTACATCTATGTTTAGTGACCTGAGGTCGTTGAGCAGGTGGCCCTGCTTCCATGACGACCCCAAGCCACGCGCATTTATGCTGCCTATTCTGAGTGAGGTCATGTTGAAAAGGAGTGGAAAAGATGGGAAAGACCACTTACCTTACTTCTCGTAGGGGAAGGACGGCTTTTCCATCCTTTTCACTGCTTGTGGCCTCCTCAGGAAGGATGTCCTTATAAATCCTCCTGGAGAGTGCTTGTCGGAAGTCTCCGATGTCTTTGGGGAATTTTTGTTTTAGTGTCATGTACGTTTTCTGTGTGATGCGAGTGATTTGTATGTGTGGCGCTGGTGTGAATTTTGGGGTTGTTGTGTAGTCTTTTTCTGTGATGCTGGTGTTGTGTTGGATGTAGTATAATAATTGCTTGTTGTTCAAATTTAATGCTGTGTAGTGTGTATCGTTTTGGTTGTTTTGTTTTGTTTGCGTTTGTTGTGGGTTTGTTTCTGTTTCGCATTTTGGTGACTTTTGTGGTGTAGGTGATGGTGGTGCTGGGGATAATGATGGTGATGGTGTTGGTGTTTGGGTTGATGGGGTTGGTGATGCTGGTGTGGATGGTGGCATATCTGTCCTAACTTTTTTGTTTCTTAGTTTATTTGTTTCCCTCTGTATTTTGTTTTTGGAGGGGGAAGGAAGAGAATTTTTTCTTTTTTGGTTTCTTTTTTTTTTCCGGATATCGTTTCCCACTCCTCGTCGTCACAATCTGTCTCCAGTTGTGATAGGCCGGGGAGTGGAAAATCCTCCACAGCCGTTAGTTTTGGTTGTGGTGTGGTGGATGGTGTAGGCGCTGGTGCTAGTTCTGAAGCGTTGGGTGGTGGTGGTGTTGGTTTTGCTGGTGGTGGTAGTGGTGTTGGTTTTGCTACTGTTGCTGGGGTTGTTGCTGTTATAGTTGCTTCTGTTGTTGCTGCTACAGTTGTTGCTGCCATCTCTGCTACTGGTGGTGTTGATGGTTGTGTCACTGGGGTGGGTAGGAGAGGTGGCCTCAACCTTTTAGCCTGAGGGCAGAAAGCCCTTAGGTGGGTTCCTTCACCACAAACGACACACCTAGGTCTTCTGCCCTCGACAATTACCGTGAGGTGGCTGCCGTCAGTGAGGTCTATTACCTCTGGGATCTCCTCAATGCTTTTTTGGTCCGCTTGGATCAGGAGCTCCATCCCAGATCCGGACCAGTTTTCCTGCTTTTCTTTTGCTACTGCTATTATTTTCGTGTTGGCTTCGATGCCAGCGAGGACAGCCGCTATTAGCCAGGGAATTTCGATGGCCGGTGGAACGTGGGTCACCCTGATCTTTACGAGTCTCTGGCCACAATAGCTTGGGACGAGTGTGAGGTCGTCACTTTTTAATGGGGCCATGGAGTGTTCTCTAGCCTCCTCTGGTGTTTCGAAGAACACATCCACGGTTCCATACTTTTGCCCACGTCTGATGTGGGTTTTTCTTGCCCACACATGTCCCAAAGCTTTTTGGATTTGGGACTCGGATGCCCGTTCCACTCGGCGCGATTTTACATTTATTGTTCTATACGACACGGTGCACAGGCGCCGATGCTCCATTTTATTAGGTGGGGGGGTGAGGCTGACCCTGTACCCATCTTTCTTTACCATTTGTTTGGCATTTTCTAAATCTTCTTGAGTTACCGTGAACGCTTCGAATTGTTTTGCTACGATGGCGAAACTGAGGGTCGGTTTTATAATGTCATTGTTGTTGTTGTTGCTATCGTTAATATTAATTTTATTTTCAGTTGTGGTGGTGGTGACGTCAGTCGTCTTTGGTGGGGAAGAGTCCATTTTGCTTGATTTCATTTCGACATCACGAGTTAATTTATTTTTTTCTTCTTTTGTTTCTGTTGTCGCGGTGGTGGTGGTGGTGGTGGTGGTGGTGGTTGTCGCGGTGGTGGTGGTGGTGGTGGAGGCTTTAACACCTGCAGTCATTGGTAATGGCGGGAAATGAATGTCTGCCTGAGACAAATTTAAAATATTGCTACTGCTTATATTTTTTTTTGTGTTGGCAAACGTAGTAACATTTACAATGGTGGTGTCGGTGTGAGGTGTTATTTTGTGAGGAAGGCTTTCAGCTGCTTCGTGCAGAGGTGAAGTAGCCATTTTTTTTTCAAAGAAATTTTTGATAATAATAAAAGTTAAAATTTTGGGCACAAGGCCCCAATCTTTTTAGGTGTCCTTTTCGGAAAACAATGTATGTGTGCTTATAAACAGTTAACAATAAAATTTTCCATAAATGGCAATTTTTAAACAAACGGAAATAACAAACCTTTGCGGAGCTCACGATAATACGATTTCCTACGTAGGTCGCCAATAATAATAATAATAATAATAATAATAATAATAATAATAATAATAATAATAATAATAATAACTGGTCAAGCACAGAGATCCGTAGGCTCGATACAAAAATTCGAAAATTCTTAACCATGCACAGAATGCATCACCCTAAGGCAGATATAGATAGAATATATCTCCCTAGGAAAGAAGGAGGACGTGGGTTAATCCAGTTAGACATTGCGTTGAAAACTGCAACAATTGGATTATCTACATATCTAAGGGAATCACATGATTGGATGATCAAACTCGTTTTGAAACACGAAAGCATCAAAAGATCATATTCCATTACAAAAGATGCACAAAGATACAGTAATGGACTACAAATTTCAGAAGTTCCATTTACTGCTGAAATGGAAAACACAGAAAAAGCAAAGCAGGTAAAAGTAACTGCAAAGAAAGAACTGCTACAGAAACTGGTTAAGAAATGGCAAGAAAAGCCTCTGTATGGAAAATACCCAGAGCGAGCTAACAATCCTGATGCTGACAAAACTTTAACCCATCAGTGGTTGGCATCCTCTGGACTGAAATCGGAGACTGAAGGACTGATTATATCAGCACAAGATCAGTGTCTGCCAACAAAAAATTACCAAGCCAACATAATAAAAAATGGATGCAGCCCATTATGCCGTGTATGCAAAAAACAACCAGAGACCATTGACCATATAATTTCAATGTGCAGTCCTATAGCTCCAACCGAATACCTAAACAGGCATGACAGAGCTGCACAATACATACATTGGATAATGTGTAAGCATTTTGACCTGCCCCATCAAAAGAATTGGTGGGAGCATCAACCACCTCCCATACTTGAAAAAGATCACATCTCAATCTTGTGGAACTTTAGCATCCAAACAGACCGAAAAATAGATGCAAATAGACCTGATATAATATTGAAGGACTTTAAAAAGAGGGTATGCTTGCTAATTGATATGTCTGTTCCAATAGACAAGAATGTATCTATAAAAACATTTGAAAAATTGAGCAAGTATAAGGACCTGGAGATAGAAATTGGAAAAATGTGGAAATTGAGAACTAAAACAATACCAGTGGTTGTAGGCGCTCTGGGAATGATACCTAAGGGTCTAATGATTACTTATCGCAAATCCCAGGAAACCCGCGTATAGGAGAAATACAAAAGATAGTACTAATGGGAACTGCCCATATACTAAGGAAGATTCTGTCAATATAAGTACATCACAAGTCTAAACACTAAAGATGCATGTGTGAGCATGTATGTTCTTTCCTGAACATGGCGGACCTTATTGTCTCTTGAGGTCACTGGTTGTGACTTGGTGATAACTCGTATGAACATAAAGCAAGATAAATGCAACTGTAATAATAATAATAATAATAATAATAATAATAATAATAATAATAATAATAATAATGAAATAATAACAATGAAACTTATGCTTATTCATTTTGGGGGCCCTTTCTGCCCGTGTGTTTGTTTGTTTATGTGTGTCCGTATACAGCGTGGTGATAATGCCACACAAGGGCCAAGTGGGATGGCGGATCCACAGATGGCTATGTAAACATACATTCGCCAATCCTCGATAAGAGTGTTTAAATATCGAACATAAACAGTTCGAATAACGGTGAAATGGAGACTAGAACGTCATGTGACAGACTCTCACCCAACAGGTGCCCCCTGGCTCAGCAGCAGGAACCTGACTGTCAACCAAATACTGCTGATGTTGGAGGAAGAAGAAGAAGGAAAGGGGCCAGAACCAACTGGACGAAAGAATTGAATAGAACTGTTATGCAATGCTACCTGAAAAGTAACCCCAAGGAGAGGGGCTACAGGAGACGGATGCATAACATCTGGAACGAGATTGGTTTATTTAAATTAGATGAACAAAAATTGGCCGGGCAGGCTCGGGTAATAAGAACTAATGGGTGGATAAGCGAGCTGGAACTGGAGGAACTGAGCAGAGAGAATGGCTTGGAGATGGCGGGTGTAGTATGCCAGACAAGCGAGCCGGCGGGAAATGAAGGTGAGGAGGTCCTGAGAACGGAGGAACCACCCGAAGCAGACAATGATCTGAATACTGAGATAAATAATACCTGGAACAGAGATACGGCCACTGAGGAGATGAATGCTGACGGGCTAGGACAAGATTCGGTTGACATCCTAAATTTAGTGGTAGATGAGTTGAACAATGATAGTGGGAGACCTATGAACCTAAGATTTGTAGACAGGAAAAAGTTAAAAGAAACAACAGCTAAGGTAAACAAAGTCATCCCATACCTTGAGGCGAGGAGTCTTCACCAGTGCAACAATATCCTCAAAGCAACAGCAAATACGGTGAGGAAACTACTTGGTATAAAAGCGAGAGGAAACAACAGACAAGAAAGAGCAGAGCCGTGATGGAAGAAGCGACTGAGTGGGCAAATCGGGGAAATGAGAAATGACATAGGAAAGCTTGAGTCACTACTGAATGGGACACTAAAAAACATAGGCACTAAAAATAGACTGGAAATAAAATACAAAACTAGGAGTAAAAAGCTAAATATTATCATAGAGGAATTGAAGCAACGCATTGTAGCAAAGAGTGCCAAAATCAGGCGATACGAGAACAGAGTCAGTCAGTATAAACAGAACCGCATGTTCGACAACAACCAGAAGATGCTGTTTGGACAGCTTGAGGGGAAAGAAAGAGGCAACGACTTGATCCCTGGGGCGGAACAAGCTAAAACATTCTGGAGAGGAATATGGGAGCAGGATGTTAGACACAATGCCCAGGCAGGGTGGATTGAGACAGTACAGAGGGAGATCGGTGAGCAGGCACAGCAACAGACTGATTTGAGTATCACAGTTGAAACTCTTAAGGGGCAAGCCAAAAAACTAACCAACTGGAAATCACCAGGCCCAGATGGTGTGCAGGGGTATTGGATTAAACATTTAACATCCCTCCACCCGAAGCTGACGGCCATGTTCAATGACTGCTTGGTGTCGGGTGAGGTGCCAGAGTGGTTGACAAAAGGTACCACAGTTCTGATAATGAAAGACCGAATCAAGGGTAATGATGTTACCAACTATAGACCTATCACATGTCTGCCCGTAATGTGGAAACTGTTGACGAGCATTGTGTCTGAGGAAATCTACCATCACCTCCACACAAACAACTTGTTGCCGGACGAACAGAAAGGATGCCGAAAGAAGTCACGTGGTACAAAGGACCAGTTGCTTATTGATAAGATGGTAATGGGGAATTGCAGGAGGAGACACACTGATCTTGCCATGGGATGGATAGACTACAGAAAGGCATTTGACATGGTGCCTCATTCCTGGATCACCAAAAGCCTGGAGATCTTCAGGGTGGCAGATAACATCAGACAGTTGCTGGGCAGGAGTATGGGGTCCTGGGAGACAGAGTTGACATCAACTGGAGTATCCTTGGGAAGCGTGAAGATCAAGAGAGGTATCTTCCAGGGAGATAGCCTGTCCCCTCTGTTGTTTGTCCTTTCCCTGATGCCCTTGACCATTATGCTGCGAAAAGTGAGAGCAGGATACAAGTTGGGAAGGGGAGAGCTTACCATCAATCACCTCCTCTTCATGGACGATCTTAAGCTCTTCGGGAAAAGTGAGAAGGAGTTGGATGTGCTTGTTGACATTGTCCGTATTTTCAGCAGTGATATATGTATGCAGTTTGGTATTGGTAAATGTGGAGTCATTGTGATGAGGAGGGGTAGGTTGAGCAGAAGTAACGGGATCCAGATACCAACAGGTGAGATGATAAAGGAAATTGACTCTGAGGAAGGATACAAGTATTTGGGCGTTCTGGAGGCTGATGGCATAAAGAACAAAAAAATGAAGGAATTGTTAAGAACTGAATACATTCGGAGAGTAAGGAGCGTATTGAAGTCACATCTGAACAGCAGAAATGCCATAAGCGCAGTAAATTCCCGAGCTGTGTCTATTATTAGGTACAGTGCGGGAATTCTGAGATGGAATGTTGCTGAACAAAAAGAAATGGATAGGAAGACTAGGAAGCTATTGACTATCTACAACATGTTCCACAAGAGGAGTGATGTCGATAGACTCTACCTAAGGAGATCTGAGGGTGGAAGAGGTCTTATCAGCATAGAGGACTGTGTTCAGATGGAGAAAAACAACCTATACAAATACGTGACCTATAGTAAGGAGCCAATGCTCAGAGCTGTACTGAAGGAGGGGACAGTAGGCCAGGGGATATCCAAGGAGGAAATAACATCAAGGAGGAAGAGCAGCCTTAAGGGAAAATCCCTTCATAGTACCTTCTTTGAGAAAACTGAATTTAGAGATCCACAGACATGGAACTGGTTGAGAAGAGGAGACCTCAAAAAGGCTACAGAAGGAATGCTAATGGCTGCGCAGGAGCAGGCCCTCAAAACGAAGTGGTTGAAGCACCATATCTACAAGGAGGAGGCTAGCCCACTGTGCAGGATCTGTGGAGAGAGAGAGGAGACTGTGGCTCACATTGTGTCCGAGTGTAAACACCTAGCCCAGACCCACTATAAGGGCTGTAGACACGATGTGATGGGCAGGGTGATCCACTGGCACCTGTGCAAAGTAAACAATCTACCACATTCTGAGAAATGGTATGAGCATAGGCCAGAGACGGTGATGGAGAACAGTCAGGTGAAGGTGCTGTGGGATTTTAGGATACAGACGGACAAAAAACTGGAACACAATAGACCTGACCTGGTGGTTGTGGACAAAGAAAAAAGATCGTGCCTGATTGTGGATGTGGCCTGCCCGTTCGACACGAGAGTGCAAGAGAAGGAGAGGGAGAAAATTAACCGATACCAGGACCTAAAGTGGGAGGTGAAAAGGATTTGGAACTGCCATGAAGTCAAAGTGATCCCGATTGTCATAGGCGCACTGGGGACTATCTCCAAAGGTTTCCAGGGATGGTTAAAGAAAATCGGCCCCTTCACGCTTTTTGGAACGCTTCAAAAGGCATGCTTGCTTGGAACGGCAAGAACCCTCCGATACGTCCTGAATATCTGAGGCTGCAGGTAGTGGCTTGATATTCAATCCAACGGACTTTCCAGTTAACCAACATCAATGACTGAGATTCAAGGAATAACAATAACAATAATAATAATAATAATAATAATAATAATAATAATAATAATAATAATAATAATAATAATAATAGAGGAACTGAAGCAACGCATTGTAGCAAAGAGTGCAAAAATCAGGCGATACGAGAACAGAGTCAGTCAGTACAAACAGAACCGCATTTTCGACAACAACCAGAAGATGCTGTTTGGACAGCTTGAGGGGAAAGAAAGAGGCAACGACTTGATCCCGGGGGCGGAGCAAACTAAAACATTCTGGAGAGGAATATGGGAGCAGGATGTTAGACATAATGTCCAGGCAGGGTGGATTGAGACAGTACAGAGGGAGATCGCTGAGCAGGCACACCAACAAACTGATTTGAGTATCACAGTTGAAACTCTTAAGGGGCAGGCCAAAAAACTAACCAACTGGAAATCACCAGGCCCAGATGGTGTGCAGGGGTATTGGATTAAAAATTTAACATCCCTCCACCCGAAGCTGACGGCCATGTTCAATGACTGCTTGGTTTCGGGTGAGGTGCCAGAGTGGTTGACAAAAGGTACCACAGTTCTGATAATGAAAGACCGAATCAAGGGTAATGATGTTACCAACTATAGACCTATCACATGTCTGTCCGTAATGTGGAAACTGTTGACGAGCATTGTGTCTGAGGAAATCTACCATCACCTCCACACAAACAACTTGTTACCGGACGAACAGAAAGGATGCCGAAAGAAGTCACGTGGTACAAAGGACCAGTTACTTATTGATAAGATGGTAATGGGGAATTGCAGGAGGAGACACACTGATCTTGCCATGGGATGGATAGACTACAGAAAGGCATTTGACATGGTGCCTCATTCTTGGATCACCAAAAGCCTGGAGATCTTCAGGGTGGCAGATAACATCAGACAGTTGCTGGGCAGGAGTATGGGGTCCTGGGAGACGGAGTTGACATCAACTGGAGTATCCTTGGGAAGCGTGAAGATCAAGAGAGGTATCTTCCAGGGAGATAGCCTGTCCCCTCTGTTGTTTGTCCTTGCCCTGATGCCCTTGACCATTATGCTGCGAAAAGTGAGAGCAGGATACAAGTTGGGAAAGGGAGAGCTTACCATCAATCACCTCCTCTTCATGGACGATCTTAAGCTCTTCGGGAAAAGTGAGAAGGAGTTGGATGTGCTTGTTGACACTGTCCGTATTTTCAGCAGTGATATATGTATGCAGTTTGGTATTAGTAAATGTGGAGTCATTGTTATGAGGAGGGGTAGGTTGAGCAGAAGTAACGGGATCCAGATACCAACAGGTGAGATGATAAAGGACATTGACTCTGAGGAAGGATACAAGTATTTGGGCGTTCTGGAGGCTGATGGCATAAAGAACAAAAAAATGAAGGAATTGTTAAGAACTGAATACATTCGGAGAATAAGGAGCGTATTGAAGTCACATCTGAACAGCAGAAATGCCATAAGCGCAGTAAATTCCCGAGCTGTGTCTATTATTAGGTACAGTGCGGGAATTCTGAGATGAAATGTTGCTGAACAAAAAGAAATGGATAGGAAGACTAGGAAGCTATTGACTATCTACAACATGTTCCACAAGAGGAGTGATGTCGATAGA
The DNA here is from genome assembly GCA_964016885.1 of Eledone cirrhosa. Taxonomy (NCBI): domain Eukaryota; kingdom Metazoa; phylum Mollusca; class Cephalopoda; order Octopoda; family Eledonidae; genus Eledone; species Eledone cirrhosa. The sequence goes on from OZ024741.1 coordinate 87,754,113, forward strand.
CTCTACCTAAGGAGATCTGAGGGTGGAAGAGGTCTTATCAGCATAGAGGACTGTGTTCAGATGGAGAAAAACAACCTATACAAATACGTGACCTATAGTAAGGAGCCAATGCTCAGAACTGTACTGAAGGAGGGGACAGTAGGCCAGGGGATGTCCAAAGAGGAAATAACATCAAGGAGGAAGAGCAGCCTTAAGGGAAAATCCCTTCATAGTAACTTCTTTGAGAAAACTGAATTTAGAGATGCACAGACATGGAACTGGTTAAGAAGAGGAGACCTCAAAAAGGCTACAGAAGGAATGCTAATGGCTGCGCAGGAACAGGCCCTCAAAACGAAGTGGTTGAAGCACCATATTTACAAGGAGGAGGCTAGCCCACTGTGCAGGATCTGTGGAGAGAGAGAGGAGACTGTGGCTCACATTGTGTCCGAGTGTAAACACCTAGCCCAGACCCACTATAAGGGCTGGAGACACGATGTGATGGGCAGGGTGATCCACTGGCACCTGTGCAAAGTAAACAATTTACTACATTCTGAGAAATGGTATGAGCATAGGCCAGAGGCGGTGATGGAGAACAATCAGGTGAAGGTGCTGTAGGATTTTAGGATACAGACGGACAAAAAACTGGAACACAATAGACCTGACCTGGTGGTTGTGGACAAAGAAAAAAGATCGTGTCTGATTGTGGATGTGGCCTGCCCTTTCGACACGAGAGTGCAAGAGAAGGAGAGGGAGAAAATTAACCGATACCAGGACCTAAAGTGGGAGGTGAAAAGGATTTGGAACTGCCATGAAGTCAAAGTGATCCCGATTGTCATAGGCGCACTGGGGACTATCTCCAAAAGTTTCCAGGGATGGTTAAAGAAAATCGGCCCCTTCACGCTTTCTGGAACGCTTCAAAAGGCATGCTTGCTTGGAACAGCAAGAACCCTCCGATACGTCCTGAATATCTGAGGCTGCAGGTAGTGGCTTGATATTCATTCCAACGGACTTTCCAGTTAACCAACATCAATGACTGAGATTCAAGGAATAACAACAATAATAATAATAATAATAATAATAATAATAATAATAATAATAATAATAATAATTTTTACGTTGATGGCTTTTTATAATCGTTATGATTAAATTTTTGATTTTTTAAAAAGAATTGTTGATAAAGAATGTGAAGATATTGGAAGTGGAATAGAAAAGCAAATACCATTTAACTTTCTAATATTTTAAATAAATTAAATAAAGTCATCCATAACACTTAACGTCAAGCACCACATGACACCCCATTTTCAAGACATTCTTGAAAATACTAAACATCACACAAACTAGTAAAATCTATGGTGAATTTTCACAACGATATGTCTTCAATGGGAAATAATATAAACATTTGAATTAACAAACCCGTTTTAAGATATTCTCTGCTAAATTATTACAGAATGTTACGATGTAAAATTAAGGGAACAGATGTTCTCATTAAAGTAAAGTAAATAAAATGACATATATTAGCAATATATCAATTTGAAAACATTATTCAGACTCTTAATTATTACCATATCTACAGGCATTTATGTCTTAACATGTTTCACTGGCATTGAAAGAAGACATAGCAACCTCATTGCAGATTAACCCCCAGGCTGAATTGTCAGCTGGGTGGCAATCTCATTTTTCGCCCCCACAGGGGCAAAAATTTAATTTAAAAACACTGTCCAAAAATGTTTAATATTTTGCCATCAACAATGGCTAGCGTACAAGGAACGCTAGCGAACGTTGAGGAAGGAAAAAGAAAGAGTGAAATAGACTTTAACGTTGATATGTGCTCTGCCTGTATCAATGTAGCTGACAACAAAGTTTTGTTTCACGAAAGTGAAGTATACAATAAAAACAAAATTGAACTACACAGTGTACAACAGACACCAAAAGACAACAGAAAATATAACAATTGACAAAACTACAAACGGAAAAACTGACAACCACAACAACAACAACACAAAAAAATCTTTTACAGAAACAGTCACAAATGAAATGGATTTTAAGGTTACCTCAAACTCTGCATGTATCGGCGTCACTATGGAAGCCAATAAGGACAACAAGGTTTTGTTTCACGAAAATGATGTATGTAATAAAAACAAAATTGAACCACACAGTGTACAACAGACACCAAAAACAACAGAAAAAAACAACAGAAAATAAAACAACTGACACAACTACAAACGGAAAAACCGACAACCACAACAACAACAACAACACCAAAAAAATAACTTTTCTACAAACAGTCATGAACAAACAAGATTTCAAGGATCTCGATATCTCCAATGCGAGACAGATGCTCTCTGAAGCAAAGGAGTTTATAATTTTCGTAGAAAACGGTGGATTTAAAATAAACTCACTCCCAGAAATTCGTCTTGAAACACTTCGAAGGACAGTTCCCTTCTGAACTGTTTTAAACGAAACAAGAAAACCGGCATTCGTCAGTCAAGGGGAAATTGAAGCAACCTTGAAGGAGATATTGCCAAACATAGACTTTATGCAGAGGGTCAAACAGTGTGGGAGTATTTCGGTACTCCTCAAAAGCGAGGCCCTCGCACAAAAATATTCCGTGACACCAATACTGTCAAAAAAATACACCTTTTTCCCTACATACCTGGGAAAAAAGAACTAAAAAAATAAAAATTACCAACATACCACCAAAAATTAATATTTGGTGGATATTGGCAGGTTTTTTAGAGGAGGGACCGGACACCATTCTCTCTACCAAGAAGTCAACCCGACACACGTGGTCTGGTACAAATTTGGAGATTCTAGTTCAAATGAGGCTGGAGAGAATCTCCAAAATAACCGAAAGCGTGCTGGTCGACAACAACAGCCACATCAACATTTCGACAGAAGGAGGAAGACCACACTGCTTCCGATGTAACTGTACATCGCATCTAAAGGCCTCCTGCCCTTTACAGACACATTTTTAAAAAACAACCCCCCAAAAATACTGTTACCAACACCACCACAACAACAACAACACACAAAACAAGCAAACGCACCAAAACAAACAGCCACTCAACCAACAACAGCAGGAAAAACACAAACAACTCCCCCGAAGAACACAGTCCCATCCCATCCCACTCCATCCAACACTGCCACAAACACACACACAAACACACCATCACCACATAACATACTCCCACCGCAAACTCCTGATGACGAATCATCGTCAGACGAGGCTACTTCTTCATCCCCAAGTGAAGATGAAGGACAGCCTCGAAAATAAAAAAAAACAAAAAAAGAGGCACCGCAAAGCCACAAAATCAACAATCACCAACACCAACACACAACCACCGACACAAACAACAACACAAACAACACCACAATCACCCCCCCCCCCCCCTATCAGCAAAACAAACACCAACACCAACCCAAACACAAGCACCCACCATAAAAAGAAAACTCCCGGACGAACAACAAACTAGAACAACACAACAAAAACACAAACAACAATACGCATACATCAACACCAACATCAAGAATTTGATGGAGGTCATCTCCAAAAACCCCAAGTTGGAGGAGACGGAGGGTAAAACTTTCGTTAAAGCAGAATCGTCTCCACACCTCAAACTGATAAGAGTTTCCATGGAAACATATAGCGAACTAAAAACTGAATTTTCGCAGGACGTGGGCAACCCCTGTAAAAAAAACCATAAACCGCGTCCTGTTAAAATGTTTCCCCACCCCACCAACACCCCCACCAGCACCCAAATGGAGATTGAACAACCCGATCTCCAGGAAACGAAAAGGTAAGGGCACCTTTTCGTCCTTTTTCGCCAACTCTTCTCCACCAACATGGCTAATTTACGAGTTGGACGCGTGAATGTGATGGCCTAGGGATGCCCTGGGAACAGAGCCAACTTTTAAACGACCTTAGGTCACGCGGTATGGATGTGATAGCATCACCGAGTCCAGGATCCACAACAGGCAGCAACTAACCCCCATCTTCAATGACTTTGAGATCTACGCATCTCTCTGTCAACCAGGAGGTGGAGGGGGAGTGGCTGTCATGTTTCGGAAAAACCTGGACCTCGAAGTACAGCAAGTACACTTGGACCCGGAGGATAGACTGGTAGTCCTAGACGTGAACAGTGTTGGAGGTGGAGCCTTCAGACTGGTGGCCGTTTATGATCCGACTGGGCAATCGCGGCCAGACTTCTTTAAGCGTCTAGAGTCTTTTCTGGGAACGTCTCTCTCCTTGCTGTTAGTGGGGGACTGGAATGGTATCCTTGACGCACGATGGGACTATGTAGGATCACATCCCAGTAGAGGGGGGTGCAACAGCCTCAAAAGTTTAATCGGCCAATTCCAACTGGCCGATAGATATCGACTGGATTTCCCGACTGCACCACGGTGGACGTGGACAAACTTCAGCGGGATATCTAGATCGTATTTACACAGGTTCTTTGTTAGAGAGAGAGAGACAAGAAGATGTTAAGCTGTCCACAAATGCACATTGTTGCCTATTCAGACCACAAACTAGCCATCTGCATAGTCAACCGTGATCGAATACATAGACAAGGACTCGGATACTGGAAGCTGAACGTGTCGCTACCGACACGTAAAGCCTACAGTGAACGGATAAGTAGATTAGTTAAGCAACGATTGACGGGAGCCATCGTCAACAATAGATGGTGGTACTCCCTCAAGAAAGCAATTAGAGTAGAGTCGATAGACTTTAGCAGAGAGTTAGCCTTAGAAAAAAACAAAACAGAAACGGAACTAGTAGCCAAGATAGTGGAGGCGCTTAGGAGTGGCAACGTAGCTAGAGTGCTAGCAACGTGAACGGCACTGGACCAGTTCTTCGACGCGAAACACGAAGGCTGCGTGGTCAGAAGTAAATCACGTGCTCTAGGAAACGAGGGATCAAAAGCTGTTAGCTAGGCCCGAGTGGCAGAGGCGAAAAGTGGCAACAAGTCCACGATTCGGTCTTTGAAAGACCAAAAGGGACGCGTGCTACTTGACCCCAAGCGGATGTGCACGGCCTTTCAGCGGCACTTTGCGCAACTGTTCGAGCAGACTGGCGGTGCGTCGAATGGACTTCGGTTCATACCTCGACGGCCTGTCGCGTCTCTCGAGCATGGACGCCGAGTTCTGCGAAAGACCGATCACAGCCACTGAGACACGGTACGCTCTGTGCCGCTGCGGGAAACGCAAATCACCCGGTCTAGATGGTCTACCCTATAAGTTTTACATAGGCATGCCGGACTTGTTCTCTGGCGTCCTAGAAGCCGTCTACTGCAACTGGCAGCAGAACCGGAGAATTCCCAGTTCTGCAGGCAGGGGCGTAGTAACACTGATCAGGAAAGACGAGAACAAGGGGGACGAACTAAGCAACTTTAGGCCCATAACTCTTTTCAACACAGAGTTAAAGATTTTGGCCAAGGTGTTGGCAACGAGGTTAACGCTTGTCGTCGAGAACCTGGTAGGGAAAGCGCAAACGTGCGCAATCCCCACCAGGTCCATACACGACAACCTCCACCTCATGCGATACATCATAGAGAGAGTGGGGTGTAAAACCGGCTTCGGTGGGGCTCTGATCAATTTAGATCAGTCTAAGGCATTCGATAGGGTCGACCATCGATACTTGGAAGCGGTTCTCAAGGCGGCCGGTTTCCGACCCGTCTTCAGAGGCTGGATTGCCGCAATGCACACCAACATCTGCTCGATCAAGGTGAACGGCTACCTATCGGAGCCGTTCGCAATCACGCATTCCATCCGACAGCGATGCCCTCTCTCCTCCATTCTGTACGTACTGACTCTAGAGCCACTACTGCGGAAGTTGGAGCTGCTGCAGGGCATACCGTTGGAACCGGAACTGCGGAAAGCGGCGTCGGCTTATGCCGACGACGTCACAGTAATGGTGTCGGAAACCTCGGAAATCGGGGCGATCGGCAACTTACTGCAGGAATACGAAAGGCTCACGGGAGCAAAACTGAACCCGGACAAGTCTGTCGGTTTGCAACTCGGAACGTGGAGAGGCAAACCGATGTCGTCCGACAGTGAACACCGTACCAAGATGGAACGCATGCTCTTCCAGTTCCTTTGGTGAGGAGATCCGTCTGCTGTCAGCACCCTTTCCAACGGAGGGCTGGGAATGCCGTGGCTGATGATGCGCAAACATGTGCTGAAGCTACGGCATCTACAGGTAGTCCTCACCGACCCCCAACCGGTGTGGGCACCGTTTGTGAGACAGCCCTTCCCGCAACTTGTCTCGCTGACGGAGCTGCGGTCCTGGGTCAAGCAGAGACCGAAGAAGATGGGCGCCTGGCACATTGAATGCGCTCAGGCGCTCACAGTTCTCTGTCAAGCGGGCACAGCAATCAGTGGAGACTCCACTTCGACATTCTATAGAGGTTAGTACGTCACAAAGACGACGACGTGCTCGGAGAGACTCTAGGCGTCGAATACGACGAACTCACCAGTCTGTTTAGTAGGACTTTCCGCCCGGGACCTATGGACAACTTCCGGAGGTCCATGGCCTGGCAGTGCTACCGAGGAGCTCTACCAGTTCATAACAAGATCTACAGGCACGGACGCCCCGGCAGGGATCCTTCCAAGAGGACGTGCCCAAGATGCGGGCAGGACATTGAAACTATCTTGTACGCAATTGTACACTGCCCGGGCGTAACCGACGCAGAACAACTGCTGTCGCGTATGGGACAAATCCAGTTGACTGCCGAGTCCATAGTAAGGATCAAACCGCCAACTTCTTTCAAAAACGAAAGAGAAGCGGTTTTCCTCTGTATTGAGTTCAAATCCAGCCACGGTTAGCCATGCCTTCCATCATTACGGGGTCTATAAAATAAAGTATCAATAACGCACTGCAGTCGATTTAATCGACTTTCTCCCTCCCTTTTCCTTTCAAATTGCTGGTCTTGTGCCACAAAGTAGAAACAATTTTAATGTTCAAGATACCTAAGAACGCTGTTTCATATAAAGTATTTAGCGAATTATGATCCATACTATCTTCTGTCTATTCCTCACATACACATATAAATGTACATATACAACCATACATATACTGTTTATTGTCATTCGCGGTCGTTTCAACTATATTCTGCCATTCCGGTTATGTTAACCTTAATCATATTAATATGGTGCTTGTGTGACAAGATGACAATTTAGGTTTATTAATCAATGTAAAGTAAAATATATATTGGGCAGTATCTAAGAAAAACAGAACAAACAATTAAAGGGAACATAAAAGGAAGAAAAATAAATAAAAAGGAGAAAAAGAAAAGGAAAGAAGGATCAAACAACGAAAGAAAGGGAGAGGAGGAGGTACAGTCACTACACCCCAGTCAGAGCTGTGCCTTAGTCGCACCCCGCGGACAAAATGGCAAGAGCGTTACTGCGGAGAATGGCCAGAGACACCCGCTGCAACAGCCACCCCACCTTACAGGGCTCCCTCATCCTTTTGAGAATGGACAAGGTGTATATTCTACAGAAACAACTGTAATGTGCTAGGTTCTAACTACAAGGGAAATACACTCACAACGTAAAAAAATTTTCAAGTGAATATATTTATGCAAATGCTTTTTTCTTTTAAGCTCCTTCATTTTACACATCGAACACAAAACGGAGTAAAGAAGGATATGTGCTCCTGGTGAAGGCTTCCGGAATACCACATTTGATAACGCTTTGGGAAGATTCTATAGGATTTATAACTGGCAAGAAGAATGTTTCTACTTAAGAATACTTTTTATGAATTTAGAGGGCCAAAGTCATTTGGCAATCTCCGAATAGTGGTTGACCATGTATTTGCTACATGTTTGAGGTGAGAGATACTGAAAAAATATAATTGAAATTAAGCAAGATTGATAAATGCAGTTGCTTCACAATCACCTTCAAAATCCCGAAGCCTTCTTACACTTCTTATCAAAACAATGAGGAGTGTTATTTCCTAATGTTCTACGATTAAAATTTTGAGGTACTCATTTGAAAATTATAAGCATCAAGTTTAGCCACATAATCCTGAAATATTCATTGATATCAGTGATGCTAGCTGCTACATGGCTCTAATTGCCATTTCGACAATGGGTAGAGACAAATTTCATAAATTAGATAAATATGTACTACTTCGGATTAACCGGCTTTAGTGGAACTAAAAAAAATAAAAGAAAGTCCAACATGGTAAGTCCAACAATGTTAATTCTCTCAGCTAAAAATGAACCTGCGATACTTTATGATCAAAGAGTCTTCGACAATTCTTGACCATATTTGCAACAAAAAAGTGAAATTTTCGTTTTCGATGCACCTGGAGCAACAGGAAATAAGCTTTCTATAGCTGGTTTAAGTAAGGAAATAGGGGAAAATTCCAATGGCTATTGTACCTTCCACTCTTGCTGCTTCTTTACTGCTTGGAAGAAAAACAGCTCACAGTACATTCAAGCTGCAATTGATCCTCCCTACCGATGATACAACATGTAATATTAACAAAGGAATGGAAGCAACAGAAGAGTTAAAATAATTGTTTCTACTTTTGGCATAAGGCCAGCAATTATTCCAGTGTATTACTGGTACTTTATTTTATCGACCCCGTAAGGATGAAAGGCAAAGTTAACCTCGGCGGGATTTGAACTCAGACCATAAAGGGCCGTAACTCTTTGCTGCAAAGCATAGTGTCCGACCCTCTACCGATACTGCCAATCCACCAAGAGTTAAAATGATATTGGACGATAACTGAAGATGATTGCACTATGTCCTAAGTTGCTTTTGAGGTTTTAGATTAGACGTATGAGGATATGAGAAAAATAAATGTTTTTTTTTCATGCAGAAACAACAGTCTTAGTAAGATATGTTCATTAAACACTTATAGTTATTTTCAATGGAACAAGAGCTGATCAACTCAGCTGTTTGAAATCATTCCTTTTGCGGAAGCATATTAACACGTTGTCTACCATAAGATCCCCCGGAGGGTCATGCTAGTATCTATGTAGGACCTACACGATTATCCGGTGGGTTGTTCTATTTTTGTTAGTATGAAAAAAATAACAGTTATATCTCTAAAAATTTATGGACAACCTACAAGTGGGATCTTAGGTGTAATATGAACTTAAGTAGCAAACGGCCATCCGGTAAGTCGTGAGTAAAATGAGTTCTCTATGTGATATAGTAAACAATATGGTAATCATATTAAAATAAATTACGAAATAATATAGGGACCCTGGGACAAAACGGGAAATGAGGGTTGGGAGCCAACATTAAGAAACAATTCCTGGAAACAAACATAAGAGTAGACACTGAAGTGCTTTTACTATGAAATTTTTGAAACTTAGAGAAGGGCCTGATTAATATAAGGACATATCTCTGACTGATAATAGGTCTTTGATGTTATCAGCTGACAGCCTAAAATTTTATAAAAACGTGTTGTGAAAGAGTAATGCTTTCCCTTACCAATAAGTCTGTTAACATAACCAATGAAGGGAATTTCAACAATTGCATGCCGATGGAATTGCATATAATTTTGTAAACGCTATTTTAGATACCAAGCAAACTATGAACTTCCCAACAAATTCATCAATAGCCTGAAATCATATGGTGTATCAACATATGCATCCATACTAATGAAAGAATCGCAAATTCTTCTTCGGAATCTGAATGTTATACGTTTCTACAATGGAACCAAAATAGTAATCAAGCAACTGAAGCCATATCCTAATGAAGCAAAACTGTTGACAGGTTGACTTGATGGCCACGATGTGTTTATTTTGGAATAAACACATCGTGGCTATCAAGTCAACTTGTCAATAGTGTTGCTTCATCAAGATATGGCTTCAGTTCCATTATTTCCAGTAACACCCTAACATATATGTTTTACCATGTCCATAAAAGATTTCAGGGCTAAACGTTGAAAAAGGCTGGTTTACAACAATTATAGTCCCTATCCCACGAGTTGAGGTGTCGAATAGGCTGAGTCATTAGAACGTTGGATAGAGTTCTTTACGGTATTCATTCCAGCCTTCTGCTCTCACTTCAAATCCTGCCGAGGTGAAATTTGCCTTTCATCTGTTTGAGGTGGATACACAAATACTACTGTAATTCTTTCTTTATATCTCTTTTTCACTTCCTTTCTCTCACTTTCTATGCTTCTCTGGAAGAAACCTGCTGTATTGAGGCTTGGAGAGGGGATGGACGCCCCCAGATTTAAAAATGCCCTCATGAGTTACGGGTTCATACATACACCCCACGAGTTGACGCCCAAATCACCCTATATTCATATACTCCACAAAGGAAAACAAAAAACATTTTCTATCAAAATATTTTACAATTATATAAGTACATTAATTCAAGGCATTAATTAAATACGATAAGGGCGGTAAATTGGCAGTATCGGTAGAGGGTCGGACGCCATGCTTTCTAGCATAGTTACGTCCCTTTACAGTCTGAGTTCAAATCCCGCCGAGGTTAACTTTGCCTTTCATCCTTACGGGGTCGATAAAATAAAGTACCAGTAATGCACTGGGTAATTGCTGGCTTTGTGCCTAAAGTAGAAACAATTAATTAAATACGATATCAAATATCTGTCTATTTAGTGCGGACCACGTCAGGTGTTTCAGCAAGTACTTGTACACACACACACACGCACATACACACACGCGCTCACGCTCACATACACATATACACACACACGTATATGTATGTATATGTGACCGACACAAATAAGACCACCAAAACTGCAGTAGAGTCAAATTTAATAAAAGAAATCACACTGCATTATCCTTCGTGCAAGGTAACAAGGACCGCATTCAAGCCTTAGGTAAAGGTTCCCGTTTGAAAATATATTGCAGTCTCAATCTAAAGTCGTAAAAACTGAAGATGGGCCTGCAACCTGTCATGGGAAGCGTGGGGTGGATGCATAAATGTTGCATGTCCAGAGATCTCAAAATGGGTCCAGAAGAGAGCAGACAATAACTAAATTACGTGTCTGCTAATATTAAGACTCTTAGCAAACGGTGTACATATAGACATATAAACACTTTGTCTCCATATACAAATGGTGTATATATAGACATTTAAACACCTTGTTACTATATATAAACTACTTTTAGTCTTTTGCTAGAAATTCATTATCGACTCATTGTCCTATTTAACAGTCCATAAAGTTACATGTGTCTCGTAAATTGGATAGACTAATTTGCATATACGTCTTCTTTTCAGCTAGTTTGATTAATGAATTACTGATACACCAAGAGAATTCCAGAGAACCACCAATTGTAATTTCTTTCGGTAATATACTGTACAATGATGACTCAGCAGAAAAACGTACGGTGAGATGAAAGGAGTGAAAAGGAATAGTGGCTAGATAGGGATGAAGGTGGTGATGTCTTATTTTTACTCTTAGAAATGAAGGAAATAAATTTCATTAATTCAAAAGTTCATATTCAACTATAGAAGATAGAAAAAAAGAAAGAAAAAAAGGTGGAGAAATGAAAAAAAAAGAAGCGGGAGAGAGAAATGAGGGAGGAGAAAGCTTTGTTTACACTCTTGGCTAGTTAGTACACCTGTAACTCGCCGACAATATGGCGAACGCATGCCAGTGATGATCATCACTGATAAGCCATACCACATTTCAGGGCTTCTTTCTCAAGTCTAATGCCATCGTCCCGATATAGCGAGGGTAGAAGTTTCGAATCTATACTACTGACTAGATATTATGGGAGGAAGACAATGTGTTGGCGAGTCTAATTCGAAATGTTATTTTTATTTTATTTAACTTTTTTTCCTTTTTAAAATTTTTTACAATTACTTTTCTCACTAGATCTTTTTGATTACTAACTGTAAGGAGTACTCGATACTTCTTCTAGTCTGTCATGGCTTACTAGCTCTATACGGATGTTTAAATTGAATAAATAAATAGTGGAATGTTATCGTGACGCTAGCAGACGTCTAGCCAATACACGCTCCCTTCTATCTACCGTTCACCAGCCAATCAACCAACCAACCAACCAGCCAACCAGCTAATCAACCAACCAACCAACTAGCCAATCAACCAACCAACCAACCAGCCAACCAGCCAATCAACCAACCAACCAACCAACCAGCCAATCAACCAACTAACTAGCTAACCAGCCAGTCTATCAATCGCATGCGTTTGCAATATCATAATGACACAAAGAAAGAGAAAAAGAAAATTGAAAGAAATGAAAGAAAGAATGCAGAGGGGACCGCCACAGGAGGTAGTCATTTAACATTAATGTTACGTTCGCCTATTTTAATCCATTTTGCTTCCAATCAACTTGGTTAAAGTCTATATTTGATGATTTTTTTTTTAGAATTCTATACTTTAAAAAATTACGATTTTTTATCACACGTTTTTATCATGCATCAGGTAAAGAAAAACAAAATGCTATCCATATCACTTTTTAACATTCATCAGCTATTAACAAGAGGTAATACATATGTATATGTATATTGGCAGAGTACTTTGCTTTGTGGTATTCGTTCCGGCTGTCTGCTCTCCGAGTTCAAATCACGCCGAAGTTAACTTTGCCTTTCATCTTTTCGAGGTCGATAAAAAGAGTACCAGTCTAGTATCTCTCTCTTACTTTCATTCTCTCACTCTCATTTCTCTGGAAGAAATCTGTTGTATTCAGACCTGGAGAGGGATGGGATCCACCAAGTTTAAAATGCCCAAGAAACGCTGTATGTCAATACGGCACCTCTACGACTCCACACACACACACATATACACACACACATATAGATATATAGATATATAGATATATAGATATATATATATATATATATCATATTATATCTATCTATCTATATATATAAATGAAGGTATAAACCCGAACGTGACACCTAGTGGTTTCGGCTTTTATGTAGCAAGCCTTCCCAAAAGTATAGGTTTATATCTCCTTTATACCCAACTAGCATTGTGGTTAGTGTTCAGTTTATGATCGTAAGGTGGGAAGTTTGATTTCTGGCGGCGCATTTTGTCCATGATTAAGATACTTTATTTCACGTTACTCGACTCCACTCAGCTGGCAAAAATGAGTTGTACCGGTCATAAGCTGTGTCATGTCGATCAAACAACTAACTCTCATCGTTGAAACCAATGGAGGTCAATACCAATTGGTTATAATACCTCATTTTCCTAAATGTATTTGTGTCCGATGATTAGGTTTGAGTCGTGAAGTTTAGAACTTTCCTATTTACATAGGAATTTGTAAATTACATTAGTTGTCTGAAGAACGTTCTGTGACGTGGAGGCTTATGGTTGCGTGTTTACTAGAATGTTTTAAATATGGCGTTTTGGGAATTTTATTCTTCCTATAAGCTTGTGATGTTTTGTTCTGTTTGATGAGATTTTCTATCGACGTATTCATCCATTCTGTACCAGAATGGATTTGGTTCATGTAGTATAGTATATGTGTGATTGGTAGATTTTTATCAGGTGTCGCAGGCCTGTCAACTCTCTCTGTCCGACGGAGAGAGCTCCCTCCTACTTTGGGATGGGTGAGAGATATCTTCTCTTGTGAAAATGGGTATAGCTTTCATTATGTAAAATCTCCCCATTTTGCCTCATTTCTCACCATTTTGGGGCACTTTTTTTCATGGTACTTCCCGTTTGGGTTTTTAAAGGTTGGCAGGTCTGGTGTCGTATCTGTCATTTCTGTTTTAGATTTTGGTTTACTAATGTTTTCGAGATCATTATTAACTCCTTGAATTTTCTATTCCAAAGTATCTTTCTGGATGAAAATTTCAAGATTCTTCTCAGAAGGAATATCACGACCACGATTTTATATCTCTGTGGTCACTCACTATCGCCATGCCTATATAAGCATTTGTTGGTATTTCTTATTTTACAGATGTACTATATGAGTTATTTGTTTTGCCTACGTTTACATCTAAAATTGGGGGGGGGGGGCGTTGTCGGAATTTAACTTGAAATATTATCACCTATTTCCGGCATCGTCTGCTCTCAGCAGATTGAATATCACTGATTGTCATTAAAGTCTTTATTACGCAGTTCTTATATATTCGTTGTATGTTAGGACTACGCTGATTGAAAGATTTGAGAACAGAATTATTTTCAAAATCTTCGTGTCTATCCGCCCGTTTCTGTGTGTCTGTCATGACGAACACATCATCGGGTACTAGGCATAGATGGTATGGTTGTGTTCAGGGATAACTTTGTGTATTACGTGTATATTTATTATTTCGGGAACATTAGAATTTCTATATCCATGGTGGAAATGTTGACACATTTTTAATTTCTGGTAGAATTTCTAAGTGTATATTGTTTTATGATCCCATACAGTTTAATGATACCGTGAGTTAGAGAATTAATTTGGGAGAGGTTATTCTTTTGGGGAATCTCTCCGTTCCCATCAATGTATGCAAGTCTAATCTCTTCTTCTATATCAGTCATGGGCAAACTGCGGCTCGCGAGCCGTATACGGGTCGTTTGGCTTTCTGAATGGCACGCCTAATTTCAAAATTGTCTTTAATTATTTTAGTAGTGCGGCTTGCCTTATGATGAGCCACATCCTATGCGGCCAACTGTTTGAAAAAGGTTGCCCGTGCTTGTTATATATATATATTAGAAAGGAAAAACTCTTATTTGTGTGTATATAGTAGTAATTAGTTTAATTTTTAGCTGTACAGTATTATCTTTCTTAGTGTTGATAAAGTTTCTGTTTTATTGACTTTTTTTGTTCAGATTACTCTTATCACTTTTACACTTTTAAATTTTGTCGATGTTTTTCTGATCGTATAGATTTTGTTGGAGTTTCATGCTAGATACGGCTTTTTGTGTGTTTGTATGTTTATTGCTTCATAAGTCTCCATGTTTATCCCTTGTTTGTATTTAAAAAAATCTCTGAAGATTGATGAAGCAGTTTTAGTGCGACTAATTTTCAGCTTTCATCGTATTAACTCTTTCGTTACAATTATTCTAACGAAAAATACTAAGATTTTCAAATAATCTTGAAGATTATTAAAACTTTGGAACTTAGTAATGTAACTAACCTTTACATTATCAAGCTGGTATTTCGAACATGGTTCTTAAATAGATTGATAATGGGAAGGTTTTAGACAAATACTAGCAGAAAGGCCCGGCGTTGCTCGGGATTCTAAACATAGATTGGCATGTTTATCCCTCCTTTCTGAAACAGTTTCGTCGTATGTTAACCAATTGATGCATAAGTCCTAATAAAAACTGAAGTCGCCTTGGGTGAATAGGCAAATAATTTTCCATTAAGATTTTTCAAAAGTATGTAATTGCGTTCCCTCTCTTTTTTGTTGTTGTTTTTGCTGCTGTTGGTGTGATAGCAGCCGTTGGTCGTACTACTAACACAGTCTCGTCCTTCTTTAGCCAGTCGTATATATCCCATTCTGCCTCGTCAGTAATGAGAACAATATTTGCTCTAGTGTTCTTATATATTTGATATATATTTATCCTTATCGAGCCTCGTGAAATAAATACGTTTGTTTATATTTTGTTATTGTGTATGCAAAAATATATGTACACGAATATATAATTATATATACTAGCAGTGTATCCCGGTGTTGCACGGGTAAGAACATTGGTAATAGCACCTCCAATGAGAAACATTTATTTGTGAGTGCCTGTTAAAACTCACGAAAATATACCGACAGGAAACTTGTTTTATTTGGAGAAAATTAAGAAGTTGAAAGTACAGTTTAGCTGTCTACATGCATTGTTCATAGAAATATTGTTGAGCCCCTTCTTTTCATACTCCTCTGTTTTGGCCTTTTGGAGTAAATGTAAAAGAGAAAGTCACAGGTTAAGTTGGCAGAAGGTTCCAGTGTCATAGCAGTAAGGCGTAGGCTACTTACCTCAAAAGTTCATTCGCACTCTTTCCACTAAGTTACTCTTTCTCTCTATCCCTCTCGGTGCAGTCTCTTGCGAATTTCTCGCGTAGGCCTGGTGTAGATTTGCCACCTCTGTCCAGGTTTTTCTTGGTGTACCTCTACTGGTATTTCCTAGCACTTCTTTACCTATCGGTCATCATCGATGCGCATCACATGTTCATACCAACGCAGTCTTCTCTCCTGCATACCACCTCGGATTTCTATTAAAGCCAGTTTCTCCCCCAATTCACCCAAGCTCTGCCTTTCTCTCACATTTACATTGCACATCCAACGGGACATGGCTGCTTCATTTCTCTCTGTTTTACGCAGTCACTACCCACGTTTCACTACCATGCAGCATCTCACTTTAAACACAGGCGTCATACAGTCGAACGTTTTTACGTAGGGAAAAACCTTTTGTTGCCAACAGTGGGTGCAGTTCTCTAAACTTCTTCCATCCTATCCTTATTTTAGCTATTATGCTCTCAGAGCACCGTCCTCCGCTGCTAATTATGTCACCTAAGGAGCAGAAGCTATCAGCCACTTCTATGGATCATTCCTGTGACTTGAAGAGTTTTATGTCACTGGTGCTCTTTCCGTCGATTACTCCTGTGCATCTTCTATAAACAAAACCTTCCTTTTCTGTTAATCTACCCGTTATGCCACTACATCTCTTGTGTACACCATATGGAGTTTATACCTAATCCTTTTCTACATATTGAGCAGGGACACTTTCCTGAAGGAATCAGGGTCTTATCTTCTCTCCTACTCACTAGCACTTTAGTTTTGGCTAAGTTTATTCTTAGACCCTTTGATTCCAAATTCCGTTTCCACAAATATAACTTATTTGTTAGTTCTTTTATAGATTCGGCTATAAGGACCAAATCATCTGCATAGAGAAGTTCCTCTTTATTATAGCCTGGAGAACTATGATGAACAGTAGTGGGCTAAGAACCGAACCTTGATGAACTCCTACCTGTATCTTGAATACCTCACTAAACTCACTTCCTACTCTCACTTTACTGTACATGGTATGCACTGCTCTCACAAGCCATTCTTCTAAACCTAATTTCCTTAAGGACCACTAGATAATGGATTGACAATTCAAAGCCTTTCTAGATCAACAAAAGTGAAGTATAGCAGCTTGTACTTGGCTAGGAACGTTTCTTGCAGTTGCCTCACTCAGAAGAGGGCATATCTAGTACTTTTTTTCAGACATGAAATCAAACTGCATTTCATCTATTTTGACCCTTTCTGTTACTTTCATAACTTAATCCATTAGCTTTATTCCTCTATACATGCTCCTTTCTAGAGCATCATCTTTACCCTT
>OZ024741.1:87776297-87786297 GCA_964016885.1 Eledone cirrhosa
CTGAGATGAAAGCTATAGTACCTGACACAGTCGTAGGTTACTTTGATAAAATTGCTCACAAAAGAGATGGTAGTCTCCAGAGGATTGATCTGTTATACACTGTTTATCTCATCATTTGTATTATGTGCCACTGTTTCCCTAGGAGGATCATGGGTTATAGACTAGTTTAAAAAGGATTGAAAACTGCACACTTTCATCCACTGGCCTTTACAGTTATTGACCTCAAGTTCGTCAAAGTGATTTTAAAACTACCATGAAGGGTAAGTAACACATGTAACATGCTTTAGATCTACACACAAAATTAGATCACAATCAGCTCGTCCTTGAAAAGAAATCCAACCATAATATGAGTAGAAACATATCAGGGTCTGTATGATGATGTAGCACAATCAATGCATTGCGATATTCATCTTTCCAGTTAGGATTCCCTTCGATTCTACAATGAGCGATTCTAGAATTTGACAACTATGGTTCGGTTTACTGATCCTAAAAATCTTCATATGTATCAACATATTGAGCTACTTTCCACATTCAACCGCGAACAATTGATAATTGATAATACAGTTAATTTGAACGCTGAAGATACTATGTACATGTTTTCCAATCCTTACTGACAAGACTGACCAATAAATATATCAGTTGAAAGGACAGAATATTTGCAATGGCAAAGTGTAATTTGAAGAAACCAGCTACCAAGTCTGAAACAATGAAATAGAGGAACAAAGTCTCCCAAAACATACTAGAGCATCAAGTATCAAAGTCTGAGGAGAAACGATAGTAGCGGCTGACCACACTTTCACAAGCTGAAGAAAATCGATCTACTCTGGAGTTTCCTCATCGAAGAAATTCTCACTTTGTTCAAAGTACTGAACAGAGAAGGGGGGGGGGGGAGAAGGCAAAATTAGCTGGCAAAGAGACTGCACTAAGTGAGCAATCTGATTCCCGGGATACTCTGAGATTTGCAAAAATCACTGCATGATTCAATACTCGTATCAAGATTTTCATCTAGGTTTTGTCTTGAATACAGACAAGTACAGGAGGCCATCAGTTGTCTACTGCAGAATATTCAACTTGCTCATTACCTGTGAAGATTTTGAAGTTTATTAATCCTCAAAAACCGAGAGTTTCCCTAATGGGAACTAACACGAGCCTAACATGTAATATATTATTCTCTTCAGAATTCACTGAATATATTCGGAGTATAACGTATGGCGTGATTTCTACTCTCTTGTTTTTTTTTATATGCAATAATGAGGAATAAGGCGGAGTATCGGCAGAGTTGTTAGAATGTCGGACAGAATGCATCGCAATATTCGTTTCCGCTGTCTGCGCCCTGAGTTGAAACCCCGCCAAGGTTACTGTGCCTTTCATCCTTTCGAAGTCGATAAAAATGTACCAGTCCAATACTGAGGTGGATTCTTCTTCTATATCTCTTTCTCACTTCGTCACTTCCTCTCTATTACCCTCTTTGGAAATTGTCTGCATTCAGGCCTGGAGACTAAAATTATTACAATTGTATTTATTTTGTAGATATCTATATTACTAAAACAGAGAATGTTTGTTTGTCTGTCTGCCTGTCCAATCACTAAAACTCGAGAACCACCCAACCGAGTTTTTTCAAACTTTACACATATAATACTTATGATCCCGTGCGTGTTTTGAGCAAAAGAATTTCAAATTTTCAATGCCCTAGGCACTGCATTAGGCGGTTTAGCGATCTCTGTCTATAATTCTTAGTCTTTCTCTTTTTAGATAGATACATAGATATAACGTCGTGCCCTTATAATATCTGTCTGTATGCCTCACTGTCTGCATTACGTCATTATGACGCGATCAGTGTGTGTGTGTATATATGTATATATAGTGTGTGTATATATATATACTAGCAGAATGGTCCGGCGTTACTCGGGATTAGCTCTAGGGTTCTTATATATTTGACATATATTTATCCTTATTGAGCCTCGTGAAATAAATACGTTTATTTATATTTTGTTATTGTGTATGCAAAAATATCTGTACACGAATATATAATTATATATATATCTCTTTATAATATATAACCAGCAATTTCTCTGTCTGTCTGTCCGACAGTGAAAACACGTGCGCGCGTGGTTGCTATCTCTCTCTCTCTCCAGCTATCCCTCTCTTTTAGTCTGTCTGTTTCTCTCACTCTCACTCTTTCTCTTTGTAACACACTAACATTCCTCCCCTCTATCGCTGTGACGAATGGGGAGATGGAGGATGAGGAGGAGGAGGAGGAGGAGGGGGGAGGAGGAGGAGGGGGGGAGGAGGAGAGAGTCACTTCGTCACTTCACCTCTGCCTTTCTTTCTCTCCCCTCTCACTCCCTCATTACGTACAGACATTAGGGCGGTGGATTGGCAAAATCTGTAGAGAGTCGGATACCATGCTTCATAGCATGGAGTTACGTCCCTTTACGGTCTGATTCAAATACCGCCGAGGTTAACTTTGCCTTTCATCCTCACGGGGTCGATAAAATAAAGTACCAGTAATGTACTGGGTAATTGCTGGCCTTGTGCCAAAAGTAGAAACAATTATTAGGAACATTGCTTCATTTTTACATATCTAAGCATTAGTAAAATAACTAATAATTTCAAGAGTAATTTTTCAATTCCAATTGTTATGAACAGCAAAACATTAGTAATAATTTTGTTCTAAGAAATATATATACATTTCTGTGTGTGTAATATATATATATACACACAGAAATATATATACATTTCTGTGTGTGTAATATATATATATATACACACACAGAAATATATATATATACACACAGAAATATATATACATTTCTGTGTGTGTAATATATATATATATACACACACAGAAATATATATACATTTCTGTGTGTGTAATATATATATATATATATATATATATATATATATATATATATATATATATATATACACACACACAGAAATATATGGGCATTTCTCTGTTTGTCTGTCTGTCTGTCTGTCCTTCCCTAAAACTCAAATGTAGGTGCTACAGAAATATTACCTTCCCATTCCTTTCTCCACTTTGGTACTACCAAGAGAAACACTGTCGCTATGGAAACATTACCTTCCCCTCTTCACTGACTTTGATCACTGAGGCCGAGGGAATCGCTGGTTGCTATAGAGACACCTTGCACAAGCCAGAAGTAACCAGTTCGAGGCGGTTCTGACTTGACACCATGCCAAGTCTACTTATAATATATAATGGGCATTTCTCTGTTTGTTTGTCTGTCTGTCCGTCTGTAAAAAATGCCAAGGAAACAAATAGACGCGGTTTCAAATCTCTATGCTTTTCAAATTCATTACATTAATCTTTATTTATACGTTTCGCTTTACGAGTGTTTCGACTTACGAGTGTTTCGGCTTACGAGTGTTTCGGCTTATCATTATATATAAACGTTTCTATTTCCATCGTTTTATCGTAAACGTTTATATATTTCCATCGTTATATCATAACGTTTATGTATCATAACGCTTATATTTCCGTCACTAATCTCTTTTTCTCCTTTTTCGTTTTAACGTATATTTATTTCAAAAATTTCACCGTATAGATAACATATATATTTATACATGCATAAAAGACACACCGAGAGACGGTGAAAATGTGGTGCCGAAAACATTTCTCATCCAAATCTCAACAATATCAGTATATACACTAGATTTGCTAGCAGAAAACCGCCCACCGGGTGGTTTTCTGCTAGTATATATATATAATTCTTTATCTCTCTTCTTGTCTGTCTGTTCCTATGCATTCTCAAACGGCTGGACCAAATCAAATCAAATTTTACAAGGTGATAGTATTAGACCCCAGGAGTGTCAACATGTAATTTTTATTTTCATTTGGATTAAAACAATATAACACTTTATCTAAAATAACATTTCTATAGTGAACCATAGTAAACAACCACCACGACGTCACATTTTGTATATGTGTGTGTGTGTGTGTGTGTGTGTGTGTGTGTGTGTGTGTGTGTGTGTGTGTGAGAGAGTGTATGTGTGTGTGTGTGTGTGTGTGTGTGTGAGTGTATGTGTGTGTGTGTATGCGTGTGTCTGTATAAGTGAGTGTATGTGTGATAATTTTTATTTTCATTTGGATTATGAATATGTATGTGTCTGTAGGTACGTTATTAAATACACGCACACATCTACACGTGTAGCTACTGACAGAAAAATGAGGTGAAATGCTCTGCGTGAATGTATGTCCGTATGTCTTAGTATATGTATTTGCGTGAGTGTGTAGCAACAATTTATTCATTTGGATACCAACAAGAAATTACACAATGAATATTGTTTACCCTAAGGTGCTTCAAGATTGACAGATTTTCATTTCTAAATTCTATTATCATAACAATTTTGATATTTTTAAAATAAAATATAGATATTCTGAAATAATTATGAGAAAAAAAAACATATCTTCATATTTATTGTTTACTAATCTGAATAAGAACAGCAGTAACCCAGGCAACGCCAGGTAATTCAGCTAGTCTATATATCTAAAACAGAGAATGTCTGTCTGTCTGTCTGTCAGCTCACTAAAACTTGAGAACCACCCAACCGATTGTTTTCAAACTTTACACATGTAACCTTTATGGTCCTGTGAGTGTTTTGAGCAAAATATATTTCAAATTTGTAATGCCCTAGGGACCGCATTAGGCGATTTAGTGATCTCTCTCTATAATTCTTAGTCTTTCTTTTTAGATAGATACATAGATATAACGTTGCGCCCTTATAATATCTGTCTGTATGTTTGGCTGTCTGCATTACGTCATTATGACGCGATCGGTGTGTGTGTGTGTGTGGGTGTGTATATATATGTATCGTAATGCATACAGCAAGACATATAGCTTTCCTTCCCCTCTTCCAGCATCTCTCTCTCCCGCTATCCCCCTCTTTTAGTCTGTCTGTTTCTTTCACTCTCACTCTTTCTCTTTATAACTCACTCACATTAATACTAAAGGGTTAAGGTATTGTTCTCAAAATAAATAATATTAAATCTATGAGATTTTTATATTATGTGAGATAAAGCCTTTACAATGAAAATAATATAGTATATATAGAGTAATGTAAATGCTAAAGGGTTAATTCCATCAGACCATGTGAGAAAGTTTATAATCACTGACGCACACATACACACGCATACAAACGCACACAAACTCAAACACACACGCGCGCACGTACACACACACTCAATAGTTATTCCACTGTCATGTATCTTTGACGCATACAACTCTCAAAAGACGGCGGCGTCTCTCTCTCTCTCTCTCTCTCTCTCTCTCTCTCTCTCTCTCTCCCTCTCTCTCTCTCTCTCTCTCTCCCGCTATCCCCCTCTTTTAGTCTGTCTGTTTCTTTCACTCTCACTCTTTCTCTCTGTAACTCGTTCACATTTCTACCCTCTATCGAAAAACGCTGTGACGAATGGGAGAAGGAGGAGGAGTAGAGAGCCATTTCTTCACTTCGCCTCTCCGTTTCTTTCTCTCCCCTCTCACTCCCTCATTATGTACAGACATTGGCCACTTCACTAATTCGATCCCTAGGTCAGAATAATTTGAAATTTTTTTTTTGCTCAAAACACTTCCGGGGCCATACGGGTTACATGTGTAAAGTTTGAAAAAAACGGTTAGGTACTTATCGAGTTTTAGGGAAACAGACACACAGACAGACATCCTCTGTTTTATATATATAGATATTCTTTTGCCAGGGAACGTCTTCACGAACCAAAGTATCGTCTTCCTGTCTTCCTTCGGCTGCAACGCTTTTCGAAATATTTACATCTGCATCCAAAAATTGATTTATTTAGTTTCAGAAGATCCCGTTAAAGGTGAAAGCAGCGATTCTTTGCTTAAATTTTAATATGTTATTTTAATATAGATATTCGTGTACAGATATTTTTGCATAGACAAACACAAAATATAAACAAAAAAGGCCGGCGATTACATAATCACATGCATCACTGACAGATATTTTTGCATACACAAAAACATTTCGAAATATTTACTTCTGCGTTCACAGATTGATTTTTTTTTAGTTTCAGAAGATCCCGTTATGGGTGAAAGCAGCGATTCTTTGCTTAAACTTTAATCTGTTATTTTTATATATATATATATATATATATATATATATATATATATATATATATATATATTCGTGTACAGATATTTTTGCATACACAATAACAAAACATATTTTTGCATACACAATAACAAAATATAAGCAAACGTATTTATTTCACGAGGTTCGATAAGGATACATATATATCAAATATATAAGAACCCTAGAGCAAATCCCGAGCAACGCCGGGCCATTCTGCTAGTAATTTACTATAATGAATACAATTATATTTCCTTTGTAGATATATGAGGCATATGACCAGATCTTTTCATTATTATGATAAGAACAGCATTTCTTCTTCTTCTTATTATTATTATTATTATTATTATTATTATTATTATTATTATTATTATTATTATTATTATTATTCTTTGCCTACTTGAAGGGTCCTCAAACCCGTCTTCCAGCGAGTCCTGTCAGAAGAAAATGTCTCGAATTGATCTGGTTGAATCCCCAAGTAAGACCAGCTGAGTACATGGATGTTATGCGACTATCTTGCTCAGGGTTTATCCTTGGGCCTATTGCCGGTTTGGTTTTTGCCTATAAAATATGTCCAGCGATTCTTTCCCGAGGCATTCTGACTACATGTCCTATCGGAACTGTGTTCTCTCAATTTGGAAAAGTTACGACTCTCTGATCTTTGAGGTATGTAATCTATCGAGTAACGTTACTCTAAAGAGCCCCCGGAGGAACCTCATTTCGGTCGCTTATATTCGCGATTGTGTTCTTTCAGTCATTACCCAAGATTCACGACCATAGGTAAGGATTGGCATGAAGACCGAATTGACGATAGCGAGTTTGGCTTTTACACCGACTTCCTTTCTGATGACTGAATGCTGAAGTTGGTGCATTATTGCTCCACCCCCTGCAATTCTTGCACTTAATTCAGCCTCTTGTAACGAATCGAGCATATCTAGTTTTTAAAGTAAAGTTTCTTATCTGAACTAATGATCTAGGACTACGATGATACAAGAGATGACCATAGGTTGTAGCTTTTGTTTCCTTGTATATGGTTTTAGAGATTTCTTTTGGTTATGGTAATATTTTGTTCAAGGTGCGTTTGGATTTTGATCTGTGCAAGGGTTATGCAACGTGCAACTTTTATAGTTTTATTGAGTGCAAGCCATGTTCTGCACACACAGTTTCATGTACCATTCCAGAATCATTGAAATGGATTTCTTCTCGAAGTATTATGAGGATAAGCACACATGGTAAACCTCTTTTCGGAACCCTGTTGTATAATTGAAAGCTAAGTGTTTCCAAATATTTCTCTTTGTATTTCCATCCAGTAAAGCTCGTAGGTTCAGGTTAAAACACTCGCAACTAAATCTGGTTTGTCTGACGTTAGTTGTGGTAAAAAGTTGTTCTCTGGAAATTCAGGACACTTAACATTACTAATCATATTAACAAAAAGATGAGAAGAGTATATTTTCATACAACTATATAATCATGGTATGTTTTCTCATATGTCTTGCTGTGTCTTGGAAAGAAAGTGGCGAAATTACTGTTCGGCTAATTTGCCTTAAAAAAAAAAATTAAAACAGGGCATAGGTTGTTTTTTTTACTGTTTAGTGAGAGTGTGGGCACTATCCATGACATTTTACAGGAATTTCGAGACTGGTGGGTGAAAGTCAGAACGCTATTCTTAAATCGGAGACCTGGCTTTTATGCTGGCAACGAAGTGGACTTTGCTAAAGAGAGCCAATGTAACAAATGTGGCGTTAAAACGGACGACGGATTGAGTATACTACCCCAGTCGATAATAATGGGATTTGAAATCAAAACGCGGAGATCAGGAAAAAATAACACAAAGTATTTTGTCCTACGTTCATAAGATTTTGTCAATCCACTACCTATAACTCTGCCAATCCGCTGCCTACTACTCTGCCAATTGACTGCCCACGACCCTGCCAATTTACTGCCTATTACTCTGCCAATTCCTTGTCTATGACTCTGTCAATTCGCTGCCTATTACTCTGCCAATTTACTGCCTTTGACTCTGCCAATTCACTGCCTATGGTTCTGCCAATTTACTGCCAATTAAACGAGAAAAATCCCATAGAAAACACAACTTAAGCTGTTAATAAAGACTTTTAACAATGTAACTAATAAAATACCCGATATAAACACGCAATTTTAATCTAATAAAGAACAAGTAATTTTAACAAAATAAAAATTTAAAAATAAAATTAAAATAATGATACTAACATACATTTTAATCTGTTGATTAACGAATAATTTGAACAAAGAAAAATAACAAAATACAAAATACAACCACACATTGTTTTATTTTTGCATCATTGATATGCCACATTAGGCGGCGAATTGGCAAAGCCGTTACTACGTCAGATAAAATTATTTGCAGCATTAGTTTCTGTTCTCTGCGCTCTAAGTTCAAATTCAACAGAAGTCAACTTCATCTTTCATCCTTTCGAAGTCGATAAAAAAGTACCCATCCAGTCCTGGGATCGATTTTTCCCCTATATATCTTTCTCACTACCCCCACTCTGTCTCTCTTTCTATGGAAGAAATCGACTGTGTTTAGACCTGGAAAGGGGATGGATTCCGTCATGTTTAAAATGACCAGAACATGCTGTATGTCGTTAAGGCGTGCCAAGGACTCTATCAGGAGTTACGAGTCTATGCATGCATACATATTGTACTTGTGCAGTCGTCAATAAACAAACTGTTGCAGATATGTAGCGAACAACCCATCTGATGTTCTTCACATTGCTCTATATTTACATTTGGCAGTTGACTATGTCTTCTAGAATTATTTTAGTCTGAAGCTCAGTATTCACCGAATCAACAAACGCCAGGGATTGACCGAACAGGGAGCTATAGGAAAAGAAATTATTCTTTTTAACATTGGCTCAAGGCCAGCAATTTGGAGGAAGAGGAAAGTCAATTATAATGACCCCAGTACTTAACTGGTACTTTATGTTATCGAACCTGGAAGAATGAAAGGCAAAGTTGACCTCGATGGGATTTGAACTTAGAACAGGAACTAATATAGCAAATAATATTATCCGACGAAGTATATATGTGTGTGTGTGTGTGTAGGGGAAGGAGTGTTGGGCCTCAGTCGTTTCCAACGGTGGGTGTTCCAGGATATTCAATCAAAGGGACAGCCTGTTCGTAAAATTAACGTGCGAGTGGCTGAACATTCCACAGATACGTATACCATTAATGTAATTTCTAGAGACATTCAACATGACACGGTGTGCAACAAGACTGACCCTTTGAACTTCAGGCGTAACTCAATTTTTTTCCAACTGAGTGGATTAGAGCAACGTGAAATAAAGTGTCTTGTTGAAGGACAAAACGCTTCGCAGGAAATCGAAATCATGATCTTATAAGGCGAAAAATTAAAAATCTTTGTGGTGTTTGTACTATTTCTTTGTGTGCTGAGTTCAAATGTTGCTGAGGTAAATTTATCATTTATTCTTTCAGGGTCGATAAATAAAGTGCTATTCTGGAGTCATAGTTTGGCAGGATTGTTATAGTATCAGACGGTGTTCTTTACCCTTGGCGTTTTGAGCTCAACTGCGACGACACAGGGACCAAGCAGTGTCGACCCTTGGGTTTCCCTTGGACAAAATTGGTGATGTGGAGAGGAGAGGCTGTTGGTCGGCTCTTTGGAAAAAATCTTTTTAAATACATGATCATTCATGACCGATGGGTGCATTTTTTTACACACGCGCTCTCACACGTACACAAACATACACTCACCCGCACACAAACTGATATACACGCATGCACACGTGTGTGTTGTCTATATCTATTTATGTGTGAGTGTATCTTTCCGCCATGTGTATCGGAGAAAGATGTAAACACCGGTTTTATATAAGCAAACCGTTGCTTTCAAAGG
>OZ024741.1:87798797-87866297 GCA_964016885.1 Eledone cirrhosa
AAATGTTATTTGCCAATAATATATATTAGATTCTACTGCTAGTATTGCTGACTAGATTCTATTGGTGTTTATAGATAATGTATTTTGTCGTTCAAATACATGTAATATATATTGTGTTATTTTCTAATTCTGAATTGTTTACAACATATTACAGTATATTGTTGCTTAAGTTAAAATCTCTATATTATGTATGTATACATGTATGTATGTATACATGTGTGTGTGTATGTATGTATGTATGTATGTATGTATGTATGTATGTATGTATGTATGTATGTATGTATGTATGTATGTATGTACGTATGTATGTATATATGTATGTATGTATTATATCAGTGTCAGGTCACCAGTTGGTGTCAGGTCACCAGTTGGTGCTATTGGTGTCAGGTCACCAGTTGGTGCTATTGGTAACATGTATCCCAGTACAACCTGTCTCATGGTCGGGTCGTTGGCGACTAAACTGGCAACCCCACCAAGGTTTCTTGGTGAGGAGGGTGGCTTTGGACATCCTGCAGGACTAAAAACAAAACCTGTCAAAAGGCAAAGGGGCTCTTAAGAGTCAATAGCCATCCAAAATCACCGGGAGAGATGACCCCTTAGCCTTTGTCAAGGCAGAATTCTAGGAGAAGGAAAACTCTGATATAACACCTGCAACCCTGATGGTATCCAATGATGTTGAATTGTTCTTTTTGGTAAATATCATCTTGGTTAAGAGAGTGGGACTGGCTTTGTGCAGTGCCTTTGCTCACTATAAAAGCTTCACAGCACAGGCATTGCTTTATATCTGGAGATCTCTCTGCACTTGTCGTCACATGGTACCATGGGCCCAGCACTATGTGTCAATAATTGTCACAAGTGTAGTGTTTGTACCAGAGTTTTCAAGTCGCTGGCTGGACTAAAAAGTCACACTCGTTCAGCGCATTGGTAGGGGTTCTCCTACATGGATATAAAGTAGTGGCCGTACTCGAAAACGAGTTGGCAGCCACCATGTATTATATATATATGTATGTATGTACGTATATATGTATATACGTATATATTTATGTACGTATGTCAGTGTATGTATGATGTATGTGTATGTATGTATGATGTATGTGTGCGCGTGTATGTATGATGTATGTATATATGTATGTATGTATGTATGTATATTATGGTTTTATAATTTCACAAATGTTTGCCAATAGATAGAGAGTCGGTTTCTAACATAGACACAAGACTCTCTCATTGGAATTTACACATCAACTAGGTAGATATATCTGCATGTCTGCATGCATGCATGTATGTGCAGGTATAGATGTGTATGTTTTGAGTTGTATGTGTGCATGTGCATATGCTTTGTATCTTTACAAGTGTACATGTAGTTATTAGATGCAGAATTTTAGGAATATTTTACATATTGTTACTGTTCCATTAATGGATTGTACTTGTAATTTCCTAATTAGTCGTGTTCTTTCTGTTTCTGTGAAGCTCAGCTTCTCAAGATTTGTACTGAGGCAGTTACTCCCAGTGCCCCAATAATCACAGGCATAAATCTGAAGGTATAGTCAGGGTGGGCTATCTGCAGATTACTCATTAGTTCTGCGTAGATATTCTCCTTTTCGCTAATCTTTAATATTATAATGGCATCTGCTGAGCAGCTAATTTCCACTACTGTGCATGTCTTCTTTTCCCTATCCCCTATCATTATATCTGGTCTGTTATGCTTGCATCTTATTGAGGTTTTTACTGGAACATTCCACCAGTACTCTTTCATATTATGTACATGGATGTCTTCCACAATGCTGTAGCTTTTAATGTGTTTATTGTCAGGGCTATCTTTTCTACGGATTGCATTGTACAGTGTTTTGGCCACTACATCATGCCTCATAGGTAGATAATACCGCGATGACATCTTTGGACAGCTGCTTATGACATGGGTGACATCTTCGATGTTAATTCTGCAGAGTCTGCACTTGTTGTCACATTTAGGTGTTTTGCCAGCATCCCTATCTTTTTTGTGAATCAGGTATTTTGTGTTGATTTCCTGTTCTTGGATTGCAAAAGCATATCCTTCAAAGTGGGAGCCAATATAGCGGTTTTTGGTCCAAGATAGACTACTTTGTTTATCTATATTACTCTCGCTCTGGAGCTTCCTGGCAACATATCCTTGCATGATGTTTTTGCTGATAAGCATGCAGTATTTCATCCGTGGATTCACTGTGGTACTGCTGGACAATTTCCCTGGGTGTGAGTTTTTGATTATCATGCAGGGACTATCTTTCAAGGAACTCCTTCCCAACTCTCATGATCTCATCTGTCTCATGCAGACAGACTTGCTCAATAGATGTGCTCCTATGCTTGGAGATTCGTAAATGTTGTCGGAGGGATATGAAGCGACACTCAAATGCTGTCTGGATCGATGTTAGTCCTCTGCTTCCCTGCTTACGTTTCATGTAGAGCTGATCTATGTCACTGTTGATGTGGAAGTTTCCGGTGTTGTTTAGAATGTTTCAAGTTCTAACATCAATTGCTCGGATTTAATCTATCATCCAATCGAGTATTCCAAACGTTGGTGTTAGGACAGGCACAGCAAACACATTGTGAACCACTGTTTTATTGTGCACGATGACCACATTTTTCTTAATCGGGTGTAATATTCCCTGGTTACGCGTTCCTTATTACAAATACCATTATAGGGCGGTGAATTGGCAGTATCGGTAGAGGGTTGGACACCATGCTTTCCAGCATAGTTACGTCCCTTTACAGTCTGAGTTCAAATCCCGCCGAGGTTAACTTTGCCTTTCATCCTTACGGGGTCGATAAAATAAAGTACCAGTAATGTACTGGGTAATTGCTGGCCTTGTGCCAAATGTAGAAACAATTATAGGATATGTTCTCATCTATCCCCAGGTATCTGTAGCAGTCCTCGTCAGATATCGGTGAAACAGTTATGCCATTGATAAAAATGTTGCTAGATTGGGTTGTAGTTTTTCCCCGCTTTACAATCATATATGAACATTTATCTTGGCCAAACCCCATTCCTATATCCTGTGAGAATGTTGTAACCAGGTCAAGATTTTTCTTCATCCCATTTATGTTCTTGGCATAGAGTTTCATGTCATCCACAAATATATTATGATTTAACTTCGTATTTCTGTCCCCCCGTGAGCCAATGATGTATCCACATTTCTTAAGCAGAAAGGAAAAGGGGTTTAATGACAGGATAAATAGTAGTACAGAGAGACTGTCTCCTTGAAATACAGCCCTGTGATATTCTAATTTATCAGTGAAAATAGAGTAACTTTAGGAGAGTAGCCCAAGAAGAAGACAGCTTCTCTATGGCTTTGATAATAATGCCTGGCACTTTAGCAAGTCGGAGGGCCTCTATCATCTAAGAGTGGGGAACTGAATCAAATGCTTTCCTGTAGTCCATCCAAACTGTAGCCATATTCCTCCTAAGTTGTCGCACCTCCGACATCGCAGTTTTGTTAATTAGGAATTGTTCAGCACACCACCAAATACCTTTCTTTCCTGCTGCATGTTCATATGTGATGATGTTATTATTTTCACAGTGATCTTGAAGAAATAGGTTCAGGCAGGCTGTATACATCTTATACATCAGGTTCTGGTATGCAATGTGTCGGTAGTTTTTTTGCCAAGTGGGTGTCTTTGTTCTTGGGGACCAGTATTGTTTGTGCTAATGTCAACCATTCTGGTATATGTGTATCTCCCTTGACAGCTTGTTGGTAGAGGTCGATAAAATACATCCCAGAATATCGGGGGTTTTTTTATACCAGTAGCTGACAATCATGTCTCTTCGTGGTGTTTTCTTATCTTGGAATTTTCCTATCATAGTCTCAAAGTTATCCTCGTTTATTTCGTATGTTTTTGTTGTAGAGTAGGAGCAATAGTTCTTTTGGATTTCTTTTAGCCACATTGCATCTTGGTTGAAAATCTTTTCACCCCATATTTTTCTCCAGAAGGAATCTATGTCTTTCTGGGCTGGGGCATGAGTGACATTTATTACTTTGCCCTTCATATCTCTATAGACTGATGTTTGGTTTCGTCTGAATCTCTTATTATGTACTTTTCTTTCATCTACCCTCTTCAGGTATCGGCGTTTCTCGCTGACAGCTCTCAATTCTTGTTTGAGGGAGATCAGCTTATATTGAAGAGTTCTGGTTGTACTGTCACAAAACATCGTTTCTATTTTATTTTTCACTCTTTGTTAGTGAGGAGTGAATTTTTTTTCTTTTTATTTGCATGTAAGGAGCATTGTCACATATCCTATGGTTTTTCGTAGGTCAGCAATCTTTTTTTCTATTTTAGTTATATATTATGGTATTTTTTGTGATGTTTTGTTCTTGTTAATATCTCTGCTATCACCAAGATAATGCTTCACTGTCGTTGCTAGGGAATATATACAGGCGTTGATTTGCCAAAATGTGGGGTTTTAAATCGTCGTAAATTCATCCCCTATTTCGTCAAAAACACGTAAGATTTCATTATTTGGTTTTATTTCATTTAGTATTGTTGTTTTATTACGCCCAGTAAGAGAAATATTTATGCATAAATTAATTTCTCTCTGGAAGATTTCATTGAGGGAAAATTTCAATTGCTTATACTTTTGATTATTATCATCGATAGTGTTTTCCACAACAGTCGAGACAGACTCAGATGGTACACGTGGTGTCAAATTTCTTACAGGCATAGTTGTTTCGAGGCACCGTTCGGCCTGGCTGCTAGAAAATCTAGTAGCATGGTGACCTGTAGCACGTGTTTGTTCTGGGGGACTTATAATTAATAATATTTATGTTATTTTTACGTTCAACAAGCGTCGCTTATTGGCGCAATTGTTTGGCTGTGAAGTGATTTAGCTCTGGATGTAATTTGTCCCAGTGTAGCTGTATTCTGTTCACATATCTAACGAAGGATTTTTTTCTCTCGCCATTTTATAACAATTAACTATATCATCATAAAGTTCGCAACCCCAAGAGAAATGCGATTTATAATTTCGGTTTCTTCTGTACCTACAACTGAATAAATTTTGTTTACCTTCCTCACTGGTTTTCTTCGGTAAATAGTTTTCGTTCCTTGTGTTCGGTAAATTGTTATTGTTGATGTTCTGTCCGGCCATGCTGTTTGTAGCAAATCCTTGTAAAATGAATTATGTATTTAGTCGGATATATCTACGAATTTGAATAAAATGTGTCTTCAGTGGATATAGTTAGAAGAATATCCAGTTATTCAACACGACTGGTAGTTGTGGCATTACTGTTGGAGATAGTATTCATCCTAAATTTAATGGATAGTCTCCCACACCAAAATGTGCTATTGATCGCGTTAACTGTTTTAGCAAATTAACTATAACCAGCTATGCCAGTAGCTGTGTGAAAACTATTATCTCATAAATACACATATATACACCAGGTCCGAACAGAAAAGAACCAAACTCGCTCTGTCACTGTCTCCGTCTCTCCCGTTCTCTCCCATCTCTCACTATTATAAGCAAATGGGGGCCCACGCGCTAGCCACGCAGCGCCCGCGGACAGAATAGAGAAAGCGTTTCTTCGGAGGATGGGGAGGGAGACGCGCTGGAAGAGCCATTTCCGCTCGCGAGGCTCACACCTGCGGGTAACCAACTCCGTACCGATGGTGGTGAGTAGGGAGGTGGTCCTAGGGCCTTATGATTGAAATTCTCAGTTTTAACTTGTTAAACCTTGTATTTATTTATTAATGAAAATTAAAATGATCTTAGTCATGAAGTCTTCATTTCTCAGTGAATTCCTACATTAAACTTATAAGTAAGCACCCACCCTGGTGAGGGCACGTGGATTATGCTTTGGGTAAAGGATTGCGATTATAAGTTCTATATTACGAATCTTGGGTTGTCTGGGCAATGAAAGTTCGAAAAAGACGCTTCATTTCGCGTTGTTTTACGTGATAAGTCTGGGGCCTTTATTATTAAAACATCTGAACCTTATACGATATAAAATATCATAGGAGAACAGTAAACTTAATTCCAAATAAGAACGCTGTAACAGCTGACTGTTATTTCTAGCATACTATGTTTTGGTAACTGATTGTTTGGACAATATTAAACGCTGTGTCAACTAGAAACGTATCTTCAAATGTTCTCCTTAGACTGTTGACTCTTTTTAATTTATTTAAAAAATATTTTAACTATGTAGATACACAATAACTAATTACCTATATTGAGAGAGAGACGGGGAGAGAATAAATTATGTATATAATGAGTTGGAGAGGAAAAGAGTTAATATTAGATATTTATACTTTATTACTAATCATACTTATGTTAGTAAATCTAATCCACATACCACCACCATAAATGAAATTAAAGATCAGTCTGCCTCGTGGTCCCACCGACAGGAGGGAGAAGACAT
This sequence comes from Eledone cirrhosa, assembly GCA_964016885.1. Lineage (NCBI taxonomy): Eukaryota > Metazoa > Mollusca > Cephalopoda > Octopoda > Eledonidae > Eledone > Eledone cirrhosa. Next base: position 87,805,181 of record OZ024741.1, read on the forward strand.
TGTCTCGGAGGACGGCGAGCGAGACGCGTAGACAGCCACTCCGCCTCACGGAGCTCTTACCTGCGGGCAGCCAACTCTGCTCCGATGGCAGTCAGCAGGAATGTGGTCCTGGGGGCCAAGAACACCGGAAGTCTCCACTGTCACAGGCTCAACGACAAACCTATCAGAGAGCGGCCGATACTTGGACAGTTTGCTCTCTTCGACTTGACGGGCAGTGAGGTCTGGGCTGGTAGCCGAACGCACCAGGTTGCCGCTAGAGAAGGTGTCACAGCATGTAGCACCCAGATGAGGGCCCAATCCACACGGAACAGGAATATTGTCATGCCGTCTGGTCTTTTGCCGTCCCCTCGGTCGAACCTCGCTGGCTCGAGCTGGGAAGGGGAACCTGTTCCGAAAGAATCCACAGTGGAATTGCAGTAGCATTTCTGAGGCTCACAGATCCGGAGGCCAAGCCTCAGGGTAACACCGACGTCTGATGTCATGATGCACTGGTAACCCAGTCTGTCTGAGGTCATGATGCACTGGATGGCTTCCCATTTGATTTGGGGTGACTGGACGCCTACGGAAGAGTAGGGAGATGAACGTCCGCAAGACGGAAGCCGAGCTGGTTCCATGTCGCGTAGGCCGCCTCGTCCTCCCCGATCACAGTAGGTTCACTTGTGTTGTGGAGATCACAGTTAAAGAGGACACAGCAAGAGGACACCGACGAAAGAAAAGTCGGCATGGCCTGTGAGATTAGAGATTGGAGACTAAGGCCGCCATATCTGACGAATAAGGTAGTCCGTTGCCATCCGGTGTCATCAAACCAGACGTTGCATATTTCTTCAGCAGCCCAAAGAGCCCTACGAAAGGTATATAAGAGCTTCGGCATAGCAAATAAGTTCCTTAACAGAAAGAGTGCCGGGTGGGCATCGATCAGGTTCAGTCTGCTCGTCAAAGTTTCTAGCTAGTGAAGCCTGGGCCTGAGAATAGAGCGAAAGGCTGGCTGGAGGATCGGCGAACCGAGGTTGAGGACATATTCTTTATACATCACCTGCACCTGATGAAGTAATGATCGCACATCTGAGACGGACGGACGCTACGAAGCCGTCTGCGTTGTAATTGATGTTTACGACCTCATGAGTTGATCTCGACGCCGTTCCTCGCCAGAGCGGAAACCACTGATCGGGAATCATGATAGACACTCTCTGCAGGCCCGCCTATCAGGCACCAGACGTTGAGAGGGGCGGTGCTGCTCCGAGCAAAGCTGTCTACCCCGAGAGCTTAGAGGAGGGGCCCAATATATCACCCTGATGGACGCCGGTTGAAGGTGGTATGACCTTGTCCGCAGTGAAGAGCATGCCCGGAGACCTGCATGACAGGTAGGCCAGTGGCTTGGCAGACGAGGAAGAGCCGAGGCAAGCCTCAAGCAAGTGGTCGCGGCGCAGACTGTTGACGGCAGTTCTCTCTCACACACACACACACACACACACACACACACACACACACACACACACACACACACACACACACACATATATATTTATATATATATATATATATGTGAAGGCGCATATTTTAGGGGTTAGAGCATTAGGCCTGCAATCGGAAGGAGGTTGTGAGTTTAATTCTCGGACCGGGTGATGCATTGTGTCCTTCAGTAAGACACTTTATTTCATGTTGCTCCAGTTTACTCGGCTGTAGAAATGAGTTGTGACGTCACTGGTACCAAGCTGTATCGGCCATAGCCTTCCCCTTGGACATCATCGATGGCGTGGAGAGGGGAGGCTGGTATGCATGGGCGACTGCTGGTCTTCCTCAAACAATTTTGCCCGGACTTGTGCCTCGGAGGAAAACTTTCTAGGTGCAAATCCCATGGTCATTCTAAGGAGTGTGGATAACTACAACCTTCAGAAATGCCTGATTATCGCATGCCCATATATGGAATTACACCTTGAAGAGTTCGGCTATATCAACACCACGCTATAAATTTAATTTAGTCCAGAAATAGCCGTCGAAACGGCTTGAGCTCTGCCGTCGGGGTCCTGACTATTTTCCCATTACCCACTCTACTACCCAAAGTATCGAGTATTCTGGTGCGTTGTGGTCCACCTGATTCCTTACCACACACTTCCTTCGTTATATATATATATATATATATATATATATATATATATATATATATATATATATATATATATATATATATATATATATATATATATATATATATATATATATACATATAGTTAAAAGAATAGAGGTGTAACACACAAGTTATTATATATTGGTAAACGGAATAGAAAATGCTGACAAATTGTTCACAGTTGAAAAATGGTTTAATTAGGAATAAAAGAGTATTAGTGATTGTATGGGTTAGTATTCAGTTGTGGTTTTAAGTTTTTAAGTTTTTACCGGTTGCGCATTTCTAAATGCTTTTCAAAAATAATTTTGAGATAGAGTGTCCGTGCTGTTTGCTCCGATCAGAGCAAACAGCACGGACACTCTATCTCAAAATTATTTTTGAAAAGCATTTAGAAATGCGCAACCGGTAAAAACTTAAAAACTTAAAACCACAACTGAATACTAACCCATACAATCACTAATACTCTTTTATTCCTAATTAAACCATTTTTCAACTGTGAACAATTTGTCAGCATTTTCTATTCCGTTTACCAATATATATATATATATATATATATATATATATATATATATATATATATATATATATATATATATATATATATATATATATATATATAAGTATGTATACGTACATACATATATTTATACAGACGTACAGTAGTATGTATATATATACATACATGCACACATATATATATATGTACGTATGGATTTACCGACCATTTATTATAATGCTCGGTTTGTTTGTAAACAAACATCCCGAATTAAGCCGTACAGTGTTTATCAACCATCGTTGCCCTTTTGTTCAACACTGACAAAGGAACGATGTACTATTTTCAAGCTTATTAGCTATCGTCAGCACCACCTTCCTGCCAGATGATTGAACGTCTGAAAGTATATACTTTCCTTATGCATATTAACGGCTGAGCAGCCTAATTTGCATATCGAGTGAGTTAATCGGCCGGGCGCACCGAAGACGATAAATGGAAAAAATGAAACGAAATTTCATTTCTAACTCTTAGTACGGCTGTTACTTAAATATAAGTATGTATATATAATGTATATATATATATGAAAAGAGAAGTAAGGTTCTATACAAAACAGTGGTTATAGAGAAAAGATGAAATTGGAAATAGCACTTGCAGCCATATAGAATAACCATGTCTTACTCATACAGAACTCTTTCGGGCTTGGTTTCTATGGCTAGATGTCCTTTTAGTCATGGCACCAACATGACCACTCCAAGGAATTAGCCTTCTTGGATATCCTTATTTTAAAAGCAGATGGGAAAATAGAAACAGACATTTTTTATAAACCCATGGACTCCAAACAGTACCTCCTCTTCACATCAAATCACCCAAAGCATACGAAACAGCATTCCTTTTAACTTAGCCAAACGTATATGCACCATAGTATCAGACCCAAGTAAACGGGAACAAAGACTAGATGAACTTAAACAACCCAAAGCACAGAACAACAAACAATACCTTACCATATGTATCCACGCACACACTCATACTCTCTAAAACCATATTCCAAAAATAGAATTTCTTTTACAACCCTACTTTTGCCAATCCCATTTACCTTCCTCACCCATAGAATTTGTCTCTAGCTTACATTTCCCCTCTTCGCCACCCCCATCTGAACTCTTGAGCTACACACACATATTTACAGAATATCTCCCTCTCCTTAAAAACAATTTTATTCTGTGTGAAAAAACATAACTACCACCACTGCTGCTGCTGCTACCATGACTAACCCTCTCTCTATACACAAGACTCCATTTTTCCAGTCTCCTTCTCAACAAGCAAGATGAAAAAAAACTTGCCTCAACACTTAATTTTAAATCTTTAATTCTTAATTTTTAATTCTTATTAATTCTTTTTAATAGTAATACTCACATTTGATAGGATAATTTTACTAATACATCGAAACCGGTTACACTTTATATACTTTATATAGATTATAAAGTATATAAAGTATAACCGGTTTCGAATTATATAAAGTATAACCGGTATATAAAGTATATAAAGTATAACCGGTTTAAAAGAATTGTCCCTCTCATTTTTTCAATAATGTCACTTAGACGATTCAAAGAAAGGGAAAAAAGAAGAAAAACAGATCCTTAACTTATATTTTCTGTGCTATTTCTAATTTTACCTTCTCTCTCTCTCTCTCTCTCTCTCTCTCTCTCTCTCTCCCTCTCTCTCTCTCTCTCTCTCTCTCTCTCTCTCTCTCTCTCTCTCTCATATACAGTATATAAATATAAATGGCTTCTACAGGACTAGAACTATTTCATCGAATGAAGCAGTTCTAGTCCTGTAGAAGCCATTTATATATTAAACATTTATACTCTGCTATGTATTGAGGACCTTACTGTTGTAACCCCCAATTGAACCGGGAATACACACACACACACATATATATGAAAAAAGGAAAGGAATGATTTCACTTGTAGTTGGTGTTCTAAACAATTTGATTTTATAATTTCACAATTTGACAATTTTGCTATGTAGATCTAATTAGATCTGCTTAGCAATATTGTAAAATTATAAAATTAAATTGTTTAGAACACCAACTGCAAGTGAAGACATTCTTTTCCTTTTTTCATATCTAATATATATTTGTGAAATGGGCGGTGGTTGAAATTCAAATGTGCACGGTTAAATGGTAGTAGACGTGGTCAGACTGACATGAAAATGTACACACCTATGTAAAAAGTGCCAAGGAAGCAAAGAGACGAGGTTTCAAATCTCTAACTTGAAAAATGTGGTCCCTGGGGCCCCAAAACTATCGCGTTCGGTGAGTTATTTCCCCCTGTTCTAATACTTTTGTCTTATTTACAATTTCATCATCATTCTACATTTAACGATCATACAGTACCGTTTTATGAAATCGATTCTGCAGTACGGTCACTGTTTTCCATCAAAAGAAATAAAACCCTTGGCGATACTTGGTTTTAGTGTCCTAAATTATCATCATCGACATTCAATTATTAGCTCCACCCACTACACGATACGTCACGAAGGTAAATGTTTCGAAAAAATGTTAAACTGTATATCGCAACAATATATTGTTTAAAGAAATTTGTTTTCTGTTGTTAAAAACTGTAAATCTGTTTTTTTTTTAAATGTATCTCGCAGCAATATTTTTTCTGTTAAAAACTGTAAATAAATATTCATGTAAAAATGAAGCATAGTGTTTCGGTTAAAAACTTAAAAACTGTAAATAAATATTCATGTAAAAATGAAGCATAGTGTTTCGGTTAAAAACTTAAAAACTGTAAATAAATATTCATGTAAAAGTGAAGCATAGTGTTTCGGTTAAAAACTTAAAAACTGTAATAAATATTCATGTAAAAATGAAGCATAGTTTTTCTGTAAAAAACTGTAAATAAATATTTATTTTGTTCAAAAAATAAATCAAAAATCTAATTTTCTCTGTTAATATTTTAATAAATATTTATTCTAAAAATTCAATGTTTTTTCGTGTAAAAATGAAGCATGTAAGAAAATGAACATGTAAAAATCAAGCCGCAGCAGCAGCTGATGACGTGTCGTGACGTATCGTGTAGTGGGTGGAGCTAATAATTGAATGTCGATGATGATAATTTAGGACACTAAAACCAAGTATCGCCAAACCCTTAAACTGCGAAGAAGGGACGCGTGTTTTTATTTTAATTCTAATACATGTTAACCACCACTAACAGTAAGTAGTATTTTTCAAATTGCATATAATCGACATTGCTATTTCGCTGTTAATAAACAACGCTTTTCACGTCGCTCCACTTCTCATATTTCTATTTTTTTTCCTGAAACTGCTTCTTTATAATAAACTTTCAATAATATTTTTCAAATTATTAACTTAATAAAAAGTGGCCCCGGGTGCAACCGGGCTCAGCTGCTAGTATATATATATATATATATATATATATATATAGTTCTAAATCCGACCCTGGTTTACAAATATTTGTATTTTGATATCGGTAACATTTTGTAACCATACATAAAAGTAATGATTTGGTAAATCATTTCTTTGTATAATAGAAATAAGGTTATACGAAATATTCACTATGAAGAGAGAGGAAATATATAAATGAAACAGATGTAAAAGAAAATATTTAATTTGCACGTGGATGAATTACACATGTACCGTTGTGGAGTCACGGGCGATAGGTTTCGGCCGTATCTATTCTCTTTACGCCACAGTGTACACCGCCTTGACGGTTTCATGTCGAGATTTCATTGCGGTGTCAACCACAGTGACTGTAGACACTCAGACGAGATAACACTTTTCTGGTTCAAAGTGAGTAAATCACTAATCTGGGATGCCACATGTTGCGACACATTCTCCGGATCCAACCTCACCCTCGGATATAAATTCCAGTACCACCGCCAGTAACTCAGAAGAGCTTTTTTGATCGGCTTCCACCGAGACCATCGGTGTCTTCGATCTTGGGACTACTGTTTTCCTCTAAAAAATCAGGGCAAGTACATCTCACTTGAGTAAAGTGGAATGACTGCTGGAGTGGGTGTCTTTGATTGTTCTCCGCGGCAATGCTTTCGCCAACTTCTCTGCTGTGCGTAGCTAAGATATATCGCTCAGCCAAAGATGTAGAGTTTGCCCTCTTTCCCCTTCACTGTTTTATTTAATTTTCTCCCCCTCATATTTTTTTTTTTTTTCTTTTAGTTTATTCATAACTTATTGTAGAATCTAGGAAGATTGATGAAAGTTAAAATAATTCTGACAGGTAATCGAAAATGTGACTAAGTAGGACTTTAAAAGTTAATAACATAGTCAAATGCACCATACATACAAATTTTGTACATTTCCACAACACCATTTAAAATGTGAAAACAAAATGTGTGTTCTATTTTTAACGAAGGAATAGAAAAAAAGACAACTTACAAACAAGAATGATACGGCAACAGGTTTTTAGTTTTAAAACATTGTACTCATAACTTGGTATTTGTAAAGAGACAATGCAGTGTTTAACCGAAGCCATGTGCACTAAATACGCACATTAATAAATATAAGCATGTAAACATGTCTTATTTAGATATTTCTCCACAAATTGAAAATCAGTATATAATGCTTTAGGTTACATATTTGTGAGAAATGTAAACAGTTTCTGAAGGTAACAACATTAACCAAAATTCGAGTCACGATATTCATCTTTTTCAATTTACGGTGAAATACATAAATAAGACTTATTTAAAGGTTTACATATACGTACATATATAAATGTGAGTGCGTTTATATACATATTTCTCGTAGATTTTGGGTAAATCGTGTACAGTTTCTCTATTGACACGATTTAATAGTATATTACAACTGGTTGATGAACAATAGCTGCTGATAATAACACTCATGTAAACTCTGCCTACCTGAAAATACACACAAATACGCAATGTACATCTGTCTATATATGATAATCTGTGTATATAAACACATAACTGTATTATTAACTATTGAAAACTTTTATAATCAAGCCATGAATTACATGTATGCACACACACACACACATAGACATGAGAATGCCCATATACAAACATGTACATATAACATACACGCTGGTGTCATAGCCAAAACTTGAGGATGCGTGTGTTGGTGAGTGTGTGTATTCGTGAGTGTGTATTGGTGAGAGTGTGTGGTGTGTGTGTGTGTTGGTGAGAGTGTGTGTGTTGGTGAGAGTGTGTGTGTGTTTGTGAGAGTGTGTGTGTATATATACATATATAACTGGTTTTTAGCCCCCCCCCCTCCATGCTCCCACTCCCCCTTTTTTGTTTCGTCTTCTGTTGTCTTGGGATCTGATGTAGGTGAGATATGATGCCTCCTTCATATCACCCTGTCCATTTCCGCATGATTCCAATTTCTCCCTTCCACCATCCACCATTGGGTCAAGCACCCTGGACGGAGACAACCAGCCACACACCCATGTTGTCAAATAATGTTCCAGTCTCTTGTTCCACGCCCCACACCCACTAGGTGATACCCGCAGCACATGCACCACCACGAAAGACCGGAACTGTTCGGGGCGCGACTGTTTCCACCACATTTCTTGTGTTGGTCTGACGTGTCGAGCCTCCAGTGCCCTCGCAGCGTAGAGATACAGCAACAGTCTCTTCTCCTCATCTGCACAGCTGCAACCGTCTACAACACCGCCAGATGAGACAGAGAGCTTGTGCGATGCACAAGCCTCGCTGGTTAACATCGCTCGTAATGGACATGGTTATACGGAACAGGAAGGACAACCGTACGAACGCGCATGCGCAAAAACGATCACTTCACACAAGCAATACTAAATTGCGTGCGAGGGGTTTAAGGGAGATAACTGCGAAAGTCCGAAAGTTTCTAGTTGATAAGAAAATTAGGATGTTGTTATAATTCAATCCGGAGCTTTGTAGTTATGTAAGTAGTGTTTCCAGACGTGTGGACAACGTGTGAAGAATTCATTTCTTGAGTTTAGGCAATCACTATTGCGTAATCTCTTTAGAATATTTATTCGTTCATCAATACATAGTCCACACGACGGATTGGCCCTTGCGTATGGTTTGGACTTAGTGGTGGCTTTCCATTGAATGGAGTAGTCTATACTTGAGTCCTTGAGGTACCATACGGGGCTCGCGAGTTTCGTGGGTGAACGTCTGTCCGGGTACCTAAAAGTCGACTGGTGGTTCAGGAAGCGTTCCTTAAATCGGCCCTCCGCCATGCCCACATAGGATTTGACTTCCTGTGGTTGATTTGGTCGGTTGGAAGTGACCACCGCTTCATAAACTACAGCGGGTGTGTTGCATTGCTGTTGAAGGGGACAAGCTTCGGGCTTACGGCAAGAGCACCCTGGTGGTGTGTTGTTCTTAGGGCTGTTGGTTATGTGGGCCTTCATGTTATAGCGCAGAAACAGGGGTCTGTGTGGTTGCTGGATAAAGTGTATTTAGAAATAAGAGGAAAGCACAAACGGGGGATATTTCCCATCATCAATTGTCTGCTGGAGATTACGGACATGTCTACACATTAAAGACAATATGTCTAGCTCCAGTACGTCAATGACTATAGGAAGTTATTGGGGGGAAAAGGATAGAGAGAAAAAAAATTATAACAGAAGGGAAAAAGGTAAGAATAAAAAGGAAAACAAATATACCGAAGAGGGAAACACGAAAAGCACATGTATGTAAGCAACCGAAGAGAGAGGGAGAGAGTAAGGCAAGTCAAAATCAGCTACTGGACTTAAGACCGAGGCTATGTTGACGGTGAATTAGAGAGCGAAGAAAACAGGTCTGACCTCCGCAAGAGTAGGTGAAAAAGAGGCAATTCTAAGTCCAGTAGCTGATTTTGACTTGCCTTACTCTCTCCTCGGTTGCTTACATACATGTGATTTTCGTGTTTCTCTCTTCGGTATTTTTTCTCCTTCTTTTCTTTCTATTTTCTCTTCTGTTATAATTTGTTTTTCTTTTATCTTTTATCTTTTATCTCCAATAACTTCCTATAGTTATTGACGCACTGGAGCTAGACATATTGTCTTTAATGCGTAGAAATGTCCGTAATCTCCAGCAGATAACTGATGAGCAATATCCCCCGTTTGTGTTTTCCTCTTATTTCTCTCTCTCTCTCTCTCTCTCTATATATATATATATATATATATATATATATATATATATATATATATATATATATATATATGTGTGTGTGTGTTTATATATATATATATATATATGTGTGTGTGTGTGTGTGTGTGTGAGGTTTGGGGTTCAGTCAGTCATATGACCATGCATTTAACTGTAACAAGACAATTTTTACAAATGATTTCCAACGATTTATTTAGACATTTTGAATATGTTAGCTATCTTACAGGACTTTATGATTCAACTAGAAGTTATGCAACTAGCGCCCGAATTTATTTCCACATATCTTTCTCAGTAATGCAAATTTTTAATAAGACTTGGCAGAGATACGTTTTCCAAAGTGTAGATCACGATTATGTTCATAAAAAATGGCTGAATGTAAACTCAGACATTTTTTCATCACACCTCCCAATTTCATGCTGCTCAATTCCTAATATCAATTAGAAACGTAATTTCATTTCAACAACTAGGAATTTAGTAAAAAAATATTCAAGATAATCGTATTCTACATTTTTGAAAATGTATCTTTCCAAAATATGTCTTATTAAGAAAACTGTAAGGAATCCTTTTACAAGCAAAAAGACATTGAACTATAGCAATACTTATTTTATGTGGTCAGGACTGATAGAAAAGATGTAAATTGTCTTTTTTTCTTAATATTGATTTCTAAGTTAGACACAAGGGCAAAGTTGATTAAATCCATCTCAATTCTTAACTGTTACTATTTTTTATCGACTCTGGGAGAATGAAAGGCAAAATCGACCTTATCAGGATTTAAACTGACTATGTATAGAGTAAAAACAAATACCACAATACCATTTTATCCAACGCTCTGCCAATTCTGCTAATCCACCACCCTTTGATTCCTTAATTTTAACTGCATTTCTATATCAATATCATAGTGAATTCCAAATTTCGCTCTGTAAAAGGGTGAAAATAAGAATCCGGTGAAACTGACAGTGAAGCAGACCTGCCAACCTCTAAAAACCCAAACGGTGAGTACCATGAAAAAAAGTGCACCAAAACGGGGAGAAATGAGGCAAAATGGGAAGATTTTACATGATAAAAGGTATACCCATTTTCACAAGAGAAGACATCTCTCACCTACCTCAAAGTGGGTGGGAGATCTTCCCGTCCGACCTGGAGAGTTGACAGGTCTGGAGAAGGGATGAACGTGACATAAAGATATTAGTAAAGAAGTGAATGTAAAATAAATAAAAATATGAAATAAATGAAATTAAAAGAAACATACATATAAGTTGATTAATGTGAAATACATAAACATTTGTTTGGCGTATTTTATTCAAAAATGTTCAATTGGGTTGTATAGTATTTACAATAAAAAAGGAAAATAAAAAAGGAAAAATTAGATAGCAAATGTAAGGCAAAGCGGGGCGGGAGCAGCAGACTCTTCACCCCAGTCTAGGCAGTTTATTTAAGCTGCGACCCACGGAGAAAACGGGAAAGACCTTGCGATCGAGAACAGCTAGCGATACTCGCCTTATCAGCTACACTGCTTCACGGGGATCATTTTTCAGGCGAGACGCATTCCTCCCAATTTTGTTCGGGACTGAGGACAGCAGAGGTCCCAACAGCGACCGGCACAAAAAAAGGAAGTAGTCAGTCAAGTTTCGTTATTTGGATACATTAACATGTAGTTAACTGCAATATAAATTTCATTGAAGTATGAGATAAGATTCATGAATGCCAATTGACGGTTTTAAAATTCATTCCTCCACACACATATCTACAAAGATCATATACATGTTACATGTGTAGACACATATAACTGTTAATGTGTACGCACACATTAACAGTTATATGTGTCTACAGCTATTTCGCACACATTAACAGTTATATGACAGCTATTTCGATTTATAATTCTTTCTCTGTCAATGGAGATATTGTACATAAAAACAAGGTAGTTACATCTGTCTATACGTAGTGTTGGCTAGAGATATATTATGTAATATAATATATAGCATTAGAACAAAACATCATTAACGCATGAGTAATTTGTTAATCGAAAGAGCGGTCAAGAATTTATTACATATGTAAACCGGTCTATTTGATTTACGTAACCTTTTAGTATTAGTGGATTTAAGAGAGCCGTGGATTGTCACACACCAGTATTTCATTAATTTCTCAAATAAAATAAAATATACAGCTGATTTGATGATGTTCATATTAAACAAAAAGTGTTGTTAATTAGGCAAAGAAAGAGAAAAGGTAGAGTATGAAAGGAATTGTTAGTAAATAAACAAAAGGAAATATTTTAGAATAAGAAAAGAGAAAAGAAAGAAAAGAAGATAGAAAGCGAGTAATTGGGTATATTTCTCTAATCGTTTACTTGAGAAAGAAAGTCGGGGTGGGGTGAAGAGGAAGTGAAAGAGTAGGATTAATAGATAGATAGCAAGCTGATGAGTGCATTGTTTCAACTAAAGATCTAAAAGTAGAAGAAAGATAGAAATCCTGTAAATGTTTTTCAGTCAATTATCAAGTGGTTAATCTATCATGAAATGATGGGAAAATTAAATCTATTGTTTAAACAATGTAAAGTATATTTAGTTATTTATCCGTTAAACAGTTCAGGTCAGTAGAGTGATTGATGTGTTGAAAGAAGAGGGTGAAGTACGGATGTGATACAGTGAATAAGATTGAAAAGGGAAATGTGTTGATGTATCTCAAGCAATATATTTATGTTGTAGCTGTTGAAAGTTCATTTTATTTTATTATTTATGCTTTCTAATTTGATTAATCAATTTAAATAAAGTAAAGTACGTATTAAGAAAAACAGAACACACGATTAAAGGGAACATAAAAGGAAGGGAAAAAAAGAAAATGAAAAGAAGAAAAAGAAAAGGAAAGAAGGATCAAGTAACAAAAGAAAGGGAGAGGGAGAGGGAGAGTGGCAGTTACTACACCTCAGTTAGAGCGGTGCCTCAGCAGCTGTCACCTCATGGGGCTCCCTTCTCAAGCGGTCGTCGTCTTTCCGACGAAGGAAATCAGTAGTACGGGGACCAACGACGCCAGAGGTCTCGACGGAGACCAGTGCAAAGACGAAGTTGTCAGTCAGGCCCCGGTATTTGACTATCTTCCGCTCCTTCGCACTACGAGCAAAAGAGCCCAGACTTGTGGTCGAAGTGACAAGGTTTGGTGTCGGGGAACGAGTCGCTGCACGTCGCGTCCCAAATTAGTGATTTGCTCCCCTCGAAAGGGAATGGAGTTAATCCATTGAGGCGCTTGCCATCGTTACTGTCGAGGCTAGCCGGCTCTAATTGTGAAGGGAAACCGACTACGTTGAGGCTACTCCTGATTATGTAGTTCAGAGCAGCGTGACGGTGGAGAGCCAGCTTGCACTAAGGCGGCAAGATAATTGATGCAGATAGAACTATTCTGACACTGCTCCAAAACGACATCCGTGTGGCTCGCACACACGGAGGTGGGCGCTGTGCCACCCCAATTTGTTTAGTGGTGAGGTGGAGCGCAGGCAGGCGAGATGGTGTTGGTCCGAGGAAGACTCAATCCGACTGAAGGCGGACTTGCACATGACGTCATCCCAGTTACGTTGGACATCAGTACACTGGGGGACAACAAGGCCTTCGTCGGTCCAATCAGGCAGAGCTGACTCCAGTTCCCTGACTCCGTTGAGTTCTGTCCTTTTGCAGAGGATCTGGTTGATGAGAGTGCGGCTGGGGGAGATTGAGGAGAGATAAATTGGCAGTGTCCAATCAAGAGTAGATCGGAGGCCGAGGCCGCCGAATTTCATAGGGAGTTTCGCCTTTCGTCAGCCTGCACTGTCGAAGTAAACGTTATAAATGAGTTTGCCACATCACTAGATGGTGGCATCGAGTTTGACGAGTCGATCTTCTAGAGGGTGACAAAGCGCACCGCGTAGAATGAAGAGGAATTTATTTGGGGAGAGCGAAGCAGTTCTCTAGGAGGAAGTACACCGGGTGCGCGTCGTTGAGGCGTAATCTCTCCATCATCTTCATCAGGTCTGCATGTTTGTTCTCCGGGCACTCACGCATGGCCTTCGTGGGGATTGGAGGGCTGAAAATGCAGACGGCATCTTTTAGGGTCAGCTGATCCCCAGCCAGAACAGGATCGATGCTGAGTATGGTGACTTGGAATTCAGCCACCGTAGTTCACATTGACGACCTGAGACAGGTTCATCTCCAATCCTTAGGTGTGTTAGAGCAGGGATGACCCGCTGGAGGTCCTCAGCAATGACTCAGCCGAACCTCTCAGAATTGCGTAGTCCAGCTACCAGTGGGTCCGGGTGCTTGAGACGGAGAGAGGCCAGGATGTGATTTATAGCAATGTCTATGCAGTTAAACATTAGCATTTTGATATCTCCTTATTTTGTTATATGATTTTCTCAAGTTGCTATCACGTAAACTATGAAATGGAATGGACTTCCACTGTTTTCGACCCTACGCCACTTTTTTTTCAATCTTTCTGTTTGTAAAATATACAATTGAAGATGAAATCTTGAATCAATATATCTTTTTCTATGCTTTAAATATTTCTAGATTTGGGTGATGCATTCCGGCGTTTTTGGGGAAAAATCTTTGAGTTGAGGATAAATCTGTATGTAAAAGTGTTTCAAAAAGATATGAAAATAAAAATGAAAATTTAAATCGAAACGTGTTAAATCAATAGAAGAGGGATTAAAGGGTAACAAGTAAAAATAAGACATCAACCCTAATATAAAATTATAATATCGGTTGAAGTAGAGGTAATTTCAGGAAAAGGAAGAGCGCATCTCTAGTTAAAATGATCTAGTTTTAGATTTTATTTTTAATACCGACAATGAAAAAAAAACAAAAAAAAAACAAAACACAAAACAAAACAAAACCATCATCTAGTTTTAGAAGAGAATTAAAGATGAAAATGAGAATAGTGAAAGTGTATGGCTAAAGAAAATAACTAAGATTTAGTTCTAATTTAATAGGCACGTTGTCTAGTGATCGTTGCTCATAAGGCCGTAGCTGTACCAAGAATTTTGGATGGTGAGATAAAAAAAAATGCTTCTAAACAGCTTGTTGAGGCAAATGTTATTCTGGAAACACCAATTATTTATAAATTCTTTGTTTTTCTTATATTCTAGAGTAAAGTGCGTAACAAGGCTTTCAATGCATTCATATATATGCGAAAAGGTAGTGCACATTTGATTCAGTGTTTTGAAAAAAAAAACGTGAAATAGGTATGGATCTCAATTCAATCAGATGCAGTATGAAGCAACAAAGTTGAATCGAAAATGTGACATTAATATGGAGTACAAGCTGCATAGAAAATATTTAAAAGATTCCTTAATTAAGTTGCAGAAGATGAAGTAAATTTGAAGCCTGAAATAAAATGTCTTTAGATCTTTTTCATAAATAGCATAGGTAAAAAAACGAATATTTCAAAATATGGCTTCTAAATTTAGTGCCTTAGATCCAAAGTATTTTGACAACGTTGGTATTGTCAACAAATTAGAATTTTTACCAGATATATATGCATTCGGACGTCATACATAGCCATACAGAAATATAAAAATTTCTTTTATTGGAAGATATACAAAATAGATAATTAGCATTAACAGTATGGTACATTCAAGTGTCGAGCAACTGACTATTAACAATGTATCAGCATTCACGATCGCCAATTAATTGAATTTCTGTTACCTTAACCTGTCTTTGCGAAACCTCTTAAACAAATCCACGATCTCTGGGGGACAACGAACTTTTCCGATAATTATCCGCAAAGCATCGCGATTCACGGTATCGAAAGCCTTAGTAAGGTCTACAAAGGCCTGATACAGTGGAAGTCTATATTCAAAGCACTTCTGAAATTGACGTGAAGTGAATATCATGTCTATGGTATTGTGACCCGATTTGAACTCACACTGGCTCTCTGGTAAAACTGAGGGTCAAATTCAGGTCGACAATCTGTTAAGCAACAACTTGGCAAAAACCTTACCAGTAGCTTCAAGCACACTGATACCACACTAGTCGTTGCATACTACTTTAGATCCTTTGTCTTGATACAAGGATATGATTGCATTTATCCAATCTTGGGGTATATCGCCACCCTCCCAAATTCGTAATTTGAAAAAAATGTTTTGCAAATCACCCATCCAAATTCTGCACAAAGTTGAAAAAGATGTCATTTATTATCATTCATTTTTCGTAGACCATATGGGCCTATAGCTTCCCAAATGTGATCATGACCTACACGAGCATTATAGCCACCAAATAAAAGGATCTTTTCTTCCCTAGGTATGGAGAAAAGTATAACTCTAAAATCCTGGCTTGACTACTGGTTAATGTCGGTGTGTATGCAGAAATGTGGAAGAAGTAGACTCATTATTCTTTCGTTGATATCCTGGGAGTGCTCAATTTTGTTAGTAAGAGTTGTCTTTATGGCAAATCCCACGCCATTTTCCCTCTTCTCACCTTTCGGTTTACCTATTCAAAAGAAGTTATATCCTACCACAGCTTGTTTCAAATTATCCTCCTAACTCAGTCTTGTCTCTGCAAGTGCTACAATATCTAAGTTGAAATGTGTAATCTTTCCTGCAACAAAGGCAGTCCTACACTCTGGATTTGCTGAACCATGGTCCAGAGGTGTCCATACATTCCAAGCAGCTATCTTCATTTTCACTCGATTTCTTACATATTTTAAATTTCTGTTATTTCTCCTGCATAAACGAACATCTGTCATCTTAAACATTGAGCAGATGATGTTTAAGTCACCTTTTCTCGACACTTCCCAGAAACTGGGTGAGCAGTACTCTTCTACATAGGATTGCTCAGACACACAATGCTCCATCGAAGTTTATTTCTGCCCGAAAACTATACAGCAGTGTTAAGATAAACAAAGTGCCGCCTCATGTGCAAATTCATGCTTATATGCTTCCAGCCTGTTAAGTCTACACGCAACAACAATCCCCCATCGCCGCTGAACTTTTGAATAGATATCTGCGCATAAAATCTTGATGAAATGTGCCTGTGCTACACACACAACATCCTTGAGTCAATCCAACTATATACTAGTGACAAACATAAGCAAGATGACTAGAAAGCTGTATTGCAGGTGAGTTAGTCCGCGTAGGCACCAAGCTAGAATGTCAAGGTTCCGCGGCAAGTATCCTCCTAAAATAGTACACACATTTATGTGGGTTACATTAAGAAAGATCAGGTTCTGATGACTTGAGTTTTCCATCTCATTAATAAAGGTTGGTGTATCTGGAGCATCAGTGATGGTCTTTGCTCATAAACCAAGCTTCAAAAGAGCAAAACATTTCCACACCTAACACACAAGTAGACACCCAAAACATATACAAAAGATATTGTAAAAAAAAGTTAAAAGATAAAATACAAAAAAGTTAAAATGTATATAAAAAAGTATATACAAATAAAATATATACACAAACACACACAATAATACATAAACGAGTACACACTATTTGGATGGCCGTTGACTCTGCCGAGTTCCCCCACCCTTTGTCGGGTTTTGTTTTTCATCTCGCAAGGTGTTCAAATATTATCCTCCTCACCAAGCAAACCCGGTGGGGTTGCCTGTTTAGTCGCCGACGACCCGACCATGCAATAGGTTGTTCTGGGTTACATGTTACCAGTAGAGCTCGAGATAGACCTGCACCAACACTATTCTCTATCTTTTTTTCAGCCTGTCTAAGTTATGCATTGAAGGATGGCAATGCGGGAGTTGACTTGCGATTTCGGACACCTGACAAACATTTTAACTTACGTCTTTTTCACGCTAAATCAAAAACCTTTCAGGACATTATCCTTGAGCTGATGTATGCAGATGATGCTGATCTTGTTACAGACAATGATGAAAACAAGCAGGAAATAACAGATAATTTTTCCATGGCTAAAATTAAATTAATGTTCACTCCTCCTCCAGGCGAGGCTCATATTGAACCAAAAATAACAGTTAATGGTACACGATTGAGTGTAGTAGATAGATTCACATATCTTGGAAGCATTATCAGTAAGATTGGATCACTTGATGCGGAAATTAATCAGAGAAAAAAATGCCACTTCAACATTTGGAAAACTTTTGTAGAACAATCTGTTGTAGAACAATCTGTTGTTCTCAAAGTGGTCTGACCAGACACTGTAGTCAACATGACCAAAACCGCAATATTCGTTCTAAGTGTAGAAATCACGCGGCTCTGGGGTCGGTCTTAAAAGCCACTTAGGTGCGTATAATCGAGTACTTATCGATGACCTTTGAAGAAGTGACAATATTGTGAAAAGAATCACCAATCATCGTCCCCCCCCCCCCATATATGTTAGTTAAATGTGTAACAACAGTTACAGGCGGCGCATCGTTCGAAGCACTCGATGCTGTTACGAGGTTCGTTTCATTTGGGCTGTATTCCAGTGTTACGGCTGTAGTGTGAAGAAGGGTAATAGATATATAAGAGTCGAAGTCAGTGTTTCAGCATATGTACATATTGTTTCGATATCGATCAGCTCAGGTACAATGAAGATGACGGGCCCCGACTCTTTTTCGACATCTCATCAGATATGTCTTTGCACATATAAGCTCGTATATCTGATGAGATGTCGAAAATAATGCCAGGCCCCGTCACCTTGATTGTATCTGAACTGATCGATATCGAAACAATTGTAATATGCAAATAAAGTTTGTACATATGCTGCAACAAGGACTAAACACACACACACACACATACACACACACATATATATATATATATATATATATATATATATATATATATATATATGTGTGTGTGTGTGTGTGTGTGTGTGTGTGTGTGTGTGTGTGTGTGTGTGTGTGTATACACCCACACACATACATAAACATACACATACACATTCACACACATGCACACACTTATATATATATTTATATATATATTTATACTATAATGAATGTGTCTAAAAGCGACCATAAGTATGTATATATATGTGAAAATATATATAAATAAGTAAATATATATATATGTTTGATGTGTATAGTTAGATGTAAGTGCATTCATGTATTAAAGTGTTTATATATATATATATATATATATATATATATATATATATATATATATATATATATATATATATAAATATATATACACATAGACTGGAGTATGTGTGTATATATGTGTGTGTCTATACGTGTGTATATAAAGATAAGTTGAGTATGAAAATGTATACACATGAACGCGTATGTATGTACATGTATATATGTGTATATATATATGTATGCATGTGTATATGTATGTAAGTATGAGCATGTAAGTATGTGTATGTGAGTATATGTACTTTGTAGAGGTGTGCATATATGTTTGTGTGTGAATGCGTGGGCGAAAGGATACGTACACTTGAAAGAAAAATTTAAGTCTGAATGTTAATTAAGTGCAAACACAAAACCAACCACGCATATCTATACTATCTCTAATCCTTCTATAGATTTAGAAAAATAACCAATAATATATTCTATAAAAATGTCAAAACAACAGATGGGAATCTAATTACTCACTGCCACCAAAAATTCTCACTGCTATCAAAAAACCACTCCCTCAACTATTCTTCTAACAACTTCACCCCTCCCTCCTAATATTCTCTATAAAAACCAAACAGGTCCTCAGTAAAATTATTCTGATGAAATGACAGTTGATAATAACATTGAAATATTGAATGTCTGCATAACTAATACTTTGTAGATAGCAGCTGTTTTCAGGTTATGTAACTGTTATAGAAACACGTGTCAATAAATTCCTTTTAACTAAACTGTATCCATTAAAATCCTTCTATATATTTATATATATATATTAATATTAATTCAAAATATTAACAAAATAGATATTCTTGTGATCAATTATATTTTTTTATACATATTTCAGAGGTACTGAATTAAGTTCAACAGTACATCCTCATCAGATAAAATAAAATGATACATGACATACCCTGACATGGTAGATGGTTAAGATTTAATCAAGGTAGTGATTAACTTATGACAAAACTCAATATTTATACCCTAATATTGAGAGCATGAGAAAACGTAATACAAACAATAGAGAGGCTGCGAGTAATATATTTTAAGAAATACATGGCATCAATATAATAGTTATAAAATTTTTAATTTTTAAAAACTACTAGAGAAAGAGGAGGGAAAGGAAAGCATAGAGGAAGAAACGGCTAATGTGATAACATATTTAGTAGGTGGTTTGAGAAGACAGATGAAAGATGATTAAAGAGAGAGAGAGAGACAAAGGGGAGTAATTTATGTTCAAGTTTCTATACACAGAGATTTCCATATAATATAGCTGGTGGTTAATTTTCAAAATATTTAATTTATGTTATTTCATGGTAAAGAATCATATTTTAGGTTTTAAAAGTTAATAGGTATTTGTATTAATATTATAATATAATATGTTAAATTTCTAGAATTCAAATTTTATGAAAACAAATTTAAAGGATTTACGAAACACGAGAAAGAAAAAATATATATATAATGTTGTATATCCCCACGAAGGTAATCTTTACCAAAATTACTTATAATATTGACAACAGTTTCTATAATATAATTTATAAGATAATTATAGTTATAATTATTAAAGAATTTATTGTTAAATAGTTTGAGTGCCTAAAATATCAACCTGCCTTATAATTAAACTTAAAGAAGTCAGAATTTTCAACTATATATATGTATTGATCATAATATACCAAGATTATAGTTTATTATTTGTTCATAGGGTATAAATATTGAGTTTTGTCATAAGTTAATCACTACCTTGATTAACTCTTAACCATCTACCATGTGAGGGTATGTCATGTATCATTTTATTTTATCTGATGAGGACGTACTGTTGAACTTAATTCAGTACCTCTGAAATATGTATAATAAAATATAATTGATCACAAGAATATCTATTTTGTTAATATTTTGAATTAACATTAATAACTCTGGAAAACCTTTTTCTGTAGAGTGCTTCCAATCTATTGTAAACCTCATTCTTTCATGTATTCATTGAATCTTGTTTAACTCTTAAATATATATATATATATATATATATATATATATATATATAACTCAACCTATATAAAATTCAACTATAAAAACGCAAATTACACGAAGTTCAACTTAACATAAAACTCGATTACTTCGCTCAAATGTAGCAATTTCTAACGAGTTTTTTTTTGCATTTAGCCATTGTGCGTTTTTAATTAACTTAATCATGTTTCCTATTTCTAGTTTAATTTCAACTGTCGTCACTTCGTTACGTGATATCATGAATCTGTAGTTAATTAAAGGAATATAAAATAATGTAAGGTGAAGAGGTGGGATAGAGTTGGGAAAACACTCAATGCTTTAAAGAGAATATGATAAGATAAATATAATTTTAATCCCAATTAAAAAGTTAATCCCAATGCTAGCAAATTTGGGGTAAGGGCAAACTGATTAAATCAACCCAGAAACTTTCGGATATAACACCTAGTAACAATATGCAAATTAATGAGCCACGAAGGGTAATCCATGAGGTTACTCCTCCTGTCAGAAGTAACAGCTAAAACCATCTTAATATAAAATAATTGACATACTTTGTGTCGAAAAATAAGTAGGTTTGCTCAATCAGAACTGACGTGAGGGCTAAACGACAACAACATGCATACTTAATAACTAATAGATCGGCTTTGTTGCGGTCAAATCTAATGCAGCACCCAGTTTAACACCAACGCATACTGTTTTAAGCATGGTAAAAAAATTAATTTTTAAAATACTTGATGATTATCACTATTTTTAATACCATAGGCTGCTAGGAATTTAGCCCTGAAAAAATTGGATAAAAGAAATTAATAGTTTTACTTTTGGTAGGTGACATTTTTATACGCAAAATGAGTATTTAAAAATTTCCATTTTCCATATCTTTTTATCTTTATATACAATTTAAACAATATTTTTTTATTGAATCTATTTCACTGTGATACATATATATATTATTATTATGCGTGTAAAATAGTATATATATGTATCACAGGGCGGAGGTTTGGCAGTATCGGTAGAGCGTCAGATACCATGCTTTGCAGCATAGAGTTACGGCCCTTTATGATCTGAGTTCAAATCCCGCCGAGGTTAACTTTATGATCTGAGTTCAAATCCCGCCGGGGTCGATAGAATAAAGTACCAGTATAACACTGGGATAATAGGTGGCCTTGTGCCAAAAGTAGAAACAATTATTATGCGTGTAAAATAAAATAAGATAATTTTATTTAATTTGGAATTGTAAACTTTGATTGGCTTAAAGAAAACTACTGATTTTTATGCTACTCCGCTACCTAAAAAGTTGGTATTCCGAGCAGTTCCAAAAGAATGGAATATAATTTTGAATAAATATGATTGATAAAAATTTATAATACCATACCTTTTGCAACCTTTTTAATGATCCTAAATTGTTGCTGTTACCAGTTAAAATTGGTGTAATGTTATTCAGACATATTTAAATCTTTTTTCAAATTCCAGAATTAACAACTTAATTATGCATAATGTATAAATACTATGTCGTCTCATTTAAAATTTCAAAATAAAATTTTTATTAAAAAAAAATACGAGATGTCAGTATCGACAGTAAAAATTGCATAATACTCAATCCTTATATAATTGTTTCCACTTTTGGCACAAGGCCATCAATTATCCAGTACATTACTAGTACTTTATTTTATCGACCCCGTAAGGATGAAAGGCAAAGTTAAGCTCGGCGGGATTTGAACTCAGACCGTAAAGGGACGTAACTATGCTGGAAAGCATGGCGTCCGACCCTCTACCGATACTGACAATCCACCGCCCTTATATAATGCTAACACTTTCCTTATGTTCTGTTAGTTTTTGCTTTAAAACAAAATTTTGAAGAAATGAAATACATTGACTTGTTCAACTTCTTGAGAAAAAGCAAATGGAAAATATCTTGCAAGAATGGTTTAATAGAGTTCTTATTGGATAAAATTGGCTTTGACGATGCGAAAATATTTTAAAATACTCTGAAAACAAAATGACAACAAAACAAAAGAACCGAGGCAAAGTTTATAAAAGAGGAAGATAATAGGTTGGAAAAAAACTTTGAAATTTTTTGTACCAATACGAGCAATTCTGAGGGACTTTTACATTACGAAAACGGTAGGAGTGAACTTTCATTTGAGGATTCTTCTGATCATACTCAATGTAAAAATATGACAAAATTGGCTAAAAATGAAACTCTTACAATATTACTAAGGGCATTTATTAAATCTAGAAAAGATGAATATATGTTTAACATTTAGTACTGCTTTTAAACTTTCAAAACTTTATCTGAAGACCTTCATGTGAAATATTCTAATATAGAAGCCTTAAAAATAATCTTAAGTGCTAAGGCAACTATCTGTCAATACAAGGCTCTTTACAATAGTAAGAAAAATATTTTTTCATATTATAATAACATTTTAGAAATAAAAAAAAAATTATGTTATCCTATATATTTAACTATCAATGAATCATCTGCATCTATTGATCCGATTGACCAAATTTGGTGTAGCTAGGATTTTAAATATAAAGATAGTGAAACAACAAATATTTTAAATATGGTGGAGGTGGAATGTGTGTTGATTCTTTATATAAATAAAAAGCTGAATCGGATGATTTTTTTTCAGACTTACATCTTTTCTCTTGTATGCTTGTTAGGGTAATGTATTTTAATCAAAAATCTAACCCCATTATATATATATATATATATATATATATATATATATATATATATATATATATATATATATATATATATATATACACTCACACGCGCGCACACACACGCGCACACACACACACACACACACACACACACACACACACACACACACACACACACACACACACACACACACACACACACACACACACGCGCGCACATATATATATACATATATATTTATTTATTAAAATAACAGATTAAAGTTTAAGCAAAGAATCGCTGCTTTCACCCTTAACGGGATCTTCTGAAACTAAAAAAATCAATCTGTGAACGCAGAAGTAAATATTTCAAAAAACGTTGCAACCGAAGGAAGACAGGAAGACGTTACTTTGGTTCGTGGAAACGTTCCCTGGCAAAGAACGAAAAAAAAAACGAAGATAATACGTCATTATTTGGAGCGGTGAAAACAATGACACGCAAAGACAAAACCACGTTCATGGTATAAATGAAGTCGTAGACTAAAATTCTATTTAGGAAACCGAATGATTCTCGGCTTCAGAGTTAAGAATAATGTAAATAAATTACAGAGGTTATTGAAATCAACAATATTTAAAAATATAGATGCACGCATCCATATACGTACATACACATACATACGCGGAAACACCCGCCATGGGTTTACCCTGAAGGATCACAAATCCAATTTTCCGAACAACCCCTCTATTCGGCTTATTAACCCTACGAAGTCCGATTTAGGTATACTTAGTAAAAGGATTTTAGATAGAATTATACCTAAAATTAGAAGCTTGGCCCCTCTTGCACTGTGGAACAATTCTTTCGCGGTGATTGATTGGTTCAACGGCATATGCAACAAGGAACATTGCCGTTTTATTCAATTCAACATCAATAATTACTACTCCTCTATCACTTTACCACTCCTTCTCAGAGCTATCAATTTCGTTAAAACGCTCACGGTGGTTAAGGATTTCGAAGTTGATGTCATCCTCAATGCCCGTAAGTCGGTGATTAATTTCGACAACTCTATTTGGATTAAAAAATCTAATAGTACCCCATTCGACGTGAGTATGGGCGCCAGCGATTCTGCGGAGGTTACTGATCTTATCGGCCTTTTCCTTCTTTTCTCTATCAAGGAAGAATTCCCCAACGTGGGCGGTGGTTTGTACCGTGATGACGGTCTTTTGACCATGACAAAGTGCGGCCCACGAGCTTGCGACAGGTTCAAAAAAGAACTCACAGCCTTCTTTAAAGGCTTCAACCTTTCCATACAGGTTGAGGCCAACCTCTCGGTCGTTAATTACCTCGATGTTACCCTCAATTTGTCGAATGGCTTGCACTACCCGTATAAAAAGCCGAATGATACGCTTAATTACATAAACAAGCATTCTAACCATCCTACCAGCATAACCAAGAACCTGGTAAGAAACGTTTCTTTGAGGCTTTCCCGTCTATCTACAAACGAGCATATTTTCACCGACCATTCAACATATTACAATGAAGCTCTTGCTCGGAGTGGATTTGTCGATAAGGTAGCATATACCGAGTATGAGCATAGACCTAGAAAAATAGATTCCGACGCATTATATGGTATAACTCACCATATAATATGGAGATGGCCACACCATTAGCTAAGATCTTTCTCTCCCTTATTATGAAGCATTTCCCCCCAGCACATAAATATAATAAAATTTTAATAGAAATACCATTAAAATTTCTTACTCTACGACTCCTACCTTGCACATAACATCACAGCTTCAAAGTTAGCTAAATTACCTAGTCGTAGGAACACGTGCAACCCTGTAACTAGTACTAACTGTAATTGTAGGAATCGAGTTGACTGCCCCCTATCCGGGAAATGCCTCTCTAGTAACATTGTCTACAAATGTAAGGCTGAGACACCCACGTCCCGTAGGGCCTGCATAGGGTTAACCGCCAATAGATTCAAGCAGCGTCTTTACATGCATACCCATTCTTTTCTTAACCCTTTAAAAAGGAATATGACGTCACTTTCAGCTTATGTCTGGAATCTAAAAGACAACCACACCCAATATAGGTTACACTGGGAGTTCCTAGCTAAGGCTAGATCGTATACCGGAAATAAAAAACCATGTGACCTCTGCGCCGCCGAAGCCGTGTAAATACTCTACGTCAATGACGACATCTTAAACAAAAAACATAAATTGCACAAAACTTTCCTGTATTACTTTATACCCTAACGGATAGTACGAACTATACGCGGATGATTTACGTCTTGATGTGGTAGCTAAGTATATTTTATGTTTATACCAATACTTATTTGTATAGGTAAGTATATATTACCTGTATGTTTTGTGAAGGTACGTATACTTTCTCGTACGTATATTTGCTTGTATTTGTTATAGGCATATATATTATATTATATATACTGGTACATGTGCATATGGTTATGTGTATACGTGAGCTTTGCGTTTGTGTGTGTATGCGAGTTTGCACATATGTAGGGTGTGTGCATGTGTACTTTGTGTTTTGGTTGACGTACGTTTAGCGAACATATGTGTATCTACATGTGTGTGTGTGTGTGTGTGTGTGCGCGCGCGCGTTATATACGTATTTATGTGTGCATATTTATATACGTTTATATAATTATATGTATACGCGCACACTTACACATGTATATATATATATATATATATTTTATATATATATTTTTTTTTTATATATATGTTTTATGTGTATTTGGTGTATACGTTCGTATGTGTGCGGGTACAGGCGTTGCGTGGGTTTTTATATGTGTGCGCGAAGGTTTTGTGTACGTGCCTGTATTTGCATATCCATGGCGGGTGTTTCCGCGTATGCATGTGTATGTACGTATATGGATGCGTGCATCTATATCTTTAATTATTGTTGATTTCAATAACCTCTGTGATTTATTTACATTATTCTTAACTCTGAAGCCGAGAATCATTCGGTTTCCTAAATAGAATTTTAGTCTACGACTTCAGTTATACCATAAACGTGGTTTTGTCTTTGCGTATAATTGTTCTCAACGTTCCACATAAGAACGTATTATCTTCGTTTATTCCGTTCATTGCCAGGGAGCGTCTTCACGAACCACCTAATATAATATTAGTCTACGACTTCATTTATACCATGAACGTGGTTTTGTTTTTGCGTGTCATTGTTTTCACCGCTCCAAATAATGACGTATTAACTTCGTTTTTTTTTTTCGTTCTTTGCCAGGGAACGTTTCCACGAACCAAAATATCGTCTTCCTGTCTTCCTTCGGTTGCAACGTTTTCCGAAATATTTACTTCTGCGTTCACAGATTGATTTTTTTAGTTTCAGAAGATCCCGTTAAGGGTGAAAGCAGCGATTCTTTGCTTAAACTTTAATCTGTTATTTTAATAAATATTTGCTCTACGGTTCTTATATATTCGATATATATTTATCCTTATCGAGCCCTCTTTGGATTTTAGTCTTCAAATTTATTTTTATTACTATATATATATATATATATATATATATATATATATATATATATATATATATATATATATATATATATATATATATATACACTCACACATATACATACACATAAACAAACACAATGTAAACACCGGCTGATTATTCTCATTTGCCGACTTAAAAAAATAAAATTTGTTTCCGTTCATAACATCGTGGATACCTTGTTTTCTTTCAGCTACCGTTGGAACAAAAGGATGACGTTGGTCATCAAGCAATTGGTGTTTATGAGGCCGAGCGTCAGACACTATGCTTTTCAGCATAGAGTTAGGTCCCTTTACGTTCTGAGTTCAAATCCCACCCAGTTTAACTTTACCTTTCATCCTTACGAGGTCGATCAAATAAAGTACCAGTAATGCACTGGGGTAATTGCTGGCCTTGTGCCAAAAGTAGAAACTATTATTATTCACTCACGAATACATTTAGGTATCCGCCATGTTAAGAGCGAAAAGAAATGTTGCTATATATATATATATATCACATCCGATATATATATATATCACATCTGATATAGGCTACACTGGGAAATCCTAGCTAAAGCTAGATCATATAATGGAAACAAAAGGCCATATATGCGTATATGTATGTATATGTGTGTGTATATGCGTATATATATGCATGTATGTATATGTACGTGTACACGTGTTTATGCGCATGTGTGTGTATGTGTATATGTATGTGTCTGTATATACGTATTTATATGCGCGTATATATATATATATGTAGGTACGCATGTATGTGTATATATATATATATGTATATGTATATAAATACGTATGTATATCTATATATATATATATATATATATATAAATATATATATATATCATCGGATGCTTCCGAAGCCGCAGGTGTTGTGACAGCGATTGGGGGCCTTTCACTCCCAGGTGAAAAAAAAAGTGCTATTTGGATGGCCGTTGACTCTGTTGAGTTGCTCCGCCCTTTGCCGGGTCTTGTATTTCATCCCACAGGGTGTCCAAATATCACCCTCCTCACCAAGCAAGCTTGGTGGGTTGCTGGATTAGTCGCCGACGACCCGACCATGAGACAGGTTGTACTGGGTTACATGTTACCAGTTCTCCTTTTCAGAAAGTGGGATTGGTCGAGTGCAAGGCCTTTCCCCATTTAAAAACCCTTCAAAGCACAGGCATTGCTTGTTCAGGTTATCTTACAGGTTCAGGTGTCTGGCCGTAGCCTAAACGTGTACCATTTTCTGTAATCTGACAAGCGATTGCAATACTCTTAGCAGACTTTGCAGCTATCATGCACACACACACACACACACATATACATATATATATATATATATATATATATATATATATATATATATATATATATATATTTATATATATAAAATAATTAAGTCAAATATGTAAAATTTGGCTTCGTTTATTATAAATTATAGATATACTGCTATATATATTTCGGTGACAGCCTTCATTGGCTGTGACGTCTTCAGGCAGTCCGAATTGGTGTGGGAAAGACAGGTACACATGTTGTTGAAGTTTGTTTTACTCCGTCAATACATCGATATGTCCAGCTCCTGGTTGTGTTTTTATTTCTCTGAGGAACTGGAATCATGTGTACCTGTCTTTCCCACACCAATTCGGACTGCCTGAAGAGGTCACAGCCAATGATGGCTGTCACCGAAATATATATAGCAGTACATCTATAATTTATAATAAACGAAGCCAAATTTTACATATTTGACTTAATTATTTTACATTACTCCGGAGTAAACAAACCAACCTGCGTATTTCGTCGAGTGCTCCAATCTGCATACTGAGGTGTCGGTGAACAACCAACATATACTAAAAAAAAAAAATATATATATATATATATACATTCAGCTAACGCCATCCCACTCCCACAATTAAAAGAACTGCTTCGACCTTTGCTTGACCGCCCTATTCCGCGCGCATGTGCGATCTGCAGAATACCTCAGTTAGTCACAAACAGCGAACAGCAGAGGACACGTACCGTTCCTCTCCGACAGATAACTCCCCCCCCCCCCGGAAAACCCCCAGTTGATGGATGTGAATCCGAAATATAGGGACAATTAAATCTCTCCCAAGGTAACTCTATCTCGTGTTATTATTTTTATTTTTTACGCTCTTTCCTACGTTCCTCTACACACTATACATCTCATTCTACATTTCCTTACACCTCTCTCTTCACCACCGGATCCTGTTACCCGGAGACTTACCCATCTGCATAGTTGAGGCTTCCAAAACGACCAAAAGAAAATATATACATGTGTGTGTGTGTGTGTGTGTGTGTGTGTGTGTGTGTGTGTGTGTGTGTGTGTGTGTGTGTGTGTGTGTGTGTGTGTGTGTGTGTGTGTGTGTGTGTGTGTGTGTGTGTGTGTGTGTGTGTGTGTGTGTGTTTATGTATATATATATATATATGTATATTTGTGTGTTCGTATGTGTATATATGCGTTGGCGCATACTTATGCACAGGCCTAAATCTTAACTATACTTTAATGTTCTCATCCTTATTTACTGGCAGTATTGATAGAGGGTCAGACACCATGCTTTGACGCATAGAGTTACGGCCCTTGCCATTCTGAGTTCAAATCCCGCCGAGGTTAATTTGCCTTTCATCCTTACGGGGTCGATAAAATAAAGTACCAGTAATGTACTGGATAATTGCTGGCCTTGTGCCAATAGTAGAAACAATTATTTACTTTATTAATAACCTGTCATTTTCGTTTAATAATTTTATTTACATTATTCTCAAACTCCCTTTATACCATAAATGTGTTTTTCTTTTTGCAAGAAATCGTTCTTCTAGCTCCACATAACGACGTAATTATCCTCGCTTTTTCCCGTTCATTGCCAGGGAACGTCTTCACGAACCAAGGTATTGTCTTCCTGTTTTCCTTCTGTTGTAACGTTTTTCTAAATATTTAGTTCTGCGTCCACAGATTGATTTTTTTAGGTTCAGAAGATCCCGTTAAGGGTGAAAGCAGCGACTCTTTGCTTAAACTTTAATCTGTTCTTATAATAAATATTTGCTCTACGGCTTTACATATATGTATTATATATATATAATCCCTATCGAACCCTCTTAGTCTTCACATTTATTATAACTATATATATATATATATATATATATATATATATATATATATATATAATATAAGATCAAAAGATGGTTAAAAGAATTCCAAGTATTTTATTATGCGCATTTCAAAAACAAATATCATCGTGGGATGATATCTGCGTTCTCATCAGATCAGATAAAATAGTGAGACATGATATGAAGCTTAAAAAACACTTGTGAGCAGTGAAGTTTTAAATCAACATATATATATATATATATATATATATATACATGTCTGTATGTGTGTGTGTATGTATATATATATACATATATACATATACACACACACATACACACACGCGCACACACACACACAACACACACACACATATATATATATAAGTGAAAATAGATATTATATATATATATATATATATATGTGTGTGAGAGACGTAAAATAAGAAAATTATAAAATTAACTTACTTACTAAAAAAATCACTTCCAACTAATTAGTTTCCGAAGAAACATATAGAAAATCATTCCGTCATCAGGAAAGTCTTTTTCCGTGTAAGTCTCCAGGCATAGCGAGGACTCTGGAAACTTATTAAAAAATAATTCAGTGGAAAGGAAATAGCGAAGCGTGGACTGGATTCCTAGCCATTGAGAAAATCACTGCCTCTACGTCCGTGGCAAATTCAAAAAGAATCAATCACGTGACATCGAGGTCAATCAGTGGAAAGCGAGTGGTTAATAAGACAGCGGCCAGCCTACCACCATAGTAGCAGTCATGGCCAAATATTGCTCGACAAATGAATTGGAAATAATTATAAGGAATTTATATCTAGTAACATTTATATACACACAGATGCATATCAATGCTAGCAAATATATAGGTTTCTTCGGAAAATATATTTACTCCATTCCAGAAACTAATTAGTTGGAAGTGATTTTTTAGTAAGTAAGTTAATTTTATAATTTTCTTATTTTACGTCTCTCATATTATTGTTCTGCAACCCCATGCATTGAACCACAATGTTAATAAGACAAAACGTATATATTTGCTAGCATTGATATGCATCTGTGTGTATATAAATGTTACTAGATATAAATTCCTTATATATATATATATATATATATATATATATATATATATATATATACAAATTTTAGTACACAATCAACGAATCTTTTGGCACCAGCCAAGCTAACGAATGCAGATTCGGTGTGCAGCTAAGCACTCAATGGTGGATATTACCCAGAGTTATAACATTACGTTTAGACAGCTTTGCAAATCAAATACAGCGACCGATAGTCGGGCCACATTGCCATAGCGACGAAAAAAACTGAACTCAGGAAAAATGTTTGCAGAAAGTAACTGCAATTACAGTCAGCTGCTATAAGACAGCTTATATAAATCACTCTATTTGCAGTTATTTTCTCCGTCCGAGCTTCCTACATCAGTATTGAGCACATGACAGATGTGGAACTAACACTCTACCAATATAGCCAATATTAATTGGTAGAAATATTATATATAGTAATAATTGTTTCTACGTTAGGCACAAGGCCAGCAATTACCCAGTGCATTACTGGTACTTTATTTTATCGACCCCGTAAGGATGAAAGGCAAAGTTAACCTCGGCAGGATTTGAACTCAGAATGGCAAGGGTCGTAACTCTATACGTCAAAGCATGGCGTCCGACCCTCTACCAATACTGCCAATCCACTGCCCGTTATATATATATTATTATATATATATATTATATATAGCAATAATATATAGCATTCCAGTTGTTGTCTTCCTGTTTCTTCTACAACTACACACGTACATCGTCTTAGAAACTTATTTCCTCGACTGCTATATGTATGTTAACGAGTAGATAAACCCGTCATATATGTATATATGTGCATATATATATATATATATATATATATATATATATAATGGAAAAATTTGAACAGGGACAAAACAGAGAGGCAGTACAACAAATGTTTATTAATTTCACGCTCTGGAGAGTGGGGTGTTGGATATATAATGTAGGAGGTGAGTTTTATTGTGGCACAATAAAGCAATGCAAATATCGGATAAGTAACACTCAACAGTTTATAGGACTGGAGTATAAATAATATAAAATCAAAAGATGGCTAAAAGAGTTCCATGTATTTTATTATGCGCATTTCAAAAACAAATATCATCATGGGATGATATTTGCGTTCTCATCAAATATCATCCCATGATCATATTTTTTTTTGAAATGCGCATAATATCATGGGATGATATTTGCGTTCTCATCAAATATCATCCCATGATGATATTTGTTTTTGAAATGCGCATAATAAAATACATGGAACTCTTTTAACCATCTTTTGATTTTATATTATATATATATATATATATATATATATATATATATATATATATATATATATATATATATATACTTAATACATTAACAGAGAAAGCTTTAAGCAATACTCCGACCGACATCTATATATATATGTGTGTTTCAGAGGAGACTGAGGTTAGCTGGACATGCTCACCGACATCCAGAGTTGACATTGCACTCAGTGCTCCTGTAGGAGCCCTTACATGGGCACACTGGAAGAGGAAGACCATGGTTAACGTATGTTGATGCCCTAAGGACAGACACTAGTCTCTCGGAGACGCAGGACATGGCAGCGATAATGATGGACAGAGACCGCTGGAGAGAACTCGTCCATGGAACTCGGGAATTTTACCCGCCCTAGAAAAAAATATGTGTGTGTGTGTATGTGTGTGTATATATATGTGTGTATATATATATATGTGTGTGTGAGTGTGACATTGCACTCGGTGCTCCTGTAGGAGCCCTTACATGGGCACACTGGAAGAGGAAGACCATGGTTAACGTATGTTGATGCCCTAAGGACAGACACTAGTCTCTCGGAGACGCAGGACATGGCAGCGATAATGATGGACAGAGACCGCTGGAGAGAACTCGTCCATGGAACTCGGGAATTTTACCCGCCCTAGAAAAAAATTTGTGTGTGTGTGTATGTGTGTGTATATATATGTGTGTATATATATATATGTGTGTGTGTGAGTGTGTTTGTGTGTTTGTGTGTTTGTGTGTCTGTGTTTGTGTGAATGTATGTATGCACACACATATATGCATGAATATATATGTTTGTACATGTGTATGCATGCGTGTATGCCTTTATGTTTATACACACACACCCACACCCACACCCACACTCGTACGCAGCCACACGCACACACATACACACATATTTATATTTATATATATATATATATATATATACAAACACATTTATATGGATTTTTATAAATAATAAAGCAGGTGGTGAAGAAATATATTTGAAAAAAAAAAATAATAATAATAATTCGAAGATGCTTACTGATTTATTTGGGAATATCTGGAATTAAGATTCTCCAACAACAGACAGGCAGCTGAATATTTAATTATTTAGATTTCAAAAACGTTGTGAATGACCAAATCACCAAATCACCAATGCTGCATTATAAATAAATAATTGCGTGTATAGGAATTATTTTACCCGTAAATATTTGATATTGTCTTGGAATTAAATTCAACAAGGGAATATGCAACATTTTCTGTTGAGGATTGAAGCGGGTCTTCCAGTGATTATTTTAATGTACAATTGATCTCAGTGGGACTACAAAAACATCTACTGTAGAATAATGGAAATACAGATAGCTTTGAAACGTGAAAAAACAAACAAAAAATAAAAAAATATAAAAAAAAAGACATTGTCAGCAAATTCAATAAAGAAACTGAATTGACAAATAATAACGAGAAAATTGAAAACAAAGAAGAAACAACAACACAAAAACTGCAAATCAGATAAAATCCAAATTAAAAACAGATATCCAGAATGCTATGCTAAATCGGTGGCAAGAAAATGTCTAATATGGTCAATACTCGAAAAAACTGAATAGAGAGGAACACTGAATAGAGAGGAAGTGGAAAGCAAAATTCACAAAACTAGTTAATAAGATCTGGACTAAAAGTCGAGACGGAAGGATTTTTAATTGCAGTACAAAATGAAAGCTCACCTACCAGAAACCATTAAAAATACTTAATGATGCAGAATATGTGGTGGTGCAGAAGAATCAATTAAACAATTAACCAGATTATCTCTTACTGTCCAGTCTTAGCCCCCCCCCCCCCCCCCCGAATATATCCACAGACACGATAAAGTTGGGATTTACATACACTGTAAGTTATGCCAACACTACGAAATACCAACACCAAAAAGGTTGAACAAACATACACTACAAAATGTATTAGAGAACAACAAAACAAATAGAATTGTGCTGGCAATGCAGAAACGCAATAAAAATAAAACCAATAATAGTAATAATAATTGTTTCTACGTTAGGCACACCAATTTTTGGGGAGCGGAAAGTCGATTAAATCGTCCCCGGTGTGTTACTAGTGTCTTATTTTATAGACCGCGCAAAGATGAACGGCAAAGCTAGCCTTGGTGGGATTTGAACTCAGAACGTAAAGGGCCGTAACTCTATGATACAAAGCATGGTGTCTGACGTTATATCGATACTGCCAATCGACCGTCCTGTAATAATAGTTTCTGATTTAAGCACAAGGCCAGCAAATTTTGGGGAGGGGAAAGTCGATTAAATCGACCCCAGTGCATTACTGATGTTTTATTTTATCGACCTCATAAGGATGAAAGGCAAAGCTAACCTCGGTGGGATTTGAACTCAGGACGTAAAGGGCCGTAACTCTACACTGCAAAGCATGTTGTCCGACGCTCTACCGATACTTCCAATCCAAATAATAATAATATTTTTTTAATTTAGGCATAATACCAGTAATTTGAGCGGAACAGAAGGCAATTAATGTTACAGGTATTCGCCAGCCACCAAAATAAAACACTTCACATTACACACATACTACGTAACGGAATAAACACTAAAATAACACCTCAGACGGGAAGCTAATCATCAAAACATAACTGATGTAATACACTAATACGGGTCTTCTCTCTCTCTCTCACACACACACACACACACACACACACACACACACACACACCAAAACACACACACACACACACACACACACACACACACACACACACACACACACACACACACACACACACATGTACACATGTACACAAACTCAACCTCAACGTTGCTCACACTTCAGGAACATAGAAATGCATCGTGTTATATAGCAGAAATGCGCATGAAACTGCCCATAAATAATGGTTTCTTATATAGGCACAAGGCCAGCAATTTGGGGGGAGGAGAAAGTCGATTAAATCGACCCCAGTGCATTACTGGTGCTTTATTTTATCGACCTCGTAAGGATGAAAGGCAAAGTTAACCTCGGCTGGATTTGAACTCAGATCATATAGGGCCGTAACTCTATGCTGCCAATCCACCGCCCTACTGCTGATAAATAATGATTTCTAATTTAGATACAAGACCAGCAATTTGGAGGAAATCAATTAAATCAACACTAATTCTTTACTGGTACTTTATTTATCGATCTCAAAAGAATGAAAAGCAAAATTTATCTAGACGCAATTTAAATTCAGAAAGAATACCGCAATGACATTTTATCCAACGCTCCTACATTTCTACCAATCCACTCTCCTATACGATTTCTAATTTAGGTACAAGGACAGGTATTTGTTTGTGTATGTGTGGGTGGTGGGTGCAGTGGAGTCGATAATAATAATAATGGTAATAATAATTGTTTCTACTTTAGGCACAAGGCCAGCAATTTGAAGGGGAGGAAAAAGTCAATTAAATCAATCCTAGTGCATTACTGGTGATGAAAGGCAAAGCTAACCTCGGCGGGATTTGAACTCAGAAGGCAAAGGGCCATAACTAAATACTGCAAAGCATTTTGTCCGATGCTGTACCGATTAATAATAATAACAACAACAGAATGCAGTTGTCTGTGATTTTATCAACTCGGCTCACTGCGAATTATTATTAATTTATACGTTTTCCAATAATACTCTCTACATTCTATTATTCTTAGGATTTCAAACATTTACCTATTTCCATTCTTCCTTATAATATACTTTAGCTTCCATTGTACTTCAGCACATATATTATCGTATGAAAATTGCTATATTTATTCTAGACGTGAATCGAATTATAATAGAACACTGAGGCTATATCATCGTTATAAAACTACATTTACGATTATACAAAATACAAAACTATATATAATTCATTAGAAAGCAGAACGAATACCTAAAGCATCAATCAACGCTCTGATATGGATTCTTAGAAATAGTTTGAAGGAATCAGATATCGTCTCTTAAACGTAGAGATATCTAAAAGATAATTTACCGATAAGTCAGATATCTATCTCTATCTCTAAATGAATAAATAAATATACATATACATATATATATATATATATATATATATATATATATATATATATATATATATATATATATATGTGTGTGTGTGTGTGTGTGTGTGTGTGTGTGTGTGTGTGTGTGTATGTGTGTGTGTATGTGTGTGTGTGTGCGTGCGCGCGCGCGCACACATATATATATATATAATAATAATTGTTTCTACTTTTGGCACAAGGCCAGCAATTAACCAGTGAATTACTGGTACTTTATTTTATCGACCCCGTAAGGATGAAAGGCAAAGTTATAATAATAATAATAATGTATGAATGTGTGTGTATACATAGTCACACATCTATATACGCGCGCATATATATATATATATATATATATATATATATATATATATATATATATATATATATATATATATATATATATATATATATATATATATTTATATTTATATATATATACACGAGATAATTATCTCTGTTATGAAAGAAAATGAGAAACCTAATTGTTCCCTGCAAACAATTGATATCGTAATGCAATGTTTTTATACGATTCTCATTGTTAAAGACGTTGTTTAGCTTCATTTTGCAAAGTTTCTTATTACATTGTGAAAAGGATATTACCATCATATATTTGAAATAGCTTTTTTGTTAGCAAATTGAAAGAACTTAACTAAGAAGCTACAGTTGTTTATGTATTGAATATCTATGACAAGATCGTAAATTTCATTTACTGGATCGAGCAGGAAAATAAAGTAAAAGAAGAGTTATAAGAAGTGACTGGATAAGATGTAGAAGTTTCTGTTGAAAGGCCATGCGTTCGTATCAAAGACTGGTTTTGTGCTGTCTTCTTTAGCAATCAATAAACTTTCTGAGCTGCAGGTGAGCTGGCAGTAGTAGGCTCATGCAAAACTGGTTATAGGTCCAGGCCAGATGTAAAATGTAAGTCTCGTCTCAATGTACTCTTATTTCAAACTGCGCAAATATTTTAGTAATTCGTGCTAAATGCATATTATTTATGGGTTAATAATATATTCCTGTATATTTAGTGTAGGCGATATACTTATAAACAACAGAACAGAATAAAACAAATAAAAATTGAGGTGAGTAGGCTCTTTCATATCGATAGGTCAATAATAAGTGTTCCTTCAACTGGCAACCCACTTTGCTCTAGCCTTGGTAGTAAGTAGGGCAAATAATTTAATCTAACCTGCGTAGTAAGTAGAGCAGATAATTTGATCTACCCTGTGTAGTAAGATAGGTACCTCATTCTAGCCTGAGTAATACACGTGAGTAAAAATTTGGTAGTGGAGTGCAAACAAACTGTCGAAATCAAGCATGTTATGTTGTTGGGCATTTTTATTTTTAAAATAGCAAGGTGTCGCTTTAGTTGAGGATTTCGCTACTACTTCTAGTATAAAAATAATTGAAAGAATGAACTTTTATAAAGCAAGATTCCAGCTTCGAAATGGTTCAAATGTTGTTGCAGTGCTATAGAACTGAAATGCTATCTATCTTAATAAAAGAAATAAATTCACTTACGTACTTATTGCACATATAACAAACATGAAAAGGTCATTGGACCTTCAGATATTCTACTTATATTCTAAAACTGAAGAATGGGACAAAACATACTTCACTTATTCCAGGCAAGAAAATATTTTGAGCGGTTTACTCTGAGAAAATGTTCCTTCTTTCTTTGCAGACCAAGTTTGGATTTATGAAAATTTTTGTGAAAGCGATCGATAAAACACAAGCTCGATTGAAAAATAAGTTTCTCCGGATCAGTGATACAAAAATTTTGCTGACTACACAAAGACTCTGAAGAGAGACATGCCTGAAGTAAAGTACAGCAGAAAATCAATTCAAGCTATTTTGTAAACCGCAAGTACGTCTTTTCGATCGTATTTTGGTAAATGTGTAACTATAGGGTCTTTCAAAATTAAATTGTATGTCGCACAAAACATGATTTGACAGAGAAACTTATTTGGATTCAGCGCACAAAAAATATTATGGGAATCAATTGTTTTTATTCTTGTGACAGAAAAAAAAAAATGTTTCCCAGTGTAATCAATGCGAGAAGGTTAACCTATAATTGATTAATGTCATATTCAATGTGAAAATTGTTTCTTATACACATACTTAACTCTGCGTGAAATGAAACCAATATTGATCTCATGTCTCTCTATATTCTGAAAAATAGAACTCGCAATCAATCAATGAGGATAGTAATGATGTTGGTTCACTATTGAAGAATTCATCTCCGTACAGTGGTTCACTGAAATACTTTCTAGTTAGCTTTTCAATAGATTTCTTTCAGACAACATTAAATGCAATATTTCTTGTCTTATTTTATTTTAATTTGTTTTCTTTCTTTTAATGTCATTTCGCTAATGAGAATTTAAGAAAGATTTAGACATTGATTTCTTGCTGACTTAAGCAAATAAATTAATTAATTAATTAATAAAATAAAAATAAAAATGAATAACTAAAAGTAATAAAAAATAAAAAATCTGCCTCTAAAACTTTCTACATTAAAAACTCGAGAGAACACCTATAACAACCAAACAACAAAAATGTGGATTGACATTTCTTTTATTTGCCGTTTTTGTATTTCTTCAGAATTTAAACTTTAATTAATTGAAATTAGTTAATACAGCTTCGAATGAATATATATATAAATATATATATATATATATATATATATATATATATATATATATATATATATATATATATATATATATATATATATATATATATATATATATATATATATATGTAATAGAATGAAACGAAATTTCATTTCTCACTCTTAGTACAGCACTTACTTAAATGTAAGTATGTATGTATACGTACATACATATATGTATACAGACGTACAGTAGTATGTATATATCTACATACATGCACACATATATATATGCACGTATCGGTTTACCGAACATTTATTATAATGCTCGGTTTATTTGTTTGTAAACAAACAAACAGCCCGAATTACGCCGTACAGTGTTTAGGCAACCACGTCACCTTTTTTGTTCAACACTGAGACAGGAACGATGTACTAGTTTCAAGCTTATTAGCTATCGTCAGCATCGTATACCTTCCTGCCAGATGGTTGAACGTCTGAAATATATACTTTCCTTATGCATATTAACGGCTGAGAAGCCTAATTTGCATATCGAGTGAGTTCAGTCGGCCAGGCACACTGAAAACGATATATGGAATAGAATGAAACGAAATTTCATTTCTCACTCTTAGTACGGCACTTACTTAAATGTAAGTATGTATATATGTATTTATACGTATATACATATATGTATACAGACGTACAGTAGTATGTATATATATACATACATGCACACATATATATATGCACGTATCGGTTTACCGAACATTTATTATAATGCTCGGTGTGTTTGTTATATATATATATATATATATATATATATATATATATATATATATATATATATATATATATATATATATATATAAATTACACAATAATCAAAGCTATGTTCAAATCATTTTATTGGTGACAATCGTTTCTTCCAAACTTTCGTTTGGAATCATCGGAGCACTAGCAATGTTTGTACATATAATTAACCTCCTATTCAACTTAACAATCATATAGATACATGGTTATTAATGTTGTCAATGACAGTTTCGTATTTACAGAGTGGAGTGGATGCGACATAGATTACAAGAGAATTGTACAATAATTAAAATTTAAAATTTAAAATTAAAGATTAAAAAGGCACAGAGTGGAATGCATGCGACAGAGATTACAAGGGAATAGTATAATAATTAAAGAGGCATTAAGGTAGAAAATTACTCGTAAAAGGAGGACACTAGTGGTACATATGCAAGCGTATAGAGTGCAAATGCGTTAGGCATATACCGGAAGGAAACAAGCAATGGTACTAGGCATATATAATTACTGCATGGCAAAGGTATCACATAAAATAACATAGGTTTTCAAGCATATCAAGCGGGCAAAGATGTTTGTGTATTAAAATTATGAGTTTATGGTGGATGTAGTGTGATGATTGTTTCTGTAATGTTCAAATATGTATGTGTTGAGAGTATCAGTGTTATTGCTATCTTTTCCATTACATTGGTTATATTTTATTTTAGTGAATGTTTTTAATTAGTTACAGCTATGGATTGTATATTGGTCCTATTATATTGTTATCCAGGGTTCGAGTTGATTCTTCTAACGGTTTAATTTCTGGAAGTGAGTTTGAGATCTATATTAAGGGGAGCTAATGCGAAAGGGGAGGTAACTAGCGATTAAATTGTATATGATAGAAGAAAGCAGAAAAAATGGAAAAAATGTATAGTTGTTTACAGCTCCAATTAGTTAAATTCTTTGTGCTAAAATACATTATATTATGTTACAAGTGAATCCCTTTTATATAATTGTTTCTACTATTGGCACAAGGCCAGCAATTACCCAGTACATTACTGGTACTTTATTTTATCGACCTCGTAAGGATGAAAGGCAAAGTTAACCTCGGCGCGATTTGAACTCAGAATGGCAAGGGCCGTAACTCTATATAATGCTATTTGTTTATATTTAATTTTAAATACAATCTATTTTCCTATAATACAGTAAAGGTCTCATTTTATTGTTATCTATCCATACTGAATAAAGTATAAGTAAGCTATAGAAAAAATGTATAGTTGTTTACAGGTCCAATTAGTTAAATCTCCTGTGTTATTAATATACATTATATTATGTTATAAGTGAATCCCTTATATATATAATGCTATTAATTTATATACTTAATTATAAATATAATTTATTTTCCTATAACATATTAAGTGTCTCATCATATTATTATCTATCCATTACTGAATATAATATAAGCAAGCTATAGTGGTTATATTAAATGGTGTTAACATTATGTTTATTCCTAATAGTTATTGTAGTGTATAAAGTTTGAGATAAATAGGAGTTAGGTAGAGGGATGAGCTGATCATAGAGTGTGATGATGTGGGGGTAATTATATGCTAATAAGACCTAGATGTGAAGTGTTAATGGTGGTGAGGAATTCAGATCTGACATTGTTATATACTAGCAGCTAGGTTTAAAGCTATGGAAAGAGTGTCGGTGATAGTGCTGGCACATGAAAAAAATCTCTGATTTTCTATTTAGGAGGTCTAGTTTAGAATAGATTATAGTGCGGGTCTCTAGAAGACAGAGGTTACATAATTTATTCGGTGATTTATACGATGCGACCCTATCTATTACTTCCCATTGAAGTGTATATGGTATATTCCTAGTTTTCAGAGAGTGTATGTAGCTAGATAAAGAAGTGGAGTTGGCTAGATTGCGATTTTTGAAAGTGTGGAGATGCGAGTTATATCTCGTCTTGAAGCGGTTCGAAGTTGAACCGATATATGCTTTAGAAGAGTTGTTTGTGTTGACCGTGCAGGAGTAAATGATGTTTTTGATTAAGCAATTTTTACCTAAGGGGCAAGTTCTATTTGTTCTACAGTTACAGTTATTCTGGTTGTTTGCTTGCCGGTTACTCTGTTGTGTAGATGCCTGGTTGTTAGGGATAGCATTAGGGTAATGATGGTTGTCGTTCTCATTGTTATTAATTTCATTAGTGCTATTATCATTATTATTATTGCTACTAGAATTCTCTGGTACTATGTATGTTGTTCTGTAAGTTTACCCCCTGTTGTGATTTAATTAGTTGGAAATAATTATTAATCTTCCTTTTATTACTACTAGCTATATGGTATGCGATGTTAGGTGTGGTAGAGTAAGAGATTTTAATGGTATTTTTATTAAGATTATGGTATTTGTGGCCGGCTGGGAAGTTTTTTTTCCAGGATTGAGAAGAAAGCCTTCGGCAAGTTGATAGAGACATTTAGATTGAAAGGGGATTGAAGAATATATTAGTTCTTCTATTTTTGTTTTTTGTAATGTTATTTGAGGTATTGTTTATATTTCTGTTTATATTATTATTGTGGTGTTTATTCTGGTGCGAGTTAAGTTTGATATTACCCTTCGTATTAGAGTTAGAGTGGCTAGTACTTTTATTATTTTTCCTCATGGCCATATTGTGAGAAATAATGTTGTAACTAGGTGATTTTATAGGTAGAAATTTAATCTCATTTTTATGGCCTGATTTAGCTAAGGCCTCATTATCGTATTGGGAATTATTGTTAAATATGGTTTCGTTATATGATAGATTAGAGATTCTATTTGATATTCCTTTAGTAACTGAGTTTAATATGGATTTAGGGTGGTTAGAGTTGATATCTACATAAAGTAGTTTTTCGTTTGGTTTAGGAAAGGGTGTATATATTTTAGAGTCCCTTGTAATCTGTGTCGCATGCATTCCACTCTGTGCCTTTTTAATTTTTAATTTTTAATTTTTAATTTTAATTATTGTGCAATTCTCTTGTAATCTATGTCGCATCCACTCCACTCTGTAAATACGAAACTGTTGTTGACAACATTAATAACCATGTATCTGTATGATTGTTCAGTTGAATAGGAGGTTAATTATATGTACAAACATTGCTAGTGCTCCGATGATTCCAAACGAAAGTTTGGAAGAAACGATTGTCAGAAATAAAATGATTTGAACATAGCTTTGATTATTGTGTAATTTATATTCCTGCTCTGTAAAACATCTAATGTATTTGCATTGAGCTATTTTTCTTACTGATAATAAGGTAGTATTAATTACTGACTTTTCCTGTTTATAGTTGTATATAATGTATACATAACGATAAATAATATTATTATTATATGTGTGGGGGGGTGCGTGCGTGTGTGTGCGTGCGTGCGTGTGTGTGTGTGCGTGCGTGCGTGTGTTAGCGT
This sequence comes from Eledone cirrhosa, assembly GCA_964016885.1. Taxonomy (NCBI): domain Eukaryota; kingdom Metazoa; phylum Mollusca; class Cephalopoda; order Octopoda; family Eledonidae; genus Eledone; species Eledone cirrhosa. The sequence goes on from OZ024741.1 coordinate 87,848,434, forward strand.
GTGTTTAATGTAGTCTTTGATTAATGTTTGATTGGAATGATAAATTGAATAGATTATTGATATATACTGAGATGGTCACTTTGTGAAGTCGTTAGGGAAATGGATTAGAAATGCCATGGTATTTGTTCCAGCTCATTGAGCTCAGAGTTCAAATCTCATCGAGATCAACTTTGCCTTTCGAGGTCGATAAATAAATTAGCAGTCCAGTATTGGTATTGGTTCTTCAACTTTCTTCCCTTCGTTTTTTCTTTTTTGTTTCTAAAACATCGGTAGTGTTCCAAGCGGAAGGAGGGTGGGTTCCGCCAGTTTTAAAATTCCCAATACACACCATGTGTTAGCACTGTGTTCCTACAACTTCATAAAAAATGAAGGGCTCTTTACTTTTTTTTACCCTGCCACTCAATCGGTGAATTGTCAGAAACGTTAAAACGCTGAACGAAATCTTGCGGTAATTATTCCGACTCCTTGCGTTCAGGGTTCAAAATCCACCGAGGTCAACTTTGTTTTGTCGTCTTTTTCGGTGTCGGTAAATAAAGTATTATTCTAATGTGATGGACTGACAGAATGATCCGTTTCTTTGTGTTCTATTCCTCAAATTCGTTCGTGGACCACTTGCGTGGTACACATAATCCACCATCTGGTTTAATTCAGTCACAACCCCATCTGATACATCTACTTTTAACATGGACTTCCTTCTATTGTAAAAAAATTCGGACCATGTCTCCAGTTTGAAGATATCTTCCTCTTCCCAACAGTTCCGGAGTTATGGGCGTTGTCCTTCTTTTCTTGACTTAGTGGCAAAACAAAACGTTTTTTTTTTTCAAGAGTTTCTGAAAATACTTACCCGACAGCGATATGTGTCTTTCTACTGGGATTAATTCACGAAGAGCAACAACAATAAAGCAACAACAATAAAGCAACAACAACAACAAAAAATAAAAAGATAACTGAAACAAAACAAAAAAACAAATAATCAAACAAACAAAAACACACACAAAAAAAGAAATAGAAAGGAAATTAACAGAAATACATTCTTACACAAATTTACGCGTTCACAAACATTTACACATACGATGCATATACTTTACACACACACACACACACACACACACGTTCACACTTCATGTGCGCACGCGGTGAAAGAATGAAACATTAATTTGAAATAAATCTAATGCTGGCAATATTGAATAAACTCTTCCATGCATGTTTAAAACAATAAGCTCCTCCTGGTGAAGTGTAAAATCATTGCACCAATCAGTTTGATCCTCGCGGTGATAATTGAACAATGAAAAGATATACACGATTTATATATACAGGGTGTCCCCAAAAATGAATACACAGTTCAACAGCATTCTAATAAAAGTGTGTATAGATTTCTGGGGGACACCCTGTATATGTATATATATATATATATATATATATATATATATATATATATATATATATATATATATATATATATATATATATATATATATATATATATATATATATATATATATATATATATATATATATATATATATATATATAAACGGAAAAAATGAAACGTAATTTCATTTCTCACTCTTAGTACGGCTGTTACTTAAATATAAGTATGTATATATATACATATATGTATACAGACGTACAGTAGTATGTATATATATACATACATGCACACATATATATATGTACGTATGGATTCACCGAACATGTATTATAATGCTCGGTGTGTTTGTAAACAAACATCCCAAATTAAGCCGTACAGTGTCTAGCAACCATCGTTGCTCATTTGTTCAACACTGACAAAGGAACGCTGTACTAGTTTCAAGCTTATTAGCTATCGTCAGCAACGTATACCTTCCTGCCAGATGATTGAACGTCTGAAAGTATATACTTTCCTTATGCATATTAACGGCTGAGCAGCCTAATTTACATATCGAGTGAGTTAATCGGCCGGGTGCACCGAAAACAATAAACGGAAAAAATGAAACGAAATTTCATTTCTCACTCTAAGTACGGCTGTTACTTAAATATAAGTATGTATACGTACATACATATATGTATACAGACGTACAGTAGTATGTATATATATACATACATGCACACATATATATATGTACGTATGGATTCACCGAACATTTATTATAATGCTCGGTGTGTTTGTAAACAAACATCCCGAATTAAGCCGTACAGTGTCTAGCAACCATCGTTGCTCATTTGTTCAATACTGACAAAGGAACGCTGTACTAGTTTCAATCTTATTAGCTATCGTCAGCAACGTATACCTTCCTACCAGATGATTGAACGTCTGAAAGTATATACTTTCCTTATGCATATTAACGGCTGAGCAGTCTAATTTGCATATCGAGTGAGTTAATCGGCCGGGCGCACCGAAAACGATAAACGGAAAAAATGAAACGAAATTTCATTTCTCACTCTTAGTACGGCTGTTACTTAAATATAAGTATGTGTACGTACATACAAATATGTACGTATACATACTTATATTTAAGTTTATGCAAATTAGGTTGCCCAGCCGTTAATATGCATAAGGAAAGTATATACTTTCAGACGTTTAATCATCTGGCAGGAAGGTATACGTTGCTGACGATAGCTAATAAGCTTGAAACTAGTACAGCGTTCCTTTGTCAGTGTTGAACAAATGAGCAACGATGGTTGCTAGACACTGTACGGCTTAATTCGGGATGTTTGTTTACAAATACACCGAGCATTATAATAAATGTTCGGTGAATCCATACGTACATATATATATGTCTGCATGTATGTATATATATATACATACTACTGTACGTCTGTATACATATATGTATGTACGTATACATACTTATATATATATATATATATATATATATATATATATATATATATATATATATATATATATATATATATATATATATATATATTTCGTGAGTGTAACTTGGAATTACTGCGGGTGAGTACTCGATGTTTAGGTTCACTTCTGTGTTGAGGTGTAGAGTTATACAGAGTGTAATATATTGAAAGGATAACAAGGACGATTGGTTACTCCTTCATTACATTTATTGGTAGGTGACGCGCGTTTCGCCACTGATGAGCTCAAGGTTCGATCTGTATCGATCTTACCCGCCTCTATAATGGGCAGCTCGACGGACCCTTTAAAATGCTATTAGAAAATGAACACATGCTATATGATAAAGTCAGAAGTTCATATGTTGGTCAATATGAATTGTTTTGATTGGTGGAATAGATCATAGGGATGTATTCGCCTGTAGTGTATGTCGGGGTGGGTGTGATGATAAGATGGTGGTGACGGTCGCTGACTGGGATGGGCTGTGGTGTGGAGGATGTGGATTGTCGGTAGACAGATTGGCGTATATTTGTGGCTGATTGTTGTGGTGTGGGTGTGATGTTGTTTATGGTAGTGGCGTTTGTGGTGGATGTGTTGGTGGTGTCAAATCCATGGGAAGATACATACCTAGACACTCTTAGTCTGACAAAAACGTTGTATACATACACATGCGTATATATACTGACATATATACACATACACACTTATATACACACACATACACACGCACACATACACCCACACATACATATATTTATATGCATATATACGCACATATATGCATGCGCGCGTGTGGATATATATATATATATCCACAAGCGCGCATGCATATATGTGCGTATATATGTGCGTATATATATATATATATATATATATATATATATATTGTTATACTTTGGGAGGGTCATGTTGCCAATAAGAAACACACGCACCAGTTGCTTTCACTTCAATTTATTATATATTTATAAATTTATAAATCTTATTGGCAACATGACCCTCCCAAAGTTCAACACACGATTTCAGATAAAGAATCTTGCTAAACAAATTCAGAAACGAAATATATATATATATATATATATATATATATATATATATATATATATATATATATATATATATATATATATATATATATATATATATATATATATATATATATATGATATTAAATAAATGGAAACTATATTTATAAAACCATATATATTTCATTATATATATTTCAGGGATATCATATTAACAATATGTTATGCCTTCTTCAGACAAAATACAATATAAACAGTCTTATAAATAAATAGATACGACATACCTTTCAATCGACTTGCATTTGGGAAGTTGATTTGGCAAATCAACTTCCCAAATGCAAGTCGATTGAAAGGTATGTCGTATCTATTTATTTATAAGACTGTTTATATTGTATTTTGTCTGAAGAAGGCATAACATATTGTTAATATGATATCCCTGAAATATATATAATGAAATAAATATGGTTTTATAATTATAGTTTCCATTTATTTAATATCATAAATATACTCCAAATACTTGTTGAGTGCTTTTATATCGGTTATAAATATTTACTCGTTGTTAACCCAACAATTTAAATATAACTTTCCATATATATATATATATATATATATATATTAAAATAACAGATTAAAGTTTAAGCAAAGAATTGCTGCTTTCACCCTTAACGGGATCTTCTGAAACTAACAAAGTCAATCTGTAAACGCAGAAGTGGATATTTCAAAAAACGTTGCAACCGGAGGAAGACAGGAAGACGATACTTTGGTTCGTGGTAACGTTCGCTGGCAAAGAACGGGAAAAAACGAATATAAACGTCATTAATAGGAGCGGTGAAAAACAATTACGCGCAAAGACAGAACCACGTTTATGGTATAAAAGAGGTCGTAGACTAATGTTCTCTTAGGTGGTTCACAGAGACGTTCTCTGGCAATGAACGAAAAAAACGAAGATAATACGTCATATGTGGATCGTGGAGAAGAATAGCACGCAAAGACAAAACCACGTAAATGGTATAGCAGAAGTCGTAGACTAAAATTCTAACTAGGAGACCGAATGAATCTCCGCTACAGAGTTAAGAACAAAGTAAATAAATACAATACAGAAGTAATAGAAATAAATAAATACATACACGCAAACAAATACGTACATACACAAGCATACGCAAAACACTTACCATAGGTATACAAAACCACGCACATATAAATATATGTGTGTGTGTATGCGTGTATACGAATAAATAAATAATTAAGTAATTAAATAAACGTATATAAATAAATAAATACGTATATAGCAAGCGCACACACATGCCTACATGTAAATACACAAATGTTCGGAGACGTAAGTCAACCAAAACATGAAGTACACATATACACACACCATACATACGTACGAACCTGCATACTCACACAGACGCAAAACTCCCATATACACAAAGCCAAACCATATGTACCAGAATATATAAAATTATACGCCATAACATAAACAATCAAATATACGTACGAGAAGGTATACGTACCTTCACAAAACATACGGGTAATATATACTTACCTATGCAAATAAGTAATGGTATAAACAAAACATATACTTAGCTCCCACATCAAGACGTAAAATATCCACGTATAGATCGTACTATCCGTTAGGGTATAACGTGGGGCTGTAATACAGGAAAGTTTTGTGCAATTTATGTTTACAAGCCGAAATTGCCTCAGATTTTTTGTTTAAGATGTGGTCTGTGGCGTAGAGTATTTCCAGGGCCTCAGCGGCGCAAAGGTCCTATGGTCTTTTATTTCCGTTATACGATCTAGCCCTATCTAGGATCTCCCACTGTAACTTATATTGGGTGTGGTTGTCTTTTAGACTCCAGATATAAGCTGAAAGTGACGTCATATTCCTTCTTAGAGGGTAACGAAAAGAATGGGTATGCATGTAAAGACGCTGCTTGAATCTATTGGCGGTTAACCCTATGTAGGCCCTACTGGGCGTGGGTGTTACAACCTTACATTTGTAGACAATGTTACTAGAGAGGCATTTCCCGGATAGGGGGCAATCAACCCGATTCCTACAATTACAGTTAGTACTAACTACAGGGCTGCACATGTTCCTACGGCTTGGTAGTTTAGCTAAATTTGAAGCTGTGATGTTATGTGCAAGGTTAGGAGTCGTAGAGTAAGAAATTTTAATAGTATTTCTATTAAAAATTTTACTATATTTATGTGTAGGGGGAAAATGCTTCGTAATAAGGGAAAGAAAGATCTTAGCTAATGTGTGGCGACCTCCATATTATATGGTGGGTTATACCAACAAATGCGACGGCATCTATTTCTTCTAGGTCTATTTTCGTACTCTGTATATGCTATCTTATCGACAAATCCACTTCGAGCAAGAGCTTCATTGTAATAAGTGGAATGGTCGTTGAAAATACGCTCGTTGGTGGAAAGACGGGAAAGCCTCAACGAAACGTTTCTTACCAGGTTCTTGGTTATGCTGGCAGGATGGTTGGAATGCTTACTTATGTAATTAAGCGTATCATTCGGCTTTCTATACGGGTAATACAACCCATTCAATAAATTGAGGGTAACGTCGAGGTAATTAACGACCGAGAGATTGGCCTCAACCTGTCTAGAGAGGTTGAAGCCTTTAAAGAAGGCTGTGAGTTCTTTTCTGAACCTGTCGCAAGCGCGAGGTCCGCACTTAGTCATGGTCAAAAGACGATCGTCACGGTACAAACCACCGCCCGCGTTGGGGAATTCATCCTTGATAGAGAAAAGAAGGAAAAGGCCGATAAGATCAGTAACCTCCGCAGAATGACTGGCGCCCATACTCACGTCGAATGAGGTACTATTGGATTTTTTAATCCAAATAGAGTCGTCGAAATTAATCACCGACTTTCGGGCATTGAGGATGACATCAACTTCGAAATCCTTAACCACTGTGAGTGTTTTAGCGAAATTGATAGCTCTAAGGAGAAGTGGTAAAGTGATGGAGGAGTAGTAATTGTTGATGTCGAATTGGATAAAACGGCAATGTTCCTTGTTACATATGCCGTTGATCCAATCAATCACCGCGAAAGAATTGTTCCACAGTGCAAGAGGGGCCAAACTTCTAATTTCAGGTATAATTCTATCAAGAATCGTTTTACTAAGTCTGCCTAAATCGGACTTCGTAGGGTTAATAAGCCGAATAGAGGGGTTGTTCTGAAAATTGGATTTGTGATCCTTCAGGGTAAAGTGGGGAGAAATAGGGTCCAGAGGTTCGGTCCGGTCCAGGATGTTGAGATCAGATGTGATTTTAAACCCAGCATCGTTGATTTCATTGATGACGCACCGATTAGTTTTACGGTAATCCTTAGTTACAGCATTATGTAGTAGTTGATGGTAAGTACTGCGTTCCACTTGATATAGGTTGCCAGTTTTGTCGGAATGGACGTGCACGGCATTAGAATCCTTAATAGAACGAATTCTATTCTTCAGGTCTTGCTGGAAGGAATTGCTCCTATTCCGAAATTTGATACTCCGAATGAGTTCTATATATATATATATATATATATATATATATATGTAGTCCTTACCCTCTCTTTTACGCCTCCTGTAGATATTCCACCAACGCTGTCTGCGCACTATATTAAATATATTTAACCATATATATATATATATATATATATATATATATATATATATATATATATATATATATAGAGAGAGAGAGAGAGAGAGAGAGAGAGAGAGAGAGAGAGAGAGAGAGAGAGAGAGAGAGAATTAGTATATCTACCAACATATGTATACAGATGTATACCCATGCTAGCAAATCTATATGTTATGTCTTAGTACCTTTGTGGTTCTATGCAGGGGGATGCAGAACAATTATATGAAAGACGTAAAATAAGAAAATTTTAAAAATTAAAAATTAACTTACTAAAATTTTCACTCCAACTAATTAGTTTCTGTAAGGGAATAAATATAGTTACGTAATGTAACTATAGAGAAGTCCTTACGTCATCAGGGAGTCTATTCTCAGCTAAGTTCCCAGGCAATGCGCGGACACTAGGAACCCATATAAAAATAATAATTCAGTGGATGGAATAAAGCTAGCGGGGACTAAATTCCAGGGCACTGAAAAAATTCACTGCCTACTTGGTCAGTGGCAAATTCTAAAGAATCAATCACGCGACACTGAGGTTAATCAGTGAGGAGTGGGGTGGTATTATGACAAGAGCCTAACTACTACCATGAACCCAAATTTTAGTAAGTAAGTTAATTTTTAATTTTTAAAATGTTCTTATTTTACGTCTTTCATATATATATATATGCATATATATATATGCATATATATATATATATATATATATATATATATATATATATATATATATATATATATATATATATATATATATATATATTTCGTTTCTGAATTTGTTTAGCAAGATTCTTTATCTGAAATCGTGTGTTGAAACCAAATGGGAAAAAATGGTAAATAATGACATAAATGGGACCTGCCCCTTGTATAGGAGCAAATTTTGGAATAGAATAGAAAGAACTAGGAACAAGGCCAATAGAATAAACTCATGGTATGATAGCAATAAATACCAGAGTGTAATGTTCATCAATACAACCCCTAGAGGCGAACTAGCCTACAAATTTAGAAGGGCCCTAAATAAACATAAACTCAATATTAAGATAGTAGAAAGACCAGGTACCTCCGTAAAAACACTTATTAGCAAGACATACCCGTTCCAAAGACCCTCATGTATAGATAAGAAATGTATAACCTGTAAAATAAGCCCCCATATTAACTGTAAAACTAGAAATGTAGTGTATAGCATAAGATGTACTGAAGGACAATGTAGAAACAAAAATATAGTGTACATAGGTGAGACAGCTCGTAGTATAGGGGAACGAATAAACGAACACTGGCGAGACCTTCAAGATAATAAAGAATCATCTGTGCTCTACCAACATGCTAAGATAGAACATAGGGGTAAATTAGAGAACATAGAAATAAAAATAGAATCCACACACAGAAAAGATGCAATGTTTAGGCAAATTACAGAGGCAGTAAGCATAAAAGAATTACAACCAAAATTAAATAGAAAATATGAGTGGAACAGCAACATCACAACTTACAATTAAGGACAAAATGAAAACACACACACACACATAGAACAAACAACCAACCAACAATAAATAAATAAATAAATAAACAAATAGATAAATGAATACAAACACACACAGACACCCGGATGTGGCGCATGCGCAAACTGAGCACACAACACACACACAGAAACAAAATGGCGTAGGACAGAAGAAAGGAAAGGCACAGAAGCAAAGAAAGGAATCCCCAGTCACTGAAGAGGTCACAGAGTGTGTGACGAAAGGACTATGACTATATATAAACAACTATCTGGTTGTGGAACCAACCAACCAACCAGAAATTTATAAGTTTGTAGATTTGTAAATTTATAAATTTATAAATATATAATAAATTGAAGTGAAAGCAACTGGTGCGTGTGTTTCTTATTGGCAACATGACCCTCCCAAAGTATAACAATATATATATATATATATATATATATATATATATATATATATATATATATATATATATATACTTACACACAAACACTTGCGTTGGTTCGAGAGGGCAGGTATGTGTTGGCGACGTTAATGAAGTTAATGATTGTTGAAGTATGGAGTTGTGCCTTGTGGTGGCGGTGGTGGAGTTGTGAACGACAAAAAATGTACAGGATCGAATAATACGATGGGTTACAGGTTAAAAAGTGACATAGGGAACACGGGGGAAAAAGTTTGTGGACGTATAGCGATGTGTGTGGTCATGGTGGTGGTGGTTGTGGTGATGGGGTGATATGTTCAACAATATATTTACATGATCAGATGTTACAGTGGGTTACAGGGTAAAGCAGACAGAGAGGGCAGATATAACACAGTGGTTCTAGGAGGAGGGATGATATGTGTTGGTGATGTTAATGATGTTAATGATTGTTGAAGTATGGGGATGTATCTAGTGGTGGCGGTGGTGGTGGTGTGTGCGACAGTACATTTACAAGATCGAATTTTGCGTGGGGTTGTAGGTTAAGGGAGACAGAGGGAACATGGGGAATAAGGTTGTGGGTGTGGGATGGTAGACATATAGCGATGTGTGCGGTGGTGGTGATGGTGGTGGTGGTGATGGTGGTGGTGGCGATGGGGTGATATGATCGACATTATATTTACAGGATCAGATGTTACTATGGTTTGCCAGGTAAAACCTGACAGAGAGGACAGATAGAACACAATGTTGCAAAGATGAGGGGTGTATGGCGATGTGATTTTTGGTGGGGGTGATGTATGCGGCATGATATACAAAATACGGGCTTACAAATGGTTACATGCAATAAAATAAAATAAATTCACTGAGATGGGCGATGGTGAGACGGGGCAAAGGTGGTTATTATTATGTTGGGTCATGGTTGGTGTGCGGCCCTCCGCCGAATGTTTGTGAAGAAAATGTATTCAGCCTGGTGTGTCTGCAATTGATAATTATGTTCGACCTATAGTTTATGGCAGATTTTAATTTAATTATTTCTGCCGCCTCGGCCAGGCATAACCTGCAGTGGTTTCTGTCACTGGGGAGTTGCGCCACGCGTCTTTTGACTGACCATGTGATCTGGGATTCGATGTTGCTGTCCTTGAGGTCCCAGATCAAATCGGCCAGTCTAGTTTGGGATCGTTTCAGCCTATGTTTAAAAGAGCTTCTATGGTTATACCAGCGCTCATTAAACGTAGTGGAGGTCGCACCTATATATGAGTACTCTTTATTGCCAGCTGTGACATCACACCGGTAAACAATGTTTTTAACGAGGCACTCCCCCTTTAGTGGGCATTCAGCCCGTTTTTTGCAGTTGCAATTGGGTGTTACCAGTGTGGTGGCACGTTGTCGGTTGGTGGCGTGCTGTGTGGAGCTGGCATGTGGGTTGTTGTGTTGTGTTGTGTATGTGGTTTCGTTCTGGGTTGTGGTAGTGGTTTGTTGTGGGGCAACCATGTGTTTGCGTATTTTTGTCCTATTAGTGTGTGCTATTGTGTGACTTAGATTTGGTGCTGTGGAGAAAGAGAATTTTACAGTGTGTCTATTGAAGAGCTTGTGGTATTTATGTGTGTGTGGAAAAGATTGTTCAAGAGCCCTGAAGAAGGTTCCCGGTATATTGGTGGCAACGTGTATAGAATATGGGGCGTTGTACGATGTGACAGGTTTACTTCGGGCTCTACCGTGTTTAGTGAGGTTTTTGTGGTTAGGTGGTAGTGTGGGTGCATTTTGGTCAGGCGTATGTGTCATAGGGGTTCCTAGAAATCTGTTGGCGTTATGTCTTTTGTCTCTATTACTACGTAAACCTGTGCGATAGTCGGAGTCCTTATTGAGGTTGGAGAGTATAGCTTTATCTTCTTTACAGTTGTGTGTAACGCTGCCTGCCCTGCCGGCTACAGAGGGTCTTAGGTTATTATTTGTTCTAGGTGTGGTGACCTCTTCTATGTTCGCTCTAGGGGTCCGGTTATGTTTAGCGGCGTTACGGTTCTATTTGGGTCGTTGTAAGAAATCTTCTCAATGTAACCAGCGTTTTCAAGTGCAGAGTTGTAGTATTCCGCGTGCTGGTTGAAGATAGTTCTGTTAGCCGACAGGGTGGACACTCTATAGGAAACGCTTTTAACTATTGAGTTAATTATGCTCCTAGGGTGGTTGGAGTCTGTTGACGTATTTAAGATTTTCATTAGGTTTGTGGTATGGACGGTAGAGACCTGGGTCTAATTCTACGGTGACATCTAAAAAGTTTACTGTCCTACTGTTAGGTTCAATTTCTACCGCTAATCCTTGGGTCTTAAGGATGTACCTAAGTCGTTTGTGTAGTCTATCTAATTGGCTATTATTGAGTCTAATTGTCATTAGTAGGGCATCGTCACGGTATACCGTGACGATGCCCTACTATGTGTATATATATATATATATATATATATATATATATATATATATATATATATACATATATATATATATGTATGCATGTATGTATGTATGTATACACATACAATATAAAATGTGTGTGTGCTCATGCGCATGTGTATGTGACACTCGTTATTTTTTCGATAGCTCTATCAGTTTAGAGTAATTTATTTGAGTGAAATATTTGATAAAATTTTGAAGTCATAGTAGTGAAGCACAGCAGGAGTTGTTTGACATCGATCAAACACACAAACACACACTCACACATACACACACACACATTCTCACATACACACTCTCACATACACACACACACACATATATATATATATATATATATATATATATATATATATATATATATTAACTTGGTGTCCTTGAAATATGTATAATGAAATAAATATGGTTTTATAAATATAGTTTCCATTTGTTAATATCGTATTTTTACTCCAATTATTTGTTGATATCAGTTATAAAAATATTTGCTTGTTGTATCCCAACAATTTAAATTGAACTTTCACATATATATATATATATATATATATATATATATATATATATATATATATATATATATATATATATATACACGTACGTGCACATATACGTATTTTACAATCTTATAATAAGTTGTACCTGTAATTCAAAGGGCCAGCCCTTTTACACAATGTACCACATGGAATCTCCCTGAGAACTACATTAAGAGTGCACATGTCTGTGGAATACTCACCCACTTGCACTTTCATTTCACGAGTAAGCTGTTCCGTTTTTCCAACATATAGAACACTCATCGCTGGAACCGACGAGAGTCCAGCACTTAATTTATGCTACTGATTTTGGCTGCAAATGAGCGTTGAACAAGATGCAAGTAGATAGTTATGTCTGAGACGCGATTTCGATTCCTGATTATGGGGAACTTCAATATTCCTGACCCATCAATGTCTTTGAAAGTAAAATATGTAGTTTTTTGAAAACCATAGGGGCCAGTATCTTTCATACTGTGTGTGTGTGTGTGTGTGTGTGTGTGTGTGTTCTCTTGTAGGATTTTAGTGGCTTGTTTCAGACTCATGTTGAAAAATAATTGTTTCTACTTTTGGCACAAGGCCAGCAATTACCCAGTGCCTTACTGGTACTTTATTTTATCGACCACGTAAGGATGAAAGGCAAAATTAACCTCGGCGGGATTTGACAAGGGCCGTAACTCTATGCGTCAAAGCTTGGCGTCCGACCCTCTACCGATACTGAAAAATAATGAGAAAAAATGTTGAAAAATAATGAGAACAGAGTCGAGACAAGAACGCAAATTGCTTCCCGCCATTGATGATCTACATCAGATTTCGCACCAATGGAAGCCATACAATACCACAGAAAAGCTGATCCGAGAGCTCTGTTTGGTGATGATTCTGTTTTTGTTGTACACACAGAAAGGGCTATGGTGCTCCTTATTTCATGCTTTGAAAATACTTCTGACCTCTTTGGCCTGATAGTTAGCTTGAAGAAGATGGAGGTCCTCCACCAGCCTGCTCCCGAGGGTGTATACAATCAATCAATATTTCCATCAAACAGGATAAGCTGAATGCTGTGCAGCAGTTCTACTATCATAGGAGTGTCATTTCCACCAATCTAGAATCGACAAGGTATTAGACAACAGGATAGCCAAAGCCAGCAATGTCTTTGAGAGACATATCATGAAGATGTATAGAAATACCAACATCAAATCAGAGACAAAGCTCAGTGACTACAGGGCCGTAGTCCTAACCCTCTCTTTTACGCCTCCTGTAGAGATTCCACCAACGCTGTCTGCGCACTATATTAAATATATTTAACCATATTAAACTGCGCACCATATTCAACATCCACAGGATGTAACCAGCACAGAGGTCCTCGAGAAAGCCAAGACCACCAATATTGAGGCTACTCTTCTGAAGACACAACTGCACTGGGCGGGGCATGTCTCCAAAATAGCAGACCGTCGCCTGCCAAAGATCGTACTCTACGGATAATTATCTTCTGGTTGTCGAAGCAGCAGTGCGCCCAAGAACCAGTACAAAGACTTGCTAAAAAGGCCCCTGAAAGTATGTAAAATCGATCTCCACCAGTGGAACATCCGGGCTGGGGTAGTTAGTAACATATCTAATGGTCTATATTGTTTCATATATGCTCCTTAAGGATATATTGTTTAACTGTAGAAATGAATGATTCAAAGTTATCTCAAAGACCTCATAAAACAGAATACAAAATGCATTACACCATCAATCAACCTCCATCGATTTCGACGATGGGTGTTCCAGTTGTTCGATTAATGGAAGAGCCTACACATGGAATTAACATGTAAGTGGATGAGCATTCCACAGATATATGTATCCTTAACGTATTTCTCATGGAGATTTATCGTGACAGTGTCTGGCTCTTTGGATAACAGCAACGTACTTCCAAAGAGTTTTTGTCAGACCTAATTTCACTCACAAAACATGTGGTGAGCCGAGGTTATAGTAAATGACATTTGCTCAAGATGCTACGCAGTAGGATCGAAGCCGGAACCCAATGATTGCGAAGTGAACTTCTTAACCATTCAGCCATACTGCATCTTCTCGTTACACTGACATAATTCGCTAAAACACCTATACTCAACGGAATTCACCCATTAAAGTTAGCAATTTGGGGGAAGTGAAAGTAACTAGTAATTTATTCTATTGACCCCGGGAGGATGTAAGGCTAAGTTGACTTCGAAGGGTCTTGAACTCACAAGCGTAGAAAATCATAATTAAATAGCGCAAAACATTTTGTCAGACGCTCTACCGATACTACCCATTAATAACTGTTTCTACATTTGGCACAAGCCCAGCAGTTTAAAGAAAAGGAGAAAGTCTATTAGATCGATATCAGTGTATTACTGGTACTTTATTTTATCGACCCTTTAAGGACGAAGAGCAAAGCTAACCTCGGCGGGATTTGAACTCAGAACACAAAGTGTCGTAATAATGGTTTCTGATTTAGACACAGGGTCAATCATTTTGGAGGAGGAGAAAGTCAATTACGTCTACCTCAGTATGTGACTGATACTCTATTTTATAGACTCCGGAAGGATGAAAGGCAAAGCTTACGATGGCAAAATTTGAACTTAGAACGTAAAGGGCCGTAATAATGATTTCTACTATAGGCACAAGGCCAGCAATTACCACAGTGCATTACTAGTGCTTTGTTTTATCGACCCCGTAAGGATGAAAGGCAAAGAGATCCTTGGCGGGATTTGAACTCAGAACGTAAACCCATAACTCTATGCTGCAAAGCATGGTGTCTGACACTCTGCCGTTACTGCCAATCCATCGCCTTCACGAAGAGCCGTAATAATGATTTCTAGTATAGGCACAAGGCCAGTAATTTTTTTTTTGTGGGGGTGGGGGTCGGAAAGTCGATTAAATCGACGCCAGTACGTTACTGGTACTTTATTTTACCGACCCCGTAAGGATGAAAGGCAAAGTTAACCTCGGCGAGATTTGAACTCAGATCATAAAGGGCCGTAACTCTATGTTGCAAAGCATGGCGTCCGACTTTCAACCAATACTGCCAATCCACCGCCCTCAAAGGGCTGTAATAATGGAAGCAATAATCATAGCAATGCCCAATGTTAAAATAAATACACTTACAACGTCGGAAACAAAAAAAATACACATTTGATTGATGGTACCTAAATCTTACAGCCAAAATTAAAATATCAAAGGTAATGCCTGCATTAATCACATCGCTCTGTTTAATATAAAGAAGCAGTAACACACGCCAACATTATTTCATTTTGAAAAGGAGACTATAAGCCGATAATGGCTCTAGAAATTTTACAGTTCCCAGTTACCTGCAAGGAACTCATACAAAAATGTGTGAAAGAAAATTATCAAGAGGATAAAGCTAGAACATAGTCCTGTTTTCAATGCAACAGAAACACACACAAACGCACGCACACACACATAGAAACCCAAACACATACTGTATATATACATACACACACAAATGCATATAAAAACACACACAAACACCCACACACATACACATAAAAACATAACTACACGTACACACACAATCACACGCACATACAAACACAAACATGTACGCACACACGCACATACACACAAACACACACACCTATACACATGCACATACACAGACATTTACACACATACAAACGCACAAACGCACACACATACACAAACACATAAACATGCACAAACACACATGCACACATACATATACATAAACTCAAACACAGACATATATATGTTTGACTGAAAGTACAATCAGAAAGAAGAATAAAGATAATGATCTGAGGGTAAAAATCCAAGTTCCAGCAATTAAGTGAATTAAAAAGAAGTTTCAGAATTTTCAACAGCCAGACTTCACACTTCAACGATTGATAAAAAAAAAAAAAGACATTATAGAGACAATGATAAACGCTAAAATATTATTCCTCGGGCAAACTGTCCTTCCTTGAACAGTTGATAAAACAACAATTAAAATCTGTTTTGAAAACAAAACAAAACAAAACAACACACAAAAAACAAACAAACAAAAAACAACAACAAAAACAACAAAAAACAACAACAACAACAACAAAAACAACAAAAACAACAAAAGCAAACAAACAAGAAATCAACAACAAAAAAAGAAAGAACAAAAAAACAAAAAACTTTGTCATCAAGTAAATAATTCTGCTTTACTCACTACTAAAACGATGTAATTTGATAATCAATTCTTTGCACTGTATATTTCTAAGAATGTTATATATTTATATATAACTAGCAGAAATACTGTACGTAGCTATTGTTCTTTTAACAGTTGAGAAAACAATTAACAACTAAAATCTGTTATGAACAGCCCCCCCCCCCCCCAAAAAAAAAAAACAACAACAGCAACAACAACATTTCAATCACTTCTTAGAGATATACTTAAATGCTATTGATATCAAACAGTTTTTTTTTAATTATGTCGCCGGCATATAAACATTAAGCAAATTAAACAGTCCATTTCAGTTTGTTCTAATTTGTGTTTAATATTAGCACCATTTGATTATAGCTGTCTTTGGATGGAAACGTGTCGAACGTCAAACCCGACTAAGGAAATAATGTTTTAATTGAACTTTCCATTGCTAATACTATATGCCGACTCTTAGCAGAAGAATGCGGGATTTGAACTCAGAATGCAATAAGCCGCAACATACCCCGAGGCTTATAATCTAAACGCTTTAACAACTCTGCCAATTTACTGAGTTGCCTACTGATAAACCATCAACTATCCGTGAAACATTAAAAGGCAACCTCTTATGTTTCTCGATGTACAAAGAAAATAATAGGATGTTTTCCTATTTGTGCACATCTTCAGTGCACATCTGTTACTTAGACTTAGATTCTCTTGTGCGGTATTAGGGTACCCTAACTATGACATTCTATTTGTTATTGGAACGTTGCTCCTTTCATCCCAGTGCCTCCAGATAAAACTACCATTTAACTCTTTGGCTGTTAGTCCCGTATAGTTCCTCTGGGTAGTTCTCTGCTAGTGTAGGTGTATTTCGCAATGTATCTGTATGCATTTGTATGCAAAGGAAACTACATTTTTTTACATGCAAATGATATGAACTCGCACTGACATATTTCGACATGAGGTTTATTTTATTTAATACAATGACGTTTATTCTCTACAAAATATTCATCTGTAACTTAAGCAGAAGCATGATGGAAACATCCCACAACAGCATATTCGAAGATATTCTAACCCATACCAATTTTTTTATCGACTCTTGGACACCCCATAACCTCTATTCTAGGAGAGCGCAATGTAGCGAATCACTTATAATTAAAAGGTAAACATTCTTTCGTGGCAGAGGAATGATAGGAACTTGCACATTTGATTTTGTGTTTATTTGCTTTAAAACTTAAGTACAGTAGTTATATTTGTTGAAGCCAGAAAGTCATGTGAACACTCGCACAGAATATCGTATTTATTATTATAGCTATCATAATGACAAAAGAAA
>OZ024741.1:87876297-87916297 GCA_964016885.1 Eledone cirrhosa
GTGTGTGTACGCCAGTATAGTCTAAAATGCTTCTTTGCATTATGCCTTACATATACATGTATCTGACATTGTACATTTGTATAACATATACGATGCCCATATTTATTGCTATATCATTAAATTGATATATCAATATAATTAACATAATAGGAAATATATACTAGTCTAGAGAATATTAGGCTGTTTGCCGTATATAGCAATAAGTGTAGTTAATGTTAGTTGGAATTTGAACTTTGTTGTACACGTGTGATATGCTGTATGAATGTTGTATTTTGTCACAGGCCTATTTATAATTACTTTGCTGCCATTCTTGTGAGTTTATAATACACGCATCGAACTGCTCAATCCACAAAAGATTTTTTCTAGAGGAGAAGAGTGGCAGAGATCAAACAATCACCCTATATCCCTGGCTTGAATTTGTGCGATCGTTGGGTGTTCAAGTTATTAAAGTAACATCTTTGAAACTTTGTTTTCGCTTCATTAGAAGAGGTGGTTGATGATTCGTGCTGGTTTTGACAATTGCCAAAATAATGGTTCCAGAAAGAGTTAAATGCTTTGCATCAGCACTGTAAAGATGTTATTGCATTCAAAGGAGATTATGTTTTGCAGAATAAATAAATTTTAGTTTCAATATGTTGTGCATTTTCCTTTAAAGGGTTATTCTAAAGACTTTATTGCCACGCCAAGTATAAGTCCAAAATGTGTATCCGAGACTGCAACAACGTGGATATAAATATGCAGATTTTTAATATGTAGACATATACGAATTTCCCTGTAAATTGAAATAATGATAAACTTCTTTAATCGATTTTTTGTATCTAATTGGATCTTCATCGGTATGCGTCATCTAATCACCCACAAGGAAACATGTGTTTAATGGGTATATAAATACCCATTCGCTCTTAGTATTATTCTGAAACGGACATATTAATTTGCATGTAATTAGCGTTTTTGTAGGTAATTGAGATATATATTAAGAAGTACGCTAACAGCTGAAGTGTATGATAAAGTTATATCTGTATGATACAGAGTGTGTAACCGAGATTGCAACAATGTGTATACAAATAAACACATTTTTAATACATAAACATGTAAACCTACCAGGAAATACGAATTTCCCTGTAAATTGAAATAATGATAAACACTTTTAATCGATTTTCTGATTTAATTGAATATGTTTTCACCATGTAATCTCTCCAGGCTGAAGAAGTTTGGATAGGTTCCAAGCTGAAAACGCTTGATCTCTCGGTCAGACGTCTACGTCATAAATATGCCCACTCTGTATATCACTATGCATCAAATACTACTCTGATTTGTGGTTTTCCTGGTCTTCGCACCACAGACATACGGTCCAGGTTATTCGCGGAATTTTCCTTAGAACCTAACTAATAATTGTTCATGGAAACCACCGCATATTTGCGGAATCGTAAATATCTTCCGCGATTTTTTAATGGTTTTTTTCGTGGCAATATATATATTTTTAACGCTAAATTATTAATAACTGTTTCTACTTTAGGCACAAGGCCAGCAATTACCCAGTACATTACTGGTACTTTATTTTATCGACCCCGTAACAATATACCGTATTTACCGGCCTATTGGACGCACCTGCGCATAAGATATTCCCTCTTTTTTTATTATATTTTACATTATATCTTGACATTTACAAGCGTTTTTATGGACCAAGTCCAATATTAACGGTTTTCACTCTTCGTAGGTGCTCTAATAACGTAAACCCGCGAATACCGGGGGATAACTGTATGTATATATATATATACTAGCAGCAGTACCCAGTGTTGCCTGGGTAGGTAAAATAATATCTGCTTTGATGAAAAGGTGTGGATCTTAGCGACTGCGAGTTTCTTGAAAATCGGTCGTAAGATGTAGCAAATGGCGAAATGTTGAGTGAAATCGCATTTTGAAGAGTTAAACGGCTGAACAAAAAATGCAAAGTGTAAAGCTACTATAAAATGTGCAATGATAGGTTCTATCGTAGTATAAAAGTTGAACCAAATAAATTGATTTATGTGTGAGGTGGAGCCGAAGTTTCGAATTTGAACGAAATCACTTGAAAAATGTGGGAGCTAATGATAGGTCGCCGTCCCTGAACAAAAAATGCAAAGTGTAAAGCTACTATAAGATGTGATAGGTTCTATCGTAGTATAAAAGTTGAACCAAATAAATTGATTTATGTGTGATGTGGAACCGAAGTTTCGAATTTGAACGAAATCGGTTGAAAAATGTGGGAGTTAATGATAGGTTCTATCGTAGTATAAAAGTTGAACCAAATAAATTGATTTATGTGTGAGGTGGAGCCGAAGTTTCGAATTTGAACGAAATCGGTTGAAAAATATGGGAGCTAGAGCCGAAAAGGCGGAAATTTAAGCGAAAAGGTGGTATTTTCGAATATTTAAGCGGCTGCCACGCCGTTCCTGAACAAAAAATCCAAAATATAACACCACTTTAAGACGTGAAATAATCAGATCTAGCGTAGTGTAAAATTTGAACAAAGTAAGTTGATTAATGTGGGAGCTAGAGCCGAAAAAGTGGAAATTTGAGTCTAAAAGTGGTAATTTTGAATATTTAAGCGGCTGCCACGCCGTCCTTGAACAACAAATGCAAAATAAAAAGCAGTTACAGGATGTGCAATGATAAATTCTATTTTGCTTTAAAATTTGAACGGAATCGGTGGCAAATGTGGGAGCTAGAGCCAAAAATCTTATTTTTCGATACCTAAAAAAAAGTGACCTCCAATCGATTTTTATCTGCAGAATGACCTCGGAATAAAAAAAAAAGATACGCTGATATATAGAAAACACTCCCCGATGACTAATCTATGAGCCTGTAAAGTTTCATGAAAATCGGTCGTAAGATGTAGGCCCCTATAGGTAATACACAGACACACACACACACACACACACACACACACACACACACACACACACACACACACACACACACACACACACACACACACACACATACACACACACACTTAATTTTATATATATACAGATATACAACACCACAGATTCCACACACTGACCACCGATGTTACATATCAACTTCCACATGGACGCTCCTCTCCGAACTCATTAATATTTTACTTCCAGCCAATTCCAATTGGACGCTATAACAGTCAGCTACCTTTATTTTCTCATAGAATATATATATATATGTGTTCATAGACCATTTTTATTTACCAAATTGCCACCCTTACCTTTCTGTTACCACTCTATATATCTAAGTATCTCTCATTTTCTTTATATCTACTAGTTGTAGCCCAGTTTTCCTTGGGACATAAATACACACGTTTTTTCGCACAAGTTGAAAGACTTGCACTTAAAATTCCTGCTTTTTCAATCAACTTTCTCTAACTATCTATCTTTCACACACACGCGCGCGCTCTCTCTCACTTCCTCTCTCTCTCTTTCTCTATCTCTTTCCCTCTCTCTCGCCCTTTCTGCCTCTCTCGTTGTATTTCTTTCTCAGTAACACAACTTGTGTTTTTTCTTGAAACAAATTTTAATTCAATCTTTCACACACACACACACACACATATATATATATACAAACACGCTCGCACACGCACACATACACACACACACACACACACACACACACACACACACACACACACACACACACACACACACACACACACACACACACACACACACACACACACACAAGCAACAACGAAAACTCCGTTGTTCGCACGTTACATTTTAGTTAGTTAGAGAGAAGGGGAAGTGGAGTAAGTGAGAGGTGAAGCATTATTTCCCTCTCTATATATAGCAAGCGCGACGGACGGACTGACAGACACAAGTAATGGAAAACTGATGCTTCCTTATTGAAGCGGGTCTAAAACTCAACACAGCAGAGTATCTCACAATCTTAGAAGAAGCTTTGTTGCCTTGGATTGGGAAGCATTATGATGCAAGACGAATCATGTTCGTGCAGGACTCCGCGCCCGCCCATTCTTGGAAATGAGTGCAAACATTTTTGAAGGAGGAATTGCCCATGTTTGTCCCTATAGATATCTGACCCTCTAGCTCGCCAGATTTGAATCTGTGTGATTCTTGACTATGGGGTGCAGTTGAAGCAATATCCAACGCAACTTCTCACAACTGTTTCTTCGATCCAGCGAGCATTCGGGAAAATGAAAAAGGAAGAAATAGTTAAGATATGCGCATCATTTCGTAAATGGATTGAACTGGTAAAGAAAGCAAATGGCGATCACACTGAACTGAAATAAGTGCTAAACATAAAGATGAAGGTCCGGCGGAGTCATCGGTCAAAAATATTTTCAAATCTACCCACGCCAAGTGCAAAAATCAAATTTGTAATGTATTGATTTTTCAGTTCAAATGTATAAATAGAGATGAGAGACGAGTTATTTCCCTTTTATGGCATCCTTCTGTCTATCTATTTACGTTACGAATACTGACGCGTGCAAAAGTACAAAAATACACGAACAACTTTCGGGCTAGCAAAATTTTAACCTGCAAAATTCGTGAGTTCGAAATTTCAACATTAAGCTTCCATTTTGCTTCATTTCCATTAAAAAGTATTTTAAAACAATATTTTTACTTGAAAACAAGCCTATTTGAATACACCGTAAAACAAGCAAATATTTTGATCGTAAAACAAGCAAATATTTTGATCTCGAATAAAGCCTTATGAGATTTTCATTTAGAAGCAATGATTTTAAACGACAGACAGATAACGCATTTTTTGTTTTTGTTTTTCATGTCCATCTAATTTCTTTGTTTCAAAATAACTGATAGTTTGGTTACACTGATGTTTTTCTCTGAGACAAGTGTTGCAGTGTTTACATTTTCGATTTTGTTAATAGATTACCAGTGCAAATTTTATCCCCAGCGTCCTCTTTTGTTTTAACATTCGGGTTATGGTTATGTTTTCTTAACTTCATAAGGTATACTGTTGGTTGAGGGAATATTAATCAAAAGTACCACATGAAAGTCTACACTAAAGGTTCTCAACGAGGGGGGGGGGTAGAAGCCCCTTTAGTTTGGTAAGTTTTATAAGTCATATTTGTACGTCTCTTAGACAGCCAGTGATTTGAATGAAGAAAACAAAGAAAATAAATTAAAGAAGCTTGTCAACGAATTCCCTAGGGAGATAAAAGAAAATCAAAAGAAATCAAAGACAATGAAAGTAAGGTCTACTTCAACGGAAATGACAAGAAGCAATGGTGGTGAACATACACACACACATATATACACACAGAGGCCGGCGTTAGTTTTTGATGTAGTTGAGAACCTGGTCAGCTTTCAGCCAGAAGTGTGGTATTTAACCTCCCTAGGTAATAAAATCTGGCGACAAAAATGTTCTCCTTACCAAAAAAAGAAGACATAGATCATATCAACATCCTTACACACTTAAATATAAATGCATGTATATATACAAATGTATAAATGCATATCTATATACCTACGTAAATGTATGTATATATGTATGTAGATTTATATATATATATATATATTTATTAAAATAACAGATTCAAGTTTAAGCAAAGAATAGCTGCTTTCACCCTTAACGGGATCTTCTGAAACTAACAAAGTCAATCTGTAAACGCAGAAGTGGATATTTCAAAAAACGTTGCAACCGGAGGAAGACAGGAAGACGATACTTTGGTTCGTGGTAACGTTCCCTGGCAAAGAACGGGAAAAAACGAATATACGTCATTAATAGGAGCGGTGAAAAACAATTACGCGCAAAGACAAAACCATGTTTATGGTATAAAAGAGGTCGTAGACTAATGTTCTCTTAGGTGGTTCATAGAGACGTTCTCTGGCAATGAACGAAAAAAACGAAGATAATACGTCATATGTGGATCGTGGAGAACAATTGCACGCAAAGACAAATCCACGTAAATGGTATAGCAGAAGTCGTAGACTAAAATTCTAACTATGAGACCGAATGAATCTCCACTTCAGAGTTAAGAACAAAGTAAATAAATACAATACAGAGGTAATAGAAATTAAATAAATACATACACGCATATAAATACGTACATACACAAGCATACGCGAAAACACTTACCATAGGTATACAAAACCACGCACATATAAATATGTGTGTGTGTGTATATGCGTGTATACAAATAAATAAATAATTAAGTAATTAAATAAACGTATATAAATAAATAAATACGTATATAGCAAGCGCACACACATGCCTACATGTAAATACACAAATGTTCGGAGACGTAAGTCAACCAAAACATGAAGTACACATATACACACACCATACATACGTACGAACCTGCATACTCACACAGACGCAAAACACCCGTATACACATAACCAAACCATATGTACCAGAATATATAAAATTATACGCCATAACATATACAATCAAATATACGTACGAGAAGGTATACGTACCTTCACAAAACATACGGGTAATATATACTTACCTATGCAAATAAGTAATGGTATAAACAAAACATATACTTAGCTACCACATCAAGACGTAAAATATCCACATATAGATCGTACTATCCGTTAGGGTATAACGTGGGGCTGTAATACAGGAAAGTTTTGTGCAATTTATGTTTACAAGCCGAAATTGCCTCAGATTTTTTGTTTAAGATGTGGTCTGTGACGTAGAGTATTTCCAGGGCCTCAGCGGCGCAAAGTTCACATGGTCTTTTATTTCCGTTATACGATCTAGCCCTATCTAGGATCTCCCAGTGTAACTTATATTGGGTGTGGTTGTCTTTTAGACTCCAGATATAAGCTGAAAGTGACGTCATATTCCTTCTTAGAGGGTAACGAAAAGAATGGGTATGCATGTAAAGACGCTGCTTGAATCTATTGACGGTTAACCCTATGTAGGCCCTACGGGACGTGGGTGTTTCAACCTTACATTTGTAGACAATGTTACTAGAGAGGCATTTCCCGGATAGGGGGCAAACAACCCGATTCCTACAATTACAGTTACTACTAACTACAGGGTTACACGTGTTCCTACGGCTAGGTAGTTTAGCTAAATTTGAAGCTGTGATGTTATGTGCAAGGTTAGGAGTCGTAGAGTAAGACATTTTAATAGTATTTCTATTAAAAATTTTACGATATTTATGTGTAGGGGGAAAATGCTTCGTAATAAGGGAAAGAAAGATCTTAGCTAATTGTGTGGCCACCTCCATATTATATGGTGGGTTATACCAACAAATGTGACGGGATCTATTTCTTCTAGGTCTATTTTCGTACTCTGTATATGCTACCTTATCGACAAATCCACTCCGAGCAAGAGCTTCATTGTAATAAGTGGAATGGTCGTTGAAAATATGCTCGTTAGTAGATAGACGGGAAAGCCTCAACGGAACCTTTCTTACCAGGTTCTTGGTTATGCTGGCAGGATGGTTGGAATGCTTACTTATGTAATTAAGCGTATCATTCGGCTTTCTATACGGGTAATACAACCCATTCAATAAATTGAGGGTAACGTCGAGGTAATTAACGACCGAGAGATTGGCCTCAACCTGTCTAGAGAGGTTGAAGCCTTTAAAGAAGGCTGTGAGTTCTTTTCTGAACCTGTCGCAAGCACGAGGTCCGCACTTAGTCATGGTCAAAAGACCATCATCACGGTACAAACCACCGCCTGCGTTGGGGAATTCGTCCTTGATAGAGAAAAGTAACCTCCGCAGAATCGCTGGCGCCCATACTCACGTCGAATGGGGTACTATTGGATTGTTTAATCCAAATAGAGTCGTCGAAATTAATCACCGACTTACGGGCATTGAGGATGACATCAACTTCGAAATCCTTAACCACTGTGGGTGTTTTAGCGAAATTGATAGCTCTAAGGAGAAGTGGTAAAGTGATGGAGGAGTAGTAATTGTTGATGTCAAATTGGATAAAACGGCAATGTTCCTTGTTACATATGCCGTAGAACCAATCAATCACCGCGAAAGAATTGTTCCATAGTGCAAGAGGAGCCAGACTTCTAATTTCAGGTAAAATTCTATCAAGAATCGTTTTACTAAGTCTACCTAAATCGGACTTCGTATGGTTAATAAGCCGAATAGAGGGGTTGTTCGGAAAATTGGATTTGTGATCCTTCAGGGTAAAGTGGGGAGAAATAGGGTCCGGAGGTTCGGTCCGGTCCAGGATGTTGAGATCAGATGTGATTTTAAACCCAGCATCGTTGATTTCATTGATGACGGACCGATTAGTTTTACGGTAATCCTTAGTTACAACATTATGTAGTAGTTGATGGTAAGTAATGCGCTCCACTTGATATAGGTTGCCAGTTTTGTCGGAATGGACGTGCACGGCATTAGAATCCTTAATAGAACGAATTCTATTCTTCAGGTCTTGCTGGAAGGAATTGCTCCTATTCCGAAATTTGATACTCCGTATGAGTTCCAAGACATCATTTTCGAAGGGTAGCAATGCTGGGTTACACGGGGGGTTATTATAGGTTTTAAACCCAAATTTATCCTGTTTGTTGTCTGCTTTCCGCGGATTATCGAAATAAAAGGCACGCCAACGCAACCTTTTAATGAACGCGTCTATTTTCTGTATCAGGAGTTTTAGGTATGTTTTCCTGCTTGGTACGGGTATGTTCTTTGTAGAAATATTCAGATGTTGTTTCTGCATGATGAATATAAGTCAATAGAGTGCTCAACCGAGGGAGCCAATTTGTTAGTTTCAGAAGATCCCGTTAAGGGTGAAAGCAGCGATTCTTTGCTTAAACTTTAATCTGTTATTTTAATAAATATTTGCTCTACGGTTCTTATATATTTGATATATATTTATCCTTATCGAGCCCTCTTTGGATTTTAGTCTTCAAATTTATTATTATTACTATATATATATATATATATGTGTATATATATATATATGATCTATGTCTTCTTTTTTTGGTAAGGAGAACATTTTTGTCGCCAGATTTTATTACCTAGGGAGGTTAAATACCACACTTCTGGCTGAAAGCTGACCAGGTTCTCAACTTCATCAAACACTAATGCCGACCTGTGTGTGTATATATGTGTGTGTGTGTATGTATGTGTATATATGTGTGTGTGTATGTTCACCACCATTGCTTCTTCTTGACATTTCTGTTGAAGTAGACCTTACTTTCATTCTCTTTGATTTCTTTTGATTTTCTTTTATCTCCCTAGGGAATTCGTTGACAAGCTTCTTTAATTTATTTTCTTTGTTTTCTTTGCTTTCTTCATTCAAATCACTGGCTGTCTAAGAGACGTACAAATATATATATATATATAAATATAAAAGAGAAAACACAGGTAAGCATTAAGAGAAGGATTTAATCCAGGTATTTACGACCGTTTCATTGGTAAGTGCAACCTTATATTGCTATACTGCAAATAGCAGCCACTCAATTATAATTGTTGTTCATAGTCCAAATTTTCAAAATAGTGAGTTACTCTTGAAATAATTCTTAATATATAGAGAAAAACATTTATTTGGAATTGTATTTACTAGTATAGAGAGAGAGGAATCAGGAGGTGAGGGGACAGACGGCATAGTATAGAGAGAGAGGAAGGAGGAAGAGGTAGGAAGTAGAATGACAAACTGAGGTGGTTACTCAACAATAAAATTGAGAGATCAATTTATTGTAACCATAGACTCAAAGAGAAATTTTCGCACTACAAATCGAACCCTTAACCTCTTACTACCAACTGACAAACTGCATATACTTAGACTTTATACCCTCTTATATCTAGACCCTTTAATTAGCCACAAAACCAATACATATACCCCCCCCCCCTTCTCCCTCATTCCTCTTCTATTTCTTCGTTTTCTTCCTTCCTTCCCCCTTCTTGGCTATCTTTTCTTTTCTTCCTTCTCACCCCCTTCTTTGCTTTTATTTTTGTCATTATTATCTTTATTTTTATTTTTTTATATATATATATATGTATATATATATGTGTGTGTGTGTGTGTGTGTATGTATATGTATATATGTATATATGTATATATATGTATATGTGTATGTGTATGTATATATATATATATATATATGTGTATATATATATATATATATAGTGTGGACATAGCACCTGTTGATTATAAATCTCATTTGAGCATTTGATTGTTGTGATATGGCTAACTGTAACACTTAAGGCGTTCGTGTGCCCCGGATATATTCAAGAAATATATTCAAAAAATATATATCTTATCTCACTTTACTTTATTTTATTTTATTTCATTGTATTTTATTTTATATAATTTTATTTTATTTTATTCTTTACCCTTTATCTCTATTATCTGTATATTTTATATATATATTTTTTATATTTTTTATATATATTATTTGTCTATTTTTTATCTATTTTTTATCTATTTTTATCTACTCCTATCTATCTTATCTATTCTTGTCTATTCCTTATCTATTCTCTATCTCTTATCCATGGTTAATCTATTTTTATCTATGGTTAATCTATTTTTATCCTTTGTTTATCTTACTTTTACCCATTGTATTTTTACCCATTGTATATCCACCATTCATCTCTTAGCTTTTGCATACTCGTCCATGATATGTTATTTGTATTAGTCTATACTATATGTGTTGCATATGGCTGCCTGTTGTGTGGTTGCATGCGGGTGCTCATGCTTATGCGTATGCTTATATGTAACTGTATGTTAACAGCACCCTGCCCAACAGTGACTGATAGCACCTCTTATTTTTCAATGCTTATTTTTCAATGTTTATTTTTTATTTTTTCAATGTCTTGGATTTGTTATTGCTTGTGTAATATGTAATCACTCTTTATGCTCTGATGAGTCCCACTTATAGTGTGGACGAAACACTGTTAGCAAGTAAAGATATACCTATGCTCTAAGCGTTCTTTGTTGTTAATTATATTACGGCTCTGTCCTCAGACATCGAGCTAACCTTATACTGCCTATTGGATAAGTGGAGTGTTACACACTCCTGATCCTCTCCCTTATATACTATACGGCTCCCATTGGTTGAGCTTAAACTTTGATATACGAGAATTTGTATCCTTGTATATTATCAGGCAGTATGCTAACAAAGACATACTTACCCATTTCTTTGAAGAATATTCCCACCCCCTCTAAAATCTCATATGAGAAATTACTGATAACTAGCATAAATTCCTTCGTAAAACGTGTTCGGTGGCGTGCGTTCCATTTTGATAAGAAGTATGATAGCCCTGAAGATAAGCGTAGTTTTAATATTTATGGCTTTAAGACATATAGGAGCCCCCCGCATAATAGCCTATTGGATAATTTCGAAAGTGAGCTATTATCCCTTGTTAGGAATATTAGGTATAAAAAATCTAGATGTACCAATAAATTTCAGAGTAAACTAAGTTCCATCGTTAGGGACTTTAGGGATAATAAATCCATTCTGGTCCCCTCTGATAAAACTAAAAACTTGTATAGTATGGATTATAATACCTATCGCGGCTTCATTTATAATGAACTACATAGGAACTACAAAAAAACAACGCAGAGTAATTTAGATAATATTAATCTGGAGGGGTATAACATAGTGGTAAAATTAGGTCTTGATAAACACACTCAACCATATTACCCCAAGCAGCCTAGATTCACCCTCAAGGACCATAAGGAAAATTTTATTAGCAGACCCTCAGTTAGGCTTATCTGCCCCTCCAAGTCTGATCTGGGGATTATTAGTAAGGGAATCCTAGATAGCGTTATTCCCCTGGTTAGAGAAAAAACTTTCCTTGAGCTTTGGGGTAACACTAGTGAAGTCATTAGGTGGTTCTCTACGGATTGTGGTCGTGACTCACTCAGGTTCATCCAATTTGATATTGATGCTTATTATACATCTATATCTCCTATTATCCTCAATAAGGCCCTTATCCTAGCCATGCAGAGAGGGGCAATTACACGGCCACAGATAGATATTGTTCTCGCTGCACGTAAAACCATCATCATGTTTGAGGATAATCTATGGACGAGAAAAAACACACCGGATAATTTTGACATTACTATGGGGTCAAGTGATTCTGCTCAGGTCACCGACTTAGTTGGGCTATACCTCCTCAATGAACTACATAGTAACTTCCCATTCCTTAGGGGTGGGTTGTACCGGGATGACGCCCTAATCTCCATAGATACTAGTAAGTATAATATAGTGCGCATTAGGAAAAAGCTGCATAGTTTCTTTAAAACCTTTAATCTGTCCATTACTATGGATATAAATGATAGAACTGTTAACTTCCTTGATGTTACATTAGACTTGGATAACCATACGTACACACCGTACCATAAGCCTAATGAATTGCTGACTTACGTGAATACCAACTCTAACCACCCTAGGTCGGTCATCAGTGGTATATTGAAGGGCGTATCTAACAGAATAAGTTCACTCTCACATAGTGAAGAGGCGTTTAACTCGCAGGCTGATTACTATAATGATGCCTTAGCTAGATCCGGCTTTAGGGACAAATTGCATTATACCCAGGGAAATAATAGTCCTAATAGTAGCTCTACCAGTGTTGTTATAACACATAATATGTCCATTGGTAATAGAGGTGTCTCGAATAGGAGGGTTCTAAATGCCGGTGAAATGAACCAGCAGGATACCATTAGTCTAAGTAATAGCAATGGTAGGCCTCGCAGCTCCCCGCATAAATTAGGTGAGCATAGTAACCGTAGAAATAATAATATTAATAATAATAATAATAATAATAATAATAATGATGGAAATAAAAAGAATAGAAGAAGATTGAATACATATTTCAACCCCCCTTTTAACTCTGAAGTGGCTATAAATATTCCTAGGGCCTTCTTCTCTGTGTTAGAAAGGAACTTCCCTCCTGGTAATAGGTACCACTCTATCCTCAATAAGAATGTTGTTAAACTTTCGTATTCTACAACCCAAAATCTGGCCTCTCATCTAGCCAATACTAATAATAGGAAAATAAAGGAAGGCCTGGACAACCTAAGCCTAGGGGAAAACACGGTAGTGGACAGAGGGAGCCTGGACACACGTGGTCAGCGAGCTGGTGATCATTCTGAGAATAGCATCACCAGAAATTGTAACTGTAGAAGGGCTTCGGGCTGCCCCCTGAATGGTTTCTGCCTTATTAGAAACATAGTTTACGCGTGTGATGTGGTAACTACGGCGTCCACTAAAACTTATATAGGATCAACTTCCACCCCCTTTAAGACCAGGTTTAACTCTCACCAGTGCACTTTTAGACACAATAAACTGAGGAATTCCACCTCCTTGGCAGCGTACGTCCACAATTTAAAAAATGCACGAACACATTACACCCTCACTTGGCGGCAGGTTGCTAAATCCCATCCATATACTCCTCATAATAGAGTATGTAACCTATGCCTTGCTGAATCCCACTCTATTATATTTGCTAAATGCTCTCTACTAAACAGAAAGTCAGAAATATTTTCCTCTTGCCCCCACCGAATATTAAGCTCTTTCTTCTACTTTAAACCTATTAGCTAGCACTTTCTTAATTCTCCAGTTGGGCTATCTTGTGTAACTGTCTCTTATTGTGTGTAATTGTTTCCTATTGTTTGTCTTCTATGTATATGAGTCTGTGTGTGTATATGTATGCCTGCGGGAGAATAGTGATCTGGATATTGAGGTGTACAGGTGAGTTGGTGTGTATGTTAATAAGCACCCCTGTTTGGCACAATGGATGTGACCCATCCACGCTCGCCTAGCCACCCTTAGTGCATTGGTGGGTCTATCCCAACGTGTATTTTACGGATCTGTACCTCTGTATGCGCATGAGTTATGATGTAATATATCTATGTAGAGCGTGTACTGCGCTATAAGTTGCACAAATGGAAATCTAGTCTGTAACTGTGAGCGGACCTGTGCCATCTCGCCGTGAGCAGTAGATACGTAGCACGTGCACGTGTTACCCTCCTATTCTGTGGTTTAAGATCTACAGGCTGACTTCGGAGAGCTCTTGCCCGGTGTTGTAGTCTTTCTAGCACAATCGGCCTTCCATATATTGACGGTCGTTGTTATTATCCCAAAAGTAACGTTTTGGCCCCGATAGCCCTCCGTAGTTATTAACGGTCTGTTTACACTTGAATCGGGCGACTACACGTGTGGACATGCATCTCTTCGTAAGAATTTACTTTGATTAATTTTGCTGCATCTCCTCGTAAGAATTTATTTTGAATGTATTATCTGTGACCAGTGTGAGCGACTGTGGTGGGTTCTGCCTTTGTTGGCCTAATGTGATATTTCTGTGTATTATATCCGCTTTGACCCGGGTGTCCTACGCTGTGTGTGTGTGCGTGTGTGTCTGTATATACATTTATATGTGTATGGGTGTAGGTGGTTGTATATGTCTATATATAAATATATATATATATGTATACCGTCTCTGCATATGCATGTGGTGTGTGTATATGCATATACGTACTAACCATATTGTTGTGTATAATCTTGGGATGCCTCAATGTTGTGATTTCATGGATATTGGCTTTTTAAGCTATTTTTTATATTTTTTATATGCGCTGTTGAGTATGCATATTAACCCGCCTAACCCAACTGTATTTGCTTGCTTTCGGCTAGCCCACCTGCACTTGCTTGCTTTCGGCCCACTTATCTGCCTCTTGATGTTCATGTTGATGTAAACGATTTTGCTTGCTACCTTGTGACGTTGTGACACTCAGTTATCTGCCCATGGATGTTCCTGCTGCTGCATGTGAATTTACCTACCTTCCTTGCATACGTCCTTACTAGTGATGTGGATATACCTCTGTTGACCAATAGATTCCTGCCCGAGTGTGAACCTCTTGTGATTGCCCCACCGCTCAACTGTGTGAATGCACACCCGTGACTTTCGAGTGTGAACTTCTGTGACTGCCCAACCTGGGATGTCTCCATTGCATTGCAATGGTCAACTCAATCGAGTGTGGACATAGCACCTGTTGATTATAAATCTCATTTGAGCATTTGATTGTTGTGATATGGCTAACTGTAACACTTAAGGCGTTCGTGTGCCCCGGATATATTCAAGAAATATATTCAAAAAATATATATCTTATCTCACTTTACTTTATTTTATTTTATTTCATTGTATTTTATTTTATATAATTTTATTTTATTTTATTCTTTACCCTTTATCTCTATTATCTGTATATTTTATATATATATTTTTTATATTTTTTATATATATTATTTGTCTATTTTTTATCTATTTTTTATCTATTTTTATCTACTCCTATCTATCTTATCTATTCTTGTCTATTCCTTATCTATTCTCTATCTCTTATCCATGGTTAATCTATTTTTATCTATGGTTAATCTATTTTTATCCTTTGTTTATCTTACTTTTACCCATTGTATTTTTACCCATTGTATATCCACCATTCATCTCTTAGCTTTTGCATACTCGTCCATGATATGTTATTTGTATTAGTCTATACTATATGTGTTGCATATGGCTGCCTGTTGTGTGGTTGCATGCGGGTGCTCATGCTTATGCGTATGCTTATATGTAACTGTATGTTAACAGCACCCTGCCCAACTGTGACTGATAGCACCTCTTATTTTTCAATGCTTATTTTTCAATGTTTATTTTTTATTTCTTCAATGTCTTGGATTTGTTATTGCTTGTGTAATATGTAATCACTCTTTATGCTCTGATGAGTCCCACTTATAGTGTGGACGAAACACTGTTAGCAAGTAAAGATATACCTATGCTCTAAGCGTTCTTTGTTGTTAATTATATTACGGCTCTGTCCTCAGACATCGAGCTAACCTTATACTGCCTATTGGATAAGTGGAGTGTTACACACTCCTGATCCTCTCCCTTATATACTATATATATATATATATATTTATCTCTTTATATCTTCCCCCCCTCTCTCTCTCTCCCTCTCTATCCATCCCTCCCACTATTATCTATTTAATTCTCTTTAACTCACTACACTCCACGACATGATGTCTGCTATCAAAACTGACCAAAGAATCCTTCCACCTCTACCCCTACCTCCACCTCAGTTTGTCATTCTACTTCCTACCTCTTCCCCCTTCCTCTCTCTCTATACTATGCCGTCTGTCCCCTCACCTCCTGATTCCTCTCTCTCTATACTAGTAAATACAATTCCAAATAAATGTTTTTCTCTATATATTAAGAATTATTTCAAGAGTAAACCACTATTTTGAAAATTTGAACTGTGAACAACAATTATAATTGAGTGGCTGCTATTTGCAGTATAGCAATATAAGGTTGCACTTACCAATGAAACGGTCGTAAATACCTGGATTAAATCCTTCTCTTAATGCTTACCTGTGTTTTCTCTTTTATACTTTATACTCCAAGATTGAACGAAATTCTTACAAACTTGTGGAGTTACCCCTAACCGTACGTTGAAACCATCCATGAAACTGGCTTTCTTAACCAAAAACTGGATCACAATAAGCAATTTTTTGCTTCTCTAACTATATATATAAATATATATATTGGTAAACGGAATAGAAAATGCTGACAAATTGTTCACAGTGAAAAATAGTTTAATTAGGAATAAGTGAGAATTGGTAATTGTATTGGTTAGTATTCAGTTTTGGTTTTAAGTTTTACCGGTTGCGCATTTCTAATGCTTTTCAAAAATAATTTTGAGATAGAGCGTCCGTGATGTTTGCTCTGATCTAAATATATATATATATATATATAAATCTACATACATATATATATATATAATATACATACTACATATACATACGTATATATATATATAAATCTACATACATACATATATTTATATATATATATATATATATATATATATATATATATATATATATATATTTATATATATATATATATATATATATATATATATATATATATATATATATATATATATATATATATATATTTATATATATATATATATATTTATATATATATATATATATATATATATATATATATATATATATATATATATATATATATATATATATATATAAATCTACATACATACATACATATATATATATATAAATCTACATACATACATGGTGGCTGCCAACTCGTTTTCGAGTACGGCCACTACTTTATATCCATGTAGGAGAACCCTACCGATGCGCTGAATGTGTGTGACTTTTTAGTCCAGCCAGCGACTTGAAAACTCTGGTACAAACACTACACTTGTGACAATTACTGACACATAGTGCTGTGCCCATGGTACCATGTGACGACAAGTGCAGAGAGATCTCCAGATATAAAGCAATGCCTGTGCTGTGAAGCTTTTATAGTGAGCAAAGGCACTGCACAAAGCCAGTCCCACTCTCTTAACCAAGATGATATTTACCAAAAAGAAGAACAAGTCAACATCATTGGATACCATCAGGGTTGCAGGTGTTATATCAGAGTTTTCCTTCTCCTAGAATTCTGCCTTGACAAAGGCTAAGGGGTCATCTCTCCCGGTGATTTTGGATGGCCATTGACTCTTAAGAGCTCCTTTTCCCTTTGACAGGTTTTGTTTTTAGTCCTGCAGGATGTCCAAAGTCACCCTCCTCACCAAGAAACCTTGGTGGGGTTGCCAGTTTAGTCGCCAACCACCCGACCATGAGACAGGTTGTACTGGGATACATGTTACCAGTAGCACCAACTGGTGACCTGACATAAACATACATACATACATTTACGTATGTATATAGCTATGCATTTATACATTTGTATATATATACATGCATTTATATTTAAGTGTGTAAGGTTATATATATATGTGTGTGTGTGTGTGTGTGTGTGTGTGTGTGTGTGTGTGTAATATATATATTATACACACACACACACACACACACACACACACACACACACATATATATATATATATATATATATATATATATATATATATATATATATATATGTATATATATGCAGTGTGACAAGAAGCTTGTTTCCCAACCACATATTTCCGGGTTCAGTCCTACTGGCCGAGCCGACCAAAACCCTGCGAGTGGATTTGATAGATCGAAACTAAAAGAAGCCCGTCGTATATATGTATATATGTCTGTGTGTGTCTTTGCGTTTGTGTTTGCCCTCCCGCCAATGCTTGTTGGTTTGTTAACGTCCCCATAACTTACCAAGGTGATGCTCCAGCATGGGCGTAGTCCAGAGACAGAAAAAAAGTAAAATATATATGTGTGTGTGTGTAGAAGAGGGGTCTCAAACTCAAGAACACAAAAGGGCTATTACCTTCCTGGAGGAGAGGCACAGTGGGCCAAACGTGGTGGTGGGTTAAAATGTTCACCAGTTATAATCATTTCTACTATAGGAACAAGGCATGAAATTTGGGGTTTAGGGTTCAGTCGATTGCATCGATCCTGATCCTAGTACACAACTGGTACTTAATTCATCGACCCCAAAAGGATGTAAGGCAAAGTTGAGATCGGCGGAATTTGAAGTCAGAACGTAAAAACGGAAGAAGTACTGTTAAGCATTTAGTCAGATGTGCTAACGATTCCACCAGCTCGCCGCCTTATTTTCACCAGTTATAATGCGATATGAAATATTGGTTCTACCACGGGCCACAGATAAGTAGTTCACGGGCCGCATGTGTGAGCCCCCTGTTGGAGATAAATATATAGATAGATAGATAAATAGATAGATAGATAGATATATTTCTTTATTAGCCACAGGGGCACAAAAGAAGGGGACAAATACAAAGGGGGAAGTTTACATACAATAAAAACGTGTAAAATGTTATCACAGATGGAATTTAAAAGTTAGTCGATTTTCCCCAATAGAGGGAGACAGTTTATATGGGTAACACATACCCCCGAAAAAAAATGTGCAACCCTCATCTCAAGGAGTACGAAGAGCTTGTACTCCTTTCCTCTCCTCCTCCTTTTCCTCAACCTACAGGCTGATATAGAGAGAAGGCCCATTCACTCGGGCCATTCTCGCCACTTTCACCCACCTTTCATAAAACTTGCTGGGGTACAGCACCTCTCTCTCCATCCTGATTCTTCTTCCAAAGTGGTATTTGAAAAAAAGAATCAGTTGTTGGCCGGAGAGAAAGGTGTCTGACCTCAGCCCTTTCAACCTTTTTCCACCATACAACCTCTTTCGCCATAGCTATCACACAAAGGAAAACCGCCTCTCTTTCGTTTTTGAAGGAGGGTGGCGGTTTGATCATGACAATGGACTCGGTGGTCAACTGGATTGGTCCCACCCGCGACAATAGTCGTTCTACATAGCCCCACAGGTCAGTGACGCCCGGGCAGTGTATGAATGCGTGCGCGACGGTTTCTTCGTCTCGCACGCACCTCGGACAGATCTTTTTTGCAGGGTCCCTGCCCGGGCGCCCATGTCTGTAGAGCTTGTCTCGAACTGGTAGAGCTCCTCGGTAGCACTGCCAGTTGTCCATCGGTCCCGGGCGGAAGGTCCTACCGAACAGACTGGCCAGTTCATCTTCCTCTACGCCTAGAGTTTCACCGAGCGCGTCGTCGCACTTGCTGCGGACCAACCCTCTATAGAATGACGAAGTGGAGTCTCCACTGATCGCCGGGTCCGCCTGCCAGAGGGCTGTGAGCGCCTGAGCACATTCGATGTGCCAGTCGCCCATTTTCCTCGGTCTCTGCTTGACCCAGGACTGCAGCTCGGTCAGCGAGACGAGTCGTGGGAAGGCTCGCCTCACGAACGGGGCCCACACCGGTTGTCCGGTGAGGAATAGATAGATAGATAGATAGATAGATAGATAGATAGATAGATAGATAGATAGATATATTTCTTTATTAGCCACAGGGGCACAAAAGAAGGGGACAAATACAAAGGGGGAAGTTTACATACAATAAAAACGTGTAAAATGTTATCACAGATGGAATTTAAAAGTTAGTCGATTTTCCCCAATAGAGGGAGACAGTTTATATGGGTAACACATACCCCCGAAAAAAATGTGCAACCCTCATCTCCAGGAGTACGAAGAGCTTGTACTCCTTTCCTCTCCTCCTCCTTTTCCTCAATCTACAGGCTGATATAGAGAGAAGGCCCATTCACTCGGGCCATTCTCGCCACTTTCACCCACCTTTCATAAAACTTGCTGGGGTACAGCACCTCTCTCTCCATCCTGATTCTTCTTCCAAAGTGGTATTTGAAAAAAAGAATCAGTTGTTGGCCGGAGAGAAAGGTGTCTGACCTCAGCCCTTTCAACCTTGTCCACCATACAACCTCTTTCGCCATAGCTATCACACAAAGGAAAACCGCCTCTCCTTCGTTTTTGAAGGAGGGTGGCGGTTTGATCATGACAATGGACTCGGTGGTCAACTGGATTGGTCCCACCCGCGACAATAGTCGTTCTACATAGCCCCACAGGTCAGTGACGCCCGGGCAGTGTATGAATGCGTGCGCGACGGTTTCTTCGTCTCGCACGCACCTCGGACAGATCTTTTTTGCAGGGTCCCTGCCCGGGCGCCCATGTCTGTAGAGCTTGTCTCGAACTGGTAGAGCTCCTCGGTAGCACTGCCAGTTGTCCATCGGTCCCGGGCGGAAGGTCCTACCGAACAGACTGGCCAGTTCATCTTCCTCTACGCCTAGAGTTTCACCGAGCGCGTCGTCGCACTTGCTGCGGACCAACCCTCTATAGAATGACGAAGTGGAGTCTCCACTGATCGCCGGGTCCGCCTGCCAGAGGGCTGTGAGCGCCTGAGCACATTCGATGTGCCAGTCGCCCATTTTCCTCGGTCTCTGCTTGACCCAGGACTGCAGCTCGGTCAGCGAGACGAGTCGTGGGAAGGCTCGCCTCACGAACGGGGCCCACACCGGTTGTCCGGTGAGGAATAGATAGATAGATAGATAGATAGATAGATAGATAGATAGATAGATAGATAGATAGATATATTTCTTTATTAGCCACAGGGGCACAAAAGAAGGGGACAAATACAAAGGGGGAAGTTTACATACAATAAAAACGTGTAAAATGTTATCACAGATGGAATTTAAAAGTTAGTCGATTTTCCCCAATAGAGGGAGACAGTTTATATGGGTAACACAGACCCCCGAAAAAAATGTGCAACCCTCATCTCCAGGAGTACGAAGAGCTTGTACTCCTTTCCTCTCCTCCTCCTTTTCCTCAACCTACAGGCTGATATAGAGAGAAGGCCCATTCACTCGGGCCATTCTCGCCACTTTCACCCACCTTTCATAAAACTTGCTGGGGTACAGCACCTCTCTCTCCATCCTGATTCTTCTTCCAAAGTGGTATTTGAAAAAAAGAATCAGTTAGATAGATAGATAGATAGATAGACGTGTACCAAACAAACACACATTTCTTACTCTCTCTGTCCCTCCCTCTTTCTTTCTTCATTTATATATATATATATATATGTGTGCGTGTGTGTGTGTGTGTGTGTGTGTGTGTGTGGATTGTTGTTATTTGGCGTTGTTGAAAAGAGCAGTGGCCTTTGACCTGGCAATTAAAAACTGTAGACAAAATTCTTTCTGTACTCAAACCAAGGCACACACACACACACACACACAAGTTTGTGTGTGTGTGTGTGTGTGTGTGTGTGTGTGTGTGTGTGTGTGTGTGTGTGTGTGTGTGTGTGTGTGTGTGTGTGTGTGTGTGTGTGTGTGTGTGTGTGTGTGTGTGTGTGTGTGTGCGTCTGTGTGTTTGTGCGTTTGTGTGTTTGTGTGTTTGTGTGTGTCTGTGTATCTATCTATGTATATATATATAACGGATACAAATACTACTTTCACACTGTCTCCAAGCTTCTCAATTAACTCGTTGCTAAGTATTTTATTTTGCTACGAGGTATTTTATTTTGCAAGGTACTATTTTTCCCCTGAGTTTGTGATTTCAGAGAAAGGTAAGAAATTCTTCATATTTTACATCTTTTGTATTTTGACTTTACAGTTTGAATTGTAGAATTGTTTATCCACTCAAAATATTACAACAGCTAACAGTGAAATATAGAATTTAAAAAAAAAGCTTTTTCGACTGAAATCAAGTCTTTGAGAACATTCACATCTACTTTTCAAAAATATATAATTTGAAATAGTTTGCTTTTGTTTTGGACTGAAACTTTTTTTGTCTTTAATTCGTACGGGTATTTTTTAAAGATCTTTTTAAAGATTCTAACATAACTTGATTTGGCCCATTACGTGCACTGCGGCATTCATATTTCTCAACTTATTATAACTAAGTCCGTACAACAAGCTTCACTTATCAAAACTGTTCTAGATTACGTGAATGAATTGCGGAAACTATATAGTACATCAGGAAAATTTAAGCAAGCGTATTTATCACAACATGATGAAGAAAATGAAGTATCGTCACCACGCTCCTTAACACCTGTGTGCCCTACTCGATGGCTAACACGACTTTCTGCAGTCAAAGCCCTTCTTGACAATTACTCAGATGTCCCTATTTCTTTACAAGAGGCAACAAATGAGTTTGGCACCAACATTGCATCCAGAGCTAATGTTATTCTTACGTGTCACTCTCCGGGCCAATGTGTTCTTGGATTGCCCGTTGTAGTTCCATTACTTCAATTCCTTGAAGGATTGAAAAAATCTTTTCAAAGTACCACCTTCAATCTAGGTAGCATGTTGCTTCTTTGAACTGTTCGACTCTATCATTGAGTTTCTTCGAGGACGCAACACAGAACTGTATAAAAAAAACTCGATGTGAGGCAAGACTGCGCCTACCTCGCCGATATCTTCAACAAATGCAATAGCATCATTATGGCTTTGCAGGAGGAGAAGATCACCTTGTTTAAAGCAAGGAATACTGTGAAAATATTCCTGGCCAAATTGAAAATCATCGAAAGGAATCTTTGTCGACAGGAATTCTATAATTTTCCTAGTGTCGCCAATGTTTCAAACATTGTGAGCGATGACCAACTGCAAATTTATACCGCGCACCTCCGTGCACTACAAGACAATATGAGAGAACGGTTTGTCGACCTTTTGCAGATGGACATCCCAATGTGGATAGCAGATCCCTTCATAACTAACGTCGACGATTTCGACGTTAAATTTCAAGAAGAATTAATTGAACTTCAGACAGATGACATTATCAAAATTAAATTTTCCAAAACCCCTTTTTTGGATGCAAGAGGAAATTCAGCGTCGATTTCCACTCCTACATGCAGAGGCTAAGAGATTTGCTTTGCCTTTTCCTAGCTCATACTTAGTCGAGAGGGGGTTTGGCGTTGTTTCCAAACTGCATAGTAAGGCTTGCAACCGCTACAATGTGATTGCACGTGGAGATCTCCGGCTACATCTTACGAAATCCAGCCTGACGTCAAAGAGTTAGCTAAACTCCATGAAGCTCAAGGGTCCCATTGATACGAGGTCAAAGTAAGTCGATTTTTTATTTCTAGTTGCAGTCTGACTGGACTGGAAACCATCTACCACAATTCACTTACTCATTTGTTGTATATATTTTACCGTTTACTAATAAATATACCCTCTTACGTGGTCATGAAAACCCTCTTCCGTGGTCTCTAAGTTCACAAAGCGGAGGCGACATCAAGTTAGATATCAACATTTATTCTGTCGGTTTCATTAAAGGGAAAATTGGAAAGCTTTGAAATAATACAATTGCCACTTTCTTCCATATAAGAGCACTCTATGGATAGAGTTGCTCTTGTATAAATGTTCAAAATAGCTGGTATCGTCTGGTGGGAATATAACAAATTCAACTGGTCCTTATTCATAAAAAAGAACATTTATGTTCCTTTTTTTTAAATTTATATACTTCCTTTCAAGGAATGTATTTATACTTTCAACTGCCTGCAATGGTATCTTTGGAATATCGTTAATCAATTTTTTAGTAATCTACTGATATCAAAATCAGTAGTATATTGAAAAATGGAAAAATGGGGTAGGGGGCGTTTCGTGATCTTGAGGGGCCGAAATGGGTTGAGAACCTTTGCTTTAGATTATAAATACATCTCTCTGCTGTCACCGTTGTTACGGGTATTGTAAGCATCATTCTCAATGCAGCTCGCGGATTCTGCATGACATCCTGTAATTAATAGTTGTTAATTAATCTAACAGCTTTTACGAAGATTTTATATCTCTAGGTATTGTTTCTTTTGTTTTGTTTTTGTTTGTTTTTTTCTTTTTTGTTTGTTGTTGTTGATTTTTTGCTTTTGGGGGGGGGGGTTGCAAAATCTAATTTAGATCATGTTTTCAACCATTAATTCGAGATTTTCATAAAAATAACTTATTTGAAACGCTCAAAACTTTGCAATAAAAGAAATTCATATTAGTGCCCTCTCAGTAAACACGTCGCCTTCTATGAGAATGTTCACCGTTGTTAATGTCCTTATACATTGTTTGAAAACCTGCATTATTTATTAATAGAATTTAACTCGTTCATAGCCATGTGATCAACTTCTACTGTTGATAATTCCTTCGGCCAGAGTGCTGCATCTTACCTGCTGACATTTCTTTGGGGTTGATTTTTAAATTTACTTTAAAAATTTTCAGAATTCTCTACAATAGCATTGATACCCAAGTCCTAATCAACATTGCAAATGTAATCATGATACTTTAATTCATGTGAATAGATGTACTTTACAAATATTAAACGACAAAGTTTGATAGACGTAGATGGATTTTATTGGAGATATAAACGTAGTTTATATATTGATCTGTTGCAGGCTGTCACCATTTCCAAAGTGAGATATTGGTAACCCTTTTGATATCAACCCGTCGAAAACCGGTCCTGGTTCTGGGTTCATATTCAAATCAAAATCTTCAAATATGATTTTAAATGAGAACCATATGTTAAGTTACTTATCTCACTAATAAAATAATAACTTTACTAATGCACTGAAACAGAATAGCATCTTAACAAGCATCATCTGATACTTCAGTAAAACGATCCATCAACGATGACAAAAACTTCGTTGTCAGCGATCCAGCTGCCCAGCTGCCCTAAACGCTCAAATACCACAAGGTGAAAAATGATTTACCAAACATTCACACTATTTCATTAGGGGGGATTGGCAGTATCGGTAGAAGGTCGGATGCCATGCTTTGACGCATAGAGTTACGGCCCTTGCCATTCTGAGTTCAAATCCCGCCGAGGTTAACTTTGCCTTTCATCCTTACGGGGTCGA
The DNA here is from genome assembly GCA_964016885.1 of Eledone cirrhosa. Taxonomy (NCBI): domain Eukaryota; kingdom Metazoa; phylum Mollusca; class Cephalopoda; order Octopoda; family Eledonidae; genus Eledone; species Eledone cirrhosa. The sequence goes on from OZ024741.1 coordinate 87,901,368, forward strand.
TAAAATAAAGTACCAGTAATGTACTGGGGTATTTGCTGGCCTTGTGTCAAAAGTAGAAACAACTACTTCATTAGTTTATTCTCCACCTCCAGCATAGCAACTAGGATGTGAGTAGGAGCGAAAGAGTCACTAGCATATAAGGCACCTACCCCTACCCCATGATAAAATGGTAAGACGCTTCCCATCAAATTTTTGTTTACCAACAACTTATATTGAAAAAGTTGTTTTTCAATAATTTGTGTTGAAAAAGTAACAATATGCCTTATATGTGCTTCATATTTCAAAATAGCTTTCATAAAATGAAAGTATTTATTAATAATATATTTCTTAGTGTTATGTTAATAACATTTGTTTGTTTTGTTTGTTTCTTTGTCTCGCTTTGATCATATATTTTTCTGCATTGTATTTGTGAGTTTTCTAGCAATTTGATTTAGTATATGCGCTTATATTTTCATTCTTTAAGAATTATAAACAATTCATAATGTTATTTATACAACTGTGAATACAATTCTAACCATAAAAATTAAATTCAAAGCAGATAGCAAACTAACTGCCGGATAAATATTTGAGAGCTTTTTTAAGAGCTATTTTGAAGAAATCTGTACATTTCTTGTATGATTTTCTTTTAACAACAGGCTGCCTTTTTTAAACACAGAGAAAGATCGAAAAAAGGTCAGAAAAGAGAAAGAGAAAAATAGATGAGAGACACGGAAGAGACAAGAGCGGAAGGGAGAGAGAGGGAGAGAGAGAGAGAGAGAGGGAGAGAGAGGGAGAGAGAGGGAGAGAGAGAGAGAGAGAGTGAGAGATGACCCCAGGTCATACATTCACAAAGATAAGATACCTGCTGATTTTATTGTCTGGTACGAGTGTATATGTACATACATCTACACAAGCGCGCACACGCACACACATGCGCGCACATACATTTAGATATATATCATGAGTGAAGGGACTATGTATTCAAGGCACTGCATGCCTTTTTTTTTCCAAGATAAATAATAATTTTTGTGTCATAGAATTAATTATTGATAATTTTCACTATCCTTATTGAACTTGGGATAGTTTTGTTTTGTTTTGTTTTGTTTTGTTTTTTTGTGTGTTTTTTTTTTGCTTTTTTTTTTGTAGTTCACGTTCCTTCATTTCTTCGGATAATTTGTAAACAAGCGATATTATTTAGAAAGGGCAGTGAATTGACAGTATCGGTAGAGCGTCAGACACCGTGCTTTACAGTATAGAGTTATGGCCCTTTACGTTCTGAGATCAAATCCCGCCCGCCAAGGTTAACTTTGCTTTTCATCCTTACAGGGTCAATAAAATAGAATACCAGTAATTCACTGGGATAATTGCTGGCCTTGTGCCAAAAGTAGAAACAATTAATTAGAAAGTGTAAGCAGAGAAAAATATTCGTTGCTTAACGAGAAGTGAATAAAAAGCATTGAACTAATTGCTTCGCCTTTCTACCTTTGAGCAAAGGAGTGAGAGGTAAGAGATAGGTATTCAAGGGTAATTTTTATATTGCTCGCCTTCCATAAGAAAAAGCAAATTTCGTTAATATATTAATCTTTTTCCTATTGAGCAGGGGCAAGAGAAGTTAGTGAGAGGTAGTCAAAAAGAGAAAGTCAAAATCAGAATGTATTTTGCATGCCTCCAGTCGAAGCGAAGCGATATTTTTATTGTCCTGTGTGCGGCTGAGATCAAAGACTTGCATTTTCGGACAGATTTAGAATCATTGATTATTCGGTATTGTAGAGTATATATGGAATGTTTAGTGACCTTAGTGTCACATCAAAAGTTCCCTTTTTACTGTTTTAAGACTTGGATTGAGTCATGTGACCACTACCCAAAATTTTCTTCTTGACTATTTCATACTTGGGACGAAAAGGAGTAGCCAGCATAGTTCATTTTTGAAATTTTATTTTAAATATTTCAAATTATTTTTTAAAAGGTTATATAAAAAAAAAAGTAAACTTGAATCTATTTTTTTTAATAATGTTCCGATTCATTTTTTTTTTTTTTTTTATAAATCCCAGTAACATTTTCATGTTTTCATTCACCCACATGATGGCAAAAGAGTCAATTAGCTCAGTTTCCTCTCTACTTTCCTAATCTTTTGCAAAAAGAAACTTTGGAGTGGAAAGAATATTATCATTCTCAAAAGAGAGAAACCGAAGCTTGAACTGAAAACAAAAACAAAAACCAAAGTGAGCAGCAAAGAATGTTATCCTTATTTTGATTCTATCATGAACAGTATGAGTGAGTGTCGGGATGTCTCATTCTGAATAAATTGTTCTGTTTCCCATGTCTGTTATGTTGTCTACATAAAAACACATAGACAACTACAGGCTACTACAATTTGAACAATTTGATTACAGCTTTAACAAGACACAAAAACTCTCAGAACCATCTGAATTGCGTAATTACTCTGAAAACCTTTGGCCAACAACGAATTGATACAATGATCGATCACTGGAAGCAGTTGAATAATAGATCAGTCGAGAAAAATCGTGATATACTGAAAAGGTTAATTCATTGTATTGAAATTTTGGCCGGTCAAGAATTATCACTTCGAGGGCACGATGGAACAGAAGAATCAAGCAATAAGGGTAATTTTCTGGCTATATGTGAAGCAGTAGCGGAATACGATGATTGTTTAAGATCGTATTTAGATTTCGTAAAGAAAAATGCTAACTGCACATTTTCTGGACTTTCGAATGATATTAAAAACTAGATCGTTAAATGTATAACTGTTAAAATTGAAGGTGAAATTAAGGCAATGATCGAAAAAAGCATCATTTTTTGCTGTTATGTTTGATGAGACTACGGATTTTCGAGTGAAATCTCAATTGCCACGCGTTTTGTTGATGAGAAGGAAAAGACTCAAAAAATGTTTTGAGGATACATCGATAGAAGAGCTACAACGCTGACAGAAGTTAGGAAATTTGTTAATGAATTCAACTGTGGCCAAAAATTCGGCGCACAAACATGTGATGGAGCGAGCGGGATGGCTTGGCATTTGAACGGAGTGCAAACAAAAATAAAAGAGATCTTTTTATGCGAACGTCATATTTGTACATTGTTATGCGCATTCACTTTATTTGGTACTCCCTCAATTAGCTTCAAATATTCGTGAATATTAATTTTCTTCCAAACTTTAAAAGGAATTTCAACTTTTCTCTCAAAGTCGACGGCTCGAATAGTACTGGATGAATTCGTAGGAAGGCAATTTCCAAAGTTACCTGAGACATGTTGGAATTATTCATCTCAACAAGTAATCATTTTATCCAATAAAATTACTGTTTTCTGAGCTATTTTCAACGGCATTAGAAAATCCAGAGGATTAGAATGTTTCAGAATTATCACAGGCAAGGGGATTCCAGTAAGAGATCGTTTTCTTCATTGAAACAAGTAAATAATTATATGAGGTGTTCTCAAAGTGAAGAGAGATTGAGCAATTTGGTCCTCCTTTCTATGAATAAAGACTTTTTGAAGACCTTTTGAAGAAGATGAAGGTAGAGCTTGGTGCTGATACATGGAGAGGGGTCCGAGACGTGGAGTGTTGGTAAAAGTGCATTTTCTCACTTTAAAATTAGCTTATATCACATGCACAAATGGGGGAAGAGCCGCCGAATAATTTTCCAAGTGGAGAGTAAGGCTCCACAGCCCCGCTGCTATGGCGATTGAACTGCATTCCCTGCTCTCCATCATCCTTCGCCACTTATATATATATAAATATATATATATACATATACACAATCGTAAAAACACTAACACCAGTTTTTATGTAAATATAAATACACCCATACACATACATACAAAGATCCCATAACTCCTTGTGGAGTCGTAGAGACACCGCCATACGGTGTGTTTAGGGTACTTTTAAACCTGGTGGAGCCCAACTTTCTTCAGGTCTAAACACAACCGATTTTTTTCTATAGTGGAAGAATCGACCCCAGTACTTGACTGGTGCTTTTTTTATCGACCTCGAAAGGATGAAAGGCAAAGTTGACCACGACGGGATTTGAACTCAGAGTGCCCATTCTATCCGACGTCTTAACAACTCTGCCAATTCGCCGCTTATATATACAAATACACATAAATACGCCCTTACACGCACACACACACACACACACACACACACACACACACACACACACACACACACACACACACACACACACACACACACTCATTTTAAAATGGCTGACCACTCTTTATATCAGTTATGGGCAACCTGCGGCCCGCGAAGCTTTCTGAATGGCTCGCCTAAGTCATCCAAGTGAAATCTTTCTGATTTTTTTACCCCAACTTTTCAGTCATAATCTATCTTTCTACCATTTTTACGATCGAGGAAAACAACGTGTACGAATTTTGAAGAAACAAATCAAAACACCCCTTTTTTTTATGTGGGCACGAATGTAAATTAACGCTTGCGGCCCGCCTGACGATGAGCCATATCTCATGCGGCCCAATTCTCGAAAAAGGTTGCCCATGCCTGCTTTATATACTCGTCAATGATCTGGTGTCGCTAAAGTGGAAAATGTTGATAACAAAACTAACATCATATTCATTTTCAAAAGCAGTTCTGGTATGTCTAAAACATAAAATTAAATTATCAATGTTCCATCTCTTTTGGTAAAGGGCACCCTACTGGAAGCAAAGGATACCATTAGGAGCCTAGGACAACTCTACTTGCAAGGTGTGCCAGATTTATATTCGGGGACCCGGGGAAATGGCACTTTTTGCCCCCTATAAATCCAGCTCTGAACGCGCTGCTGGGAATTGAATTCTCAACTTTACGATCATAAGCCGAACACCCTAACCACTAAGCCATGCGTCTTCACATTTATTTTAATACTTTTGTTTTAATTATCTTTTTTCATTGACTCTTGTAGTGGTTTCAGTTATTGGGCGACAGTTATGCTAGAGCACCAGCATCAGCAATTTAATCAAACATATCTACACTACTACTTGTTTTATACGAGAAGCAATTTATCGATTTTTATTTATCGAATGAATAAGTTACTTCTTGACATAAAATAACGCATCTCGATACACTGGTTTACACAAACACGCCCCACTAGCCAACTAGGAAACTTCTACCTTGTCGCTTAACTTGCTAGAAATAGTAGCCAATCTCCCACAAATCCCAACCTACCGTCTTATAAATGGTCATGTTGGATAATGCAGTCCTTGGTTTTCTTCACATAGAAAGATGAGATTGTTATGGCTGGAACGCTTTTTACCATGGGTAAAACAACAAAACAGACACTCACCAACCTATACTATATGTGCGCGCTCTTTTCGTCTATCAAATTCTACTGGACAAATCGAGGTCACGGTAGAAAACACATCTACTGTGTCAACATTGCTACACATATATAAATAAGAAAAAGAATATATATATATATATATATATATATAACAATATATTTAGAAACACACAGATACATGCGGACACACACATATATACATGAATGTATCCGCACCCAACTGTGAGTTAAGGGTGCCAACTTCACCGATGTTGCTCAATGAATGACCGGGACAGACCAATTCAGTTGAACTAGACTGAACCAGTATCAGAGTTAAAAATACATTATGAAGAGAGAAGAAACATTTAGATATAATTAGTAATAAAATGTATCATACCTAAACTGCTCCTAAATTCCTCGACTACGTAGTTTCGTGGCATAAACAAAAACAATATATCATAAAGATATAGAGTCCCTGCGAGGTCTGCCGACTTATCAAGAGGATACCTCATTTTACTAGTCTCGAGGACGCGTCTACACGACGTGAGAAAGAATCCCAAAAGGCGGAGGGGGAGATAGTCACGCGATATAACGGTCGAGAAACAGAGCTAAGCCTCTTATAACCACGAAGAAAATACCACGGAGGCGGAGGGGGTATTCATATCGAGGCCGCAGAAGAGGTGGTGAAGAAGGCTAGAAGTATGAGTAATGGAAGCTTTCCAGTTGTCCCCACACTTCAAAGATTGCTCGACCAGAGGGAGTTATTAACAATATATTTAGAAACACACAGATACATGCGGACACACACATATATACATGAATGCATCCGCACCCAACTGTGAGTTAAGGGTGCCAACTTCACCGATGTTGCTCAATGAATGACCGGGACAGACCAATTCAGTTGAACTAGACTGAACCAGTATCAGAGTTAAAAATACATTATGAAGAGAGAAGAAACATTTAGATATAATTAGTAATAAAATGTATCATACCTAAACTGCTCCTAAATTCCTCGACTACGTAGTTTCGTGGCATAAACAAAAACAATATATCATAAAGATATAGAGTCCCTGCGAGGTCTGCCGACTTATCAAGAGGATACCTCATTTTACTAGTCTCGAGAACGCGTCTACACGACGTGAGAAAGAATCCCAAAAGGCGGAGGGGGAGATAGTCACGCGATATAACGGTCGAGAAACAGAGCTAAGCCTCTTATAACCACGAAGAAAATACCACGGAGGCGGAGGGGGTATTCATATCGAGGCCGTAAAATGAGGTATCCTCTTGATAAGTCGGCAGACCTCGCAGGGACTCTATATCTTTATGATATATTGTTTTTGTTTATGCCACGAAACTACGTAGTCGAGGAATTTGGGAGCAGTTTAGGTATGATACATTTTATTACTAATTATATCTAAATGTTTCTTCTCTCTTCATAATATATATATATATATATATATATATATATATATATATATATATATATAAATGGAATAGAATGAAACGAAATTTCATTTCTCACTCTTAGTACGGCAGTTACTTAAATGTAAGTATGTATGTATGTATACGTACATACATATATGTATACAGACGTACAGTAGTATGTATATATATACATACATGCACACACACACACATATATATATATATATATATATATATATATATATATATATATATATATATATATATATATATATATATATATATATATGCACGTATCGGTTTACCGAATATTTATTATAATGCTCGGTTTGTTTGTAAACAAACAAACAGCCCGAATTACGCCGTACAGTGTTTAGGCTACCACGTCACCTTTTTGTTCAACACTGACACAGGAACGATGTACTAGTTTCAAGCTTATTAGCTATCGTCAGGATCGTATACCTTCCTGCCAGATGTTCAGAGTTGGGGTTTTTTACTCTACATCCGTATATTAAGTTCTTCCCTAGGCATTCATTACTAAGGGGGCATAATGCTGGGTTTCTGCAGTTGCAGGAGGTGGTCGACCTCCGCATGCTTAATGTGGGGTTCCCGTTGCGTATTATATGGTGATCCTCCCCCGGACCCGGTGGGGTGTCCCTGGGTCTGTTTGGGTTACTGGGTCCACCCTTCTTTCTCTCCACATAGTTCTGCCGGGTGCTTATATTGCCAGCTTCCGGTTGTTTGTGGTTTTTAAGTCTACCCTATGTGCTGGGCCATATTTCGCGTGGTAGAAAACCCCCAACTCTGAACACCTTTACATAGGAGCCACATAAACGAGCTTTAAGGACCGATGGTATAACCATCGCCATTCCTTTAATAGGGAGGACAAAAGGAAAAGTACGGCTCTTTCCGAACTGATCTGGAAGCTCAAGCTGGACAGGACCCCGTACTCTCTGGACTGGTCCAAAATCAGGAAAGTACCACCTGATAATGGGGTTCTGGCATCTGCAAATTCTGTCTGAACGAGACCCTCGAGATACTCAGCGGTGGAAGCAGCCTGATAAACCTCAGGACTGACTTCTTCGGGACATGTAGACACCTCAGGGCCGGGACCTTCCTCAAGCTACATGGACAATAACAACACACTGGGAGGGGAACTTCCCTCAAGCTATAGGGACTTTTCCGGGACATGTAGACACCCCAGGCCCGGACCGTCCTCGAGCTATAGGGACTTCCCCGGGACATGGGCAATAACAACGCATTGGGATGGGAACTTCCCTCAAGCCATAGGGACAGTAGGCCCGCCACACCGAGCCCACGGTAAACCACCCCCTACACATTCACCACCCCTACCCCTGCCTCGATCGACTCCTATGGCAACACAGACTTATGCATATGTCCATACATAGATACTGTTTTGGCAGTATCGATAGAGGGTCGGATGCCATGCTTTGACGTATAGAGTTACGGCCCTTGCCATTCTGAGTTCAAATCCCGCCGAGAGGAACTTTGCCTTTCATCCTTACGGGGTCGATAAAATAAAGTACCAGTAATGCACTGGGGTAATTGCTGGCCTTGTGCCTAACGTAGAAACAGTTATTTAAGATTGTACCTGCACAGATACTTACATGTGTGTGTGTGTGTGTGTGTGTGTGTGTGTGCGTGTGTGTGTGTGTGTGTGTGTGTGTGTGTGTGTGTGTGTGTGTGTGTGTGTGTGTGTGTGTGTGTGTGTGTGTGTGTGTGTGTGTGTGCGTGTGTGTGCGCGTATGTATATACATATATATGTGTGTGTGTGTGTATAATCTGTGTGTGTGTGCATATGGGATGCACCTGGGCCCGTGTTTGTGCGTGTGGGCTTACAACGATGTGGGTTGATATACACGCATATGTACACTATGCCGAATTAAAATCTGTGGTCCTCTGCATTTCCCGATTTTGACACTTAGGTTCTGGTGCTTTACACTTCACTCTTGCCTCATTTGCTCTTAAAACGCACCACCCCATGATAGTGTAAAGATTGTAATCCTTTGCACTTCCCGATTATAACACACAGCCTTTCTACTTCAGTCAATATTTTCCAAATCTTTCAAACTTTGATATTGGCTATAACACACACGCATTTTATTTTATTTTATTCTTTTACTTTTTTATTTTTTTATTTTTTCATTTCTTCTTTTATATTTGATATTGGCTATAACACACACACATTTTATTCTATTTTATTCTTTTTTTTTTTTTTTTTTTTTTTTTTTTTACTTTTTTTTATTCTTTTACTTCTTCATTTTATTGTATCTTTTTTTTTTCCTTTTACTTTATCTTATTTCATTATCTGTTTGGCACACACACCCCCCACCCCCACCCCCACCACCACGTGAAATGGTGGCAGGATTGATGCCTACCCATACACACTAATTATTCTAAATACAGCAGCAGTAGAACTAAGGCTGACCTGCCAGCTAAGACCCTAACACCAATAAACACAAGGGAGGAGGTCAGCTGTACTTAACAAAAACAACCACAACAGATTGTCTTGCCACAGAAAAAAATTTCTATAGACTTTTGACTGAGGAATGTTCTCACAACTGACCAATGGGAGGAGAGAGTGTCCTATGATACCGAAATTCGTTTGTTCGAATTCATATGATTCCAGTTCCTCAGAGAAATAACAACCCAACCAGGAGCTGGACATATTGGAGTATTGACGGAGTAAAACACTTTAACAACATGTGTACCTGTCTCTACCACACCAATTCGGACTGCCTGAAGAGGTCAGCCGATGATGGCTGTCACCGAAATATATATAGCAGTACATCTTTAATAAACGAAGCCAAATGTTTGACTTAATTATTTTATTTTATATTGCAGTATACCTGGTTTGAATACAATTTCTTTCTTTTGTTTGTTTGTTTCTTTTTTCATCTTCATCTTTCTCTCTCTCTCTCTTATTGGTTTCCTTCTTCACTCAGTTCGTCTTTTTCAAATTTTTCTATGAGCAGTAAGTCCACTCAAGAAACTGTTGGTGTCGTTTCCTATCATTGCTTTTACGTGACTCCAGATTAAATAACTCATTCCCTACTTCTTCTGACCTTACTCCATTCAACCGATATTTTCTTCTCGGAAAATTATTTTGATTACTTTTATTGTTTCATGAGTGCTAAAGTGATTTTCATATAAACGACAGAATGCTGTTTGCCCGAAAAATAAGAAATAGGTGATTCAGTACTTGTTGGTTTTTGGTTCTGTCGTGAGTGACAGAGACAGGGGAGAGTTGGATTAAATTTTTTTTTTTTGTTGTATTTAGTTGTCTAGCTTTACACTTGGAGTTCAAATCTTTTCACCCTTCCACAGTCAATAAACAGTCACATACTGGGATCGGTTTAATCGATTTTACCCCACTACCACCACCCCAATCTTATGCCAGTGTTAGAAATTAGTATTACAGTGAGAAAGAGTAATTGCATCAGAGAGACAAGGAAGCGAAGACTGTGCTTGGATTCGATTTTCGTTTGAAGTCATTTTACTTTACTAACACTTCAATAATATTCTAAAAACAGTAGAGCACGTACCCATAATTTACAGATAGTCCCCACCACCATAATTCTAATATGACTTTAAGAGAATCAAAAACTGTCTCAGAAACAGAATTTATACGTGTAGATTTGTATTAAATCTTATCAAAAGATACCCGATCTCACAGAAGCCTGAAGTTCTTTGAAACCCCCCTTTTTAGGAAATACTGCTCAAGGGAAAAACGTAAACTGCACATTTTTCATCGCCTCATGACACCATTATTGTTTGTAAAACAAAATATAGAAAATTAAACCATTCGATAGATACTAATAAAATAAATATCAGACTGAAATAAATACTGAGATTAATATGATCGAGTAAGACCCTTAAAGACGGTGCACCTTCATGACCGTAGTCCAATAGCTGAAAGATTAAAGGAATCTAAAGAATATATTTGTAAAGAAAAAGAAAACTAGTGAAGGTCTTCGTTGAAACAAAAAATAAAGTGACGGAATTCATAAGAAAAGGATAAACTTACCTTATTTTTAAAAATTAATTGGCAAGAAAACCAGAAAAACATTATTAAAGTGTTAGGTATGGTTCACTCTACTATAAGGAACAGAAACTCTGACATTAACAAAAGTATTATTAAATAGATTACAAACATTTGAGATAAAAGACTTTGGGGAATATCATGGATAGACCAGAAAACCAATAATGAATAATGAAATGTTAAAGATGTCAAACGTGTAGAAAATTTTGTTTGACACTGTCAAAGAAAAAGAACTAAAATCTTTTAAACACTTAATTAGCGAATATCGATTGCAGAAACTATCAAGAGAAAATGAAATGAATGGGAAAAGAAGAATTACGTGGATGGATAATGTTAAGATTAACAGAATTAAAATGCAGTGGATGTATAAGAATATCACAAGAAAGACCAAGATGGCGATCCATAGTAGTCAAAATGCTGAGAGTAGACAGTACCCAGCACCAGATTTACATATTGGGTAAGTGGGCTATAGGTGGAGAAGTGGCAGAGTTGGTAGAACATCGGATAGAATGCTTTACGTTCCAGCTCTCTGCACTCTGAGTTTAAATCCCGCCGAGATCAACTTTGCCTTGCATCCTTTGGAGGTCAGTAAAAAGGTACCAGTCCAGTATTAGGGTCTATTTTTTTCTTTATATCGTTTTCTCACTTCCTGTCCCTCATACACCCTCCTCCTCCTCGAAAGAAATGAGCTGTGTTTAGACCTAGAGAGAAGGTGGGCACCGCCAATGTTAGTTGGATCATTGTAGAGCTTTAAAACAAAGTGAAAGTTATTCTATTATTTTTTATTTAATACATATTTTTCTTTGATATATAAGTTAGTGTAATTATCGTATAATAAACTTTTGTTACAACAAATATTTAAATATGTTGTTTTTAAACAGATATTTATTGGTGAACAATAAATAGTCGATGTGAAAGAGTTGCTAGTAAACGTAAGCGACAAAAGGAACAGAAAGAAATATTAAAGAGTTTAAAGCCAACCATGTTGTATATACAATCAGATATTATACAAAATTACGCAAGTCCTCAGATTTAGAATGTTTTGTTTTATATTCAGATATGGACCAGGTTTTTTCAAACTACGAGTCTCGGTCCGTTAGCAGCTCACGAAATTAAGAAAATCGCTGCAAAAATCTATAAAAATGGGTTGCAATACAAAAAGCAACTCTTACTGAGGCTCACAGAAATAAAAAAGAAAGGGCTGTTGAGACTGAGGAGCAATCATTTTTTTCATATAGACTGGAAAGTCTACGGCTTTGTTCGTAAAGTTTTCTCTTACCAAACAAATTCAACCACGGCTCTAGTTTCTACTGGATTTGTTGATTGGCACCATGCTCATATAGTTAAAGCCCACGAAACCTCAAGCAATCATATAAAAAGCAAATCAAAATAGATTACTGGAGACACGCACTTGAGCAATCTATTGCTGGCATTTCTCCTTTGACATAATGTGGTCTGATTTTTAGTGGAGATAATGAAACATTTGGCTCACCAAACAATGGCAACTTGGATTGCTCACTCCAAAGCCATTGCGGCTATTACTGTCAGTTATGCTGAGGTTATTGAAAAGGAAGGTATCAAATAACAGCTATATAGCTATCCCTGTTTATAATTTTTGTGTTATTTTTTTGTTTTGTTTATTTCGTCGTTCAATAAGAATAGGAAAGACAGCAGTCATAACTTTTTACAGGGCCTCCAAGACCGATGAGAGAAAGATATCTTCGGACCTGGCTATACTACATGGTAAACTTTGCTAAATGAAGCTGAATGCCAGGCTCAATGTCTTCACGCAAGAGAATTGATATCGGAACCATTTGATAACTACACGGTCATGCTTGAGTTCATTAAGTTTGTATTCCTCTTTTCTTCATATCGAAACTAATATTTAGCTGAACAATACTTGCACAAATTTGCCATATTCAATATAGTTCTGCAGATACTTTTTTCCATTTACTCTACATCATTTTACTATATTCCAATTTTGTGAATTCCAATTTAATTTTCATATGAGAATATGATTCAGATTATATTTTTCTTTAACTGCTTCTAAAATACCCAATAATTTAAACTCCATTTGGTGAAGTGGATTGGCATACTTTCCATTTTTATAGCTCAAATGTTGTTATTGTATTCCCTATCATATATTTTGATAGTGGAAATTTAAAATCTGAATTAACTTAATTTATTTTTCTTTCTCGCCCTCCCTCCATTCAGAGCATATATAAAGCTCCATCTTGAGAAAAATATAATTTCTTACAATTTACACAAATGTTTCAGCTTTTATAGAACTAAGATACATATTTTTATATCTCTTTATCATATTTGTGAACTACTAGCTAACTATGTGGCAATTCCACGGTTTAATCAGAAAAAAACAACAAGAAGTAAAGATCAATATGACATTTTGAATGTTTTATTTACAGATGTCAACATAAATGGACCTGTTATTTTTATCTAAAGGCATTTTTTCCAATTCCACCGCGCCCGTCACTTCAATCTATCTTATTTCTCATTCTTTCTTCTGATAAAGGACTAGCGTCCGAAATGTTAAGACCCTCTTCCTGCTATTTCAAGCGTTAACCTAATACATTCCTTCCATACACTGTACTGATTGTGTTGTTATTTCTGTTTACCTTTTACATACATACATATATATATATATATATATATATATATATATATATATATATATATATATATATATATATATATAACGAAGGAAATGTGGTAAGGAACCAGGTGGACCATAACGCACCAAAGTACTCAATACTTAGGGTAGTAGAGTGGGTAATAGGAACGAGTAGGACCCCGACGGCAGAGCTCAGGCCGTTTCGACGGCTAATTCTGGACTGAGCTCAGCCGTCGGGGTCCTACTCGTTCCTATTACATATATATATATATATATATATATATATATATATATATATATATATATAATTATATATATATATATAACGTATTATAAATGCCTTCGTATATAACACACACACACACATGTGTGGGTGAGGGTGTGTGGGTGTGTATGTATTCATATGGAAAACAGTGCTCAATCGGAAAGAGAGCAGAAATATTATATTATTCATTTATGTTATATTATTAATACGAGATAAACTCGTATTAGCGCCTGAAGAAATGTCACTATTTTGATGCCTCTTGTTTTCGGGAGGTATGGTAAAATGTGGACATTGAAAACTTAGGTAGCACTTTTGTTTCGTGTATGAACATAAATAAATAATATTATATATATATATGTGTGTGTGTGTGTGTGTGTGTGTGTGTGTGTGTGTGTGTGTGTGTGTGTGTGTGTGTGTGTGTGTGTCTTAGCCTTCGGTTCTACCGCGCCCTTCAGCGCATCGAACAGTAAGACGTCGCCAACGGTCACGATCAGTGGCAGCTTTTTCGTGTCCGTGCCAAGTGATGGTGACTGCCATCAGGTCTTTTGGGAACGTTTGTCGCTATGTGATCCTGTGGCAAGAAGCCGGCTTCCGTTTGCCGCCAGGTGGTGTGCAGTTCATCGCCCTTTTTGAGTGCCGTTCGTCGGGCTGGCACAGAATATAGCCAGCCAGGCGGCACCGGTGCTCCGTGACCACCCTCTGCAGCGTCCATGACTTGGCTCTCCGCAGGATTACCTCGTTTCGCACTCGGTCGCGCCAGGACACACGAAGGCACCGCTGGTGGGAAACTTTCAGCCGTCTTTGCCGTGCTCTTCCAGGTTTCGCTCGCGTAAAGCACTGTCGACAACACCATGCTCTTGTACAGGAGCAGCTTGGTCCTGGTGCTGATGCATGAAGACGACCAGACAAGGTGCATCCGCTGAAAAACTGCGGCTTCTTTGCTGATCCGAAAGTTGATGTCGAGCTCCGCGTCGCCATTGTTTGCCAGGATGCTGGCCAGATAATGAAGTGATCGACCTCTTCCAGGTCTTGTTGGTTGACTGATTGCTGGAATAGTGTTGTTGGTTGTTTTCATCACCTTGGTCTTTTTGGTGTTGATTCTCAGACCGATCTCTTCGCACTCTCTTGCAAGGATGTTGTAAGACCCTGCAGATCTGCACTGTCTTCAGCGATCAAAACAATGTCGTCGGCAGATGCCAGCTCCCTCAGCCTCGACTGACCTGTCCATGGGATTCCTCGACCGGGCCCTTCATCTTTTCGCCCTAGAATGAAATCGACTTCCACCAGAAACAACAGCGG
>OZ024741.1:87918797-88106297 GCA_964016885.1 Eledone cirrhosa
AATTTGTAAGCTAATTCACCTCTAGGGGTTGTATCGATGAACATTACACTCTGGTATTTATTGCTATCATACCATGAGTTTATTCTATTAGCCTTGTTCCTAGTTCTTTCTATTCTATTCCAAAATTTGCTCCTATACAAGGGGCAGGTCCCATTTATGTCATTATTTACCATTTTTTCCCATTTGGTTCTGGCTCCTCTATACACTCTGATTTTATCTCTCTGATTGTAGCCAGAGAACTGCATACGGTAGATGAAGTGTTGTATGTGTCTCTCTAGTTCTTCGGGGTTGCACATGCGGGACACATTTCTCATCACCCGTACCAAATCCGCAATCAGTATGTTGATTTTGGTATGGTCCGAAATGGCCGAGTTTCGGTGGATCAGATGTTTGGAAGTCATGGGTTTGGCATAATGGGAATGGAGGATTTGTTTTTTGTTGTTAATGGTATCTAACCAGAGCTCTGTGTCTAGTACAGGTAATCGATGGTTGGGGTGTTTACTTGGGTAGTCTATAGTAACTCTAATGCTCTGGTGGATGGAGTTTGCTATTTGCTGGATGCTTTCCATTGTGTTTTTCTCTAGTTCCTGACTGTTCTCTAGTGGGGGTGTCTTAACTACGATGTTTATATCATCTACGTAGCGGGAGTACATTATCAGGGTTAAGGGGTCTTCTAATTGTTCTTTAAGTTTAAGTTTAAGTCTACTTTAAGTCTACTTTAAGTCTACTTTAAGTCTACTTAAAATGTTTAAGTCTACTTAAAATGTAAAAAAAAATCAGTCATACTAGTTAACCCCGTGGCTATTACACAGTTTAATTAAAAATTAATGTCAAATACTAAAGATCAATATGACATTTAAATGAATTATTTATAAGTTATATATCTATACACTCAAATATTATATATAGTACTTAATAAATTTAACAGATAGCAAAAGCTACCAAAATGAAATATTTTACTCATTTATAATTTGAAGATTTGTTTGCAAGCAAACCAACCGTCAGGAGACCCAGGGGTAGACCCCGAACAAGATGATTAAATAACATCCTTGAGCTCGGCTGATCTCGCTCGGGGATCCAGCCAGATCAATTGGTGACGGTTGCTTCTGACAAGACCCGCTGGACAGAATGCTTGAGGACTCTGCCCCCGCAACCCTCAGAAGAAGAAGAAGAAGAAGAAGAAGAAGAAGAAGAAGAAGAAGAAGAAGAAGAAGTATTTGGCGCCACTGCCACCCCTTACACACATACACTCTCTCTCTCTCTCTGTCTCTCTCTCTCTCTCTCTCTCTCTCTCTCTCTCTCTCTCTCTCTCTCTCTCTCTCTCTCTCTCTCTCTGTCTCTCTCTCTCTCTCTCTGTCTCTCTCTCTCACACACACACACACACACACACACACACACACACACACACACACACACACACACACACACACACACACACACACACACACACACACACACACTCACTCTCTCTTTCTCATACACACTTTTACATTTCCCTTTCCATAAAGCCATGAGATTTTAAAATGTTAAAAATATTCGGCGTTGCCACTACCGCCACCATCATCACCACCGATCTCCTATTTTCTCCTCTATTGCACACATACTCTTGCCGTCTCCTTTCCACGGAGTGACAGAGTTTTTGCACCATAGATACAATAGTTTTCATATAATAGATCCTTTCGCGGTGGCATACGCCTGGGTGTTCTGCGCGTCGGTATGGCAGAGCAGGCGAACAGGGATGAGAGAGGGCGGGCGTGACAACCTCTCATTGACTGTTTCGTGCTGTTATCGTTGGCCACTATATATATATGAATTAATGAATACACAGGTAAACGGTAAAGACCCACAGGTAAACGGTAATGACCATGAGTTTTGCACCTAGAAAGTTTCCTCCGAGGCACAAACCCGAGCAAGGTGTTTTTGTGGAAGACCAGTAGTCGCCGGTGTATACCAGCCCCCCACCCCTTCCCTCCCTCCTCCCACTCTCCATGTCACCAATGATGTCCATAGGGAAAAGCAAAGGTCGATGCAGCTTGGCACCAGTGATGTCGCAACTCATTTCTACAGCAGAGTGAACTGGGGCTTCTCTTCTTCTTCACCCACTTATTCCTGGGAGAGTCGTGAGGGCAGAGTCCTCAAACACTCCTTCCAGCGGGTTCTGTCAGAAGCAACTGATACGGCTGGATCCCCAAGCGTGACCAACCAAGCTCATGGGTGTTATCCAACCATCTTGCTCGGGGTCTACCCCTGTGTCTCCTACCGGTTGGTTTTGCTCGTAAAATCTGTCCAGCGATTCTTTCCTGAAATATTCTAACTACGAGTAACGTTAAAAATATAGTTAGCTTCTACTTATATGCATTGATATATACACACGTACATATATTTAAATTTGTCAAATCAATCAAGTTTCCCAATTGCTTTGCACAAGATTGCACATTACATCTGTCCAAATAAATAAATATTTCAAATATATAATAATTATGACGAAACATAAAATCTGAAACCTCTTCCAATTTCAATTTTCCTGTCATCCATTATTTGCGTCGTTGGAATGTTTCTGAATTATTAAATTGTTTGCCTATTTTGAAACATTTACTTATTCATTTCCCTAATCGAGAAAGCCAAGTTAGATTTTTACATTCCCTAAGGTTACTAAAATAAGGTGAATTGACAGATAGATTGTTTGCGATATTCGTTCGCACTCTTCGAGTTCTGAGTTCAAATTCCACCGAACTCAACTTCACCTTTCATCCTTTCGAGGTCAATATAGAAAGTACCAGTCCAGTACTGGGGTCGATTCTTCATCTATCAATCTAGCTAGCTATCTCCTTCAGCCCGGAGAATGGATGAAATATACCAGGCTTAAAATGCCCAATAAATTTCGTATATCACTACGTTGACCATTCGACTTGTCCACGAGTTATGGGTCCATACATACATTGTTAGGCAGTGAGTCGTTAGAACATCGAATAGAATGCTTTATGGTATTCGTTCTGAATCTCTGCTCTCTGAGTTCAAACCCCGCCGAGGTCAACTTTGCTTTTCATCCTTTCGAGGTCGATAAAAAAAGTACCAGTTTAATACTGAGGTTGATTCTTCCTCTATATCTCTTTCACATTATTCCCCTCTCTCGCTTTCTATCTTTCTCTGGAAGAAATCTGCTGTACTCAGACCTGGAGAGGGATGGGCTCCGCCAGGCTTAAAATGCCCAAGAAACGCCGAACGTCAATATGGCACCCCTACGACCCCATCAGGGGTTACGGGACCATACATACATACACACATTGTTATTGATCCCAGTTTTTATTACTTAGCTTTATTTCATTGTATTTTGCTGGGAGCTCACACAAATTTTCGGAGCTGATTATCCATGAGACTTTTTACGTTAATGACTTTCTTCACATTCAGAATCTGTTCAAGAGTTAGAGAAAAAAAACTTTGATGTATGGTCATAAGTTCGAAAACTTAAACATCAACATGGCAAATATGAAAGTGCTAGTTAATGACAGAACACGAAATCGCAGAGTCATCTTGGAAGTAGTTTGTTTTGACTCAAGCAATGGGTAGACAAAAGTTGCTATGGGATGTCTGGTAGACAAGAAGAGAATCAGTACTTCAAACAAGAATAAAACCAAGACTTCAAATGTTTTAATGTATACTGTGTGAAGCAAGTATGAGAAGCAGCATACAGCACAGTAGTGAAGCATATGCATTGACTATGGGAGATCTAGACAGAAATTATACGAACGTGGAAGGTAGAGCACAAGTACGGTCAAATAGTGGATGTTCCTTGAAAACATTAGCCGATAAATGTAGGAAAGACGACTACGCTGGTATAGCCATATGGGGGAAGAGGACGATATGTGACAGAAAAAAAATAGTGTGTAGAGTCAAGTACCAACAGAAGACTAGTATTGTGGAAGATAAGAGATGAAGTGAGATGTAACTACCACCATCATCATCATCATCAGCGATTGCTTCTTTGTTTTTACAGTATATATATATATATATATACATGCATACATACATATATATGTGTATATATATATATATTGTTATATTTGGGGAGGGTCATATTTGTGTAATATTGCCAGAATTAATAACAGAACACACTCACTGTTTGGTTGGTTTTCGCTTCTCGCTTCTGTGTCTTTTATATCGGTAATCTAACTTACTCGGTCATCAATGTTGCCATTGACTGACCGACGGTCAAAAATAATACAGATACAATATAGACACAAACACATATATATAGTTTATCATAAATCTTTCGTTGCACATCTGCAACTTCGTCAGTGGTGCTAACTTTTTCTCCTGTTGTATTGTATGTCTACGCCATTTTTATTCAGTCTGTCTATATATTTATTTATTTATTTGCTTGTTTGTTTATTTTATTTTGTCTTCTTTGCACATGCGTTTGCGTGTGTGTATAGTGTTTTGTTTGCTGTGTGATGTCTACCCACGGATAAGTCTGTTTGCTGTAGTATGTCTACCCACGGATAAGTCTGGTAGGATGTCAATAGATAGCATGCCGAACTACATCAAGGCTATGCAACCCCACATCACCAACACGAGCGAAGTTGCACAACAAACACACGATGGGAGAGAGAAAATCCTCAACGCTCACATGATGATGTGGACTGACATCCTAAAGCCAAGCAGACGCACTGCCAACAACTTCCAGACGTCTAACAATGGCATACCACCCTTGTATGGGCTCCGCAAAGACCACCAGACAGTCGACGACCCGACAACAGGACCACCAACAAGACACGTATGCGGAGCTAATATAGCTAGTAACTACAGGATCTCCTACTTCCTCTCAATGGTTATACGCCCCATAATCAAGATGTCCCCAGATGTATGTGACAGTACAGAGGACCTCCTCAGCAGAATCAGTGAGTGCAACAAAAACAGGAACCTATCCAACTGCATAATAGGCAGCATGGATGTGGTGTCACTGTACCCATCCATTAACATTGATTTTGCTGTGAAAAGATGTGTGGAGGTGATCATTGAGAGTGAGGTGGAGTTCTGCGACGTCGACACAGACGAACTGGGCCTCCTACTTAGACTTACCTACGACACTGACTACCTAGACAGCCATGACCTTAGACGTTTCTGCCCTAGTAGACCTATAAGAGGTAGACCCCCCACCATAACCTCAATGGCAAAAAAGACTCCCATGGGAAGGTGGATTGGGTGGACCAAAGCTATACGGACCCCCCCCCAAACAATGATCAGGTAAGAAAAATGGTCGCACATGCAATAGGGGCTAGTATCAAAACTACCCTAAAGGGCCACATATTTAAGTTAAACGAGAAGATCTACACCCAAAATGAGGGAGCAGCCATCGGCGTCAGCATAGCTGGTGATGTTGCCAACCTTTTCATGGTATGGTGGGAAAGGAGACTTAAAGATCTCCTTAATGAGAGCTCCATGGACCTCATCATGTACTCTCGTTATGTAGACGATATCAATATAGTTATAAGAACACCCCCACTAGAGAGCACTAACAAGTTTGATTTAGAACGTAGCACGATGGAAAGCATCCAGCAGATAGCTAATTCCATACACCAGGGTATAACTGTAACTATCGACTTCCCTTCCAAACGCCCTAACAATAGACTACCTGTATTAGACACAGAACTCTGGATTAACACTATAGACGAGAGAGCCCAAATTCTCCACTCACACTATGCTAAACCCATGGCCTCCAAATACCTGATACTCAAAAACTCAGCAATGTCCAGTAGTGCTAAGTTTAATATTCTGATCGCAGATTTGGTACGAGTGATGAAGAATGTGTCCCGCATGTGCGACCCAACAGAAATGGAAAGACACATCCAACACTTCATCAACCGCATGCAGTTCTCTGGCTACAACCAAAGAGACAGAGTCAGAGTATACGAAGGAGCCATGGAGAAGTATAAGACCCTCATAGAACTGGACATGAAAGGAATTTGCCCATTATACAGGAGCAAATCATGGAATAGCTTAGATAGGGCTAGACATAAGATAGGGAAAGCCACCTCATGGTACGACAACCAGAGATACCAGAGTGTCATGTTTGTGGACGCTACCCCTAGAGGGAAATTAGCTAACCAGTGTAGAAAGGCCCTGAGAAAGACCCACTTAAAAGTTAAGGTGGTAGAAAAGCCAGGAACCACCATAAAATCCCTGATCAGCAAAACCTACCCTTTTAAGAAAACCCACTGTACCAATAGGAAATGTATCATATGTAAGGTAAACCCCCGGATAAACTGTAAAACTAGAAACGTAGTCTATAGCATAAGATGTACAGAGGGTACTTGCAGAAACATGACAACAACATACATAGGTGAGACAGCTCGTAGCATAGGTGAAAGGATAGACCAACACTGGGGGGAACTAAAAGGACGAAAAAACGGGTCAGTACTATACGAACATGCTACACAACAACATGACGGTAACATAGACAACATAGAAATTAGAATAATATCTAAACATAGAAATGACCCAGCAGATAGGCAAATCAGAGAGGCCAGTGAAATAGAAATTAGAAGACCAAGACTAAACAGGAAGAATGAATGGAATAACAACAACACCCAAACAAACAACACTGACCTAAGAGAAGTATAAATAAGTAAATAAAATAAAATAAATAAATAAATAAATAAATACATTCACAAGCACAATAACAACAAGCACATAAACACACACTAGTCACCCATCACACAGCAAACAAAACACTATACACACACGCAAACGCATGCGCAAAGAAGACAAAATAAAATAAACAAACAAGCAAATAAATAAATAAATATATAGACAGGCTGAATAAAAATGGCGTAGACATACAATACAACAGGAGGAAAAGATAGCACCACTGGCGAAGTTGCAGATGTGCAACGAAAGATTTATGATAAACTATATATATGTGTTTGTGTCTATATTGTATCTGTATTATTTTTGACCGTCGGTCAGTCAATGGCAACATTGAGGACCGAGTAAGTTAGATTACCGATATAAAAGACACAGAAGCGAGAAGCGAAAACCAACCAAACAGTGAGTGTGTTCTGTTATTAATTCTGGCAATATTACACAAATATGACCCTCCCCAAGTATAACAATATTTGTTTCGACACACGATTTCATATAAAAAACCTCGCAAAACTATATATATATATATATATATATATATATAACGAAGGAAATGTGGTAAGGAACCAGATGGACCATAACGCACCAAAGTATTCAATACTTAGGGTAGTAGAGTGGGTAATAGGAACGAGTAGGACCCCGACGGCTGAGCTCAAGCCGTTTCGACGGCTAATTCTGGACTATGCATGTATATATATATATATATGTATATATATATATATATATATATATATATACATGCATACATACATATATATGTATATATATATATATATATATATATATATATATATATATATATATATATATATATATATATATATATATATATATATATATATATATATATATATAAATATATATATATATACAGTATTTTCCGTTGTGTTGTAATATAAATATTACACACAGTAGATTATCAGCTCACGTAGAGTTTGCTCGACGGTTCCAGTTGTAGTTCCAAAAGTAATCCGGAGAAAAATAGAAAGATTTGAATGGATACAGTTTAGTTGAAAGGAATTTATTGACACGTGTTTCTATAACAGTTACATAACCTAAAACAGCTATCTACAAACTTTTAGTTATGCAGACATTCAATATTTCAATGTTATTATTTACTGTCATTTCATCAGAATAATATTACTGAGGACCTATTTAGTTTTTATAGAGAATATTAGGAGGGAGGGGTGAAGTTGTTAGAAGAATAGTTGAAGGAGTGGTTTTTCGATAGCAGTGAGAATTCTTGGTGGCAGTGAGTAATTAGATTCCCATCTGTTGTTTTGACATTTTTTATGGAATATATTATTGGTTATTTTTCTAAATCTATAGAAGGATTAGAGATAGTAAAGATATGCGTGGTTGGTTTTGTGTTTGCACTTAACATTCAGACTTAAATTTTTCTTTCAAGTGTACGTATTCTTTCACCCACGCATTCACACACAAATATATTTGCACACCTCTACAAAATACATATACTCACAATTCACATATTCATACTTACATATATATACACATGTATACACATATATATACACACATGTATTCATGTACATACATACGCGCTCATGTGTATACATTTTCATACTCAACTTATCTTTATATATACACACGTATAGACACACACATATATACATACATACTCTAGTCCATGTGTAATCCTTCTATAGATTTAGAAAAATAACCAATAATATATTCCATAAAAAATGTCAAAACAACAGATGGGAATCTAATTACTCACTGCCACCAAGAATTCTCACTGCTATCGAAAAACCACTCCTTCAACTATTCTTCTAACAACTTCACCCCTCCCTCCTAATATTCTCTATAAAAACTAAATAGGTCCTCAGTAATATTATTCTGATGAAATGACAGTAAATAATAACATTGAAATATTGAATGTCTGCATAACTAAAAGTTTGTAGATAGCTGTTTTAGGTTATGTAACTGTTATAGAAACACGTGTCAATAAATTCCTTTCAACTAAACTGTATCCATTCAAATCTTTCTATATATATATATATATATATATAAGGCGGGTAAAATTCCCGAGATCCATGGACGAGTTCTCTCCAGCGGTCTCTGTCCCTCATTATCGCTGCCATGTCCTGTATCTCGAACAGACCAGTGTCTGTCCTTAGGGCATCAACATACGTTAACCTTGGTCTTCCTCTTCTAGTGTGTCCATGTAGGGGATCCCAAAGGAGCACTGAGTGCAATGTCAATATATATATATATATATATATATATATATATATATATATATATATATATATATATATGTATGTATGTATGTATGTATGTATGTATGTTGGAGTGGTCACCTTGCCAGGATGAAGGATTCTAGAATACCAAAACAACTCTTTTATGGAGAGTTGGTTAAAGGAAAACGACCGCCACATAAACCAAAAAAGAGGTATAAAGATTCCTTGAAAGTCTCTCTGAAAGACGCTAACATCTCTGCTGATACATGGGAGAATATTGCTGCTGATCGTTATAAATGGAGAGGGACTGTATATGAGGGAAAAGTTGCTTTTGAGGCATCTCGAATCGCATACGAGAAAGTAAAGCGGGATGTGAGGAGGGGCATTGCTGTTGCACTTCCAGACGGCGAGGGTCCTCCTATGGTGCTGACATGCAGCGTCTGTGCGAGACTCTGCCTAAGCAAAGCTGGACTCGAAAGTCATCTTCGCAGTCGTAAAGTAAGACCAGTGGTTGACTACCAGGCTGCTGTTGGAGATGCTACTCATCATGCTTGCCAAACATGTGGTAGAGAATGTAAATCAGCAGGAGGGCTCAAGCGACATGCAAAAGTACACGAACTCCAACCACAGCCGACTATTCCCAGTGAATGTTTTGGTTGCCGACTCTGTGCAAGACATTTTAGATCATTGGCTGGGCTAAAAAGCCACATTCGATCGCAGCGCTGTTAGTTGCTATCGTGTGTGTGTGTGTGTAGATATGCTTATGTGTGTGCGTGTGTGTGTATATATATATGTATATGTATATCATTATTGTTCAAATCCCGCCGAGGTTGACTTTGCCTTTCATCCTTACGGGGTCGATAAAATAAAGTACCAGTAATGCACTGGGTAATTGCTGGCCTTGTGCCTAAAGTAGAAACAATTATTGTTGTTGTCGTTATTATTATTGTTGTTATTATTATTATTATTATTATTGTTATTAATGCATGTGTGTGTGTATATGTGTGTGTGAGTATGTGTGTGTGTATATATATGTATGTATATGAATATATATATACATATATATATATATATATATATATATATATATTTTTTTTTTTTTTTTTTTTTTTTTATTATTATTATTTTTTTTTTTTTTATTTCTCCTCGTGCAATGGCCATACTCGATAACGAGGGGGCAGCCATCATGTATGTATGTATGTATGTATGTATGTATGTATGTATGTATACATGATGGAGTTGTAGGGGCACCGTCTGAACATAACCGATTTCTCATAGAGAAGGAGAGAGAAAGAAAGAATGATAGAGAGGAGGTGAGAAAGAGATGTGGAGGAAGAATCGATCCAGTATTTGACTGGTACTTTTTTTATGGAACTTGAAAGGATGATAGAAAAAATTGACCTAGATGGGATTTCAACTCAGAGCACTGAAAGCTGGAACAAATACTGAAGCATTCTACTCGGCGTTTTAACGACTCTGCCAATAGCCGCGTTTTTTATAGTAGTTTTTACGTAATGCATCCAGTCGCTATCAGCTCATCTTCTCCTCCCATGCACAGGGAATCAAGGATCACATTATCCAACTGTAAGGTAAATCTCCCATTTGAAGGAGATTTGGCTGCGATTTCTAGCATGTCGAGTGACCACATAGAAGTAGCCCCGTCACCGCGTATGATTACAATGCTGGTGGGAAGGGGCGGTGAAATGGCAGAGATATTACAACGTCGGATAGAATGCTTTGCGTTTCGTCTCACTGTGCCCTAAGTTCAAATCCCATCGAAGTCAACTTCTTTCATCCTTTCGAGGTCAATAAAAAAAGTACCGGTTCAATACTGGTGTCGAATCTTCCTCTCCCCCACTTTCTCACCTTGTCTGAAAGAAATCGACTGTGTACAGGCCTGGTTTAAAATGCCTAGGTAACGCCGCATGCTATGACAGCGCCCTTACAACTCCACAAGCAGTTACGAGTCCATACATAGTCCTTTGTCTGAAAATCCTTTGATCAACCGTTTTGCTCTACTACTGCCGACGTGGTGTTAAACAGACACAAAACTATATGTGTAATTAATACTGTGTATCTTATATCATTTATAGTTGGAGAAAAAACATGAATATTAGAACTTTGAAGTTTCACATTACCATAAAATATTTGAATCTTTAAAGCAAGTTATGAAACAGAATACCTCTTGGAAACAGTTATGTCCCGTTGTTATCGTATACTAGGCCAGTGGCAGTTACTTCCCATTATACAACGTCGAAATTACATATTTCCTTTGTCTTTATCGTTTTTATTGAACGTCCGTTATTCTCGTGTATTCATTGTACTTACTTTGGTTTGGCAGTATCGGTAGAGCGTCAAACGCCATGCTTTGCAGCATAGAGTTATGGTTCTTTACGTTCTGAGGTCAAATCCCACCGCCAAGGTTAGCTTTGCCTTTCATCCTTACGGGGTCAATAAAATAAAGCACCAGTAATGCACTGGGGTAATTGCTGGCCTTGTGACAAAAGTAGAAACATTACTTAGTCTTAATAGCCCATCATTAATCTAAACCAGAGATTCACAAAAGTTGTTTTATAGTTGCAGTGAACTTTGGAATATACTAGCAGAATAGCCCGGCGTTGCTCGGGATTCTAAACATAGATTGGCATGTTTATCCCTCCTTTCTGAAACAGTACAGAGAAGTACGGAATACCTCGGCCGTGCGACCGGCGAATAGCAGATTCCACTGACGATTCGTTTGCCCGCCTTGTTCTTTTTCTTGTTGCTTTCGCAATATTTCGGCCATGAGGCATGACCTAAAAGCAGGGCGAAGTACACTAAGACTAACTAGTAGAGTAAGGAGTAAACTCGTCAGTGATTCATGTGATTTCCGAACCATTGACTATGTAATTGCTAAGCCATGAGTGCCGTCTTAACTGGGGTGCGACGTTATAACTATGTATAACGGCGGCGAAGATTCGAAACCGAATCTGAGCTTTCCCGCCTCTGGGACAAGCCGTGGTAACTTGTTTACGCTCAGGAGACTAACCCCTTGGGAGAGGCTAAACACAGGTCAGAGGTGTTTACGCCTTACAGAAAATAGGTCAGAGGATATATCCATCTTTCTGACTTGTTTACGCTTGGCAAACTAATCTCTTGGGAGACTAACCAAAGTTCAGAGGGTATATCTATCCTTCTAACTTCAACTCTTATAAAGACAGGGATTGTTTACGCCAAAAATAGAAAAGAAGTGGATACAGACAAGACGAGTCTCATTTACAAGCTCTCGTCACGAAAAACCAGTCTGCCATTTATTCTCACCTTCCTGGCTGATCGCTGACTCCTGCAATATAAATAAGTAAATATACTGATACGCCGCACACACGCATTCATAGTGAGTCCAGCATTTGTACACGCACCATTCATTTCTGTTTACACGTATTATAATCGTATTCTGTGATATTTGAATTTACGTGGCTCGAAGAGCCACCAAATTATTGTATGAATATTTTGTGTCAATTATTTTATCATTCAATATTCAAATTGAATATTGTTGTAATAAAATAAACTTTGTAACAACACTCCTGGTATTTTTATTTACACCGAAACCACCATACCAACAGTTACATCCATCCATCCACTTGTCGTTACAACCACACATAATATTCCGTTACATATGTATCTATCTGCATTACGAAATTATGAAAACATTGACTTCGCTATTTGCTATGTGTGTGTGTGTGTGTGTGTGTGTGTGTGTGTGTGTGTGTGTGTGTGTATGTATATATAGCGTGTGTGTATATATATATAGTGTGTATATATATATATATATATATATAGTGTTAGTCGAACCAAAGAGGGTTCGATAAGGATAAATATATATCAAATATATAAGAACCCTAGAGCAAATATTGTTCTCATTGCTGACGTATTATCTTCGCTTTTTTCCGTTCATTGCCAGGGAACGTCTTCACGAGCCAAAGTATCGTCTTCCTGTTTTCCTTCGGTTGCAACGTTTTTCGAAATATTTACTTCTACGTTTTATGAATATGAAGGCCCACATCACCAACAGCCCTAAGAGCAACACCCCACCAGGGTGCTCTTGCCGAAAGACATGGAAGTCTTGAGCTCTCACGGAGTGTAGGTAATGGAAATGGGCAGGGGTGGACGGTGGCAGGGATTCGGCATGTTGAGCCGTGGCAGTCCTTAGGGACCACGGAGGGCAGGCAATGGAAAGAGCCGGGGAATGAATTGCGGCTAACAGGGCAGAGATGTGGATGGTGATGTACAACGATGCAGTGGGTCGACGGCGTGCAGGGAAGGGAGAGGGCAGGGGTTGACGGATGCCTCATTATGCTACGGTAGTGGGACCACGGGAATGAAGCGCATGGAGGCTCGATGATCGCTTGAGAAGACTGGGCGCAATACAGGATGATGCGCGGCGGTATAGTCTTGATAGTCCTTATATAAGAAATGGAAGAATCGGCATAAAAGGTTTGCTGAATATGGTGAGCGTTAATTTAAAGAGACTTACGGTGGATAATCCTGATAGATTGAACGTTTTTTGCATGGCGCGAATCGCGACAAATGGAAGCAAGAAGAATGGCGTTTTTCGGTGATGCTCAATGAAGCTGATAGATAACGGCGTGCGCGAAAGGATACTTTACGGCTCTGCATGGAGAATTGGCCCCAGGGTAGAAGATATTGCGCCATTGATAATTAAACTATGAATAATTGTTTGCCCTAACTCTTAAAGGTCTCATTTTACGCATAATTTATGTGTTTAAAAAAACTTTCTGAATTTTTGAAGCTTTGGAGTAACTCCTAATGGATCTATTATTGTGGTAATATAAAATTTCATTGAAATCGGACGAATTCTGAAAATATCAATTTTTGCCTCTGGGGTCCGATTATCGCTTTTTCGAAAATTTAATGTAGCCCACGTTCATCCCCGGATCAAAATACATACCTACATCAAATTCCATTGGAATCGGACAAATTTCGTAAATATCGATGTTTGCATCTGGTGATCCAAAAATTTAATGTAACCCACGTTCATCCCCGGATCAAAATATACACTTACGTCGAGTTTCATCGAAATCGGACGATTTTTGAAAATATCGATTTTTGGCTTCTGGGGGCCCGATTATCGATTTTTCGAAAATTTCTAGTACCCTATTCCAATCTACGGCTCGAGTTTTATATATGTGTCAAGTTTCATGAAAATCGGATGAACGGTGTAGCCTGCAAGTTCGGGAGACCAAACAAACAAACAACGCCCAACTTCACTTTATATATTAGATATATATATACATATATAGTACATCGTTCCTGTGTCAGTGTTGAACAAAAAGGTGACGATGGTTACCTGAACACTGTACGGCGTAATTCGTTTGTTTACAAACAAACCGAGCATTATAATAAATGTTCGGTAAACCCATACGTACATATATATATGTGTGCATGTGTAGCAGTGAATGAAATGTATTTTCCTTCTGCGGCGGAATGGTATCACGTCGGGGTCACCATTTATAACGGGTTTTAGGGTCAATTCTTAATATACATATAAGAAATGGTGACCCCGACGTGATACGATACAACAAATCACATTATAAATGGTGACCCGAACGTTTAAGGACATCAACACAGAAGAAACCACATCTTTCCGTTGCAACGAACACATCAACATTTCGCATCCCCCCCCCCCCCCCCAAAAAAAAAAAGCCACTCGCCTTTTCTCGGGGTATGTACGCGATTAGCGTGAGTCCTAATATGTATTTGATATATTGTCTTATTGTTACTAAATCTGCACATCACACCTTCACTTTCTAACATCACCGAACACATGCGTTAATACAAAAATCTAAATACAAAAATCTAAATACTCTAAATTTCTGATTGGGCGACGCTATAAAAAAACTAAAAAAAAAAAAACTGTTGGCGCTGATGGCCGGTCAGAGCAAGATGGCCGACTTCCGTCTCCTTCAGCTGTTTTCCCGCCAAAATGACGGAGGCAACGCCATTTTGAAAAGTACACAAAAAAAAAAAAAAAAATAATAGGACAAAGATAAATTATAAATTTTTTTTTGAAAGCTTGACGTTTTTCCCTTCAACATTGTTTTTGATATATTTTTCTTTTTCTGTCCTTCACTCGGATTATATTTTTTCTTGGCCTGAATTTTCACTTTTGTCTCGGTGACAAGTGCAGAGTTGTCCTTTCTTTGCCCTTTGCTTTTACATCAGTATACACAATGGGTAGCACTTCATTGCCACCGTTTACCGGTGACGTCACTGTCTGGTTCGCCCAGATAGAAGCACATTTCACAGCGAATAACATCACCAGTGACCACAGACAGTTAAATCTCCTGTTAAGCGCTTTTCCAGCGTCATTGACGTCGGTCGTCAAAGACTTAATTACAGATCCTCGCCCTGGGGCCACCTATGAGAGCGTGAAGCTCGAAGTGTTGCCGCGGACCACATTGTCCGCAGAAAAAAAATTTCAGACGCTCGTCAATGACGAACATTTGGGTGATCGGACGCCCACACAACTACTGCGTCGGATGAGAGAGCTGGCGGAAGATGCCCCAGCTGACAGTGCCCTCCTTAGACAGCTTTTTGTCTCAAGGCTACCCCCCGGAGTTCAGGCGATCTTAGCGCCCATGATGGAGGCTGCTCCTGTCGACCAGCTAGCGGCTTCGGCCGACAGGGTTATGAGTGTCATCGGACACCCAGCCTCATTTGCCCCCTTCCAGGCACCTCAGCCACCGGCTGCGGTCAATCCGTTCTCTCCTGCCTCCTTCCAGGCACCTCAGCCACCGGCTGCGGTCAATCCGTTCGCTCCTGTCTCCTTCAATGCATCCCAGCCGCCGACTGCGGTCGCTTCCTTCACTCCAGCGGCTGCCAGTTATACCGACCAGTCACTTGCAAATGCAGCAATGCTGCAAGCAATAGAGCAGCTAACCAAGGAAGTGAGAAAACTAAGCACTCACAGGGCTCATTCGCCCAGACGCCGTTTCCAGAGCCGTTCACCCTCGCCACGACGCCGTCACACAAGCAGTTCAGGTTTGTGTTACTACCACAGCCGTTTTGGCGCAGCAGCACGCTCCTGTAAACAGCCTTGTACATTTTCGGACCAGGGAAACAGATTTCAGGAGACCTGAGCACGGCACAGTCTCCTCTGACCCTCCCTAATAACCGTGTGTTTTTCATCACAGACACTGAGTCGCAAGCACGTTGTCTGATCGACACCGGCGCGGCTTGTAGCATTTGGCCGCTAAAACTTCTCAAAGAGAAGCCCCAACTCTCAACCGTCTCTCTGCAAGCAGTAAACCAGTCACCGATCCCCACGTACGGTCAGATTTCTCGTTCTTTGAACCTGGAATTGCGTAGAGATTTCACGTGGATCTTCACTGTTGCTGATCTGCCTTACCCCATCCTAGGCTCAGATTTCCTGCACCACTATAACTTGATAGTGGATATGCGCAGACGCCGGTTGTTGGATGCCAACACAGAACTGTCTGTGCCGGGTACCAGATCGACTGTCTCGTCGGTCAGCCCGGTCTTCTTTATCGCTGCTACAGAAAATCCTTACCAATCACTTTTGCATTCCTTCCCGGAATTAACAAATTTGAATTTTGTGATGAGTGAGCCTACTCACTCCACCAAGCACCACATTGAAACATCCGGAGCTCCTGTGTTTTCGCGCCCTCGCCGTCTCTCTGCTGAGAAACTGAAGGCCGCAAAGGCTGAATTCAATCACATGCTGCAGCTCGGGATCATTCGCCCATCCTCAAGCCCGTGGGCCGCACCCTTGCATTTGGTACCAAAGCGTTCCGGTGATTGGCGTCCCACTGGGGACTTTCGCCGGTTAAATGCAATGACGGTACCCGACCGCTACCCGATACCACACATACAGGATTTTGCATCTTCGCTGCATGGATGCAACATATTCTCCAAATTGGATTTGGTCAAAGCATACCACCAAATCCCGGTGAACCCGGCAGACATACCTAAAACTGCAGTAACAACTCCATTTGGAGCGTTTGAATTTTTGACCATGCCTTTCGGTTTGCGAAACGCAGCCAGCACGTTCCAACGATTTATGGATGAAGTTGTGCGCGATTTAGACTTCGTGTACAACTACATCGACGACATTCTTGTGGCAAGTGCCTCACCTGAGGAACATGTCAATCACCTCCGTCTCCTGTTCGAGAGATTTCAAAAATACCAACTGAGAATTAATCCGGCAAAATGTGTTTTCGGTGCTTCCTCACTTGTCTTCTTGGGCCATGTCATCAGCCCAGAAGGAATTTCGCCACTACCTGATAAAGTGAAAGCGGTACAAGACCTCCAACCACCCACTTCACTTCGTCAACTACGACATTTCCTTGGGCTACTGAACTATTACAGGCGCTTTATCCCACACTGTGCGGATCTCCTGTCTCCTCTGTCCGACCTGTTACGTAACAGGAAAAAGAAGAACGATTCCATTTCATTGGACACGAATCAGCTAAAAGCCTTCGACGAAGTGAAGCGGAAGCTTGCGGAGACATCACTGCTTGCACATCCTGTGTCTGGTGCCCAGTTTTCACTGGTTGTTGATGCATCAGGCACAGCTGTAGGTGCAGTACTGCAACAACATCACCAACAACAGTTACAACCTCTTGCCTACTTTTCTAAACAGCTGAAGCCTGCAGAAACACGGTATAGCACATTCGGCCGTGAACTCTTGGCTATGTACCTTGCAGTGAAACACTTTCGGCATTCACTGGAGGGTCGCGAATTTGTTATATACACTGACCACTGTCCGCTTACGTTCGCACTGCGTTCTAAGCCGGACAAATATTCACCTCGCGAAACTCGCCACTTGGACTTCGTTTCGCAATTTACCAGCGATATCCGACACATCTCTGGTGAACAGAATGCGGCGGCAGATGCACTGTCTCGCCTCCCAATTAATTCCCTGTCATCGCCAGCGGAAATCGACCTCCAACGAATTGCCACGGAACAACCACCTCTGGATACTTTGGACCTCTCGTCTTCTGAATTTGCAACTGGCAAATTTGCATATCTGCCTGTGCCCACTTCGGACACACAGATTATCTGCGACACCTCGACAGATGCACCTCGCCCTCTAGTGCCAGTGACTCATCGTCGAGCAGTTTTCGACACCTTGCACGGTCTGGCACACCCTGGAATATCGACCACAGTGAAGCTCATTTCGGCTAGATTCTTCTGGCCTAATATGAGGCGTGACATCACTGCCTGGACACGTTCCTGCCTATCCTGCCAAAAGTTAAAGGTGCACAAACACATCCGCGCACCCCTTGGAACTTTCAGCACTCCAGACGCTAGGTTCAGCCATGTCCATATAGATCTTGTCGGACCATGGCCGGTCAGCCGAGGATTTACATACCTCCTGACCTGCATAGATCGCTTCACACGTTGGCCTGAGGCCATTCCTTTAAGTGACATTTCGGCGGAATCTGTAGCGCGAGCTCTAGTATCGGGTTGGATATCGCGTTACGGAGTTCCAGCCACTATCACCACTGACCGCGGTGGACAATTTGAGTCACACCTTTTCCGAGAGCTTTCAAGGATCCTGGGAATGCAACGCATTCGAACGACCAGCTACCATCCAGCTTCTAACGGAATGATTGAACGCTCCCACCGCCAATTGAAAGCCGCACTGCGCGCTTATCCGGATCAGCAGCGGTGGAGCGAATATGTACCAATTGTCCTCCTGGGCTGTCGTGCAGCCATCAAGGAAGATCTAGGCTACTCCCCCGCCGAGTTGGTTTACGGAGTGCCTATATCTCTGCCTGGTCAGATGTTAGCTCCATTGGACCTACCAGCAACAGACCCAGCTCTGTATGTGAGCAGACTGCAATCATATTTCAGCAATCTTCCGCCTATGCACCCTCGCCAACAGACAATCAAATCTTCGGTCCCGAAAGACATTGCTTCATGGACCCACGTCTTTTTACGAAAGGACGCCGTGAGAGCTCCTCTCATGCCACCTTATACCGGTCCCTATCGCGTGCTTGAGCGCACAGATAAGCTATTCACCCTAGACATTGGGGGTAAAAAAGAGACTGTGTCCATTGACAGGGTAAAACGGGCCTATACAGACACTCTCACACAAGAGCCCCATTTTCCCCCCACATACACCTGGCATCAGCCAAGCCACAATACACATATAACATCGCACACACCTACACCTACATATGTCACCACCACACGTAGCGGTCGGCGAGTACATTGGCCCAAGAAGCTTTGCAAGACTCTTTATATATGAACTATGTTATTTACAGCAATCTTCTTGGAGTTTGCTCCGCCCTTGTATTTGTATTAAATGTATGAACTAAGGTGAACATTACACTATTTCTGACTTTCCTGTAATATGAACATTTCTTTATCAGTGATATATTTTATTGTGTTTACTATTATATAGTACTTTTTCTTTCATTCAACTGCTACCCTTATTTCTCTGTCGGCTGTAAGCCTAAGCAGGGGGTGATGTAGCAGTGAATGAAATGTATTTTCCTTCTGCGGCGGAATGGTATTACGGAGGTAAGTTGGCTGAAGTGTGAGCCAATCGAAACCTTCGGTGCACTAATTGGACTGTCCAGAACTACGTCACCAGGTGAGCGGAGGTGACCAAGAGAGACATTAGTCTACACGCACCTCTCTTATCGACAAGACCAGGCTACACTCCTCGCTGCTAACAACATCTCCATCTTGCAATGAAGCGGACCAAACTACATCCTACACATGTAGATACGACCTGTACCTAATGTATCCGTTCAACATGTACAACTAATAAATAGAGTTACAACATCGATAATGGATTTAGTCAATGTTCTAAATGCCTTCTGATCTCTATTATGTATATTAAGAATTGACCCTAAAACCCGTTATACATGTATGTATGTATATACATACTACTGTACGTCTGTATACATATATGTATGTACGTAAACATACATACTTACATTTAAGTACCAGCCATACTAAGAGTGAGAAATGAAATTTCGTTTCATTCTTTTCCATTTATATATATAAAGACACGTGTGTGTGTGTGTGTGTGTGTGTGTGTGTGTGTGTGTGTGTGTGTGTGTGTGTGTGTGTGTGTGTGTGTGTGTGTGTGTGTGTGTGTGTTCTTGGTACGAAGGCCAGAAATTAGGGTAGTACTCAATGCAAGGTGGTGAGTTCGATTCCCGGCGGCGTGTTGCGCCATTCAACAAGAGACTTTATTTCAGGTTGCTCCAGCCAACAAAATTGAGTTGTACCTGTAATTCAAAGAGCCAGCCTTGAAACACACTGTGTCACGCTGAATCTCCCTGAGAACTACCTTAGAGTACATCTGTCAAATGCTCAGACACTTGCATGTTAATTTCACTAGCAGGTAGTTCCATTGTTTGAACAACTGGAACATTAACCGACATATTTACACACACATCCTACCATTTGAACTGTTTGTGTATGGTAGATCGTTTTAATGAAATATTGAATAGATGACCGTATTTTTGGTTCCGCAAATTAATTGCTTGGGACATGTACGGTGTAATGTTATTGCTGTCATGGTCACTAACGTTATTTTACTATAAACAAAGCTTCCAGTCGTGAAATACAATTTAACACGGGGAACGAAAATTAGCACTTTGAAATACAATAATGCGTGTGAATATAAATGCAACAAAAATATGGGAAAGAATACTGAATCATTGCTACCCATGTGGGAGAACGTTCTCTGTCATACAGAAGAACCCCAGGTTGTAGGCCGCCTCCAGGTCCCAGTGAATAGAATGAAGAAACCGTTACTCTAGAAGATAGAGACGCTTTGAAAAATAACCGAAATATTATACTAAGATAAACTATTTTACAGACACATGTTCGGAGTTGTTTCCCATGACAAGCGAATGTGTGTATATTTATTTATATATTTGTCCATCACTCACTGAAAGGGAGATGACTGAGGAAGGAAGGTGTGGTGACAAACTATGTGACCAGCGTTCTAAGATTTGCTACACTTGTGTGTGTATGTAGCGAATTGGCTACACACATGAGCTATTATATGTGTTTATATCAGGGCGGTGGATTGGTAGTATCGGTAAAACGTCGGACACCATGCTTTGCGGCATAGAGTTACAGCCCTTTACGTTCTGGGTTCTAATCTCGCCAAGGTTACCATTGCCTTTCATCCTTATGGGGACGATAAAATAAAGTACCAGTAACATACTGATGTCGATTTAATCGACTTTCACCCACCCAAAACATTGTTGGCCTTGTGCCTAAAATCAGAAATCATTATTCTGTTAGTGTTAGTGTTTAAATTTATATCATCATCATCATCATCATTTTACGTCCGCTTTCCCCTGCTTGCAAGGATGGGACTGGTCCTATTCAGTACAGCATCTCTCTACTTGTCACAGTCCTCTGTCATCTCCTCCGTGAGCTTCAGTGATCTGAGGTCTACTCTCCCCACCCCAGCCATGTTTTTCGTGGTCTTCCTCTACTGCGTCTTCTTTCTACTGGAATTTCTTTGCCCTTCTTTACTCAGCGGTCATCCTCTATGCGCATCACATGTCCATACCAATTCAGTCTTCTCTCCCACATACTACAATTTATCCCTCTTATACACAGTTTCTCTCTCAACTCATCTATGCTTGGTCGTTCACTTACATTGACATTGCATATCAAACGGAGCATGCTTGCTTCATTTCTCTCCAGCCGTCGCATATCCTCCGCAGTTGCTG
Source organism: Eledone cirrhosa (assembly GCA_964016885.1). Classification (NCBI taxonomy): domain Eukaryota; kingdom Metazoa; phylum Mollusca; class Cephalopoda; order Octopoda; family Eledonidae; genus Eledone; species Eledone cirrhosa. The sequence goes on from OZ024741.1 coordinate 87,940,378, forward strand.
CCCATGTCTCACTACCATGCAGCATCGCACATCTCACACAGGCATCATATAACCGGCCTTTCGTTCGCAGGGAGAAATCCTTCTTTGTCAACAGATGAAGCAACTCCCTAAACTTCTTCCAACCCGTCCTTATTCTAGATACTATGGCCTCGGAGCACCCTCCTCCCTGGCTAATCTGATCACCTAGGTACCAGAAGCTATTAACCATTTCTATAGATCCTACCTGCATTTGAAAAATGTGTCTATCATTGCGACTTCTACTGTCAAATTTCCCTGTATATCTACTGCATATGTAATTTTCCCTACCTGTTAGTTTGCCTGATATCCCACTACATCTCTTGTGTACCCAAGATCAGCATTGTGTACATTTTATAGAATTTATGCCAACTCCTTTTCTACATATCGAACATTTCCCTGATGGAAAGAGAGTTTTGTCCTCTTTTCTACTTATCAACACTTTAGTCTTAGCTAGGTTCACTCTCACTCCTCTTGATTCCAGCTGCTGTTCCCATAGCCAGAATTTATTCTCTAGCTCCTCTACTGATTCTGCTATTAGTACCAGATCATCAGCTTAGAGAAGTTCCCTTGGGCAGCCAGTCTTAAACTCCTCTGTTATGGCTTGGAGGACTATAATGAACAAGAGCGGGCTGAGGACTGAACCTTGATGTACTCCTACTTGTATCTGGAATTCCTCACTAAACTCCATTCCTACTCTCACTTTACTGACAGCACCCCTGTACATAGCTTGCACTGTCCTCACAAGCCATTCCTCTACACCTAGTTTCCTTAGGGACCACCAGATGACAGATCGGGGTACCCTATCAAAGGCTTTCTCTAGGTCAACAAAAGCTAAGTATAGTGGCTTATTCTTCTCTAAGAACCTCTCTTGTAGTTGTCTCACTAAGAAGAGGGTATCTGTTGTACTTTTCCCAGGAACAAAACCAAACTGCATCTCATCTAATTTGACCCTTTCTCTAATTAGTTGTACTAGTATTCTTTCTGCCACTTTCATAACCTGATCCATCAGTTTTATGCCCTTATAATTGCTTCTCTCTAGAGCATCCCCATTACCTTTGTAGCAATTTATAAGAATACTGCTGCTATGCACACCAAGATATTATCTTGGTTAGTTACAGATAGTTTATCCACAAAAATGTTTGTAAAGGAATTAATAAACTAAAAACTTGGTTTTGTACCTTTTTATATATATAAAATACAACAATTAGCCCTTTTTGACAGCACTGGGCCAGTTAGTTGAAATATATTGAACCATATCCATGTTGCCACTATTTGGATGAAGTCTACTGTTTGAGGATACCTTCCTTCCTTCCTCCCACCAGTTTTGAAGCCTTGAAAAGTCATGGGCACTGCCCATCTTTCCCTCAGTAAACAGTAAAAGAAAATAAATAAAAACAAGAACAAAACTGAGACACTCGTCCTCTCAAGGAAGCCTACGCAGTGCACTCTACATGTAAATGGAGTTCCACTGAAGAAGGTGAAGTTCAAGTATTTCAGGGGTCGTGTTCATGAGTGATGGAAGGCAGGAGGTTGAATTAAGTGCAAGAATTGTAGGAGCTGGTGCATTACTGCACCAGCTTCAGCATTCAGTAATCAGAAGAAGGAAGGTAGGTGTAAAAGCCAAACTTGCGATCTTTAATTCAGTTTCCATGACAACCCTTACCTATAGTCATGAATCTTGGATAAGGACCAAAAGAATACAATCGTGAATACAAGTGGCCAAAATGGGGTTCCTCCGAAGGCTTTTAGGAGTAATGTTACTCAATAGTGTGTAGCTGGGAGATCAGAGGGTCACTCCATGTAGAGCCGCTACTTCTCAGAATTGAGAGATCACAGCTCCAATACTATAGGCTAGAATAGGTTAGAATGTCTCAGGAAAGAATTGCTGGACAAATTTTACGAGCAAAACCAGCCAAGGGTAGAACCCGAGCAATATGATTAGATAACATCCATAAGCTTTGCTGGTCTCACTTGGGGATCCAGCTAGATCAGTTGGACACGGTTGCTTCTGACAGGTCCCGCTGGTAATATTTATGTAAATACATATATCCAAAAATGATCTCTTTATTGGATACTAGCAGTGGTACCCGGCGTTGCATGGGTTAAGGTATTTTGGAACGTGGGCCGCCAACAGACCTAATCGTGGAAAAACTGCATGCCTGGACAATATGTAAAGAAAATAAACCGAATACTCTGATGGCTGGATAATATTTAACATTTTCTTCGATGAAGCAGGAAAAATGCAGGTTTTCACCTAATGCGGGCCCTAGGGGATCAAGAAAATTAATTTTTTTTATGTGCATAATATGCCTTGAAATTTCGGGAAAATCGGCTAGACGTAACGCCAAAAAAGCCCTAAAAAGCTGAAAATATGAAGTTTTTCACCTAATGTGGACCCTAGGCCATAGAAAAAGTTGGATTTTCTTTGCTCACAGTATGAAGAAGAGATTGACTAATACATAGTTACAATTTCAAGGAAATCAGTCTGACATAACGCCTCAAAAAAACCCTAAAAAGCTAAAAAAAAAAACGCACTTTTTCACCTAATGCAGGCGCTAGGGGATCAAAAAGTTTTAGGGATTCAAACTCAGACACACACACACACACACACAGACAGACATCTTGAGTTTTATATATATAGATATGTATTAGAAGCCTGATGTTAAAATCATGGTGATGGCATGGAAATTATAAATGAAACTGAAACTTCATGGTTCAGGTAGCAATCATACAGTGAAAGTTATATGGTTGAAAGAAATTTTCTCTTCAAAGGATTGAATGTGATATTAAATATAGCAAACTTTTAACAAAATCAGAAATGATGATTTTTAAATCATCATCATTGTTTAACGTCTATCTTCTACGCTAGCATGGGTTAAGACAGGAATTGTCCCACTTGAGGGAAGATTGGTCGTCTCGCTCGTATAGGACTGTCTGGCAGATTTTCTATGGCTGGATGCCCTCCCTAACACCAACTACGTTTACAGTGTGTACTGGGAGGTTACCTACACAACCACATTACAGTGTGGACTGTGTTTTTTTTGTCTTGACACCTACACGACCTCATTTATTTAGGACTGGATGGTGTGGTACCAACATAACTTAACAGAGAAAGGGGTAGTGTTGATGGGAGGGGGGTATATTTGGTTAAGAGGTGCCTACTGACTATAGGTTTTGCTTTGTACATAGGCAAGGCAGGTCTTCAGTATTACTGTATAGCGCCAAAGATCTTGGTCCAGTGGCATTGTCTTAGAGAGGTGTAAGTCTGTAAGGTCGAAATTTATCAAATCATCCCAATTTAGCAGAAACTATCTAAAAACAGAATTGTTAATTCAAATGATTGTAATATATTTACTGGTGCATAGATTGTTGTGAAAATTTCCACTATTAAAGTAAAGATTTTAATTTTTCATGTGATGCAGTCGTATATCTGGTTTCATACAGCACAGGATGTTATTATTCAAAATTGATTTTTGAAACTTTCCACTAGTATTAAAAGAAGCAGATCTATCAGTCTGTGGCAGTTTTTGAGCTAGTAAATCAAATGTATTGATATAAGCAGCCATGTATATTGGTTTATACCTGCATATATGCATAAACACACACATATTTGTTTGCACATAAACCCACTTATGTATATACCAGTGAATACATTGCTATACCTGATCACACAAAGGCACTCGTTCATATACATTCAGAAGTACCTGCATGAATATGCATGCATATATGTACCTTTGTATGTGTTTATGTATGTATGCAAGTGTAAACCAGAATAGGCAGATGCTTACATGAGCATATTTGATTGTATACACTAATCTGTGAGTACATGTGTATATGGGTGAATATGCAAATGTGAATAAGTATATGTATATTATCATGGATGTTTACATGCATATATATATATAAGTACAGACAGTAAAACATTATCTTTCAGATATGCCATAATACATCTGAATCATATATTTATCTCACTGAACAGAAAAAGATGGGTGTACAATTATTATTATTATTATTGGCAGTATCAGAGAGCAGTGGATTGGCAGTATTGATAGAGTGTCAGAGAACATGCTTCACAGCATAGAGTTACAACCCTTTATGTTCTAAGTTCAAGTCCCCCCGAGGTTAGCTTTGCCTTTCCTCCTTACATGGTCACTAAATAAAGCACCAGTAATGCACTGGATCAATTTAATTGATTTTCCCTTCCCCCAAAAATTGCTGGCCTTGTGCCTAAAGTAAAAACAATTATTAATATCAATATCATTAGTATTAACTTTATTACCGTGGTTAACAATTTCCCATACATGGTAACAATTAATAATATTTTAAGTATTCTTCTTATTTAATAAGTGAAATACATCACTAGCTTTTTACTTTGCACGCAGTAAATCTCTCCACCATACCAAATGATGTAATTACATCTCATTTATTTTATATGCAAACTCATAGCTGTAAATCCATTGAACATTATCACATGGAGCTGTTATGTCTTTATATCTGTATCCACAGATTGATATATATCTGTTTTAGATCCTGTAAAAGGGTGAAGGCTGAAATTGTTTACTTCTTTGCCCACTTATTCCTGAGAGTTGTTGGGGCAGAGATCTTAAACATTCCTTCCAGCAGGTCCTGTCAGAAGCAACTGTCTCCAACTGATCCAGCTGGATACCCAAGCTCATGGATGTTATCTGTCTTGCTCAGTGTCTCCCACTGGTTGGTTTTGCTCGTAAAATCTGTCCAGCTATTCTTTCCTTGAGACATTCTAACTACATATTATCAGAACTGTGATCTCTCAATTCGGAGAAGTAGCAGCTCTACATGGAGTGACTCTCTGATCTCCCAGCTACACACTCTATTGAGTAACATTACTCCAAAAAGAGTTTGGAGTAACCCCATTTTGGCCACTTGTATTCACGATAATATTCTTTTGGTCCTTATCCAAGATTCATGACCATAGAAAAGGGTTGGCACGAATACCTAACTGAAGATAGTGAGTTTGGCTTTTACACCTACCTTCCTTCTTCCAATTTCCAAATGTTGAAGCTGGCACATTACTGCACTAGCATACAATTTTTACACTAAATTCAGTCTCCTGCCTTCCAACACTCATGAACACAGACCCCAAGATACTTGAACTTCTCTACCTGCTTCAATGGAACTCCATTCTCATGTAGGGTGCACTACGCAGGCTTCCCTGAAAGGATGAGTGTCTCAATTTTCATTCCAGCCATGCAGCACTCAGTATTAAACCTATCAAGTGCAAGTCAGAGATCACCTTCCGATGAGTTAAGTAACAGCAAGTTGTCTGCAAATTCCAGCCAACTGATTTTACACTTGCCAGTCATGATACCACTTCCAACCACACTGTGCATGTCAATCCTGTTCATGAAAATAATGAACAGGAGAAGTGACAGTACACACCCTTGATGAAGTTCAACTCCCAATTGAATGGTTTTGATTTAGCACCATTTATCCAAACACAAATACTCCGGAATTCATATCGAGACATCAGCGCAGCGAGAAGCTGACTATCAATCCGATACTCGCATAAAAGGGTGAAAGTAGAAATTGTTTACTTAAACTTTTAATCTATCATCATAATACGTCAGCTTTTCAATGCTTGCATGGGTTGGATGAGTCTTTTCCAGCACAGTCTCCCTCCACTCATTCAGGTCCTTCATCATCTCCTCTGTGAGCTTCAGGGATTTGAGATCAGCTATCACAACTTCTACCCAGATTTTCCTTGGTCTCCCTCTGCTACAGCTTCCTTTCACTGAGATTTTTTGGCAATTTTTCACCCGATGAGCATTATCATATGCATCACACGTCCATACCAGCGTAGTTTTCTTCCTGCACACTACATCTGATTCCTCTTATACCCACCTTTTCTCTCAGCATAGTAGCCACTGAGAGGAACGTTGATAATTTGTGGATCAAAAGATCATTCTTATCAACAAACATAAGCCTAATATTTATAACAGATCTGAGCTCCACGGAGCTTACTGGCTATTGTGACCAGTCTGTGCATGTCACTTTTCCACCAACACAACAAAGAATAGCTTATAAGAACATGATGCTACGATTTTTCTTCATTCCTTATTTGAAAAAGAGGTTTAACCTTGAAATATTATGATACTTAGGATAAAAACTTTAGTTTTGTTTTGTCGTCCTTACTTTACTCAATCTAGTTCCAATATTATATCTTGTCTTTCACATATATTAACATTGCACATCCATCCAAGCATGCTTGCCTCATTTCTCTCAAGCCTTCACATATCCTCTGCATTCACTGCCCATGTCTCACTACCATGCAACATCGCACATCACACACAAGCATCATACAGCCAGCCTTTTGTTTGTAGAGAGAAACCTTTTGTAGTCAACAAAGGTAATAACTCCCTGAACTTTTTTCCATTCTCTTCTAGCTACTATGCTCACAGAGCAACCTCTTCAATTGCTAATTATATCACCTAGGTAACAGAAAGCATCAACTACTTCTAAAAATCCTTCTTGGGATTGGCAAAAGTTTATTCTACTGATTTTCCTACTACTAACTATCCCTGTGCATCTGCTACATATATAGTCTACCTTTTCTGTTAGTCTGCCTGCTACCCCACTACACATCTTGTGTACCCAAGGTTTACATTGTGTACATCATTTAGAGTTTCTACCTAATCCTTATCTACATATTGTGCAAAGTCCCTTTTCTGAAGGGATATCAGGTTCTTGTCTCCTTTCCTACTCACTAAGATTTCAGTTTCTCCAAGTTTACTTGAACCCTTTTTGATTCCAATTTGTTTCCAAAGCCAGAATTTCTTCTCTAGTCCTTCCACAGATTCAGCTATAAGAACCAGGTCATCAGCATATAGAAGTTAGTATGGACAGTCAAACATTTTAAATAATATTAGTAGTTGAAACATTATTTCGCTTTGTCTACAAAGGGTTGGTGTAATTTCTAACAAATCTTTGTTGTATTATTGCAACATGAACATAAAATATTGAATAAGATACTTTTATTTTTATAAACATATGTTTATTTTCAGTAGGTGTATGTGGAAAATGAAGTGAAACAGAAAAAGACAGTTCTGAAAATCAATTGTCTATGACATTTGACTGGATTCTGGATAGTCTCGTATTCCGTTCTTGTCAATAATTCTAACATGGAATGACGGTAGATTTATGACAAATCTCTTTTTTAACTGCAAGAAAGAAAAGCAATGAATAATATCAGAAAAAAAAGAATAAATAAAACATGGCAAAATATGTAGTAGAAATATTAAAACATTATTCTTATGTTACAAAATTGTTTGTTACATGCAACAAAATATGTTTTAGATAAATATTTTAAAATTGCCAAAAACAAAAGTTTAATTTTCAAGAAATTGAAAAAAAAAAATAGGTAACTGATGTCCCATGGACACTATTAATTTGTGAAATTTGAAAATGATTATCACCTCAGTTTCAAAGATATGGCATCACAAATATAGCTAATTATTCATTTAGGTCTAATTTGACAAGATTTCGACCAATTTGCTGACCATTCAAATTGTCATATTTCCTAAAATATTCATCCAAATTTCATAAATGAGGTATCAAAATTTTTCTTTTTGGATGCTCTCCAAGATAAGGTACAGTAGAAGTTAGATTTCAATATTTTCAAAAATTCATAGTGATACCTGCTTAGAGCCACAGAGACAGCATCAGTCTGATATAGGCTAAGGGCTATACATAGCACCTGAAACAAACATCTGCCCATTTGCTAGTACACCTCAACAAGGGCCTCTATATCGTGCCTAATAAACTAGGCATGATATAGAGGGCATACTAGGCTATCTCTCACTCTTTTGCTTCTTCAATAGACTATTACAGATGTAACTCTTATATCCAACAGTCTTCACTGCCACTATGAATCCTTTTAGCTAATTACCTGTTAACCTAAATATAATAGTAGATGAGATACTAGCTCTCTATAAAACTGCCTGCCTAACAAGGCTAAGCTATGAACGAGAACAGAGACAACTCTATATACCCAGTGGTCTTTACTGCTATGAACTGCCTAATAACTAACCATCCATCTGGTATCAAGCCTGACATGTGACCTATGAACAATGAAATAAAGACTGATGCAGGGTGTGAGGCTGATACATAATGGAGGGTTGGGGGATGAAACAACCTCTCTGGTGCCAATGAACAAACAAACAGAGACAACATAGGGTAGGGAGGACTCTTTAGTTTTGCTGGGAACAAAACAACCTCTTTAGTGCTGATGCCATGATAAAATACACCCAGTAAACTCTGTAAAGTAGTTGGTAATAGAAAAGGCATCCAGCAATAGAAACCATGACAAGAATGGTTAAGGTGGATTAAGCAAACTTTGGCTGTTATTTCTAGCAAGTGGGAGATTGGAATACAATTTAAAAAATTACTCAGGCATAAAAGTATAATGAACCCTTTACCTACTGAAATAGGTTTAACATTCATGTAATAATTAGATCTTAGCTGAAAATTAATTTAAATATAGAACACTTAGGTTACTAACACGAGATCTAGGCTAATCACAGATAGTTTGGTATCAAAACGGGAATTTGTTTCACATAGTTAACTCTTAACATCCTGTAATGATTTAGGAGAAAATGTCTAAAAATGGTTTTGTTAATTCAAATATTTACAGTATATTTACTAGTGGACAGATTACTGTGAAAATTTACACTAGATTAGTAATTTGATGCTGTCAAGGTGTTGTTTTATACTTTTCAAGAATGTGATGTAAATGTGGTTTCATGCAGTACAGGGCATTAAGAGTTAAAGGGGGGGGGGGTTATCATACTTGATGTAATGAGCCAAAAATGCTTAATTAATCAAGATTGCATAGGTATTAAAGAGAAAAAAAAACATTAGTTTTAGTGACATGGGAAAAATTCTCAGGAATGCCTTCTGCACACAAAGTTAAGTGGAGTGAGGTTCAGGTTGATATAATGTAGTGAGCTTAGGAGAAAAATATTTAATTAAATAATATAATATCCAGAACAAAGAAAAAAAACCATTAACATTAATGGTAATTCCTATCTAGAAAGGCAAAGGAGACAACTCTGTTGAATGGGTGTATATGCTCTATGGTGACATGACCCCATTCAATTATTAATTGATTTTGATTTTATATTTGTCTCCCTTGCCTTTATTGACCAGAACTAGCTATTGAAAACTAAGCATTTTTTTTCTATACTACAGATGTAATTTTAATTAAAATCTTTTTTAGGAGAAATTCACTACATTATAGTCAAGTATGTAAGCTCTAACTTGACTACATGTTTTTTAATACTAAAGGCATGGGTAACTTCCCCTCATTCTCTAAACTAGTTTCACAGTCTAACCAGTTATCATCATCATTTAACATCTATTTCCTATGCTTTGCATGGGTTAAACAGGTTGTCACATTATGAGACAAGTCAGATCAGGTGATCATGTTTTGCTCATACAGATCTGTTTTGGGCTTGGTTTCTATGGCTTGATGCCCTTCTTAATGCCAACCATGTTACAGCATGGACTGGGTGCTTTTTATTGTGGCATCAAAATGGCCATCTGACAGAGTGGAGTGGGAGTTTTTTCATCATGGTACCACCACAACCTCCTTCAGGGTGGACTGGGTGCTTTTTTTGTCATAGCATCAGCATGACCACCTTACAGAGTGGATTAGTGGCAACAACACTATTGAAGAGCAAGTGTGAAGCGAGTCCAGCTTTCCATATTTGTATGCATAGGTTGAACAGGAGAGGTTATCAGGTGTGTATAAAGTTAGGGTTGGAGGGGAGGGACAAGTATGTAAGTTGGAAATGGATGAGGTGATAAAGCAGGATACCTAGCTGGTGATGGGGGAGAGTAAAAATTGGGGGCAGATTAGGGTCCTCAACATATTTGTTTCATCTTCTGCACATGGAAAGGTGGGTCTTCTGGAGCACAGTATATTGCCAGAGATATTGATCCTGTGTCATCTCCTCTGAGAAGTTCAATCGTGTGGGGTCAGCTTTTATCACTTAATCTCAAGGTTTCCTAGGTCTTACTCTTCCATAGTTTCCATCGACTTCGAGCACCCTGCACCTTTTTATGCAGTAATTATTCTACCTAGTTATTTACTAGCTCTAAATAAATGGAGGGAATTACAAAATACCTCTGGAGTAAATACAATGATCAAAGACTTACCTCATCACGACAGGTAGACAACACCTGATAAGCTTCTTTCTCTCCCATATCTGAAAAACATTGGAAAGGAAAAAAAAGAACAGGGCATTTAATGTAAATTTATAATAATGGTTTCTAATTTAGGCACAAGACCAGCAATTTTGGTGAGAGGGGGGAAAAACTGTGTATATTGACACCAGTACTTGACTGGTACTTTATTTTATTAACTACAGAAGGGTAAAAGACAAAGTTTACCATGACAAAGTTTAGCATTTCCATTACTCTATATTTACTACTGTATTTTCACGGTAAAGGCTTTAGCTCACATAATATTGAATCTACGAGATTTTGATGTCATTATTTTGATAATAATACCTTAACATCAGTATAAGCATCTTGTTACAAACAGTTTGAACAGAAAGAGGTAAGATATGGCCAGATATGGCCGGTTTAAACTCAGAATAAATATAGCGAAGCCTTCTGACACTATCATCATCATCACCACCATTAACATCATTCTCTGTTCTACATCCATTTTCCAAGTTCGCAAGAGTTGTCACTTTCTGAAACCAGACAGGTCAAATCACATCCTAACCATACGTTCCAGTTTGGCATGATTTCTATAACTGGATACCCTTCCTAATGCTAACCACTATACAGCAAGTATGGGGTGCCTTTTATCATACTGACACTGTGTGTAGAGCTGGTGACATTTGTTAATGTCCTGCAGCTCAACAGTTGAATGTGTAAAGACCAGCAGAACTAAATACCTTACAAAAAGGATAAGTATCAGTAAAGGTATTTGGCCATAGAATACTGCTTCAAAGTATCTCATTCAGCCCATGCCAGCATAGAAAGTGGAGGTGATGATAATATAGAAATTATGTGATGGGAAGGCTGCAGCCTGATGAAATCAGTCGCCTGCGTACCAGTAATTAGTGTGTTGTTATGCATGGGAATGTGTCTTGGGTGTGGTTCTGAAGGACATGATTAGTGATTTTTACTTTTTTAATGTTGTATGTATATGATAAGTTAGATCAGGTTTACATGTATGGATGGTATTTGTACAGCATTAGTTTGGAGTCACTTTGGTCACATTTATGACAGTTATAGTTATATAAACATACAACTAAATGTCAATTCCTGCATTTGATATACATCTTGCCTTTCAGGGTATTCTCTTCATCAGCTGCTAAATGGATATCACAACAATTTCTACAAACTTCAGAAAGTATCATCTGCTCCAGCAGTGCCAAGCAGCATTGACACTACAACGGAATGCCTGGGTTCTTTTAGCCTATACTACAGATTACTTTCCCACACTATCAACCATGCAGCTACCACACCAAACCATGTGCAGCTCTAAACACTCCAAATATGCAGTATCTGTATTGTTTCATTCCTCACTGAGAACACTGAGAATATATTCTTTGTTCTCAGCCTTTGTTTTTCTTTAGCATATGAAAAGGCAGTGAATTGGTAGAGCCATTAGAACATCGGATAGAATGCTTTGCAGTATTCATTCTGGCTCTCTGTGCTCTTAGTTCAAATCCTACTGAGGTTAACTTTGGCTTTCATCATTTCTAGGTCAATAAATAAGGTACCAGTCCAATACTGGGGCTGATTCTTCTTCTACACCTCTTTCTTACTCTTTCCCTCTTGTTCTCTGTGTTCATACCCAGAGAGGGATGGCCTCGGCTAGGTTTTAAATGCCTAAATCATGTTGTATATCATAACTGCACCCATGACTGCATCAGTAATTATGGGTCCACACACATACTATACATATGCTACATTCATGAAAAAAAATTTGTCTGCTGCACTCTGGTTCACATATCACTATTTTGCTTATTTCCTAAGTCAATGTCAGCTAGATAAGACAGTAGATCTAGTTACAAATCCACAACATCCCACTTCTTAGGAAAAAAACCATGTACTGCCATCCTAATTGCTGCATTCACATGCATATAGCTATAAAACTGTCTGTGTACATATGATATATATCATCATCATCATCACCATTTAACATCCATTTTCCACGCTATCAGGGTTAGACAAGTTGTCCATTTGTGAGACAAGCCAGATCATGTGACTGTGTCTTGCTCATACAGAGGTAGATCTAGTGGTAGGGAGTGGATGAAGGGTATATATATATATATATATATATATATATATATATATATAATATATAAAAAGTGATGTGCTCGTGCATAGAGATGCAATAAAATAGCTTATAATATAGGGTGAAGACCCTTAAAGACAGAAAAAGAAGTTGCCATTGGTCGCTATATATATATATTTATATATACCCAGGGAGTGTAACGCGGAGTTACTGTAGGTTCACCCGGGTGAGCACTCAATGTTTATGTTACTTCAGTATAGAGGTGTAGAGCTAGAGAATGTAGTATAATAATACAAGGACGAATGGTTACTCCTTCATTACGTTTATTGGTTGGTGACGCGCGTTTCACTAGTCATTACTACCACAGAGGTCTGACGAGCTTTTGATTCCAGAGTCGGGCTAGTTCAATACAGATCAAACCTTGTGCTGATCAGTAACAAAACGCACGTCACCAACCAATAAACATAATGAAGGAATAACCATTCATCCTTGTATTATATATATATATATCAGAATATTCTATAAGGGAAACACAGGAACAATACAGTAACACAGGAACGATACAGTACAATGATGATATATATTAGTTTAATGCTTGATATAATAGGGAATGTTATTTCTTACACATGTGTGTGTGAAAGACAAGGGGTTAGTGAGCAGGGATGTAGATGTTAGGGAAAAATAGAGAAGCTTGGCATGGGGCCTCCACAAGGTTAACCCCTGTTTTAGCAGGGAAGATGGCCTTAAAATGCTTGTTGTGTCTATTGTATACAAAACAAAATATACATATATATACACATGCACACAATGATATATATATAACCATGTGTGTATGTGCATATATACACATACACTTCACATGTACACGTATTCGTTTATATAAAGAGAGAGGAGAGGAAGAACATAAATGAAGGTATGAAACTGAAGAAAAAAGTAAGAGGAAAGAGAAAGAAAAAAAAAAAAATGAAACCCTCATGAGACTATATTTCTAATGAAATACTCTATTTCAATTAATTCATGAAAAATTTTGAGGGATTTACTAAAATTATTGTTTCATGACTAAGATAGTAACATATGATTCTGAAATAAAATTACGCTGGAAGATTTAATTTAAATAGGGACCTTTTAAAATGGGTGGCTTTGTTTCAAAGAACTAGAGCCGGGTTTTGGTTGGTTTGGTATCAAACGAGTTAAAGGAAAGTTAGAGAATAAGGGTGGAGCAGAAAGTCCTGTATCAGATAAAAAGAAGTCCAGAGGAGTGGAATACAAGATAGACTAAGAGAATGGTAAGTGTAGTTCCTGTGTTGTAATCATAGACTAAGTTAGCTTGTGAGTCATCAGAGTTCACACACACACACACACACACACACAGGCTTCTCCCTTGCTTCTGGTGAATGTCTGATATCACCATGAGTATGTGGGGAGAGAGAGAGAAAGAGATTTTTCCTAACTATATACACAGTCAGTCACACTCTCTTGCTCTCTCTTAAACAACACTGCAGCAGCTCATAGGTGCAGCAGAAAGCATCAGCTTATAATAAACTAAGCTATGGTGGTGATGGTGGTGAAGAAGCCAATGACACAAATAATGTTGGTATTGATGATGATGATAAAATGATGACGACATGCCTGGAGGTTGAAGCTTTTGATGTTGGTGTTAATGATGGTGATGGTAGTGACTCACAAAATGTAAACAGCCAAAATAACTTCTTTTTTTTTTCAATGTAGTAAATTGTCTATACCATTTCCATTGTAGTTGACAGCAGTATAGTGGTACTGGAAATGGTGATGATGATGATTATGATAATGATGGTGGTGGTGGTGGAGATGATGAAAATGAAGATGGGGATGAATAAGTTGAGGGGAAAGGAACACTGGAAAGACACCCACAGGAAAAAATATATAGAAAGAGAACAGAAAACCAGGTAAAAGCAAGATAACAGATTAAAAAAAAACCTGCAATTACAAAAAAAATAACAGAGAAAGAGAAATGATAAAAGATACATAAGTTGTACATTTTAACTACTAAGATGAAGTAAATCTTATGCACATTAGAAGAATTTTCTGGAAGACAAAGGTTGTTTCTAGGTGTGACTATAGGTGCATGTGTATGTCTCAGCAATATTAATAAATGTATTTAAAAATAAGTGTGTGTGTTTGTTATACATTTTGTTATGGATAGGACTGTGTGTCAGCAATATTAATGAATGTATTTAACTCTGAACGTCCTGTACCCCAAGAAACCACATTAACAGACATTCTTGAAAAGTACAAAACAGCACTATGACTCCATCACATTAGAAATTAAAGTCTTTATTCTAATACTGCAACTTTTTATAATGATATTATAAGCCTTTATAAATAAAGATTGACCTGGAGAAAGCTTTTGACACGGTGCCCAGCTCTGCAATCTGATGAACTCTTTAAAAACTAGGGGTAGATTAATGGCTTGTGAGTGTCATGCAGAGATGTTAGTGTTCACAATGAATACAGCAATGAATTTAGCATGCAAGCAGGGACCCGCTAAGGTTCAGTCTACTGTCCCCTTCGGTTTAATGTGGTCCTCCAGGCCATAACAGAGAAGTTTAAGACCAGTTGCCTATTGGAACTCCTACATTCTGATGACCTAGTTTTCATAAATTAATCTACGGCAGAATTAGAAAACAAATACCCGACAGAGATGCAAAACCTGGAATCAAAAGACAACAGAGCATTGATCTCATCAGGAAAACAGCCATGCTCTATATGCAGAAAATAAATTGGTAGAAATTTCATACTGTGTACTAAATGTAACCTATAGGAACACAAAAGATGTAGTGGGATATCAGGCAGGCTAACAAAGAATGTAGATTTCAAATGTGGCAGATGCACAGGAGCAGTAAGCAGTAAGTGCGCATATGAAATAAGCTCTAACAAATACTCAGATAGCTCCTCTCATCCCCTTCACTCTCTATCACCACCCTCCCAGCCAAACTAAGGACACAAGCACCTTAGTGATGAAATGTGGTAATGCTGGTTCCACAATAAAATGTGCTTAGCCCACTTTGTAAAGTCGTAGTACTGGTGCCATGAAAAAAGGCACCCAGGTGATAGTGGTGGTGCCACGAAAAAACAAACTCGGTACATGCGGTGAAGTGGTTAGCATGAGAAAAGGTATTCAGCCATAGAAATCATGTCAGAATGGAATGTATGAGCAAGACACAGTCAAGTGACCAATCTAGCCACTGAACATGATACTTGCGCCAGTCACCAATCTGGTATTTTGTCAAGCCTGCAAAGACTAGATTTTTTTTAGAGAGATCACAGCTCCAATACTATGTGCATGTGGTTAGAATGTCTCAGGAAAGAATCACTGGACAGATTTTACGGGCAAAACCAAGACCAAGATAGTTGGATAACATCCATGAGCTTAGCTGGTCATGCTTGGGAATCCAGCCGGACTAGCTGAAGACAGTTGCTTCTGACAGGACCCACTGGAAGGAGTGTTTGAGTACTCTGTCCCTACGGCCCTTTCAGGAATAAGTGGGTGAAGAAGAAGCGTTTTTCATCAGAAAGGGTTAATATGATGGATGAGCAGAGAGTTTATAAGGGTCAGTTTACTTCATAAGGACTAAACAGGAGGAGGAGTTATGGAGAGGGGTGGGATACGACATTCCAGTATTTCTTTCAGACGGGCATTCTAAAACCTTAATTAATACGAGCGGAATCTAATTATGTCAAAGCATGTCAAATACAAATGTGGGGGAGAGAAAAGGGTAGGGTAATAAAACAATAATACAAAGAGGAAAAAATCCTTGTTGTTGCTTCTTAATTGTCTCCATTCACATGTGTATGTTATTATATCTTCCACATACATATGCACATGTATGTATGTGTGTATATATGTGTGTGTGTGTGTGCATACACACACAAACACATATATATATTTAAAGATACGTGTGTTACTTATATATGTGTGCTTGTGTATGGGAGGATGCGTGTGAGTGAGAGAAAGAGAACAAGAGAGGGGGTGTAAATATGGACTGGGGGGGGGGGGGGGGGAGAGAAAAGAGATGGAGCATTTTAGATGTGATTCTGTGCTAAGAGAAAGATATGAAGAGTTAACCAACTTCACTCAACAACCATCTTGCCCCCAACCCCATTCCTTAACCACACACTCCCTCTACCTTGGTCTCCCCGCCCACCCCCGCTATCTGCGTATGTGTCTGTCTGTCTGTGTCTCTCTCTCCCTCTTTCCATACACACCCACGTTTACAGCGAGTAAACATCTGTCTGCTGTTTTGTAGTGAAACATCTGCTAGCCCCATAGATAACACTAGTCAAGACATCATAAAACAAGAAAATAACTTCACCTGCCTCACCACACCCTCATAACTCAGAGAGAACCACAAATACTGAAATTCATTGGCAGCAAAATTTAGAACGAGAGTAAAAAGATTGTTTTATTTTTCAAATTAAAAAACAAAATGAGAAAAAAAGAGAGAATTTTTTTTTTAAATCTGCCGTTTATGAAATTTAAGAAATTTATATTTAATGAACAAAGAACAAGTTGAAGAAGAAGAGAGTGAGCCATTAGAGAAGCATCGTATGTAGGTTTTACTGTCTCTTAGATGGGACATCCTTCTCAGATTTGAGTGCAAATCCCACCAGGAGGGTTAACTTTGCCATTCCTCTTTTCTTGCCAACTTTCACTCACCAGGGTAAGGTTTAATAATGCAAGGATCAGTAAATGTACTGGGTACTGGAGTGTTAATGTGTGTAAACTTATACCTGCACACAAACATAACCTTTGCCCTTTAAAGCAAAACTAACTTTGTACCTGTCTAGTCCAAAATTAACCAGAAGAAATATTTCATTTGAGAGAGGGTGTGAGTGTGTGTGTGTTAGCAAATATCCTAAAAAAAATCTTACAATAATATTAGAAGAGTTTAGTAAGTTCAACTGCTGTGAGGAATGGAGAATCTAATATTTGAGATCCCCAATTCCCTCATCCAACCAATGCCAGCATGGAAAGATGGGCATTCTCCTCAATGTATTGACAGATGTCATTCACTCTGTTAACCCTTTAGCATTTACATTACTCTATATATACTATTGTATTTTTGTGGTAAAGGCTTAATTAACAATCTTACATAATTATCTCACATAATATTGAATCTACAAGATTTTGATGTTATTTATTTTAAGAACACTATCTTAACATCAGTATGAGCTGCAGGTTACGGTCAGTTTGAACAGAAAGAGGTGAGAAAATTCTGGTCGGATACAGCCGTTTAAATGTTAAAGGGTTCAAGGAAACCCGCATGACCCAATTCTTACTTTCACCTTCCAATTGCCAATGTGGCAAACATGTAGCTACACCAGACCACTCCATTTCTGCCTTTCCCATCCAGGCCAAGGACACAAAGAACACCTTAGTGTTGTAAACCTTGAAGTGTTGGTGCCACAATTAAATGCACCAAGCCCACTCTGTAAAGAGGTAGTGTTGGTGCCATGATAAAATACACCTAGTACATTATGTAAAGTGGTAATGCTAGTGCCATGATAAAATGCAAGAGGAAAGGCATTCAGAAACTATGACAGCATAGAAAAACATATATATATATATATATATATATATATATATATATATAAGTGGACTAGGTGTGTTTTATGGCACCAGCACTAGGGAGGTTGCCCGTCATTGCATCAACTGAAGAGCCATTTTTACCCTATGAGGAGGGAGAGAGATAAGAAGGAAAGGTATGTCATGAGCAAGTAACAGTATGTGGGAAGGAGGATGACAAGCATGATATCATAGGTGCATGACAAATGTAATAATAATAATGAAATTATTGTGTAAAGTGCTCAGGTGCACTACAACTCGTCAATATAGTACATAGAATAATACACAAATGTCAGGGAATTACATGTGTGTATGTGTTAGCTGTTCTGTTGGCGGATCTCGGGAAGCATGGAGGCCTTAAAGGATGCAGTGTCTCGACAGCTAACAACTGATGCAGGTAGTTTGTTCCATGCTTCAGCAACTCTGAGCGTGAAAAAATGTTTCCGAAAGTCATGGGAACTGTGCTATTTTCTTACTTTGTGGGCATGTCCACGTGTGTTAGACACATGGAAATCGAAAAGGTACTCAGGGTTGTTGTTGGCAACATGGTTAACAATTTTGTGGGTGTTTACCAAGTCAGTTGCCAGGCGTCGGAGTTTCAATGAATCCATGCCCAGGGAAGCAAGGCGCTCAGAGTATGGTAGATGCCTGATGGAGAGTATTCGCTTGGTTGCACGTCTCTGAACAGTTTCCAGGCGGTCAATGTCCTGAGCAAGATAGGGGTTCCAGACTGGTGATGCAAATTCTAAGTGTGGTCGCACCATAGCTGTATACAGCCTTAAATAGATATCTGGAGAGCGGCTGACAAAGGTCTTGCTGAGTGATGCTAAGACACCCTCGGCCCTCTTGACAATTTTAGAGACGTGCCTCGTCCAACGCAAATCGCTGCTGACCGTAATGCCCAGGTCACGTTCACAGGAAGACTTCTTGATATTAGTGCTGTGGAGGGAGTATGTGGACGCTGGGTTTTTACTCCCAAAATGCATGGTGGTGCACTTGTCCACAGCTAGCTTGAGTTGCCAGTCTGAGATCCACTGTTGCATTGTGTCCAGGTCAGACTGCAAGCAAGATCTATAGTGTTCAGGATCTGTCCTTTTTATCTCAAGGTACAGCTTGATGTCGTCTGCGTACTTTAGTACTGTGGCATTCCTTAAGTTGGCATCTATGTCATCAATATATGCCACAAACAAAAGGGGGCCAAGAACAGATCCCTGAGGTACACCTTTTTAAATACTTATTCTAGCCAAAGTGATTTTCTCTCCAGCTCTTCTTCAGTCAGACCAAAAGTAAGGACTTAAAACATTAGATTATCCATTTCTTACATTAACAAAAGTTCCCAAATACTTCTATATAATCTCATTGGATTAATTGTTGCTGATATAGAATAGATTTTAATTTATAATAAAAAATTTGAAAATATAGTTGCCACAATGCAGATAACTATAAATAGATAAATAAATCAGATAAAGTACACCTGGAGAGGAAAAGTGTAGACAGAGAGGCCTGTCGGGAATCAAATTTTACACCTCTCAGATGGCTAGTGAATATGCTCAAGAACTACGCCAAAGAGACACTGGTTACTACCTCCCATCTTTTTAGAAGACTCTAACATGTAGCTAGTTCCTTAGTCTGATCTGACAATCGGCTCTTTCTTAAATGTGCTGTTTAGACATTGATCTTCTGTGAGGATCTGTTTGGATATTCTTGTGACTTACTTCCATTTTACAAGTCCTGGCATTCACAGTTTTATCCAAAGTGCATGAGCACTGGCAATTTTTTATGAGAAACAAACATAATAGAAAAGATATACTGTTGCTTTTAATCTCTTAAATTGTAAAGAGCAAGGATTTGATCTTAGTGAGTTAGGCTGCCATTCTATATTGTCTGCAGTACAGTGGTAAGAGCTTTCACAAATACATCATTGTAATATATAAAATTGGACTTGTTCGGATTTGTGTGTGTGTGATAGAGAGGGAGTTTGTTGTGTTCAGTAAATAGAGTAGAGGTATAGTTAAAAAGAAAAGACTGTAGAACCTATACAATTATGGAGAGAAAGTGTGAGGATAGTAACATCTAATGACAGATAGAATGAGTGAACTTGGAGTGAGGGAGAAGAGAGAAAATTAGATGCATTTCCCAGAGATAGATACAATGTTACAATGTTTTATTTGACCCAATGTAAAGATCAGAGGTTATATTATGTGACCTACCTACAGCTCAGAAGAAAATACAATTTGTGTGTGTGTGTGTGTGTGTGTGTGTGTGTGTGTGTGTGTGTGTGTGTGTGTGTGTGTGTGTATATATATATATATGTATGTGTGTGTGTGTGTGACGTTTGCATGGTATGTTATAGCTTTAATGTCATTTTAAATATATATATATATATATATATATATATACTGTAAATGTGCCGTAGAAAACCTGCCAGATAGTCCTATATGAGCGAGACACGGTCACCCGACCAACCTTGCCTCAAGTGGGACAACTCCCGTCTAACCCATGCTAGCATGGAAAATGGACGTTAAACAAAGATGATGATGATGATGATGATGATTATATATATATATATTTATTAAAATAACAGATTAAAGTTTAAGCAAAGAATTGCTGCTTTCACCCTTAACGGGATCTTCTGAAGCTAAAAAAATCAATCTGTGAACACAGAAGTAAACGTGGTTTTGGCTTTGCGTGTAATTGTTCTCACCGCTCCAAATAATGACGTATTATCTTCGTTTTTTTCCGTTCTTTGCCAGGGAACGTCTCCACGAACCAAAGTATTGTCTTCCTTCGGTTGCAACGTTTTTCGAAATATTTACTTCTGCGTTCACAGATTGATTTTTTTAGTTTCAGAAGATCCCGTTAAGGGTGAAAGCAGCGATTCTTGGCTTAAACTTTAATTTGTTATTTTAATAAATATTTGCTCTACAGTTCTTATATATATTTGATATATATTTATCCTTATCGAGCCCTCTTTAGATTTTAGTCTTCAAATTTATTATTATTATGAGAGAGAGAGAGAGAGAGAGAGAGAGAGAGAGAGAGAGAGAGAGAGAGAGAGAGAGAGAGAGAGAGAGAGAGAGAGAGAGGATAGTGATGGTCTATTGTTAACAGGTGCACATGACCCTTTAAATAGAGTAAACACACACATATATACTTGCAATGATATACATCTATGTAGTTGTGTGAGTGTGTGTGAGAGAGAGAGAGAGAGAGAGAAATTATGTGAGAATTTTGCATATGTATCTGTATGGTAAATTAATTACTATATGCCGTAATGCTAATGAATTATATCACTAATAAACGTGCTTAGTCATAGTCCTTATAGTTAAGTTCTTACACACAATTAATTGTTTCAACAGTTATTCTTGCTATGTGTAAAAGTCTTTTTACTTGTCAAGCATGTGAAGGTTGAGCTTGTGAAAAGAGAGAACATCATCCTGATGGAAGGGTGTGAACCTCCATCAACTTCCACGATGACTGTTCCAGTTAGTTCGATCAACAGAACTACTTCATAAAATAAGTGTGCAGGTGGCTGGGGAATTTCAGACATGTGTAACCTTAATGCAATTCTCAGGGAAATTCAGCCAGACTGTGTTTCAGCAAAGCCAGCTGTAAAATCGCACAGTATGGAAATAAGGCTATTCAGCCAATGTTTACTTTGAAAAATATATATTTTCAACAGTTCAAGCTAGTGGCAGAAAGAGATACACAGTCTTGAGGAAGAGCAATAAACCAGAAACAACATCGTTGACAGTTTCTCTATGCCACTGCTAGAACAAACAGATGATGGCAGTCATCTAAAAAGCAGCGTAGTGAGGATGTTTGCTTGCAAATGAATCAAATATTATTATTATTATTCGATATAAAACTCATAAATACAGCTATGTAACCAGCAATGTGAAAGCAAGAAACCAAATTCTAATTGTGTTTATCTATTTATATTTATATATATATATTAGTGAAAGTAGAGGATCTACCGCAAGCTCTGTGGTTTCGTCTAGCTACCTCTTCAGATAACTAGCTGAAACCGCTGAGCTCACGGTAGATCCTGCATTTTACCACATATCAATTACTTCTTTGATTTGTGGTCTTTCCAGTCCCAGTACCACAGAGAGAAGGAATGGTTAGTGTTGTCAAAAATTCCAGTTCCTAGTTAAGCTTATTTAAATTCAATATCACTGATACCCATTGAGGAAGACATGTAACTATCATCTTTTTATTCCCAGGTGATGAACTCTAGATTTTATCAGAGATATAGTCAAGAGATTAGAGCTAATAAATCATTAACAACATTCCAATATGAAGAAAATATATATACATAAGTGTGTGTGTGTGTATATATAAATATATATCATCATCATCATCGTTTAACGTCCATTTGATGATGATGATGGCGATGGCGATGGTGATGGTGGCGATGGTGATGGTGGTGATGGTGGTGATGGTGGTGATGGTGATGATGATGACTCAGGACTGCGACCTCTGGCATTATGCCATTTTTTTTTACGGAAGACCTGTCCTCTATTGTTCTCGGAATGAGGCTTATACCTAGTAGGCAACACCTTCCTCAACCTGCTATCCCCTCTCATCCACCTCCCTTAGTGGTAACCATACCTCCCCTACTGCCCTGTCCACATCTTTTTTCCCCCAAGCCCCTCCACCCTCTCTAGTCCCCACTGTGTTGTGTCGGTGACACAACAAAAGAGCCCAGTCCACACTGTAAAGAACCCAGCCCTCACAGTAAAGTGATTGTGTAGGTGTCACGACAAAGAGTACCCAGCACACTGTAAATGTGGTTGGCGTTAAGAAGAGCATCCAATCATAGAAAACCAGCCCCAAAACACCCAGCCCACACTGTAAAGTGGACGTGTAAAAGACACAGTAAAAAACATCCAGCACACACTGTCAATGTGGTTGGCGTTAGGAAGGGCATCCAGCTGTAGAAACCCAGCCAAAAAATATTCTATATGAGCGAGACACGGTCATCTCACCCAACTTGCCTCTAATTGGGACAAACCCATATAACCCATGCTAGTGTAGAAGATGGAGATTAATCGTCGACGACAACGATATATCTATATATATATATATATGTAAATATAGGTTATATCGAATAATAATAGTAATAATATTCAATTTGTTTGCAAACAAACGGCCTCACTATGCTATGCTTTGTTTTTGATGACTATCATCATCTGTTTGTTCAACAATAGCATCAAGAAACACCCAACATATTTCTGGGTCATTTCTCTTCATCAGGACTATATACTTCTCTGCTACACAATTGAACTGTAAAGTATACATCGGCTGATTAGCCTCATTTGAATACCGAGTGATTTTATGGCTGGCCTTGGCGAAAATTAAAAACAAAATTAGAATTTGAATTTTCGTTCTAACATACCAGATACATAAATATAAATGGGTTATGTCGAATAATAATATTCGATTCAATCACGTGATGCATGCTGATGACAGCTGTATAAAAAGATAGAAGGCACTCAAAGTCAATGGAAACTATGAAAGGGGAAGATCGAGGAAAACTTGGGATAAAGTGGTAAAAGCTGACCTTCTCCAATATCACAAAGGAATTGACATAGGATCGAGCTCTCTGGCATTATTTTGTACTGCAGAAGACCCAGCTTCTCATGTGCACAGGACAAAACAAAAATGTAGAAGACCAATCTCCAGTTTTAATACCTCCATCCTCCACACTAGCTACATAACCCATGCTGAAATAACGTACTTGCCCCCCTCTTCTTTTTTTTTACTGTTTAATCAGGTAGGGATTGCAACATAGGGGACACTATTTGAGGTACCATAAACAAATACCAAATTCACAATATAAACACTAGTTCTCTCTCTCTCATTTATCTCTTTAGAATCCACTCATAAAACATGCTTGCCCTTCCCTTGAAATTGTAGTAATATATATATATATATATATATATAGCACCAGTACAAACAGCGAGGTTTACATTTCCAACAAGGTGTGGCAATTATGAATGAGGTAAGTAGTTTAATAAATCCTTACAGGATATAGCATTTCTTTCTGTCTGAATACAGCTTACTAATGTTTATAATAATTATTGTACTAGAATTCTTTGTTCACATGCCACTCAAACGCTACAATCTCACACAAATGCATTATAAAATTCCCATTCAGAATTTATGGAACGCAAATTTAATTTAATTTTTTTTTTTTAAATGTGCAAAAATTAAAAAATGCATTTTGTCAATAGATTTATCATCTCCCCACATCTCTCTAAATATATGTGTGTAACACTTTAAAATTTACATATACACAATGTATTTCCTATCACAAGGTCTTTGGTTCTAACCCTACATTTATTTCTTAATAGTTATTTCTCCATCATTTGTACATATATGGCGAGCATTTTATGTAATTATGTCCTAGAAATAAATTATCAAAATATCATTTTCATTTTTAATCAGTTCCTCAAGACAGTAAACAACATAAACTATAGGGTTTCTTTTATGCAAACCATTAATTTATTGAAATGAAAATTTCCAATATGTATGATTAGAATGCCTTTGATCATAGATCTGCTGGATCTGAACAAACCTGTTTAATCGGAGAAAGTTCAGGGCCTATTATGAGCCTTCATTCTACAGGGCTACCAAGATAGTGGAAGAAAAGGAGGATGTTATCCTCAGACGAAATCCTGGTCCTAATCCTTGAAACAGGGTGCACCCAAAGACTAGGTGATGATATTAACAATTTAGCATTCACATTATTTTATATATACTATTATATTTTCATAGTAAAGGCTTTATCTCACATAATTATCTCATACTATCGAATCTATGAGATTTTGAAAGTATTTGTTTTGAGAACAATACCTTAACATTAGTTTGAGCGACCAGTTACAGCCAGTTTCAATGGAAAGAGGTAGAGAATTCTGGCCGGTTTTAACACTAAAGGGTTAAACTATGCAACAGATAAAGTGCACTATCCAAAAACAGAGAATGCAAAGAGTTTGAATGAATACCAGAAGACATTTTGTCTGGTTCAATATTCTAACCATTTAACTTAATCACCACCCTCAACTGGTTCTTTATTTTATCAATAAAAGGCAAAGTTGATGTCAGCATAGTAGGAACTCAAGAGTTCAGTGAACCAGAACAAGTAGTACATGGCATTTCATCCTCTGCTCTAATTACTTAACTCTTAACATTCTGTAATGATCTAGCAGAAAATATCCAGAAATAGGCTTGTTAATTCAAATATTTTTACTGAAGAGGCCACTATACAAACTTGCAGTAAATTCAAGATGTTTTGTACTTTCCAAGAATATCTTGCTAACAAGGTTTCATGTGATACAGGACATTAAGAGTTAAAGTTAAAATTAGCCAAACCAAGAACAGTGCTATTACTTGGAACTAGTTATACCTGCCTTTGCTGACACATTGAATTTGACAACAGGAAACCACACACCTACAAACTTGCTATTGATTTATTTTTATTTTTGTTGCTTGATATTTCATGTTTTTAGTTTCCTTATATCACCATCATCATTGTTTTTATTTCTGCTTATTGAAACTGGCATAACTGTGTATATATATATATATATATAATTCTCTCTGACTGTTCTAAATAATCTTCTCCTCGCTAACTACCCCATACCCCTCCCGCCCGCCCCCACTCTCCACCATTATTATTTGGACCAATCATAAGTCAACGGCCTATGCTATCACTTCTCCTGGTTGCTTTTCGTTATGATGGATGGACTAAGGAATTTCTGGAGAGTCTGAAGAATCTGGACACTCGGAGACAATGCCAAAGATAACGACAAATTCACCTCATGCTGCCGGACGAAAGGGCAAGGACTCCTCCTCTTTGTTTCAGCCGCGGATGGCCAACATAACCCCAACCCCACCCCCCTCACTGCGCCCCACCCACCAAACGCAATCCAAAACTTCAGAGTTGGTACCATGAATGTAGGCACCTTAAAAGGCCGCTCTAACGAGGTTGTAGAAATGCCTGAACGTAACGAGGTTGATGTTTGCTGTATCCAAGAGACCAGGTGGAGGGGCAGGTCTGCTAGATTCATTGTGGGTAAAAAACGATGCTATAAGCTTTTCTGGGTGGGAAATGACAATGGGCTGGGTGGGGTAGGCATCATGTTAGCAGAAAAATGGGTGGATAAGATAATAGACGTAAATAGAGTGAATGACAGAATAATTAATAGATGAAATGTGAATCTGCGAGCTACCAAGCACCCACGTGAAGCACCAACCCAGAGACCCTTCCCTACGAGTGTCGACAAATGCCCAAAACTTCGAGTTGGTACCATCAATGTAGGCTCAATGAAAGGAAGAGCAAGAGAAATTGTAGAAATGCTAGAGCGAAAGGAAGTTGATGTATGCTGTGTACAAGAGACTAGATGGAGAGGAGAGTCTGCTAGAGTCCTCGTAGGAAAAAGTCGGTGCTACAAATTTTTCTGGGTGGGAAATGACGATGGGATGGATGGTGTAGGTATACTACTAGCTGACAAGTGGGTAGATAAAGTAATCTCAGTGTACAGGGTAAATGCAAGAATCATTAAACTCAGACTAGTCCTGAATAAAACAATTACCACAATAATATCAGCTTACGCACCCCAATCGGAGCTGCCAGACGAACTTAAGGATAGGTTTTACGAGTCCCTAATGCACACTACTGCTCTAACAGACAACAATGACTTCCTAATCATCGCAGGAGATTTTAACGGACACATAGGTAAACACTGTGACGGCTTCAATAGAGTACATGGAGGCCATGGGGTTGGCACAAGGAATGAGGAAGGATTCAGACTTCTAGAATTCTGCGACGCCAATGACATGTCGATATGTAACACAAACTTTAAAAAACCCGACAACCACCTGATCACCTATAGATCAGGGGAGCACTCTAGTCAGTTAGATTTTATCCTCATCAGAGGACGTGACAGATGGACGGTCGTAAACACAAAAGCCTTCCCTAGTGAGGAATGTACATCCCAACATAGCTTAGTTGTCAGCGACCTCACGGTCAGAACTAGACGAACCTGGAAACAGAGGCCAACCTGGAGAAGAAAGATCTGGAAGCTGAAAGTTCCCTCAACCAGTAACAGATTTAAAGATATTTTACTCAATGCCTACGACAGTAAAAAAGAACAGATAGAGACATTTAATGTAGAAGAGAACTGGGAGTTCCTAAAAAAATAATTTACTAGAGGCGACGGATGAGGTCTGTGGCTGAAGTAAGACCTCAAGCAGGAGGAGAGTGACTTGGTGGTAGAACAATAAGGTAGATGAAGCAGTTAAGGCCAAGAGACAGGCATGGAAAGAATGGAAGAACGGGGGGAGCAGGGTTCATTACATAGAGACCAAGAGGGAAGCTAGGCGACAAGTATACTTAGCTAGGAGGGAAGCAGAAGATAGAAAATTCAAGCATGTTTTTGAAACGTGAGGACCAGAAACAGGAGGTATTCAAGATTGCGAGGCAGTGTGTCAGAGATAGTTGCGATGTCATTGGAGAGAAGTGTATCCGGAATGATAAAGGTGAGCTTGCTCTCACAAGTGCTGAGAAGAAAGATGCATGGAAGAGTCATTATGATAGATTACTAAATGAGGAGAATGCATGGGAAGAAGAGACCCTACCCCAAGTAGACCCTATAGAGGGACCAGCAGTACAAGTCAGCAGCAGCGTAGTAAGTAAGGCAATCAAAGATATGAAGATGGGGAAGGCAGCCGGTCCATCGGGTATAGCTGCCGAGATGCTGAAGGCATCTGGGTCTGTAGGTCACACTATAACCACACGTATTGTTAACCAGGTAATACTAGAAGGTGCCATACCAAAAGATTGGTGCAGTAGCATCATTGTCAACTGCTACAAAGGTAAAGGCGATGCACTAGATAGAGGAAACTATAGAGGTATAAAGTTGATGGACCAGGTCATGAAAGTAACAGAAAGAGTTATAGCACAGTTGATAAGGGACCGGGTGAAAATAGACGAGATACAATTTGGGTTTGTACCAGGAAGAGGCACCTCTTCCTTGTGAGGCAATTACAGGAAAAGTACCTAGCTAAAAGTAAGCCACTCTACTTGGCATTTGTCAACCTTGAGAAAGCCTTTGACAGAGTTCCACGTGCTGTAATCTGGTGGGCTCTTAGAAAACTAGGAGTAGATGAATGGCTTGTGAAAGTGGTACAAGCCATGTATAGGGGAGCAGTCAGCAAAGTTAGGATTAGCAATGAGTATAGCGAGGAATTTAGCGTACAGGTTGGGGTCCACCAGGGCTCTGTTCTTAGCCCCCTCCTGTTCATCATAGTCCTGCAGGCAATAACGGAGGAGTTTAAGACCGGATGCCCATGGGAACTCCTGTATGATGATGACCTCGCACTCATAGCTGAATCTATGGTAGAACTAGAGAATAAATTCCAAACTTGGAAGCAGGGACTAGAAAGAAAGGGTCTCAAAGTCAACATGACAAAGACTAAGGTCCTTGTAAGTAGACGAGAAAACAGAACCCAGATCCCCTCAGGGAAATGGCCTTGCTCAGTATGTAGGAAAGGTGTAGGTAGGAACTCCATTCTCTGCCCCAAATGCAAACAATGGGTACACAAGAGAGATAGCGGGATCTCAGGAAGCTTAATTAAGAATGTAGGCTTCACATGCAGCAGCTGTGCTGAGACAGCAAGCAGCAAACAGCCACAGGAAACAAGTACCACCAATCTCTGGGAGGGCTCTGTAGAAACAGTAGACAGCTTCTGCTACCTAGATGACCGAATTAGCAGCGGAGGTGGGTGTTCAGAAAGTACAATAACTAGGGTAAGAACGGGATGGAAGAAGTTTAGGGAACTACTACCACTGCTAGCTGCAAAAGGCTTCTCTCTCAGAATGAAAGGCAGACTGTATGATGCGTGTATCTGAACAGCAATGTTACATGGTAGTGAGACCTGGGCACTAAAGGTGGAAGACTTACGTAGATTAGAGAGAAACGAAGCCTGCATGCTCCGATGGATGTGTAACAGTAATATACATAAACGACAAAGCATAAATGAATTGAGAGAGAGACTGAGCATAAGAGGAATCAAATGCCGTGTGCTGGAGAGGCGGTTGCGCTGGTATGGATGTGATGCGTATGAAGGATGACAGCTGCATAAAAAGGTGCAGAGCACTAGAAGTAAAAGCATATTACTTGATGCTTTCGACAGTAAGGAAGAACATTTAGAGTCCTACAATATAGAGGAACAGTGGGAATTCCTGAAAGCAAACCTGCTGATGGCGGCAGACGAAGTCTGTGGCTGGAGCAGGCCTATAGGCAGGAGGAGAGAGGAGAGTAACGTGGTGGTGGAACAATAAAGTGGAGGAGTCAATTAAGGCCAAAAAGCAGGCTTGGAAAGTATGGCGGGATGGGGAAAATAGAGAAGACTATCAAGTGGCCAGGAGGGAAGCTAGGAGACAAGTGTACTTCGCAAGAAGGGAAGCAGAGGAAAGAAAGTTCAAGCATGTTCTTGAGGACCAAAAATGTGAGGTGTTCAGGATTGCTAGGCAATGTGTCAAGGAAAACTGTGATATTGTCGGCGAGAAGTGTGTCCTTAATGATGATGGTGTACTTGCCATCACTGACGCTGATAAGAAGGTAGCTTGGAAGTGTCACTACGAAAGGCTACTAAATGAGGAGAATAAATGGGAGAAAGACAGTCTCCCCCACATCGATCCAATAGAGGGACCAGCAGTATTAGTCGAAGGTAGTATAATAAGTAAGGCAATCAAAGATATGAAGACGGGTAAGGCGGCTGGGCCTTCGGAAATAGTTGCTGAAATGCTGAAAGCTTCTGGAACAGACCATGGTCACTCGGATAGTAAACCAAGTCATACAGAATGGCGTTGTTCCGAAGGACTGGCGTAGCAGCATCATCATTAACTGCTACAAGGGTAAAGGAGATGCCCTAGATAGGAGTAACTATAGAGGCATTAAATTAATCGACCAGGTCATGAAGGTCACAGAAAAAGTAATAGCGCAACTAATCAGAGAGAGAATTGACCTAGATGAAATGCAGTTTGGGTTTGTGTCAGGCAAAAGTACCACAGACGCTCTTTTCATTGTACAACAACTACAGAAGTACCTAGCTAAAAGTAAACCCCTATACTTAGCTTTTGTTGACTTGGAGAAAGCCTTCGACAGAGTCCCCCGTTCCATTATCTGGTGGGCTCTTATAAAACTAGGTGTTGATGAATGGCTTGTGAGAGCTATACAAGCCATGTATAAAGAAACAGTCAGCAAGGTTAGAATTAACAACGAATATAGTGAAGAGTTTAGCGTAAAAGTTGGTGTTCATCAGGGCTCCGTTCTTAGCCCCCTACTATTTATTATTGCCCTTCAGGCTATAACAATGGAGTTCAAGACCGGCTGCCCATGGGAACTCCTATACGCAGATGATCCAACGCTCATAGCTGAATCAATGGCCGAACTAGAGAAGAAATTCCAAACATGGAAGCATGGCCTAGAATCAAAAAGCCTTAAAATTAACCTGTCTAAGACTAAAGTTCTAGTTTGTAGGAAGGAAAATAGGGCACCGGTCCCATCCGGGAAATGGCCATGCTCAGTGTGTAGGAAAGGAGTAGGTAGAAACTCCATTTTATGTCCCAAATGTAAAGTATGGGTGCATAAAAGATGTAGTGGGATCACAGGTAAGCTGACTAAGAACATAAATTTTATATGTGGCCGGTGCTCTGGTGCAATAAGTAGCAGCAAGTGCCCACAGAATACTAGCTCATTCCATTGCACAGATGGTTCTATAGAAATAGTGGACACTTTCCGTTACTTGGGTGACAAAATCAGCAGTGGTGGAGGGTGCTCTGAAAGTACAGTAGCTAGAGTCAGAACTGGATGGAAAAAGTTCAGAGAGCTTATACCACTATTAGCCGCTAAAGGGTTCTCTCTAAAAATGAAAGGCAGGCTGTATGATGCCTGCATACGAACAGCAATGTTACATGACAGTGAGACCTGAGCATTGTGTGCAGAGGATATACGCAGACTGGAGAGGAACGAAGCTTGCATGCTCCGCTGGATGTGTAATAGTAATATACGTGAACGGCAAAGCATAAACGAACTAAGGGAAAAATTAGAAATAAGAGGGATCAGATGTTGTTTACTCGAGAGAAGACTACGTTGGTATGGTCATGTGATGCGCATGAAAGACGACAGCTGTATAAAAAAGTGTAGGGCAATAAAAATAGACGGTAGCCACGGAGTACGCAGACCCAGAAAAACCTGGGACGACTTGATAAATTCCGACCTCACACACTTACACCTCTCCAAGACAATGTCACTGGACCGAGATCTTTGGCGCTACACAGTAATACAGACGACCCGCCTTACCTAAGTACAAAGTGAAACCTACTACAGTCAGTAGGCACCTCTAACAAAATACACCCCTGTCACATTACCCCCACCCCATCCACACCACCCCTTTCAATGTAAAGTTATGTTGGTACAACATCCAGTCCGAAACAAATGAGGTTGTGTAGGTGTCACGACAAAAAAACACACATTCCACGCTGTAATGTGGCCGTGTAGGTAACACGGTAAAAACCCCCCAGTCCACACTGTAAACGTGGTTGGTGTTAGGAAGGGCATCCAGCCGTAGAAAACCCGCCAGACAGTCCTATGCGAGCAAGACAACCACTCTTGCCTCAAGTGGGAAAACTCCCGTCCAAACCCATGCAAGCGTGGAAGATGGACATTAAGCGATGATGATGATGATATATATATATATATATATATATATACACATCTCCACACTGGGAGCATCTTATTTGAGCACTAGCACTAGGTCATGTCTTACACATAACTGATGCCCTTCCTATCACTAATCACATTAGAGTGTATTGGGTGCATTTTATCAGTTTAGCGTCCGTTTTTCGATGCTTGCATGAGTTAGACGGATCATCCACATCAGGAGACAAGTCTGGCCAGAATTGGCCATGCCGTACCTTGCTCTGACAGGACTGTAAATTTGGCCAGGGATTTTACAGCTGATGCCCTTCCTAACACCAACCACATTATTGTCAAGCAAACACACAGACATACTTACACATGCAGCAGCATACCTAAACATTTACACACAGGCATATCTACATGCAAACACACAAGCAGAATGATTAGAAAGAAATTAATAGGAAGAAATGGGTGGGGGATACAAAGAGGAAGTAAAAGATAGAATTAAAAAGAGAAGAGATATACAATACCAATATAGACATATAGACGGACAAACAGATAGAAAGATAGCGAGAGCAGTTGCAAGAGACAGTAACAATATTAAGATTGATACAGATAATTAGAGAAATTAAGGAAAAAAGGAAGGATAGAAGCAGGAAAGATATATGAGAGAGAGAGAGAGAGAGAGAGACATGAAAAAAAGAGAAGGGAAAACAGGAAAAGAAAGAAACAGAGATAGATAGAACAGGAGAGAGAAAAAAGAAAGGAAGCAAAAAAGGAAAGACAGATGGAACAGTGATGAGAGAGAGGGGGGATGAAAAAAAAAAGAAAGATAAAATGGTTAAAAGTGTTGAAATACCTTCATGGTAGTAGCGATCAAGGATGCTGAGGGTAAAATATGCCCCATAGCCATGTGCAGCAAATGGCACTTCAGAGAGAGAGGCTAGATAATCCATATAGAACAGGGCTGGACCATCTTTTTCATCATGCCCAGCCAGTAAGAAATTCACATTATACGGTGACTGTAAGGAAAGAGATTGTATAGCACATGACAGTACTGATATATAATACACAGACACAAATACATACATAAACATATTGCAGAACAGCAATGACCAGGTAGCAAACATGCAACAAAGACCTTAGCACTATTAACTTTAAGATGGAATAAAAGGGTTTTGTACACAAGCCAATGAGAGAACTATGTGGTTGGTCTACCAGCTAGAAGTAACAGCCAAATCTCTCTCAAACTACTCTCTACCATTTTAAACAAACTGAAGAAAACAATCCTATAAACAATAAGCCATAAAATAATGGAACAACCACAGCTGGAACACCAGTTGACAGATGAGAAAAATTGTATTACATTGAATAGTTAACAATAAGTGCACCAGTGAAATTAACTCTTTCCAATCAAGGAAAGTTTTATAGAAGCAGTTTGATAGCTTCTGTTACAAGGATGACCTAATTAACAGTAGAGGCAGGTGCTCCGAAAGCATAGTAGCCAGAATATGAACATGTTGGGAAAAGTTAATGGAGCTTACATTGAAAGGATTCTCTCTCCAAGTGAAGGGTAGTATTGTATGATGCCTATGTATGAAGTGCAATGTTGTATAGTAGTAAGACATAGGCATTAAATGCAGAGGATGTCTGAAGGCTAGAAAGAGCTGAAACAAGCCTGCTCTATTGAACATGTAATGTTAGTGTGCATAAACAACAAAGCTCAGATGAATTGAGAGAAGAACTGGATACAAAAGGAATCAGGCGTAGTGTGCAAGATTATGCTAGTACAGACATGTAATGTGTATGGAATAGGCTTGTTAGGTGAAGAAGTGTCAAGAGTTCCAAGTGAAAGGAAGATGTAGTAGAGGTAGATTAGGAAAGATTTGGGCAAAAGTGGTAAAAGTGAATCTCAGGATGTTGAACATAACAAAGGATAAAGGCAAGTGGAAGGGCGCTGTGTTGGATAGGACTCATTCAACACATACAAACATGGAAAATCCAACATAAAAATCATGATAATTGGCACAAATTTGTAGAGGAGGAGAATAGTTGATAGTTGGCACCCCCTCCCCATAAGACTAGTACAGAGAGATGACAGGCAGTCAACTTAAGTGACATTTTAAATCGGAATCTAGAGGGACAGAACAAAATGAAAGGAATTTAATTAAGTACATAACCTTTTGCTGCTAATGAATATGGTGATGATGACAACTATGGTGGTGATAATGATGAGCACACTGTAATCAACTTGAATCAGTCTAGCCTCATTACTTCACAAGATACATACTCACACAGCCAATGACTTTTAAATAATAAGTTGTTCAACTGCTAAAGAATAAAGGATGGTAGGAATTCCATCTTATCTATACAGCCCTACAGCATTTGGAAAATGTTAGTTGACTCCAACAAATTAGTAGTCATCCTTCTAAGTGTTAAATTCAGAAGTAACAAAACACACAGATACATTTAAGTTTCCTTAAGAAATGTATTAATATATTAATTTCTGATAATATCAAAGTTGTTCTTGCACCACTCTGCTGCCAAAGAATACTCAGCTATGGTTCACATGTATCACTGAAGCAGTTCCAAGTGTAATATTTAACATAAATAAACACCAGACACTTTTATCATTCAAAAATATTCAAGATTGCTTAGACAAATTTAGTAGTGCCAAAAGAGGCACAGTGGTGCAAATATCTCACTGTATAATCGTTAAAAAATCCATGGATTATTCAACTGTAAAAAGAATTCCTTCAAGAGTATACCATGAACATTTTAACGATTTTTGTTTTTGTTTTTTGCATGTCAGTACAGGTTGGATTAGAAAATATTTAATCAATACCAGCAATGTGATTTGAACTCATATCACTGATCAACACCTTAGACTGCTGAGTCATGCTTTGCAACCACCTTCCCACTTAGATTGCTATCGGCAAAATTACACTTTATAAAAGTTGTCATAAACATTATCTGAAATATCTAATTAAATCTTAGCGAAACTATCATCAAATATAGATTTGTAATCAAATATAGACTCAGTAATATTCATAGGAGCTAGAGAAGCATTCATAAGAGAATAGTACATGTATGTCCTACACTGAATTGTTCCTAGATGGGGAGCAATAGCACAACTATAGAGTTTATGTGTTGGCTTTATTGTTACCCTTTTTATAATGTTGCATACCCTGTTTTCAAAGCAAGTTAAGATATAGAGAACTTTATTCTCTAGATTTAAAAAAGCATTTAACTCTATACCTAAACACTTTTCATGCACTAGCTACTTGCCTTTCATCGGCCCAGCTGTCTCATCTTTTATCTATTTACTAAACATTTTGTGCCTATATTCCACCTCTCTAGAACTTCTCCTCAATTTCCTATTAACACCACTCTACTAACCACACCCAGTTATCTCCATCCCCACCATAATAACCTAACTGGTTTAAAGTCACTAATCAACTGTACTAGCCCTATTTAGTTATCTCCATTCCCTCCATAATAACCTTAATCTAAATTATTGAGAAGCTTGTGAACACCATCACCTGAAACTATGTAGAAAAACAACTGTCACACTCTGGCCAAGCCTACGTTTCTTCACTCTAAACCAACAGACAGAATCAATGTGAAAGTTTCTATGTAGTCACGCTAGAAATAACAGCCAAATTTCGTTCAAATCCAACCAACAATCTTTTTTAAAAAAAGAAAGAAAAGAAAACCTGGACACTGTAATCCTAGGTAAACAAAGGATGGGCTGTCACAGCTGATTTGCATTGCAAGAAATACAGTGAACCCAGACTGCCAAAGTATACCCTACATGATAAAAATCACTAACGTTGTTTAGCCACAGCTTGGCTCTAATTAAGCAAACCTATGATCAAAGGCATTCTAAGAACATACATTAAGCTATGTTCCAAGCATGAATTTTATGATGAAAACATTACTAAATCCATTGAAATGTAATCAAAGTGGTAAATATCTATTGCTCAAAGCATCAAAATTAACCTAGGGCTCTTTCAGTTAATATATATCAAGAGGGAGTAGCTTCTGTCATCACAATCATCTAGCCTTCTTATGGTAATTGGATTCTTAGTAACTGAGGCTACCACATACATTAGAGTACTTGACAGCTTCTCTAGTGCTAGTGTCACAATAAAATGCACCTAACACACTCTGTAAAGGTGCCACAAAAAAATGCACCCAGTACACACTATAATGTGGTAGTGCAGTGCTGGTGCCATGAAAAATGCACCCAGTATGCTTCATAAAGTAGTGGTGGTGGGGTCATAAAAAAAAGAAAAATGCACCCCATACATACTGTAAGGAGTTAGGTAGCTTCCAGTCATAGGAACCATGCCAAATATGGAATGTATGAGGAAGATGAAGTCTTTCTGACCTGCCTAGCCTCAGACCATAACAACCCATCCAACCAAGGCCAATATGGAAGGCAGATGTACAACGATTATGAAAAATGATGAATTTATAGTTGATGACAATGAAAAGAACTAAAGATTATTGTTTCTAAAAAAGGATACAGCAACAAATACATATAACTGATTAAGAAAAGGTCTATTATAAATTCCTTTATGCCTGGCAAAAAAATTTTACATGTAAAAAAATCAAAATTTTAAACAATAAATTGTCACCATCATCACCATACTGGCATGGCTTTGATAGGTTTTTATAATCTGTATCAATTTATATTTTAAGTTAGTTCCCTCTTAGATTAGTTAGGGAGAGTACATCTTGCTTGTACATTAAATTTTTAGTATGCTTTCTATAGCTGAATGCTCTTCTTAATACCAAATATTGGGTGTCCTTGACAAAACTAAAGAAACCTATCTATCCAATATTGTCTCCAATCGCCAAACATTTTATAGAATGTAAAAAGTGCATTTTATTGTAACACCAACATTAGAGAGGCTGCTTTGTCCACAGTATGACTAAAGAGTCCTTTCTATTTTCCACATAGTCTCTGTTCTTTCAAGGCTAATATAACTGAGAATGTAAAAGAGTAAATGAATAGAAAAGAATGTGAAAAAGGAGCGAATATGAAAACAATGAGAAAGATATGCAACTTACTGAAGTTCTTAAATAATCAGCCAAATTTTTCCGTGTGAAGTTAGCAGCTGCAGTTGGACTGAGTTCATAGCCTGAAAATAACAATTTAAAACAAATATGGAATCAATAAACAAAAATATATATATAAACTATCTATAAGCAGGCAGTTCTGTAATTACAAAACTATTAATAAGGTAAGAATGGTTTTCAAAATTTCTATGAGGAAAAATATGAAGGCAGATACTAAACATGAACACTACACCATTACCAAGAACACAAAAATGAATTTCCTTAATTAACTTTTAACATTCTATATTGATTTAGCAGAAAATGAAAATATCTAAAAACAGGTTTGTTAATTCACATGTTTATAGTATCTTTACTAGCAGACAGTAAAGATTTTAGTTGCTAAATACCATGCAGTAATACTCTTGTTTTATACTTTTCCAGAATTTGTTGCTAATGGGGTATTAATGGTTAAGGAAATGACATGTGAAGTGCTTACCATTTCTCATTTTATAAAGCTGAATGTTCTTGGCAATATATTCAGCAAACTGTACAGTGTCCCCGGGTTCTCCAGTAACCAACATCACTAAATTATCACT
Source organism: Eledone cirrhosa (assembly GCA_964016885.1). Classification (NCBI taxonomy): domain Eukaryota; kingdom Metazoa; phylum Mollusca; class Cephalopoda; order Octopoda; family Eledonidae; genus Eledone; species Eledone cirrhosa. The sequence goes on from OZ024741.1 coordinate 87,977,668, forward strand.
CAATTTAAACATCTTATCAGTATCTGAAAGTAGACATAATATAATCACAAATCAATGAAAGTACAACTAAAGATAATATGCATGTGTGTATAATTTATATTATCATGACACCAGCACTAGAGAGGTTGTCATGTCTTTGACACAATTGTTGAGTCTTCTCCACTGTTTGTTTCACATAGTTTCTATGGTTGAATGCCCTTCCAATCACTTTACAGAGTGTCTGAGTACACAGACACCTTCTCGACCCACTTCTACATTTTAACCGATAGACCTGATAGATAAAAGGAGAGAGCTGAACTGGTACTTTATTTATTGACCCTGAATGAATGCAAAACAAAGTTGACCACAGATGCAAAAACGAATGCATATACACACCTACAACATATGAGCAATATGAGGTCATTCAGACATGTCTGGCCATGGACAGTGACAAGCCGTTGAACCCATACCAGTGTGGAAAGCAGATATAAAATGATGATGATGAAACATAAATGCACAGACACATCCTCCATAGGCATTCAGTTGTTCAATCAACATGTTCGGCTCATTTTTTGTTTATATATATATACTAGTGGACAAGTGCCAGCAATAATGCATTGGATGCATTAATTTTTAGAGTCGAGGATTGATATACCATATATAGCATTGAACAATCACAAACTGGGGAATTTGTATTTTGATAAATTTATGGTTTGCATAAGAGAAACCCTTTAGTTTATGTTGATTACTGACATTTGGAAGCAATTAAAGAATATATTTTAAATATTTAATTTCTAGGATATGATTACAAAAATATTCAGCATGTATCTACAAATGGCAAGATTAAATGTAGGAGTAAGTTTGAAGAAATATCTATTTACAGAGACAAACACATAATACAGAGTTTTTCAAAATACAGATCCCAATCCACTGGATTACAACATTAGGAAAAACATCTACAGATATGCTTCAAGATGTGGGTCGCAGTAAAAAAGATTTGAAAAACACTACTCTAGTCTATATACAATACCTGGTAAATGAAACATTTCCCCAGGTCAAGATAACCTTTCACATAGACAACAAATAAAATATCTAATTTCCTTAAAAAATCTGGCAGATACAATTTTCTTACCATCCAATTCACAGTAACGTCTGAAATGTATAGTGTAACATTCAACTAAATAAAGGTCATCCATGTTTAAATTTGCCTCTAAACAAAGACTAATCTATTAAAGATTGAAAATGTCCAACTAGTTCAACAAGTAACCTGAAGAAATTGTATGTTATTTTAAATTTAGAAACTACTGATAAGATTGTTCATGTTTCACCAATCATGGAAGTTCATGTATGAAGATACTTTTATCTTTATAATTCAAGAATGGTCACATGTCTGAAACAAGAACAGCTATATATCTGACTTAACCATCTCCTGACTATATTTCTAATGAAATACATTCAATTTCAGTTAATGAATCTAGAATTTGGAGAGATTTACTAAAATTATTAATTATTCCATTACTAAGAAAGAAAATTATGTTGGAAGACTTTCTTTTAAATAAATCCAACCCAGGCAAGCGTGGAAAAACAACTGTAAAAATAATGATGATGAAGTACCCTTTAAAATGGGTGGCTTCGTATCCTAGAATCAGAGCCGGTTTGGGTTGGTATAAAAAAAAGTTAAATGCATAGCTGAGACAGTTCTTTTTTTGGAGAGTTTTTACTGTACTTACTTTCATCATCTTCCTTTGCTAATATCATTTATCCTGTTACTATATTTTCTTGTTTTATAAATCTTTTTTTTGTTCCTGGGTTCAGTGATCCACTGATGTCTCAGATGGGCCAGGAATCCACATCTTGCTTACATATGTCCCTGTACTTTACAGATAACACCAAGTGCATTTTATCATGGCACCAGTACTAGGGAGGTTGTCGTGTCTTTAAACATAACTGAAAAGTCTAGTTTTCTATAACTGGATACCCTTCCTATCACCAATCACATACTGACTGTACTGGGTGCGTTTTATCATGTCACCAACAACTGAAGTGGCAAATATAATGTTGTGCATGTGCAGCCATTTATTAATTACATAATAATTATAAACAAAATAAAACAGGTATAGTAGTAAATAGAACACATAGAGGATCCAAATGGAGTTTCATTTCCTCCAGGATAACAAACTGGTTTGAAAGTCATGATGGCTGCATATTTCAGACGTAGTGAAGATTTAAATGTAGCAGGAACTAAGACATGTGGAGGATCTTAATTCTTAACATCTTGAAATGATTTAGCAGAAAAATATCTAAAAGCCAGCTTGTTAATTCAAATGTTTATAGTATCTTAAAGAATGGACAGATCATTGTGAAAATTTGCAATATTATTATGCAATCAGTACTGTTTTGTATTTTTCAAGAATGTCTTTCTTGTGGACACACAAAAATAGCATGAGCTAAGTATATATGCCACTCAATGTCCTTCACCTGGCCATCTTCAATACTAGTCTATGACATGACATGTCTGATAATTTGTAAAGCCTAACAAGAACTTGATTGAAATTAAATCCCCATTCTTCATTGTCCACTTTGAAGGGTGACCTCAGAGCTATATTTTCTGTTTAAATATCCACTTTATTCAAATAATTAGTCAATTAGTAAATTAGAAGGAATTAATGGTTAAGTAAAATAAAATAATGGGAATTTTAGGTGAAACCAGTTAATGAATAATCCAGACTATGTCAGTTAATGCCCTACTTTACCTCTTACTGCATTATATAATATTAGTTTGTTTTAACATTTCTATTTTTCTCTGTTTTCACTGATTACTATCGCTGAAACAGAATTTATACCAAGTGTAGAGAGCCTGTAGCTATTGAGTGTTGTCTTTGAAAAATTTCTGGATTTTGCATTTTAAAAATGTATATTTGTTGATTGTATAATATATTTTTTTAATTTGAAAATAATCAAGAATTTGGAGGGAATTAGATACATAACTAACTTTATCATTATTAAACTGTTTGGAACATAACTCATTTTTTATAAAATTATGATGAAAGGTTTTTAGATACATATAAACACTTTAAAATACAGTTTTGTAGCAAAAGGGTTAACCCTTTAACATTTAGATTACTTTATATTTACTATTGTATTTTCACAGTAAAAGCTTTATTTCACATAATATCAAACTATGAGATTTTGATGTTATTTATTTTGAGAACAATACCTTAACATCAGTATGAGTGGCCAGTTATGACCAGTTTGAACAGAAAGCTATGAGAGAATTCCGGTCACATACGGCTGGTTTAAATATCAGTTTACATTTTTATCTTTTACTTCAATATTTATAATTATTACATTTTCACAATAAATGTAATTACATTTTTCTGTATGTTTAATAAAATTCTTTAATACAGCCATAGCCATTGCTGTTAAGTTTCCACATTGTGTCCAAATAGTCCTTCATTCTCAAATCATATGTACAGCAACAGTGTGGAGGTGTGTGGCTTAGTGGTTAGGGTATTTAGTTCATGATCAAAACATCAAGAGTTCAATTACCAGCAGTGCTTTGTGTCCATCAGCAAAACTTTTTATTTCACTTAGCTTCAGTCCACCCAGTTGCAGAAAAAATGAGTTATACCTATGATTCAAAGAGCCAACCATGTCACTGTTATGCTGAATCGTCTCGAGAATTACACTAAGGGTACAAATGTCTGTAGAATGCTCAGTAAAGTACTTTCCCTTCCTCCAAATTGACGCTGTCCCAATATTCGGCAGATTGGCTGAATTGGTAGAGCGTCAGACATGCTTAGCAGCATAGAGTTACAGCCCTCTACATTCTGAGTTCAAATTCCGCTGAGGTTAGCTTTACAGGGTCGATAAAATAAAGTACCAGTAAGCACTGGGGTCAATTTAATTGACTTTCCCTTCCCCTAAAAAATTGTTGGCCTTGTGTCTAAATCATCATCATTTTACGTCCGCTTTTCCCTGCTTGCAAGGGTGGGACGGGTCTTATTCAGCACAGCATCTCTCCACTGTGAGCTTCAATGATCTGAGGTCTGTTCTCACCACCTCCGCCCATGTTTTTCGTGGTCTACCTCTACCACATCTTCCTTCAACTGGCATTTCCTGGCACTTCTTCACCCATCGGTCATCCTCCATGCGCATCACATGTCCATACCACCTGTCTCCTCTCCCGTACACTACATTCTATCCCTCTCAGACACAGTTTCTCTCTCAACACATTTATGCTGGGTCGTTCACGCACATTTACACTGCACATCCAACGGAGCATGCTTGCCTCATTTCTCTCCAGCCGTCGCATATCCTCTGCAGTTGCTGCCCATGTCTCACTACCATGCAGCATCGCGCCCCTCACACAGGCATCATACAACCGGCCTTTCGTACGCAGGGAGAACCCCTTCTTCGTCAACAGAGGAAGCAGCTCCCTAAACTTCTTCCAACCTGTCCTTATTCTAGATACTATGGCCTCGGAACATCCTCCTCCCATGCTAATCTGATCTCTTAGGTACCGGAAGCTATCCACCACTTCTATAGCGCCCTCCTGCATTTGAAAAATGTGTCTATCAATGCGACTTCTACTGTCTAATTTCCCTGTACATCTACTGCATACATATTTCTCCCTACCTGTTAGTTTGCCTGCTATCCCGCTACATCTCTTGTGTACCCAGGATCTGCATTGTGTGCATTTTATAGAATTTATGCCAGTTCCTTTTCTGCATATCGAACATGGCCATTTCCCTGACGGAATCAGGGTTTTGTCCTCTTTTCTACTCATCAACACTTTTGTCTTAGCTAGATTCACTCTCAGTCCTCTTGCTTCCAACTGCTGTTTCCATAGCCAGAATTTATTCTCTAGCTCCTCTACTGATTCTGCTATAAGAACCAGATCGTCAGCATAGAGAAGTTCCCATGGACAGCCAGTCTTAAACTCCTCTGTTATGGCTTGGAGGACTAAATCAGAAACTAATATTAGAAAGAATTATTATGAGGGTGATAGAGTGGCAGAATCATTAGAATGTTGGACAGACTTCCTTGCAGCATTTATTCTGAATCTTTATACTCTGAGTTTAAATCCTGCCAATGTTGATACAATACAGTACCATTCAAGTAGTGATGTCAATATAATTGACTGTTCCCCTCCTCTCTTTGTGTTTATTTTGGAAACAAGTAGTATTCTGAAGGTAAGTGAAATGGCAGAAATGTTAGACAAAATATTTATTTTGCAGTATTTTTTTCAGCTCTTTTATGTTCTGAGTTCTCTGAGTTCATACCTTGCCATGGTCAACTTCTTTGCCTTTCAACCTAACAGGGGAAAGATGAGGGGGTTGATAAAATAAAGTACCAGTCAACTACTGGGGTTGATATAATCAACTTTCCTTGCCCCCACCCCCAGAAATGCTGGCCTTATGCCTAAATTATTATCAATATTATTATTTACTATCACTACTATTAAGTGATCTAGAAACCAATTAATTTGATAAGTTAGTTCTAAAGTGAGGCATGTGTACATCCAATGCATATTTTCATCAATATGGAACATTGACTGAGGTGTAGAAAACAAAGTGGCAACATCTGCTACCATAATACATCTCTATTCATTAGATAAACTAAGTTCTAAATTTATACTTATTTTCAGTAGTTTAACAACTAATAAAACTTTACAATACAAGCTAGAAATCAAACTGTTTCGTTTTTAGGGTTATACAGTCTTTTTTTCATACTAGCTTGTGTATGGAATGGTATTTCTATTTATTTGAAAATATATACAATTTAGATATTTTCCAACTAACTATTCAAACCAATTAATGTTCTTCCTACTACTAACACTCTGAAACAGATATGGCACCTGATTATCAGTCATATGCCATGCCCAGCTGTCTGTCTGATTAAATAATGTCCTTGCTGGGCAGGGTGAGTGATTAGGTGTTAGATAAATGACAGAAAAGAAAGAAGTAATGGAGCTAGAAGAGGGGCGGGTAGGAGAATGAGAGATTTAGAGAGAAATAAATGGATAGTGTATATTCAATAAAATATTTCATGCAGGTAATCAATAACACAAGTATGGTATGTAGAATTAGCTATCTGGAAGCCTCTGTAGAGTCACTCAACAAATTCTATGTAGAAACCAGATCTCCCTTAAAGTAGAAATACCCAACATAGTATAAATGTCAGATGCTTTGTTAAACTGACTACACCCACTAGAGAATGCCTACTTCAGACTATTTACTGTGTCAAACTCTATGCTACCAAACCACTATGGTCAATATCTACTTCAAACTACTGCTCTTGTTCTTGTACTTTTACTGGAGTTCACCCTGTTGTAAGCATTTAAACTGTAACTCCATATGGAGTCGTATGAGTGTCAGTGATATCTATGGCATTTTAAAATCTGGTAGAGCCCATCCTCTCTCCAAGTCTGAGCACAGCCAATTTCTTCCAGAGAAGAATTGACCCCAGCACTGAACTGGAACTTTTTTTTATCAATCTCGACAGGATGAATGACAAAGTTGATCTTGAGAGAGGTTTTTAACTCAGAGAGCTGGAATGAGTACTGCAAAGCATTCTATCTGATATTCTAACAACACTGCCAATTTGCAAGTCTCAGAAATCCTGAAAAAGTTATGGATGCTCCCCTTCTGACTAAGCGATAAAAAAAATATCTATTATCTTAAATGTTGGCATGGAATGTAATATTGAAGAAATGAAACATACAGCACAATAAAATATGAATCAAATCTGTACTTCAAGCAGTATGATAGTTGAAAGTCAGTCAGTATATCACAAGAAAATCTCTATAAACTTGATATTGTTCAACTAATAAACTGCTAGATTCCAAAAGCAAACCAAAACAAAAGCTTCATTTTTTAACAGCTATGTAATATTTAACCAGCTTTGCCTAACTGCATGACCAGAAGTTCTACTGAGCTATAAATCTATTAATAACCTTATTCAAACTTTTTTGAGGAAACAAATATCTCCTTTTTCATAACAAAAGTTTTATTAAGAATTTGACTTCTTTTTCTTGTTTTCTTCAAAGATTTACATTTATTTTATATACTTTTGTAAAATGTAACATTCACTTAGCTTATTGTTAGTAAAACACAACATCAAGATACAAAGTTATACATATCTATACCATATATACTTGAATATAAGCTGACCCTCCCACTATTTTATGGCTGAGAAGTGGGAAAAAATCAGAACCCCATTTATAAGCTGAGGCAGCTAATCAACACATTATGGTGCTTTTTTGAAATTCTCATGAGTGGAAAAAATATTTACGAAGTTTTAATATTTTGATATTTTAAATATTTTAAGTGTCATTTTAGAGTATAGTTTTTGTTTCACAAATCCACTACATTATGACATTTTTACCATTTCATCTGTTTTATAAAGTTTTTTTTTTACTCTTGGCTAGTCAAATGCTGGGAGTATTTCGCTTTTTTCTTTAAGCAGACAATAGCGCCATTTCCTAAATGTAACAGATTTTTTTATTTAATATACACATCAAATAAAATGCGTAAGATGAAAAACTTAGAAACAATTTAACGTTGCACAAGTATTAAAGCTTTAGGTAGATTTTTTACAGCAAGCGAGACAAATAAAACAAAACAGGATTGAAAGAAAAAGTATAATTACTTAAGTCAGAGACAAACAGTCGCCGCACGTGTTTATTGTTTATGTGTAGGGGATATTTATGCATTAAAAAGTTCAAATAATAAAACTCTAGGAATATTCTCTTGGCAATGCATAAATAAAACCCCTTACAATATCGGAAATGTAGAAAACAGTGTTACGTTGTGAAATAATTACTACAGTTATTTTAGTATCTTATTTACATAGAATTTGAAGTTGGTGAAAATCGTCCAAATATCAATTTTTTGGTCACACATTCCTCTGCTTATATTCAAGTATATACAGTATATATCAATATCAAAATGTTGAAGTAGTTAAAATTATATGTAAATAGCTCCAATAACAAAAATAATCTAACAAAAAAAAAAAAAGCTGTTTTCAAAGTAATTTGTAGAAATACCAAACACACCTAAACCTTCTCTAAGTATTTATATTGTAGACCCATAACTTCTGGTGGAGTTTGTAGGAGCACTGTTATGCCATACAGCATGTCTTGGGCATTTTAAACGGGGTGGAACCTATCCATCTCCAGATATCAACAATGCCAATTTCTTCCAGAGAAGGAGAAAATGGGAAAGAGATATAGAATAATTAATCCCAGTACTTGACTGGTACTTTTTTATCAACCCTGACAGGAGGAAAGGCACTGTTGACCATGGTGAGTTTTGAACTCAGAGTGCAGAGAGCCGGAACGAATACCAAATCATTTTATCTGCTAATTCGCCAAGTCCTTCTCTAAATACATAAACAACAGTTTTCAATAGGTTTTTTTTTTTATGTAATAATAATAATCTTCTCTGTAATGAATTTGGAAAATGGTTAATTTAAGTTATAAGAAAACTAATTATTTATTGTATCATTAATTGCATCAATGAAATTTGGGAGTGAAATTGCAATGAATAAGCAACAATAGTAATTCAAGGAAATATGAAATAAATAAGAAATTAGGTCAAGCTTCTCAACTAAAATAGCTATAGCAAGGATAACTTATCAGGTTTCTAAGCAAATATAAATTGGGTTCTATAAAAGAATCAAATAAAAGAACTAGCCATGGAGTGCCATGGTGCTGATGTACTTTAAATAAAATACTCTTGGATGGAAGAAGTTTAGGGAACTACTACCACTGCTAGCTGCAAAAGGCTTCTCCCTCAGAATGAAAGGCAGACTGTATGATGCGTGTATCCGAACAGCGATGTTGCATGGTAGTGAGACCTGGGCGCTGAAGGTGGAAGACTTACGTAGATTAGAGAGAAACGAAGCCTGCATGCTCCGATGGATGTGTAACAGTAATATACGTGAACGACAAAGCATAAAGGAATTGAGAGAGAGACTGAGCATAAGAGGAATCAAATGCTGCGTGCAGGGGAGGCGGTTACGCTGGTATGGACATGTGATGCGTATGAAGGATGACAGCTGCATAAAAAGGTGCAGAGCACTAGAAGTTGATGGAAACCGCGGAGTGGGGAGACCCAAGATGACTTGGGATGAGGTGATAAAAGCCGACCTTACCCAACTACACCTCTCAAAGTCAATGACACACGACCGTGACTTCTGGCGTCACGCAGTAATACAGGGTACCCGACCTCCCATGGGTACATGCTGAAGCATATAAACAATATGCCCCCCCCCCCCCCCGCAAGGTGGTCGTGGAGGTGCCACGGCAAAAAAGCACCCAGCCCACACTGTAAAGTGGACGTGTAGGCGCCACGAAAAAGCACCCAGCACTCACTGTAAATGAGGTTGGTGTTAGGAAGGGCATCCAGCTGTAGAAATCAAGCCAGATCAGTTCCTGTATGAGCAAGGCATGGTCAGCCGACCAGACACTGCCCACAACAGGACAACCCGTCTAACCCATGCTAGCGTGGAAGAACGGACGTAAAACGGTGATGATGATGATGATGACTCTTGTTGAATAGCCAGTATCTTCATAGAACAACCAACTCAAACCAAAAACGTTCTGGGAGCTAGCAAGTATTAAAGTATGTAAGAATAAGCCAACTTGTTGATTTACAAGGTCATAACCTAAGATAATCTATACATTCTTTAGTAGTTTGGGGTTTGTGTTCTGCATAGTCTGGATATCTTGATGAGGCATAAGCAGGCATAGTTGTGTGGTTAGGTTCCCTTCACAGCGACATAGATTTTGGATTAACCCCAGTGTGTGACACATTGGGCAAATGTTTTTTATAGTGTCAGACAGCTAAAGACTTTATTTCCTAGCCTAAATTGACTTAATTTCTATTCACTAAGAGACTAGTAGTACAAAACACAAAGAATAACTCAAATTGTCTCAAGCATGCAATAAATTGGTATCTGAAATAGATTTCTCTGTTTGAAGAGCTGCCTAGTAAAAGGCTCCAAAATATTAACAAAGAAAGAAAGAAAGAAAAAAATGAAAATGTAAATGCTTCCTTATACTTGAGGTGATTTTAAGGTCCAGGGCTGAGCTCTGGTTTCATGGTAGATGTTTGCGACATCTCCTGGATATGATCTCTGTCTATCACTATGAATTTTTGAAAATATTAAAATCTAACTTCTAATGTTTTTCTTTGTTGGAGAGCATCCAAATGAAACATGTTGATACCTCATTTGTGAAATTTGGATGAATATTTAAGGAAATAGGACGATTTGGATGGTCAGCAAATTGGTTGAAATCTTGCCTAATTAGGCCTAAATGAATAATTAGCCATATTTGTGATGTTATATCTTTGAAACTGAAGTGATAACCATTTTCAAATTATACAAATTAATAGTATCCATGGGATAGCAGTTGCTTATTTTTTTTTCAGGTTCTTGAAAATGGAACATTTTTGGGGGGCAATTTTTAAAATACTTATCTAAAGCCTATTTTGTTGCATATAACAGTCAATTATGTGACACAAGCTGAAGCTTTACATGTGTTTTCAGACTTTAATTCGGCCATTTCTTGAAAGTCTGGCTCAAACTCAACATTTGGAGCTTTGTATTCATGTTTTGTTTCAGCTCTCGCTGCTCAGGAATATGCCATTTCAACAAGTAGCGTCAATGTGTTACAAATACGAACATCTATGGTTATCCTCATTGACTTTGTGCTTTTGCGCCATCTCATAGCCAGAATCGGCAATGGTAGCATTGAATTAGTGAGAAAGTTTTCTTTCTTATGGTATAAAAATCTTGAAGAAAATATGTTCTTTTCTAAGTGAAAATTAACGATTAAATTTTCACTTTTATATTTTATAACAATTATCTGACCTACTCCCTTTGATTTTTATATCAAAATAAAGCAAAAAAATCTCCTCGTTATGACTCATTTTCAACACAAATCAAGCTATAGTGCTCCAATGCATTGAACTAGAACTAGCGTTACCATTCAGCAGTCAAAAATGAAAATGGGTATTAATACAAGAGTGATTGAAGGGATCTGGCATGATATGTAAGTGTTGGATTTTGATCAAAAGCATATGAGAAGAAAGTTCACACCCAGAACTTCCAAATGATATATAGTTGTCCACAGAAAAAATGTATTTTGACATGAAAAAGATCAAGCAAAAAGTGGATTTTTGCATAGCCTGTGCTTGTCATCCCTTCCTGGAGCTCTACTGTGATACCTAATCACAGGTAACATTCCTAAATCATCTTGACAAATGAACTGAGAAAATATCAAATAAAATGTTTAACTCTTTTGTTACCAACCCAGCCAAAACAAAAACCACCCACATTAAAAGGTTCTTATTTAAATTAACATCTTCCAATGTAATTTTAAATAAGTACCATATGTCAAGTTACTTAGTAAAACCCTCAAAAAAAATCTACATTCATTAATTGAAACAGAGTATATTTCATTAGTAATATGGTCATGAAGAGGTTAATAAGCTATTTCTATGAATTCAAGAAACTGCATAGAGGAGCTTTCAATAGAAGTTAAAAGTAAAAATAAGACACACAATTAGCTTATCTATCTCAGTAATAACACTGCCATTACTCAGCTATCTTTAGTCTATACAGATATGATCTACCTATAAAATACAGGCATGATCTACCTGTAAAATGAGTGTCAGATTCTAGTAGCTACAAAGGTACGTTAGTTTTACAAGCTTCAACCAAAGCAGTCAGTAATATAAGTAAGAAATACTAGCACCACCTGATGAGTAGCTGGTTGGTGCAACAGATCCCTCCATCAACACCTACCACCCACCAGTACATCTTAGAGCAGAAGAAGTGATGTTGAAAAACGGATAGTACTCACAATTCAATCAATACCAAATATTAGTGCAATGATACAAACAGAAAAATCAATAGTGAAAAGCTGATTTATTTCTTGCACAAAAAAAATTCTACATCTAAAAAAACAATGAAATAATGAAATAAAAACAAGCCCCATAAGTAAATACTGTTGTTGACAGAAAGATAAGAAACTGGTTAAATTTAATCTATTCAAAGAACACAATTTTAAAATGTTATTTCTAAGCATTAGGACCCTTCAGTCATGGTATAATAACTTCTTTAGTGCTGGCTGTAGAAACCATGCCAAAAAAAGATTGAGAGAACTCTTCAGTTGTGTCAAAAGCATTTTGTTACCAACCTAGCCAAAACAAAACTACCCACTAGTGTTGGTGCCACAAAATACACACTGTAAAATGGTTGGTGATAAGAAGAGCATCCAGCCATAGAAAACTTGCCAAAGTACTCTTCAGTTGTGTCAAAAATATGACAACTTTCCTAGTGCTGGTGCCAAATAAAACACTCAGTACACTCTGTAGAGTACATGAAGATATGTGAGATACACTCCCTAACCTGTCTGAGAAGTCAGTCGCTTTAGCTAAGTATTGACTTAGTCTGTATCAACCCATCCAACCCTTCCTAACAGGGAAGATGAACATTAAATGATAATGATTCGGTACAGGATATGGCTGCATGACTAAGAAGTTTACTTTACTACCATATGGTTTCAGGTCCAATCTCACTACATATCACCCCAGGTAAATGTCTTTTACTATAGCTGTGGACTGAACAATGATTCATGAGTTAAATTTGATAGACGGAAATTATGCAGAAGCCCATATGTATATGTATGTATGTTTGTCTCTGCATGTCTTCATGCTGAAATTGCTCATGTCCTGCAGCTTAGTGCTTCGATGGGTGAAAAAAATAAGTTGGCAACATCTGGCTGTTGAATACAATATGAAACGTTTTGTCCAACCCAGTGGAGATTAAATGATAAATAATTAATCAACTTCAAGTAATTTTACCACTAGCTTTCTTCTGCAAGAACAAAAACAATGAGTAAATGAGTATTGGTATCTATATTCAAGGATTATAGCTTCTTTAAATCTTCCCTTCATTATTTATCAAACCACAAGTATTCATAAAACAAATGCTCATCAATAGATTCTTCCAGTGTTGAAGAGATGAGAAGCAAATTTCACCTTGGATAGAATGCTAGTGTATAACAGGAACTTCGATAAAAACATAATTATCTTGTTTGTTTTTTTTTGTATATTTAGGAATATATTGTTCAGTGCCTCTCTTTTTTAAGACATGAGGGTATGATTTGAAGGTGACATAGCTGTTATTTCTAGTAAAAGCGAGTGACTACTGAGAAGTTCATTCATATATTGAGAGAAAAATAAAGGAAAAATTCAACACAGAAATACAGTTACATGAACCATTTGTTACCTACTACAAAACCTGGAAATAACACACTACTATCACTACTTCATTCAGATGGTATTATCAATGTTAATGAACTTAGGAACATTATTGTTCCTATTAATGCTGAGGAATGGCAGTATCGGTAAAGCATCAGATGCCATGCTTTGCACCATAGAGTTATGGCCCTTTACATTCTGAGTTCAAATCCCACCGAGGTTAACTTTGCCTTTCATCCATACAGGGTCGATAAAATAAAGCACTTAATACACTGGGATAATTGCTGGCCTTGTGCCAAAAGTAGAAACAATTATTGTTCCAAAACTAAACATAAAAAAGATGAAATTCAAACACATTCATGATTTCAATATAACGTTTGAAAGTAAAGCAGTTATACTTGCACACACATTCATGTGCATATTTCAGAAAACGTATATATGCAGGAAGGGCATCCAGTTGTGAAACTCCTTCCAACATAAGCATGTAGATTGACCAATGATTGTATGTAACACCAATAGTAATAACAAGACTGACTCTACTATGTTGTAAAGTAGGCGTTAATGTCAGGTGTGAACAGCCTCCAACCATCACCAAGTAATCATATAACAGCTTTCTTCTTCTACCACTGTCACTGTCTGCATATTGAAAAATATGTCTTCTGAGATAGTTAAGATACTAAAGCAAATGTGAGTGGATGTGGGTAGTGTAAATAGTGATATTGAGAGGTACTTTAGTCAGATTCCTCACATACAATGAATACAAAATACAAATTCTTTGAAGCAGGTAGCAGCTATACTCAAAATAAGAAAGTGGTTACATAATGTAACTAAGATACTAGGATAAATGAGTGAATAAATAAACTCTAATCATAGACAACATTCAGTATCTTTAGGTTCCACCACGAGGATTAATATAAGGAGCAAATTGTAAGAGTCATTAGAACATCAGATAGACTAATTTGCAGTGTATACGCTCTGGCTCTTTGCAGTCTGAGTTCAAATACCGCCATGGTCAACTTTGCATTTCACTTTTTCGAGGTCATTAAATATAATACCAGTCCAGTACTAGAGTTGATTCTTCCTCTTACTTCCTTTATCGTCCTTCTTACTTCCTTTATCTCTCTGTCACCCTTTCTTTTTCTATGGAAGAAATTGGCTATGTTCAGGCTTGGAGAGGGATGGGCTACACAAAGTTTAAATATATCACAACAGTACATCAATGACTCCATCAGGAATTATGACCCCAACACTAAAATTAATGGATGAATAAAATTGGTTACTTGCACAAACCATCCTAAAAATTGATCAACAATAATAAAATACCATGATGTATATACTAGCGTGCATACAACCTATGATCAAAGACAAGTAAATGGGTGTGAATGTCAACCCTCACTTTTGTGAGGAATGTGGGCCCCAATACAGACTAGTAGTTAGCAACTTAAGGTTGAGTGAAAAAGTAAGAGTATTATAGAAAGTCCTCTTTTTCTTAACCCACCTATTCCTGGGAGGACTGTGGGGGCAGAGTCATGAAACATTCCTTCTAGCGGGTCCTATCAGAAGTAAGTGTCTTGAATCCCCTGAGACCAGCCAAGCTCATGCATGTTATCCAACAATCTTGCTTGGGGTCTATCCATGGGTCTTCTGCCATTTGGTTTCACCTGTAAAATCTGTCCAGCAATTCTTTCCCGAGTCATTCTAACAACATGTCTGTAATATCAGATGTGCGATCTCTCAATTCAGAAAAGTAGCAGCTCTACCTGAAGTGATTCTCTGATCATCAAGCCACACACTCTATCAAGTACTGTTACTCCAAAGACCCTTCAGAAGTCATTACCCAAGATTCATGACCATAGGTAAGAGTTGGCACAAATACTGAGTTGAAGATAGTGAGTTTGATTTTTACACCTACCTCCCATCTTCTGTTTATTAAATGCTAAAGCTGACACATTACTGCTCCAGCTCCTGCAATTCTTGCACTTAATACAACCCTCTGCCCTCCATCACTTGTGAACACAGCACCAAGATACTTGAACTTCTCCATTTGCTTCAGTGGAACTCCACTCACATGTAAAATACACAGTGCAGGCTTCCTTCAGAGAACAAATGTCTCAATCTTTGCAGCACTGATTTTTATTTCAAGCATATCTATCAAGTGCATGCCAGAAATCACATTCTTAGTACCATATCACCAGCAAATTCCAACCAACTGACTCGACACCCACCAGTCACAATAACACTTCCAACTCAGCTGCAGATGTCAATTTTGTCCATGAAGATTATCAAAGGAAAGGTGACTGTACACACTCTTGGCAGAGTTCGATACCCACATTGAATGGTTTTGACTTAGCTCAATTAATCTGAATGCAAATACTAGGGCATTCGAAGACATCACGGCAGCAAGAAGCTGTCCATTGATCCCATATTCCTGCAGAACCTTCCACAACAGGTCCCATGGAACGCAGTCATACGACTTTTCAAGATCTACAAAATGAGAATACACCTCTTGGCAATACTCCTACAATTTCTTGAAGACCTGCCACAGTGTGAATATTTAGTCTGCTGTGCTGCGTCCAGAGCGAAAACCAGTTTGTCAGCTAGCTTGAACTCAAAAATATCCCTACATCTCTGTCAAACATTAAGCAGTCTTTTCTGGGGAGATCCCTCAATAATTGGACCAATCTCTTGTCTCCCTTTTACAAAATTGAGATTATCACCCTGATTACTATTGCTTAGGTGACTTTCCAGAGATCCAGACCACTCAGCATACATAAGTTAGCCAGAATACACCTTCTCTACTTAAGGTTTTAGCATTTAAACCAGCCATGTCCGGTCAGAATTCTCTTACTTCTTTCTGTTTAAACCACCCGTAACTTGCCGCTCATACTGATGTTAAAGTATTGTTCTCAAAATAAATAACATCAAAATCTCATAGATTCGATTTTATGTGAGATAAAACCTTTACCACAAAAATACAATAGTATATACAGAGTAATGTAAATGGTTAAGGCTTTTAACATCTTGTAGCTATAACATTATGTTGCGAGAGCTTTCTTGGGAGCTACAGGTGTCACTCATTGCTCCATCTCCCCAAGTAGTCTACCGCTGTTGGTCCGGGTTTGCTTATTCATCCAGCAGGAGCCAGCTTATATCACAACTAACTGTCATATCTGATGGCTGTATCGCTATCTGCCATCTGGGACCTGTTCCTAGCAGAAAGTCAACATGACAAATACCAAAGAACAAATCAGTAACAGCATAAAATCCCAGTGTAATCTGGAGAGTGGTCTTGCCCAGTATGCAAGAACTGAGTAAATAGGAACTCAATACTATGTATTCAGTGCAATCAATGTGTACAGAAAAAGTCAGCACACAACCGGGGCCACCACCATTATATTTTATAATCATTCAGGAAAATTTAGACAAGCTTACACGATTATGTCCGTCTAGCTGTTTTACTGCTTCACTATATTTTCCTTGGCTGGCATCTTCATTTCTTACATCAATAGCTCATGGCATTTTTTCACTTGGCACACAAGATCTATTTTTATAATAAATCTAAATCACCTTGCATCAGCTAATACTTCTACCGTCCAACCATCAAAACATAGTCAATATTTCAAATTCACATTATACATCCAGTGTATCCAACAGAACTCTTAATCTTCAGTTGCTAGGAGATCACTGCAATGCAGCTAAATTTAAATGATACAACAATTAGAACTTTTAGAATAACAACAAACTCACAACTAGTTTATTTATTTTAGGGAAATTATTAAGTACATTTATATCATCATCGTTTTACATCCAGTTTTCCATGTTACAGCAAGATGAACGATGAAATTCATACAGTAAAGTTGTTCACCTATTAGATATGTTCATATTCAATCATACCTCACCTGTTATCATTCTACTATCTTCCACCACAACATACATAACAAGGGTTGGCATCAGATCTGTCTACATTCAGTACCTTTACCATCACCATATTTTACTGCTAGCAATCTCACTCCAAATCACTCTTTCCACCCATTGACCATCTCTTGTCATCCATCACCCACCCATCTTTATTGCTTTTCTTACAATCCTTTAGTGATCATGCTGGTCATACTGTTTTTCTATTCAATTTCCTTACCAACAACATATAGCTGCCTATCACTATATCTCTTCTATCATTTCCTCTCTTACCAATTCCTTTGTATTTCCCACCATACTCAAACACTCTTCTTTCAATCATTCACACTGTCAGTCTTATTTAGTTTGAATAAACAAAGACAACATAGAATACACATGCTATTCCACTTGGACAGCCCTACAAAACTAAGAAAAAAGGAAAGAAGGCAAACACTGGGCAAATGACTACTGGTTACAGATTTCAGAAGGCATTCAATCCTCATTTTATACATGTAACAGCCATGAAGTGAACATGAGGGTCAACAAAGCAATCAGCCCAACTGATAGTACATTGAACTCTACACCAGAAAAACTATATATATATATACACACACACACATGTATATCCGCAGGAAATTTACAGAGAATAAATAAGGTATAAATAGGCATTGATTATATACACACACATTTATATACATATACCAGGATAAAATGCATCCAATATTATTCTCCCAAACACCCTCCTCCACTGCTAATTAAGTCACCTAGATAGCAGAAGTTATCAACCCCTTCTGTGGACACTCCCTGTGACTTGAAGAGGTTTATATCACTGACACTCTTCCCCTCGATTACTTCTGTGCATCTACATACAAAGTTTTCCTTTCCTGTTAGTCTACCTGTTATCCCACTACATCTCTTGTGTACCCAAGAATTACATAGTGTACACGATGTAGAGTTTATGTCTACACCTTTTCTACATATTAAGCAGGGCTACTTCCCTGGAGGGATCAGGGTCCTATCTTCTTTCCTACACACAAGCACTTTAGATTTGGCTAAGTTTATTCTCAGACCCTTTGATTCCAAATTCTGTTTCTACAGACGGAACTTATTTTCTAGTTCTTTTATGGATTCAGCTATAAGGACCAAATCATCTGCATAGAGAAGTTCCCATGGATAGCCAGTTTTAAACTCCTCTGTTATAACCTGAAGAACTATGATGAACAGTAGTGGGCTAAGAACCAAACCTTGAACTCCTACTTGTACCTTGAATTCTTCACTAAACTCACCTCCTATTCTCTCTTTACTGACAGATCCTCTGAACATGGCTTGCATTGCTCTCACAAGCTATTCTTCTACACCTAATTTCCTTAAGGACCACCAGATAATAGATCAAGGTACTCTGTCAAAGGCCTTTTCTAGATCAACAAAAGCTAAATATAGTGGTTTATTATTACTTCATTCTCTTCTTTTTTTTTCCTCTTCTATAATTACCAACTACTTTGAGTGCCCTGTACCCTATTTATATAGCTGTCACATGTCTGCCATATGCATCACATGTCCAAACCACCATCTCCTCTCCTGTACACTGCATCTGGCCCCTCTTGTACCTAGCTTCTCTCTCAGTTCACTGATGCTTTCAGGTTCATGCACTCTGCTATTATACATCCACCAGAGCATGTAAGCTTCATTTCTCTCCAATCTTCATAGGTCCTCTGTACATATTGCCCATGTCTTGCATGCAGCATTGTTGTTTGTACACAAGCTTCATACAATCTTCCTTTCATTTTGAGGGAAAAACCTTTTGTAGCTAGCAGCACTATTAGCTCCCTGAACGTTTTCTATCTCATTTTCACTCTGGCTACTATACTTTCAGAACACCCACCTCCACTGCTAATTTGGTCTCCTAGTTAACAAAAGCTATCAACTACTTCTATTGAGCCCTCTCAGCATTTAAAAGAAATTGTTTCCTGTGTGCTCTTGCTACTTACTACTCCTGTGCATCAACCCCATACAAAACCTACACTCTTTGCTAGCCACTATATCTCTTGTGTACCCATAGTTCGCATTTGGAATATAGAATAAAATTTCTACCTACTCCTTTCCTGCACACTAAGTAAGGCCATTTCCCTGAGATCTGGGGCCTGTATTCCTTGAAATCTATTATGCACACAGGATAGAAACTGGTAGTACTAAATGCGGTGATGGGCTTCCTACAGTTTTCATCTACTAAATTCACTCACAAGGCATTGGTGAGTTCAGGACTATAGTCGAAGAAATTTGCTCGAGGTGCCACACACAGTTGGGGTGAACCCAAAACCATATGGTTCTGAAGCAAACCTCTTAACCATACAGCCATCTCTGCACCTACTATAAATATGCAAAAGACAACATGGAAAACACCACAGTACAATGATGATATATATATTAGTTTAGCGCTTGATATAGTAAGAAATGAGTCTTAACGTTTCAGATGTTAGTCCTTTATCAGAAGATATAATGAGAGAGAGAAGAAAAAATAGATACAAGTGTGTGAGAAATATAACAGAAAAAAATCTTTTCCAAAGTTTTATCCAACTCATGCAAGCATGGAAAAGTGTAAGTAAAAACAATGATGATGATATAATGTCTACCAGGGCATCAGATCAGAAGACTGCAATTGATTCAAAATTCTGTAGCTAGGATAATTGAGAAGAGAAAGAAATGTGACATTTTAAAGCATATGAGAACGCTACACTGGCTTCCTGTAAAAGCCCAAATAACATTGAAAATCCTACTACTGACATTGAAAGTTGTACATGGATTAGCGCCTCAATACATCAATGAATCGCTTCGTGAATAAGAGTCTAAGAGTTTGAAATCACGTGACAATAGAAGCTTCATGGTACCAAGTACGAGAATGAAGAGGTGTGGTGATTTAGCTTTCTGAAAATCAGCTTTCTTACTTCTAATTGTTAATCTTTCGATTATTTATGTAAACTCACAGTTACATGCGTACTTCTTGCACTTTCCATTTACTTTTTAAAAGTAAATGGTAAGATCAGTGCTAACAATCTAGCGAGGCAAAACAAACAAAAAATGTCAGTCAAAATTACACCAGCAGTGAGGAGAAAGAACGAACAGTTCCGGTCAAGAAAGACAAGGGAGTCAACCACGAAACTAATTAATCAAAAATAGAATGTGTAATGCAGTGAGGATTAAATCTGATCTTGGCAGTATACGATGTAATGTATAGAAATTATCTATCGATAATATTAGACGAATTAAAAGCTAACTCGATCTTGGCAGAGTCTGAACTCAGGAATAAGGATCATATACCCAAATGCTGTAAAGTAACTAGATAGATTCTCTCCTTCCCCGGGTGTTTTCTGTTAAGTTAGGTAGAAATATGTTCATCTGAATTAACCAGCAATACTTGTACTTATTTTAACAATAAACTGATTTATCAAAATCGTATTTGATAAATGAGACAAAGGGAAGTATAATCCAATATTTTATCAATAAAAATAAATAAGCAAATATTGAATTTGAAAAAAGTTTTTTTTAGATTTATAGAAGATTCGTTATATAATTCAAATTAAACAAGGAAAATTGAGGGATTTGAGGATGGTAACCCACCTAATTTACTAATCTAGAAGTTAAACATTTTAATACTGATCGTCAGAGGGAACCCGCGAAGCTCAGGGTAGGCAACAGAGAGTATTCTCAGTAGTATGATATATATATATATTTTTTAGAGTCGGGACCCCGACGGCTGAGCTCTTGCGATTTCAACAGCTAGTTCCTAGTTAAGGTCGGGAATTAGCTGATTATATATATATATATTACATGCTTGGGTAATAATGTAATATTATGAAGAGAGAAAATAAATGGAGGAAAAAAACATACCTTTTTTCATGGTAACAATGGACCTTGATGATATTGTATCTGATGCAACGAGAATATAATCTTTTCCTTTAATTCCAATTAAATATTCCATTTTATCAAGTATTGTAGAAACAGTGAAAGATTATTATTTACACGCGACTATAATGAACAAGCACAAAATTTGAACTTCCGTTTAAGACCGCAGCAAATACGACATTTTTTGTGTTATGCTACCGGTTAAAAAAATCTTTTATTTTTTTATTTTTGATGTTAAAAAATTGGAGATGAAAGCAAAAAATTACAAATTATAATAGTAATAATAAAAGACAACTGCAGAATTTTGCAATTTTAATAAAATATTTTTTTAAAAACTTGATCGTCTACGGGACGGAAAAGGTAATAACATGGCTTTCTAATATTTTTTTTAAATTTCTAGTTCTAAATTTGAACAACTGAATTCTTAGAAGAAGTAAAAAATAAGACTGCAGAATTTTGTCTATAGAAAGCAGCATCGTCATCTGTCTTCCGGGATAGACGTGAAAAAAATATATTAATTTGGTTTTTGTTTTCTATTTTTTTAAATTATTTGTTAATTTAATTATTAGAAATTATAAAATAATATATACATTTGTATACATTTATATTTATTTCAACATTGATCGAGAATAACGATACAAATACCTTTCGTCACCATCCCCACAGTCATCCAGCAGAGTAACACGTGACCGGTTACATTCAAATCTGTTCAACACTGAGTCGTTATAGTATCTTCAAAGCTACTTTTCCCACCATTTAGGTAAGATTTTTTGCCCTTCTTCTTTCCCATTTTCTCCAATTCTTCACAAGCTGCCCTTTTTTCCTTTATTTATTTAAAAGAAAATCGTGTGCACATTTAAATGTATATTATATATTTGTGTAAATATTTTCTCTAGATATTTTATGATTAATTAGATGATGACATTAAAGACACAGACAGATTATCAGCTTTATCTGTCATCATATACTTTGAATATTTAAATCGTCGATCTGAGCACATCTATCTCTATTTGAGAATAATTTAAACAGTGGATGCTGTAAAGACGACACACATCACATTGTGCTAGAACTGGTTCTCAAACTTTTTTTTACTCACGGCAAATTTTTGGAAAAGCAAAAATATGCTGGTGCACTTTTTGCCACAAATTCGAAAATTTATTCAAAATAATTTCTCATACGCATAACGGAATTAAAAGGTTCTAGGCCCATTTCCCCCCTGACCAGCTCCTCCATGACTAAACTTAACTTGTTTGCCACTTTGACAGCTATATATGAACTTTCATACGAATTTCACATCTTAAAACTTAATCTTAGTCTTTTACGGTACATCTAGTTACATCTCACGGCACACGGTTTGGGAACCACTGTGCTAGAGGATGACTTCTTACAAACGATGCTTTCTTTCTCACATTTTCCCGGTTAATTTACTAAGAAATTATAGATTATTACAAACATTAAAATTGTTATTACTAATTAACCGACAAAGTATTATGGTTTAAAATACGTTTCGGATAACGGTGGTTTGTAAGTTCCCCTAATGAAATAAATATGTCTATGGAGATTGTGACGGTTTCTTTTTTTCTTTTTGTTGTTTGAACAAACCATTTCGTCCAACAGTAAAGAAAAAATAACAAGTGGTTTAGTTTCGATTTAAAAAAGCTTTCTGAGAAGATTGGAGAATGTTTGTCGATCGTAATAAAATGTGTCATCGAATATTCCAGTTGTATTGCAACACAAAGACCTGTGTGTGAATATATAATCTCCATATATGAATGTGAAAAGTTTCTAGATTTGATGAAATTATATTTTATCCACTTAAATATAGATGCCATTTATAAAATTAGTTTTACTGGCATATATCTGACTATACATATGCCTAGACTTTCGATTAAAGGAATAGTAATCGTTTGAACCAATGCCGGTATGATGCTCGTACTATTTCCATCAATGGATGGTGACGACATAAGGCGAGATTTAAACTTGAGAGTGAGATTAACATCTAGCTATTTTGGAAAGTATTCAGAACAGCTTTCAATAAAATTGTTTGTAAACTTATGGTGGTTTCTCAGCGACAAATTCCCAAACACGTCGTGGTGGCCATGCTCTTCCTGAGATTATTAGTGACAAGTGCTAACCGAAACCGAGTTCATCTTATCGTCAAAGTTAAACTATTACATATCAACCAGTGTATTAAAATTTCAGTTACTATAGAGGGTAAAACAATGGACGAGATCGCCTCATTTGTCAGTACTAAGTTCTGAATTGAAATCCTGTTAATGTTGATTTATCAAGTACCAGTTATATAATATGGAAACGAAACCATGCATTCGACCTGTCTGCAAGGTTGATTGAAATAAATATAAACTGACATACATGTTAAACATAAGTACTCATAATTATGTGTGTATAAAAAGACGAGATGGTTTTTACTTATCAACTAACGCGGATTGTTGAAACGTGTGTATGTATGAAATATTACTGTTTAAGACCAGTAAGGGCATTAGTCAACTTCGTACTCTATACTTGGAAAATGTAGGATGTTTGCCTTACGGTTAAGCTTTTACCGTTTTTCATTTTATATCGTTCGTCTGTATGTTCAAGGAGTGTCTACTACTGTCAACTGACATGACAAACGTTCAGCCTTATGACACCGGTTTATTTCTTTTTAGTGTTCAGTATATACTTATCTTTCTATATAATTTTTGCCACATACATTCATATATATGCACTGGTGTGTGTGTGTCCTATGAAAAGAAATAGGTAGGGGCTAATCATATGTCTCATCTTATCATGTCATCTTTTCTACGTCTCAGATTCTCATACGAACACTCACTCTATTCCGCTTAATTTTGCTCCTTAACATTACATCGATTTTACTTTAGCTAGTAATAAAAAGAAACTCCTTTTATTTCAGATTTCCAGCTTTTTTTCTTTTTGTATTGATTTATTTCCATCTCCTTCCGTATAACCTCTTGATTTTCGTTTATTTCCTCGTGTAAAATGCCTTCGATCAATGTTAGACATTAGAGAAACGGATATTAAAAGAAAGATAAAATACTAGAAAACTGAACATGATCGAAAATGTGGAACTTGAAATATTCATATGGGATTTCTTTAAATTCTTGAATGATTTTTCATTTTTAAATGTTAATTTTAAAAAAAAAACATTTTGACTTTTAACTTCTCACTTTCTGGCTTCTCTCCGAGAAGGTTTTCTATAAATAAATAAAAAAGTATGGGTGGCTGTCATCATTTTACAAAAATATTTTGTATGTGTCAATGATTTTTAATATATCTGTGTACCGTTCAACTATTTGTACTTCCTTCGTGACCCAAGACATCCTGCGATTGACAAATTGAAAATCCCATTTAGATTTTTCTCTTCTTTTTTTTTATCTCCAATCGACGTTTTCTATGCTGTTAGATTAACTGATAAAAGATATAAAAAGATACGTTTTTTTGTTTTTCTGTTTCCCCACTCACTGATCTCTATTTTTGTTCTGCCGTCTTTTTTATTTTATCTTTTTGTTGTTTTGTAATTTACTGCGTACAACATAAAACAGTAATCATATCTACCAAAATTTGAGTTCTATGAAGTTGCTAAAATTTAATAATAATGGTGGTGTTGCAAGAATAGAAATGTATATAGTCAAGAGTGATGTTTAATATATTTGGGACTTTCTTTGAAAACAGTTTTGCTGCTTATGTGTTGTGTAATACAGTCTAGCCAAATTAATGAAATAATTCCTGATTTCTTTTGGAGACCTGTAGAGAAGGGCTTATAGCTTTAAACTGACGCAAAGGGGTTACGTTCAGGACAACCGACAAAGAAATGCTATGCTCCATGTTTAATAGGAACACCCATTTCTTTGGGTTTTTCATATGTATAGTTACTTTTGGTTTTATTTTGGGGGGAGGGGGGCATCCCTGTTTGTGCGAAATTGCTAAGTTTAATTGCTTCTGGCGCTTGGCTACAATTTACCAATTATGTTTCTAATAGTGGTGTTTCTCCTTGTATGTAAGTTTCATGAAGGTAATACATATTTTCTTTATCGGCAACTACCTGACAGTCACTATACTAGTTATGTGGATGTGTTAGTGCTGAGGATGAATTTGTTTTCATCGTGTATATAAATGACTATGTTCTAGGAATTAAATATTACCGATGTTAGCTGGATAACGATAAAATCACTGACGAGAAACCATTTTAAATTACATTCAGTTGTTTGTTTGTTTTTTCGTTAAATAGTAAGATCATTCGTGTGTGTGTGTGAAAACAAGCTATAGCTTATGTAAGGAAGGTGTGACAAGAGTTGGCACTGTTAGGGAGAAGGAGGTTGACCTTTTGTTTTGGGTTTTCAGCGAAATGACATAAACAGATGTAGTTTAGGATATGTTGTGCTTGTTTGTGTAATAGGTTAGTGAAGGCGCGTGGCTTAGTGGTAGGTTCCCGGCCGGTACGTTGTCTTTGACGTTGTTCCAGTCTAATCAGCTGGTAAAAATGTGTCGTACCTGTAATTTAAAGGGCCAGCCTTTTCACACAACATTGTGTCACGTCGTATCTACTTGAGAACTACGTCGAGGTTACACGTTAATTTCACGAGCAGACTTTTCCGTCTGATCGAACGACTGTATCATTCGTCGTCAAAACCGAAAGAGCTTCAACACACACTCACGTAGTTTTATGTTGTAAGTTATGCTTGCGTAATAATGTGTTGGTCATCTTAATACTCAATACTCTAAACATTTTTTTTCTAATATTGGGAAGGGGGGCAAACTATCTAAACTCTAATAAAGTAAGAAGTTTATATAATTTTGTTATTTAATGAAATTACCAGTTCAACATTGAAGTTGCCATTGGTGATTGTAGAGTTTGTACTGTGAACTTTCTGTAAAGGTGGTACTCTAACTTTTTACGGCACTGAAAGGCCGAGGTTAATTTTGCCTTTCATCCTTACGGGGTCGATAAAATAAAGTACCAGTAATGTACTGAGTAATTGCTGGCCTTGTGCCAAAAGTAGAAACAATTAAAATCTCGGTTTTAATTGTTAATTAGTTTTGATGTAACACATCAGTCAAGTTTTCTTTATCTGCCTAGAAACTTAACTTATTAAATCAATAGTTCAGTCAGATTAATTAATTGCTTGATTAGTTTCTGATTTTAGAAGTTAATCATCACCATTGTTGTGTGTTGTGCCTTCATATTTGGTATTTTGTTACGCTAAAGGCATTTCAATATTTAGTTTCATCTGTTTTAGTTCGATTCATATCTTGCCACAGTTGTCCTGGCTTTTCAAACTATCCTAGATCAACAGAATAGATATACTAGAATTTACACTTGATTATATCCTAGTATAAATCTGTCAAAACGAAACAATGTTCATAGGTGCGCTAATATTTCAGATTTTACCTGAAAGCCAATGTAGATAATGCAGTTCGTACAGGCTGGAAAACTTATCCTAGAGTGCTGGAGCTGAAAGTCTCAACTCCATTCTCATACGTGGTACCATGAAGAGTCCATTGCCACTTGATCTCAAACACGGCGGTTTACGGCCTTTTAACAAGGCAGTTCACCAATGTATTATACCATTCGTCCTCAGTTCTACTATAGCTATTTTACTGTTCCACTGTGTAAGCTGCACTAAATATAAAATGTATTTCATGTCGTCTTTGTTTTGTCTGAAAGTTTATTTTGTTACTGTAAAGAAATACTAAGTTTTATTTTCTGCATCGAACATTTTTATGTTTATCTGCATATTATTTTCTATTTCAACTTCATATTTATCAGGTAAAACGTTTTTAATATTAACTAATTGCATGATCAGAATTTAAAAGGGAGAAAATGGAAGTGTTGATGACACAATAAAAAGCACCCAGTACATGCTGTAAAATGATTGATATTGGAGAGGATATCCAATTGTAGAAACCATGCCAAAGTAGTAAACATGAGCAGGACATGGTCATCTGAATGTGAGAATCCATCTAACTCGTCAGCATGGAAAAGAGGTGTAAAATGGTGATGATGATCAAGAGACAATTTATAATTTTGATTTTTATGACAAAATAGGTACTGGTATGGCTTTGTGGTTAAGAAGTCCTCTTTGCAACCAAATATCTTATATTATAGCCACAGGCTGACCTGTGCCATGTGAGTGGAATTAGTAATCAGGAACTGTGCAGAAGCCAATTGTGTCTTCACATTGACACTACCAACTGGTTGTTCAATATGTGAAGGGTTGACTTCAGGGTGGGCATCTATCCATAAGAATACTGCCTTCAAGAATCTCATCCAACCCATACCATACAAATGTAAAAAAAAAAAAAAAGAGGGACATATTTATATACCTATGACATCAATAATGTTGAATATGTATGTTTAGTCTTTTGAAAAGTCTATAAAATATAGTAAAAAAATATATATATAATTTAATGGTAATGGAAAATTTGGGGTGTCTATTTAAATTAAAGGAAGATTGATATCAAAGGATGTTAGATTTAATCTTGGGGTGAATACCGCCTTTTCCTGACAGTATTTGTCCATATATTTAATATTGCCTGCTGCACATACATATTCACACTGTCTAAAATAAAAACACACATACATTGACAAAAATATATACACGTATACATAAAATAATGGTTGCTTAGTATATATGTTTAGGTTCAAGGTTGCGAACTGTACATGCATAAAATTGTGTATGCATCTATAAACACAGTCAATATATGTTGACATGTACAAACACATTATAGATTGAATGCTATATACAACCACATCAGGTCATAGTAGTGTAATATAATAATCACTAGTGTTCCCATTATATGACGTGTAATTTAGCGAGTGTTTGTCATTGGGTAAGAGTAGTTAATAATCATCATCAATTTTCCGTCCGTTTTTCCACACTTGAATTGGCTGAACGGGTCCTTTTCAGCACAGCATCTCTCCACTTGTCACGTTCCTTCGTCATCTCAGTGGTTTGAGGTCAGCTCTCACAATTTCTGCTCATGTCTTCCTCTACTGCAGCTTTATTCCACTGGGATTTCCTGGCATTTCTTCACCCAGCAGTCATCGCTTCTACACATCACCTCAGATTCTTCTTAAACCCAGCTTCTCTCTCACTCTTACATTGCACATCCGAAGGACTACCAGATAATGATTGAGGTTCTGTCAAAGGCCTTTTCTAGATCAGTAAAAGCTAAATGTAGTGGCTAATTTTTGGCTAGCGGCTTCTTGTAGTTGCCTCACTAAGAAGAGGGTATCTTTTCCCAGGTATGAAACCAAACTGTATCTCATCTATTTTGACTTTTTCTTTAATTAGCTGTGTTATAACTCTATCATTTTTATAACTTGGTCCATTAGTTTTATTCCTCTGTAGTTGCTCCTTTCTAGAGCATCACATTTGCCCTAGTGGCAATTTATGATAGTACTGCTGCGCCAGTCATTGGATATAATCAATTTGGCTTGTATGTTCGCCTGATTGATATGAAATCAGATGATTAGCAGGTTTCCTGAAATTAGTGTCGCAAATGATTCATTTGCGTCACAGAATTCCATGAATCCTAGTCCTTACTTTATTCCTTGAGCTATATATAACCATAGCTGCCATACACTCCACTGAATTCATCCTGATACTGTCCCACATGTCCATTGAAGTTGCTTGCCAAGATGCTCTCTTTCATCAGAACCTATCCTTTTGTTCTTTACCCTGTCCTATCTGTGGTGCATAGTTAAATGTAATTATCACCAGTATATTTCCTACAGCTATTCTAAGCTTGATAATTCTGTCCCTTACTCTAACTACCTCTATAACCTTATCTATCCATTTCTCAGCTTGTAAGATGCCTACACCTATTCCATCGTCATTTCATGAACTGTGTCTGTATTTAGCTAAACGACCCATTATATTGCTGATGCTCAAATTCTACAAATATATATCATCATCATCATCATTTTAACATCCACTTTACCTGCTGGCATGAGTTGGATGGGTCTACATAGACCAAGTCAGTACCAAAGTGGTGGCTACTGATCTCCCAGACAGGCCAGGAATCATAGGGGCGGCTGTCATGTCTTTGACATGATTGAAGGATCTTCCCAACCTTTTGTTTGGCAAGCTTTCTATGGCTGTATGCCCTTATATATATATATGTGTGTGTATATATATATAATATATTCCATTCATGAAAAATAATGGAGATGGGGTATAAAGAAAACAATGTTTTACAAACTCTATAAGCATTCGTTGTCTCGGCAGACAATTACTTACATGTGTGCAAGCTTCTAGTTAAACATTCTTTGTCACTCTGCTCAGTATGTATACTCTTCCTTCAAACCTTGTTAATTCTTTCTCCCTTCCCTTCTCTATCATCATCATCATCATCATCACCGTTTTACGTCCGTTCTTCCACGCTAGCATGGGTTAGACGGGTTGTCCTGTTGTGGGCAGTGTCTGGTCGGCTGACCATGCCTTGCTCATACAGGAACTGATCTGGCTTGATTTCTACAGCTGGATGCCCTTCCTAACACCAACCTCATTTACAGTGAGTGCTGGGTGCTTTTTCGTGGCGCCTACACGTCCACTTTACAGTGTGGGCTGGGTGCTTTTTTGCCGTGGCACCTCCACGACCACCTTGCGGTGGGGGGGGGGGGGGCATATTGTTTATATGCTTCAGCATGTACCCATGGGAGGTCGGGTACCCTGTATTACTGCGTGACGCCAGAAGTCACGGTCGTGTGTCATTGACTTTGAGAGGTGTAGTTGGGTAAGGTCGGCTTTTATCACCTCATCCCAAGTCATCTTGGGTCTCCCCACTCCGCGGTTTCCATCAACTTCTAGTGCTCTGCACCTTTTTATGCAGCTGTCATCCTTCATACGCATCACATGTCCATACCAGCGTAACCGCCTCTCCTGCACGCAGCATTTGATTCCTCTTATGCTCAGTCTCTCTCTCAATTCATTTATGCTTTGTCGTTCACGTATATTACTGTTACACATCCATCGGAGCATGCAGGCTTCGTTTCTCTCTAATCTACGTAAGTCTTCCACCTTCAGCGCCCAGGTCTCACTACCATGCAACATCGCTGTTCGGATACACGCATCATACAGTCTGCCTTTCATTCTGAGGGAGAAGCCTTTTGCAGCTAGCAGTGGTAGTAGTTCCCTAAACTTCTTCCATCCCGTTCTTACCCTAGTTATTGTACTTTCTGAGCACCCACCTCCGTTGCTAATTCGGTCACCTAGGTAGCAGAAGCTGTCTACTGTTTCTACAGGGCCCTCCCAGAGATTGGTGGTACTTGTTTCCTGTGGCTGTTTGCTTGCTGTTTCAGCACAGCTGCTGCATGTGAATCCTACGTTCTTAATTAAGCTTCCTGAGATCCCGCTACATCTCTTGTGTACCCATTGTTTGCATTTGGGGCAAAGAATGGAGTTCCTACCTACACCTTTCCTACATACTGAGCAAGGCCATTTCCCTGAGGGGATCTGGGTTCTGTTTTCTCGTCTACTTATAAGGACCTTAGTCTTTGTCATGTTGACTTTGAGGCCCTTTCTCTCTAGTCCCTGCTTCCAGGTTTGGAATTTATTCTCTAGTTCTACCATAGATTCAGCTATGAGTGCGAGGTCATCAGCATACAGGAGTTCCCATGGGCATCCGGTCTTAAACTCCTCCGTTATTGCCTGCAGGACTATGATGAACAGGAGAGGGCTAAGAACAGAGCCCTGGTGGACCCCAACCTGTACGCTAAATTCCTTGCTATACTCTCTATATGATGTTAATTGTAATGACTTCAGACCAACCAACTAACACATCAGATATTATATTGATATCAACCTTTAGATTCCAACCATGGCTACATTTCTAATTTTATATTTTCAAGATATACATAACTGTTGTCCAATGTTGTATCTATCAAATGTTATGTATGCAACATTGTGGATATGTCAAGTATGATCAAAATTTCACTGTTGAATATTGAAGGGCAAAGTTTTTATTTATT
Source organism: Eledone cirrhosa (assembly GCA_964016885.1). Lineage (NCBI taxonomy): Eukaryota > Metazoa > Mollusca > Cephalopoda > Octopoda > Eledonidae > Eledone > Eledone cirrhosa. The sequence continues at coordinate 88,008,712 of OZ024741.1, forward strand.
TCTGCATTGTATACAAAGATACTCAAAAGTAGTTAGAGCATTTTGCACAACACAAAATTCAACCACAGTAGTTATATTGGTGGTGTAGGTCTACCTAGTGGAATAAGCAAGATGTCCAGTATGTTCCTATTAACTCCATCTGTGCACCATTACTGTGGCATGATATGACATTTGGCCCATTCACTCTCTATTACTAATCTTACTGTATTTCTCTCACCATCACACATCTAGCCATGCCAATATTTGGTGCCCTGACCACCATGAATGATAACTGCCACTCGTTGTCAGCTATCCCTGTCCATTTTTCTATACAAGTTCTCTCCTTGTTTATTTACTTTGTGAAACTCAGTTTCTTGATCAACTTTAACTATTTCTGTCTAAGTCTTCCACGGCTTCCTTCCACTTGGGACTCTTAGCGTTTCTTCCACCAATGATCATTATCCATATGCATTACATGCACTGCCTTTCCTGCATACTGGTGAATTGTGTCATGACACCAACACTAGAGGTTTTCATGTCTTTGACACAACTGAAACTTCTTGTCACTAACCACTTTACAGTGTATTTATATATATATGTTAATGAAATATAGTAGTCAGAATATATATTTATTTTCACTCTTTTATCTGCAGGCGTGCCATCATAATGGCTGTGAATGTATTCAGCACAAATGCTACAGTAGGTGACCTCAGCAGACATGACATACTTGCGTGGGTGAATTCAAGTTTGGATTTAAATTATACTAAAATTGAAGAATTGTGTACAGGTATTTCTCCTTTTACATTCTTTTCTTTTTTTTTCTTTTTTTTTTCACATCTTGGTGAGGGAAGATCAGCACTCCTGACCCGAATGCTTGCAGGTGAATAGACTCCTGAAGCAACCAAGGGCCAAGCAATGATGTTAAACTGGGTGGCAGTTTGTGTCTGCCTCACAAGAATTCAAAATTCAAAGCTGGGACAAATAGTGCAGGGCATCTCGTCTGACTATCTAACAATTCTGTGATGGGCTGGCACTTTATTTTATAATCACTTATTGTGTGTATGTGAAGGCTGAATGGTTAGAACATTTGGACCAAAATCGTAGGGCCATAGTTTCTATTCCTGGCAGCACATCTTTGATCAAGTCATTTTATTTCACATTGTTCTAGTCCATTCAGCTGAACAAAATGAATTGTGCCCGTAATTCAAAGGGCCAGACATCACACGCACACACATTTGCAATACAAGTTTCTCCCAGTGGCTGGTCACAACTGCACTAGAGACTTGTATTGTAAGTAACTGCCATTTATTGATATAAAAATAATTTATTTCTGCTATATGCATAAAGGTCTGGATCAGATAATAGCAACTCGTATAACATATACCAGTATTTGTTTTACATCTACTACATTGATGTGTGTGTGTGTGGTCATCATCATTTAACGTGTTTTCTTTGCTAGCAAAGGTTGGATGTTGTCACAGTCTGGTCAGGATCTGGTGCTACACTAAGTGCATCTGATCATGGTACCAACACTACGGAAGTTGTCATTATCTTTGACATAGATGAAGAATCCTCCCAACCTTTTGCTTGACAGAGTTTCTGCATCTAGGTGCATTTATCATGTAAATCACCAGCAGTAGAGATTCTTATGTCTAACACAGCTGAAGAGTCCTCCCAGCTCTTTGTTTGGCAAGTTGTCTATGGCTAGATGCCATTCCTATCACCAACCACTTTACAGAGAATACTGTCTGCATGTGTGTCTTTATAAATTTCAAAAATGTAATGTCCTTAGTAGACTGGTGTTCAAAAGAATTCAAGTCATGACCATGCTGTCATTTTTAAAATGGTATTGTGTGATTTGCAAGGGATTTGGTTGCTGTTTCTAATTGATCAAATGATATTAGTATGATTGTTGATAGGCTTATCAATAAAGTGGCACAAGGGTTAAAAAGGATTGACTGGCTAGACCATATCTTTGATCAGAACTATTCCTGCATTTGTAAGGTAGTATTTCCTGCTATTCGTTGTATAGTTGTTACTTATGTTGACTGGCTGTAATCCCCTATTTTACAGGCTCCCATCTCATAAGGGCAACGGAAAATGGGTGTTTAAACCCATTATTGCATTCTCCTCATATTTTGCATGATAGACTGTTCACTGATATGGTTGTGGGATTAAGAGGTTCACCCCACAAAATTAGCTCTAAGTTCAATTTTACACTTTGGTATCTTGAGCAATTACTTTTACCACAACATCTGGCTTAAGTTTTGTTGGTGAAAACAAACAGTACAGAATGCTGTCATGTATATCAGTGTGTGTATGTATATATATATATATATATGTATGTATGTTTAATGTACATATGTAGTGTTTATATAGTGTATAGAACAAGAATAACTTGTATTCATTTTTGATCTGGTTGCCTTTTCTAACATGATCAATAAAATGCATACTGGAGATAGGGATTAGTATATTCTTCCAAAGAAAGCCCCTTAACCTTTTAGTTACCATATTTCTAGTGGAAGACTGATTATGATTTTCAAATAATCTTGAAAATAGAGAATTTGGAGGGATTTACTAATATAACTAACTGGTGTTTAGAAAATAACAAAGTTCTCACATAAAATATGAAAGATTTTTAGATAAATATAGATACTATAAAATATACAGTTTAGTATCATAGATAGAACCTAGGGTGGTTTGGTATGAAAAGTGTTGAAGGTGGTGTCTTAGCGTAGCTACAGTCTAGTGAAGTAATAAAGGAATTAAATTATTTTCTGAGGAATTAAACCTAGCAATATATTATAGAATTTATTTCCTCACACTTTTCTGCCAAATTCTAGCTACTCTGTGCCAGTCATTTTCTGAAATGATCATTAATTCTTCCATTAGCTTATTTCTAATTATCAAATAATTTTGAAAATAACCAAGAATTTTGAGGGATTTAGTAATATAACTTTAAGGTTCTTACACAAAATTATGATTGTTTTGGGTTTTTTTTAGATAAATATAAATACTTTACAGTTTTATAACATAGAACCATAGGTGGTTTGGCATCAAATGGGTTAACTGAAAAATTAGCAGAGAGTTGACAATTTGGCATTCTGTATTTATTTTATTTGTGATACTTCCACATAGTGCAGCTGTGTATAGAGTAAGAATAGCTAATTTATGGTTTGTGCTGGTATGCTTTTTTAAATCCTTTTAAACACTGTTATATTTATTTAATCTCTTATATATTTTTACATAATGGGGCACTTGCTTTCCTCTGAATAATATGTGTGTTACGGTCAATTGTTATCACTATTTGTTGAGTTACTAGTTTTTAAAATTCTTAAAACTATTCCATTTAATTATCAGTTAGGGATATACTTCTTTTAAAGAAAATTATAAAATATGTAATTCTTTCTAACATTGGCACATGGTCAGCGTTGGTGGGTGGGAACAGCTGATTGAATCAACTCCAGTACTTAACTGGTACTTTATTTTATCAACCCCAAAAGGATGATTCACAAAGTTGACGACGGCAGAATTTTAACTCGGAACATAGAAGAATGTAACTAAGTACCGCAATGCATTTTGTTTGACGTTCTTCCAATACTGCCAATCCACAGCCTACTGTATAATCTAAACTATAATAAAGGAAGGTCTGCAGGATTGCATATGGTTTATTTATTTTTATTCCGTTTGTAAAATAAGTTGGATTATTTTGAATAAATAATTGTTTCTACTTTTGGCACAAGACCAGCAATTACCCAGTGCATTACTGGTACTTTATTTTATCGACCCCGTAAGAATGAAAGGCAAAATCAATCTAGGCGGGATTTGAACTCAGATCATTAAGGGACGTAACTATTCTGGAAACCATGGCGTCCGACCCTCTACCGATACTGCCAATCCACTGCGAATGAATATTACATTATTTATCTACTCAATTTCGTAAAAATAAATAATTTAAAATTGACTTCTTTTCAAAGTTGCACTTCCGGTATATCGTCACCACCACCACCACTTCAACTACCATATATATAGAAAGAGAGGGTGTGTGATGTCAACACTTCTGGTGGCGATCGCTTAAATAAACATACTAATTTTTTCCTAATGCAGTTTATATGTAATATCGTCTTTTTTAATGTATCATGGATTACGTTACTGATTACATAAGACAGTCCTCGTTCAATTTCTGTGTATATTGTCAATTACAATTTTATTTGATGTATCATATCTACATGTATATATACCTGCGTATAATATCAATATACACACTACACATGCTAGCAGAAAACCACCTGAAGGGTTGTTTTTCTGCTAGTACTAATATAATAATTGTTTCTACTTTTGGCACAAGGCCAGCAAATACCCAGTGTATTACTGGTACTTTATTTTATCGACCCCATAATGATGAAAGGCAAATTAACCTCGGCAAGGGCCGTAACTCTATGCGTCAAAGCATGGCGCCCGACCCTCTACCGATACTGCCAATCCACCTATTATAGTACTAATATAATAATTTCTACTTTTGGCACAAGGCCAGCAATTACCCAGTGCATTACTGGTACTTTTTTTTATCGACCCCGTAAGGATGAAAGGCAAAGTAAACCTTGGTGGGATTTGAACTCAGAGTGGCAAGGACCGTAACTCTATGCGTCAAAGCCTGGCGTCCGACCCTCTACCGATACTGCCAATCCACCGCCAATAGTATTAATATAATAATGAATGTTATTTCTGATAGGCCTAGCAGAAACCAACTGGGATTTTTTTTTTATCAGACTAAGTAGGGCAACAGCTTTAGCTTTTTTGGGGGGCTCTGGAGTTGGTAGTTGAGAGGGGAAAATTTATCCTGAGTTCTGTGACCTCGTCTGAATGCTTGCAATAATATGAACTCTGCTAAAGGCTCCAAATCATAAAGCAGTTGATGTTTTAAGTGTTCTCCTTAGGAACTAGATCAGTTATTCCAATGGATTTTCACAAGGCTTGGCCTACCAACATTTGGTAGAATAGAGATATTTTTTATATGAAAAAGTATGCATGTAAAATTACCATGTTTTTCTTGGAAGACTAAATTTCTCATTAAGTTGGTGTTTGGAACATAACTTAACAAAGGTTATTACATAAAATTATGATGCCAAGTTTTTAGATGAACATTTTAGAATTTTATTGTGAAATATAGGTTGCCTTTCATTGAATATGAAGGTAGATATATATGAAATATCTTTAGTTGACATTTTTTATTCGTTTTTCTTAAGATGTTCTTTTTTTTTTCCTTCAGGTGCAGCCTATGCTCAGTTCATTGATATTCTATTTCCCGGTAAGTTGTCTATGTGTGTATCTGTACATTTCTCAAGTCATCGTCATCATCATCATTTAACATCCACATTCCCTGCTACCAAGGATTGATGTAAATAAATGGAGTAATGGGACAATAACATCATAGTCTAATCATTCAGCTGCCTTTATAAAAGTAACCTTTTCTTTACCATATTTCTACTGAAAGAAATTGACTATAATCTTCGAGCAATTGTAAAAATATTGAAGAATTTGGGGGGAATTAGTAATATATATCTTTCTCATTATTAAGCTGGTGTTTGGAACATTAATGTTCTTACATAAAATTAGGATGGAAGCTTTTTAAATAAATGTAAACGCTTTAAAACAACCAGTTTTGTATCCTAGAACTATGAGCAGCTTCAGGCAGTTTGGTATCAAAAGGGTTAAGAGGCAAACTGCTGTTTACATATGTCAATACATGACAAATGTTACTGTGTTTGGATGTTAATTCTAAACACAGTTGCCTATCCTTCTCAATAGAAGACACTTGACAATCCTATTAAGATAACTACATTTATAAATATATACTATATACTTGTTTTGCTTTGTCTCTGCAACATTAAAGCTCTGGCTGCCACTAAGTTTTGTTTATTTTCTATGCTTGATGGGTTACCAGCTAACTCATTTCAGCTGCTACAGTCAACGTGAGCACACCGAAAGGTTGATTAGGGGAAATTGAGGAGTTGTTTGAGAGGCAATGAGTGAATGCATGCTGTGTTCAGGAGATGAGATGGAGAGGCACCTCTACAAGACTTCGCACAGGAAAGCAATGTTGATCCAAGCTCTTCTGAGTAGGTAATGACACTGGTTGGGTGGAGGAGGCATTCTACTAGCTGAGAAATGGGTAGATAAGGTAATTAAAGTAGTTAAAGTGACGGAATTATCAAACTTAGAATAGTTATAGGCAATAGAATGACAATTATCTCTAACTATGCACCCCAAGCAGGACTAAGGAATAAAATGGCTGCTTTTATGAACAACTTTTACAGACAACCTCAGTTACTGATGAGACCTTATCAAGGCTGCCAAAACTTTTTTCTCGATAGTACCAAAATATACAAAAACATACCAAATTCATTTACATCAATATGAAACCCCATAAATGTTAAAAAATGAAAATTTTTTACATTTGTTCTATATCATCATTGTCGTTTAACGTCCACTTTCCACACAAGCATTTTAATTAAAAAGAAACGTCTTCCACACTTTTCTTGCAGTTTGAGGCAGTTGTTGTTGTGGATGCCACTTAGTGCTGTCAACATTTTGCAGTAGAGACTTTGATCTTAGCAGGGCATTTAATGTTGATGTTTTAAAGCATTGTGATATTTTTTTATTTACTTTTTTTTGTCATTGAGAATAGAAAACCTTCTTCTGCAGCTGCTGAAGAATGTGGCAGTGAAAGAAGTTGTATCATGAATTTAGTAACGGGTAGCGATATATGTCATGACAGTTTTTTTGTGAAACAAGATACCAATATTCTCAGGCTCACTTTGTGCATTTAGATATGTATCTTGTAAAGTCACTTCCTTCTGTTCTCTATTTGTTCATATTGATCTTCATGGTTGGAAAATTTCATTGCCAATTGTATGACTGATTTTGATTTACCTTACATAATATTGGGTTGGTCTAAAGCTTCAAGTAGCTCTAAATTTGTAAACATATTGCATCATTTGTTTGGAAAGGCACACATAGAAACTCAATATTTTTACTCAAAATTCTTGTAACTCTTTTGGGGAAAATTTTTTAGCAAAATACTTTCTGCTGTGGCACCATAATAGATGTCTTCTATTTTTAGGTATGTAGAAGGGTTATTCATATTTGTTTCAGTAACTATGTCTTATGTATATATATATATACATATAGAAAAACCTGGGACGAGCTGATAAACTCCGACCTCACACACTTACACCTCTCCAAGACAATGTCACTGGACCGAGACCTTTGGCGGTACTCAGTAACAGAGAAGACCCGCCTTACCTAAATACATAGTAAAACCTACTACAGCCAGTAGGCATCTCTAACAAAATACACCCCGTCCCACCACCCCAACCCCCACCCCATCCACACCACCCCGTTCTATGTAAAGTTATGTTGGTGCCGCGCCATCCAGGCCGAAACAAATGAGATCGTGTAGGTGTCACGACAAAAAAACACACAGTCCACGCTGTAATGTGGCCGTGTAGGCAACACGGTAAAAACCTCCCAGGCCCACACTGTAAATGTGGTTGGTGTTAGGAAGGGCATCCAACTGTAGAAAACCTGCCAGACAGTCCTATGCGAGCAAGATAATCACTCTTGCCTCAAGTGGGACTACCCCCGTCCAAACCCATGCAAGCGTGGAACACGGACGTTAAACGTTGATGATGATGATAACTCTTTTGGTGAAGTTACTGAGAATAGCTTTCATTCCGATGTTAATGGAGTTTCATAACTTGTGGATTCTGTGTTTCTGCCTCAAACTCCAAATTTAGCTTATCAATGTCTGGTAAAATATAAGCAAAGAAAGCAAAATATTTTTGTCGTGGAGCTTTGTAACTCCCTTAATATTTTGGAAGTCATCATGAGAATACCATCTCCCATTGTGAAATATGACAAAAGTGTTGCCCACTGCTCTAAAATTCTTTGTACAACTTGTTTCAAAGAAAATCATCTCGTGCAGCTAATATGAAGAATTTTGTGAGGACTGATATTTAGCTAGGCACTTAGGACTGTTGCTCAGGTACAAAAAAATATTTCTTGTTAACTCTTCCAAATATGGTGATTCATTGCAGGCTTTAGATATAATAAGGGTTTTTCTGCTTCAACATATGTTGAACTTGTTGAACTCCTCCTTTGCTTCCCATCATAACACTGGTAATTAAAATTAAGTTATTAAGAGATATTATTTTCAATGAAAATAGTTGTTTGTTGGTAGAGTTGTCCACTGTTTCAATAAGTGAGAACACTGAATTTAGCTTAGACAATAAATCATTGAAAGCAGGGGGACTAATCACATTTGAAAAAATGCAAGTTCCTTTAGTTCTTGAGCACTTGATGTCTTTGGGGATTTTTTTTTTTTTTTTTTGTAATCAGAGCATACGTTGGCAATAAGGCCAGACAAATGATTCAAACTAGCAATGGGTAGGTTGTGCTCAGCAACAAATCAGCACAATTTCAGCTCAGCCAATGCTATTTTCATTAAGTGAGCAGAACATTGGGCAAGTTTTATGAAATCTGTCCCCATCACTGTTTGTTTTGCTACTTTCGCATTCTTTTGGTGTTTTTTGTCTCTTCATGCCTTACTATTTGACTTAAGCTACAAGCCATCTCACAATTGCACAATTTACAGTAGCCTTTAATTGCATTATTTTTATTCAATTCATATTCTTTCCACTCATGATGGGTTCAAAATGTTTCTAAAAAAAGCAAAACAGTTCAGATATTGAAAGATGGCACCGCTGAAGCACGCACACAACAACTTAAACTTCCAAGAATTGGTCTTTATCTATATGCAGATGTCCTTGCATATTGTCAGCAGAATCTATTCAAGTAAAACGTCCACTGATCGATTCTGAGTGAATAATGTTATTATTGGCTACCAGGATAATACAGAAGATGGTTGGCTACCTATTTGAAATGTTATGCAGAATATTTATTGATGTCAAGTGAAATCTGATGGGTAAATACATTTAGTGGATAGCTTCTCGATATAAAAGTCATAGCTGGTGAATGGTAAATCTTTAAATGCTGATTTTAGAATATCAAGGGAAATTCGCAGAGTGAGTACAATCTCTAAAACACACCAAAACCTTTGGACGTGATACAGAAAAGTCAAATTAAGGACAAATATCAAATTTGTATGGACGTACCAACTTCAGCAGTGCTTCTCATCATCCTAACAGGTGACTTCAATGAACATATTGGACAGCTTAAGGGTGGCTACACCAGTGTACACTGGCTATGCTCAAGAAATGAAGAGGGAATGAGGCTCCTGGAATTCTGTGATGTTAATGATTTAACCATTTGCAACATTAACTTCAGGAAACTGACCAGCCACCTGATCACCTGCCAGTCAGGTGAACATGTGAGCCAGATTGACTTTGTACTTGTTAGAAAATGAAATAAACAGATGGTTTGAAATATTAAAACCTTCCATTAGTTATTAGCTACATCAAAATAAGCTTAAGACAAATTCAGTTGTTAGCCCATTTCTGTTTATCATAGTCATCAAGGCCATAAAAGAGTGGTTGCCCATTGGAAATTCTGTATGCCGATGTTCTGGTCCTCATAGCTGAATCTGGAAGAACTAGAAAATAAACTCTGGCTGTGGAAACAGAACTTAAAATCAAAAGGGCTGATGGTAAACTTAACCAAAACCAAATTGTTAAGTAGGCATAAAATCTGTACGATGTACACAATGCAAATCTTGGGTACACAAGAGGTCTAGTGGGATAACAGGTAGATTAAGAAGGAAGGAAGGAAGACTTTGTATGTAAATATTCAAGGTCAATTGATAGTAAAAATGCCCCTGGAAGCATCCATAGATTCTGCAACCTAGGTAATATAATTAGCAGTGGAGGAGGGTGCTCCGAGAACATAGTAGCTTAGAATAAGAACATAGTGGAAGAAGTTTAGGGAACTGCTACCTCTGTTGACTACAAACGCATGATGCCTGTGTGCAAAAAGCAATGCTGCATGGTAGTGAGATATGATCAGTGAATGCAGAGGACATGTGAAGGCTGAAGAGAAATGAGGCAAGCATGCTTAGATGGATGTGCAATGTTAATGTTTGAGAACAATAAAGCATGGATGAACTGAGAGAAAAACTGGGTATAAGAGGAATCAAATGTAGTGTGCAGGAGAGGAAACTGTTGGTATGGATGATGAACGCTTGATTGAAGTTCTAAATAATCTCAATAGAAAGAAGACCTGGATGGATATGGTGAGAAATAATCACAAATCACTGAAGCTCACAAGTGCTGAATATTGAGAAGGGCCCATCCAACCCACACAAGCTTGGAATAACATGCAAAATTATATGTACACTTAGCAACGTGTTCATTATGGGTCATTTTCTAATACAATCGTCTCTTCAAAAATATTGTACTACTTTTTATGAAATTGATCTGTCAACGCTAGTGCTTTTTGTTAGTTAGTCACTCAACATGACATAAATTGGTATAAATAGTAAATTTAATTTTAGAATTAACTATTCACCTAATCTATATAAAATAAATGGGGAACTGCGAGACTGTCCAGTTTTATCCTGTTAACAAAATAAGTTGGATTACTTTGAATAAATCATGAATGAATAATATATAATTTATCTACTAAATTTTGTAGCTCTTGATTAAACAAATAATTTTATGTATAATGTATTGCTTATTTCAAGATTCGCTTCTGTTAAAAGTTTCAAATTTCAACTTCTGGTATATTGTGTTGGTATAATAACATTTGGCCGTAAAGTCAGGTTCATTAGCATACCTGGGATGTTGTATGTATAATAATGAAAATTATTGTGCATTATAACTGTTATTCTTCTTTGGTTTTATAAAATTAGTATCATCATCTTCGTTTAACGTCCACTTTCCACGCTAGCATGGGTATCAATAAACCTAATCACTATCACCCCAACTACAACCACCACTTCAACTACCATATATATAGAAAAGTGAGAAAGGAAGAGAGATTGTGTGTGAAGAAAGAGATACAGATAGATAGTGACTGTGACTGACAAACGTATCTATATGTGTATGTGCATGTACATATATTTATATGTGTGAGTATACAAATATAATTGCACAAACACAGACACACAAAAATACTCACTCACAAACATACATTTACAAAGCAATTGTCATAACATGTAAAGAGAGGACTAGTTTAACTACCTCACCTCTTTGGAGTCTGCTGCCTGGGTGAAAGACGTAGTATGAGGTCGTCGGTAATGATCGAATGAATGCAAGCAGCTGAAATGAGGCTCCTCTGAAGGGTCTTTAGAGTAATGTTACTCGATAAATTGTGTAGCTCAGAGATCAGAGAGTCGCTCCAGATAGTCACTACTTCTCCAAATTGAGAGATCACAGCTCCTATACTATGTGTATGGTGTTAGAATTTCTCAGGAAAAAATCACTGGACAGATTTTACAGGCAAAATCAACCGGCAAGATAGTTGGATAACATACATGAGCTTGGCTGTTCATGCTTGGGTATCCAGCCAGGTCAGTTAGAGATGTTTGCTTCTGACATAACCTGCTGGAAAGAGTGTTTGAGGATTCTGCCTCCATGATCCTCTCAGAAATAAGTGGGCGAAGAAGAATATATTGTCAATTTACTTTTTAATTTACATATATATTTATATATGCAATTTCACATAATATATATATATATATATATGATTCTGGTTTAGCATCCATAATTATTTTATTTACAGGCTTTATTCCATTGAAAAAAATTAAATTCAGTACAAGATTAGAGCATGAATATATACAGAATTTCAAACTTCTCCAGTCCAGTTTTACCAAACTTGGTGTTGAAAAGGTATGTATCAATTTTATTCACATATATATATATATATATATATATATATATATATATATATATATATATATAATGTGTGAGTGTGTAACAATTAGGTTGTGTTTGTATTTCATCATCCATTTTTCCATGCTAGCATGGGTTAGGCAGGTTGTCCCATTTGAGGCAAATTGGGTTGGGTGACAGTGTCTTACTCACACAGAACTGTTTCTGGCTTGGTTTCTACAGCTGGATGTCCTTCATAACTCCAACCACATTTACAGTGTGGGCTGGAGGCTTCACTGGACATGTACTACAACCTCTCCTTCTGAGGGATGTATGGGAATGGAGAGATGGTGCCTACTATATATATATGTGTGTGTGTATGCTTCAGCCTGTGCCCATGGGAAGGTATGGCTTCTGCATTACTGCATAACGCCAGAGGTGTCATTATCTTTGAGAGGTGCAATTGAGCAAGGTCAACTTTTATCACCTTATCCCAAATCTTCCTGGGTCTCCTCACTCCAACACTTCCATTGACTTTGAGTGCTCTGTACCTTTTTATACAACTGTCATCCTTCATACACATCCCATGTCCATACCAACACAGTCTCCTCTCCTGCACACTGTCAAATTCCTCTCATGCCTAGTTTCTCTCTCAGTTCGTTTATGCTTTGCCGTTCACGTAAATTACTATTACACATCCAGCGGAGGATGCAAGCTTCATTTCTTTCCAATCTACGCAGGTCTTCTGCACACAGCGCCCAGATCTCACTACCCTGCAACATTGCTGTTATATGCACGCATCATACAGTCTGCCTTTCATTTTGAGGGAAAAGCCTTTTGCAGCTAACAATGCTTGTAGCTCCCTGAACTTCTTCCATCCTATTTTCACTCTGGTTACTGTACTTTCTGAACACCCAAGTAGCAGAAGCTGTCTACTGCTTCGACTTCCACTGAACCTGTTTCCTCTGATTGTTTCTGCTTATTGCCCCGGTTCATTTGATACATTCTTAGCTAAACTTCTCGAGATCCCATTACATCACTTGTGTACCCATAGTTTGCATTTGTGGCAGAGGATGGAATTTCTACCTACACAATGAGCAAGGCCATTTCCCCGAGGGGATCAGGTTTCTGTTTTCTCTTGGTCTTTGTCAGGTTGACTTTAAGACTCCTTGTTTCAAAGCCCTGCTTCCATGTTTGGAATTTCTTCTCTAGTTCCATCATAGACTCCATATACAGGAGTTCCCATGGGCAGCCAGTTTTAGTTTCCTCTGTTATAGCCTGCAGGAGAGGGCTAAGAACAGAGCCCTGGTGGACACAACCTGTATGTTAAGTTCCTCACTATAGTCATTATTAATCCTAACTTTGCTTACTTGTACTCCTATATGTGGCTTGTACAGCCTTCACAAGCCACTCATCTACTCCTAGTTTTATATCTATATTGTGTGTTGTGTTTAACCCTAGTTCGGTCTATGTATTTTCTCGGGTGGTTTCATATGAACCTTTAAGCATTATCAAATGTACAATCTTAGATAATGTCTGTTGGGCCCAATATGCAAGTACAAAATACTTGAATCTTCTAATCCATCCATGAATGTTGGAATGTCAAATTTGTCTGGTTTCTCTAACTTATTCATTTTGATTTAGTGTTTAATAAATTGTAATTTGATTAAACCCTTTAGCATTCAAACCAGCTATATCCGGCCAGAATTCTCTTCCCTCTTTCTTTTTAAACCAGCTGTAACCAGCCCCTTCATACTGATGTTAAGGTATTGTTCTCAAAATAAATAACATCAAAATCTCATAGATTCAATATTATGTGAGATAAAGCGTTTACTACAAAAATACCATAGTAAATATAGAGTAATGTAAATGCTAAAGGGTTGAACTGCTGTGTTAACATTTGCACAAATTTAGTAAAAGATGCATAAGTCATGAAAGATAAGAAAACAATTGATGTGAATAATCTTGAGACCTTGGTGCATTCCAAGCTCTTGCTGTTTCAACTTGCTCAATAAGAGCTTTGTGCAGATCAGACAGTTATCTTTTGTCTCTTCATCACATATTACTTATATCAAAGGTCCTCATGCACAATTCTTCTGATAGTGTCTTGAAACCTTGAGCTCCTTAGTAATAGAGTTAATTGACTTGCTGGTGTTCTTATCAGTAATTTTCTGCACTTTTCATAGAACTGTTGGTGTCACTTGTATTAGGACCCTTAGCCAGTGTTTTACATTTGATTGTCGCTGTAGAATCTGTCAGTGGTTTGCAGCTCTGTGTTCTGCCTTTAAGGCAACGGTTACAGCGTGCCTTTTCATTTGCTGTTTTAGCTTGATGTCTGGCATGTATCTGAAAAGAAATGATAATCGAACAAGTTAGAAAAAAAACTATTATAAGTCATATCCTCATAGAACTGAGCGACCCTGTAAATCTCATAACTCCATGTTTTCTCTGCTACTTTCTTATAAGTTATGAGACCCATCCAATCTATATCAACATAGATAAGCGATAAAACGTTTCTGTTTGTGATATTTAACTTTTGATATATTTGGGACTATGATTTGGTCTAATTACTAGGTGGGGGGGGGGGCTCCCATTTCTATCTACTACCATCCCCATCAGCAACTTTTCAGTTATTTTGCGGGAAAGTTGAAATTTCTTCAACTGTAAGTAAATGTGTGCAGTCAGGCGATTATCCTGCAGGGGGGTGGGGGGTATGGAAACTTCATATAAAGAATACAATTTTGGGTATTTTTCTTCAAAAAGGTTGTTCCTGTGGAAAGGCTTGTAAAAGGAAGATTCCAAGATAATTTTGAATTCGTCCAATGGTTTAAAAAGTTTTTTGATGCTAATTATGATGGACATGAATATGATGCTAGCGCTGCCCGCAAGTCAGCTGGAATTTCTGCTACCTCTGCTAGACCATTACCGACATCTACCAAAACTCAAGCTCCAAAGTCTGCTTCGCTTATGACAAAAACAACTACAAGGCAAGGTAAGTGTGAACTATGCCAAATATGTTATAAGCATTAACTTAAAACAGAGAAGAGCTGTAGACTACTGACAGGACTCGAACCATATATGTATTGCTTACTAGGCAACTGTTATACACCTGAAATTAGATAATGTATAGTTTCTAAACTACATACTCATCTCACTCATCACTGCCCTCCCAGTCAGGCCAAGCACTTTAGTGTTGAAATGTAGTGTGGTGCCACAAAAAACATCCAACTTATGTTTCTCTCATGTCAAATGAAAGTGATTGGCATTAGGAAGAACATCCAGCCATAGAAACCATGCCAGAACAGAATTTGTGAGACATGTGACCTGTCTAACCTCAGACAATTCGCCAATCTCTTAGTGCTAGCATAGTATAAATATTCACAATTGAAGGGGAAACAATGTCTGTTGGTTTCTTACATTCTAGTGTTTATATTGTCCACTTTCTTGTTAACCTTTTTGGAAATTGGACCTATTATCAGACATGCAAAAGCACTGCTCATAATTTTATTTAAACATTTGCATAGTTTGTAAGCATTGCTCAAGTTCACACATATGCGCAACTGCAATGCAGTGAAGTTCTTTTTTCATCATCATTATGATGCAGCTACTTTACATGCTGACATGTGACCTCATCTTGCTCATATATGCCCTTTCTACAACCTAACAGAGTGTACTTGGTATGTTCTTTTTGTGGCACCACTACTACCAGTTTGCTGGGTGTACTAGATGTATTTTTTATTTTAGGTAACTATCTGGTCAAATATATTAAATTAGAATATTTGATAAAATTGGGTTGTGAAGTAGTTAAACATACTAATCTTTTTGATACCTAAGTTCCTAAAACTGCCCTTTGAAGTGTTTATGTCTAAGCCCTACAAAAAAACCTGTTATGTTCAAAACAATAGATTAATTTTTTAAAAAGTTGTATTCCTAAATCTCTCCAAATTCTTGATTATTTTCAAAATTAAAAATCATAAGCAGTCTCTTTTGTTAGAAATATGGTAATGAAAGGATTAAAGTATTTTTTTTTTTTTTTTTTTTTTTTCAGCTGTTCCAATTTCAGCCAAAGCTCCTGTTCGTCAAACACCACGTCCAGCAGCTGCTAATCAAATAGATAGTAAAAGTGAAGACCTAAGGAAGCAGGTTTGTTTTAAAAAATTAATGATTACCTGTAATGAAATGACTGGGTGATAAGATACCATGACATTCTTTTGTGTTCACATGAGGGTAGGCTGACTATGAAGGAGTGATGCTAGAGCTGTGAAACCTTGCATGCATTAATTGCAACTCTTCTTATTAGCTGCATTGTTTCTTTCCATGTAAACTGACATCTAACTGTTCAAAGAAGACTTCAAAAGTAACTAGTAGCAACTTCTCTTGAAAACGGACAAAATTGGGTGGTGTGGTGTTAAGTACCTGCAGAAAAAGGGTTTAGCCCCCAAGGACATTCACGCTGACATGGTTGCTACATTAGGAGATGGCGCTCTAGTTTTATCAACAGTGCAAAAGTGGGCAGCTGAATTTAGGAAAGCAAGGGAGCGTCTTGAAGATGACTCACGGTTTGGACGTCCTGTAACTGCCACCACTGAGTAAATCATTGGTCGTGTTCACCACTTGGTGATGGATGAAACCAAGCCAATCCAATGCTATTAGCATATTGTGTGAGAGATAGTTAAGAATATTCTGCACAATGAACTTGGCACGATAAAGGTTTCTGCTCGGTGGGTAACAGATCTTGACACCAGATCCAGCTGGTTTCCTTGAATGTTTCATAACCCATGAGTGTTGGATTCATCAATTTGAGCCAGAGACAAAGAGACAATCCATGCAGTGGAAACACCCCTCCTCACCTGCTCCAAAGAAGGCCATGGTCGTTTCATCTGCTAGAAAGGTGATGGCCTCAGTTTTTGGGGTGCAAAAAGCATTGTGTTTATTGACTATCTTCAAAAGGCTATCAAGACCGTACGCCCTGGGAAGCTGACAAACAAGGTCTTGTTTAGTCTCTCAATGCTCCAGTACACAAGTCCTTGGTTTCAATGACTGCTGTGTGTGGCTGTGGCTTTGAACTGGTTCATCACCTCCCTATTCTTCTGATTTGGCCCCATCCGGCTATCATCTGTTCGCCAACAGGATGAAATCTTCACCAATGGAAGAAGTATGTGAACTGCAAGGGAGACTGTTGAAAAATAAACCTCATTTGGTCACATTCCATGAGAGTATCTTTGTCAGCCTGTGAATTTTTTAGCTGACTCTCATTCATTGTTTGTGTGTCATAATTTTACTTCTGGTTTCCATGTTGGCATGAGTCTGGTTGGTTTATAGTCTGTCAGTTTTTATTCAGTTATTGTCCTCTCTGATGCTGACTGGAAAATTAGTGGGGAGAAGAGAAACTACTACTCAGATCAGATTAGATGAGATGCGGTTTGTATCAAGTTGAAACACTGCCGATACCCTTTCTTCTTAATGAGACAAGTACAAGAAAAGTTCCTCACAAAATAGCCATTGTATCTCGCTTTTATTGATCTGGAGAAGGCATTTGACAGAGTAACATGATTTATCTGGTGTTCCTTAAGAAAGCTAGGTATGGATGAGTCGCTTACGAGAGCAGTGTAAGTCATGTTCAAAGATGTTGTCAGCAAAGTGAAAGCAAGCAATAAGTTTAAACCGGCAGAATTCTCTCCCCTCTTTCTGTTCAAACCAGCCATAACCAATAAATATAATGCAAATTCTAAAGAGTTAATAATGAATTCAATGTACAAGCGTGTATTCATTAAGGCTCATTTCTCAACTCACTCTTATTGTAGTTCTTTGAGGACATAACATGAGTTTAATATTGAGAACTTCTGTATTCTAATGTCATAGTTCTTTTATGTGAGGTAAAGCCTTTACCACGAATATAGAATAGTATTTATAATAATAATTAATAATAATGAAATTATTATGCAAAGAATAATATACAAATGTCAGGGAAGTGAATAGTGTATGAGTCATGATATACATGTGTATGTGTATGGAGAGGGAACATTAGGTGTAGTGTTGGCGAATCTCGGGAAGCATGGAGGTTTTAAAGGATGCAGTGTCTCGACAACTAACAACTGATGCAGGTAGTTAGTTCCCTGCTTCAGCAACTCTGAGCGTAAAAAAATGTTTCCGAAAGTCATGGGAACTGTGCTGTTTTCTGACTTTGTGGGCATGCCCACGTGTGTTAGACACATGGAAATCAAAAAGGTACTCAGGGTTGTTGTTGGCAAGATGGTTAACAATTTTGTGGGTGTTTACCAAGTCAGTTGCCAGGCGTCGGAGTTTCAATGTATCCATGCCCAGGGAAGCAAGGCGTTCAGAGTATGGTAGATGCCTGATGGAGGGTATTCGCTTGGTTGCACGTCTCTGAACAGTTTCCAAGCGGTCAATGTTCTGAGCAAGATAGGGGTTCCAGACTGGTGATGCAAATTCTAAGTGTGGCCGCACCATAGCCATGTACAACCTTAAATAGATAGCTGGAGAGCAGCTGACAAAAGTCTTGTTGAGTGATGCTAAGACACCCTCGGTCCTCTTGACAATTTTAGAGACGTGCTTTGTCCAACACAAATCGCTGCTGACCGTAATGCCCAGGTCACGTTCACAAGAGGACTTCTTGATATTAGTGCTGTGGGGGGAGTATGTGGACGCTGGGTTTTTACTCCCAAAATGCATGGTGGTGCACTTGTCCACAGCTAGCTTGAGTTACCAGTCTGAGATCCATTGTTGCATTGTGTCCAGGTCAGACTGCAAGCAAGATCTATAGTGTTCAGGGTCTGTCCTTTTTATCTCAAGGTACAGCTTGATGTCATTTGTGTACTTTAGTACCGTGGCATTCTTTAAGTATGTCATTAATATATATGCCAAGAACAGATCCCTGTGGTACACCAGATGACATCTCATATGGTGAGGAATGCTGTCCCAGAACCGTGACTACCTCTCTTCGACTGAGAATGAAGGACTTCAACCAGTTAAAAGATCAACCCTCACACCCATTGCAGAGAGTTTTGCTATAAGCCTTTTGTGTGGCACAGAATTGAAAGCTTTCGCAAAGTCAAGGTAAACAACATCCACCCATGATAAAGTAATGTAAATGCAGTGCCAGCACTACAGAGATTATCTAAACATATATGAAAAAATCCTTGATATCAAACTTAAGCAATGTGTGTTAGATAGACTTGTCTAGTCTAAGTGCATGGAAGATGGACGTTAAATGATGATGATGATATGTATATCCATCCTGAATCCTTTCTAATAGGTTGCAGAAATGAAAATTACTGTCGATGGTTTAGAAAAGGAGAGAGATTTTTACTTCGGAAAATTAAGAGCTATTGAAATTCTTTGTCAAGACCATGAAGAAGAAACTGTTGTCAAGGAGATCATGGAAATATTGTATGCTACAGAGGTAAATGATAAGTTTCTTTTTCCAACAAATAAAAAAAAATGTTTGATCTTCGCAAAATTTTGGCCATGTTATGGTCTCGTTTGTGTAAAGGACTGTTACCATTGTTAAAAAGTAACCAAGTTACAAACTGTGTGAATGCATGTAGTTGATATATCTCCAAAGTATTAAAATAACTGTTTATTTCTTCCTAGTGTGATGGTGCAAATATTTTTTTTAATAGTTTGTAATATTAATTATGAAAAGTTACCCAGATAAATCCTGTTATTGTTCCTAGTTAAAACAAATGTCACCTTTTTTTTATATATATATATATATATATATATATATATATATATATATATATATATAATTTTCATTTAAATTATTAAATTGGTTTTAATTTTTATAAGGCTTCACTTTCAGCAATTTTTTTCCTTTTAAATACATTTCAGTAATATAAGCAAGATATTCAACCATTGTATTTGTAACCATTTCTATTTTATTGCTCATATTTCAAGATTTTCTTGAAGTGATTTTTTTTTTTTTTTTTTTTTTTTTTTTTTTTTTTCTCTTCTCTCTTTATCTCTCTCTCTCATATATTTCAGTTGTTCAGTAATAATAATAATACTCTTCAGTCGCTTAATAATCATATTTCTGTTTCAGGAGTTTTAAAATGACAAACTACTCCAATTACAATTATTTTTCACCTGAACAATAAACCCTCAATAAATATAAACATGTTAAAATATGCTAATCAATATCGCTCTCCCAATTTATTTACTCTTTTTAAGTTTTAATGGCTTTAGGCACTATTAATTAACATCAAAAAGGTTCATCTGTTTTCTGTTAAAACTTTTACCTAATTATTTGATTTAGTCTAATTTTGTTACTGTTGCCTTTTTGTATGCCCTGAAAAGGTTGCAATTGTTAGGAAGGTGTCCTTGATAATATCTTTAAAGGTTTTGATTGATTTTTTTTTTTTTCCTGTTGTATCACTATCACTTTGATCTTAGTTATTCATCAATATCATCATTCTGCCACTCTTCCTTTCTCATCTCCCATTGGTCAATAAAGAAATCATTATTATTATCATCATCACACTAACAATAACATTGTTATATCTGTAGCCTCTCAGTCCCTGCTTCTTATTATTTGCCTTAGTTAGTTTTATTGTTTGAAATGCTATCCATAGTTCAATTTATTTTCGCTTCGTAATTTTTTTTTGCCTTATGCTTTAACTTGCACTTAAGGCTTACCTTTTAGTATTCTTTAAATTCTTGCATACCAGCTATTTTAACACATTATTATATTTCTGTTTCTTCTACTGCAATGCTAATAAAGCTTGTAATTATATTAAAACGAAAATATATTGCTGGTTAGTTATACTATTTTACGTGGTGGTTATGGGACTAGACCATGTAAAATTCTAATTTAATTAAATATATCTAGCTAGTAATTAACTCTTAATGTTCTGTAAGGATTTAGCAGAAAATATCTAAAAATGTGTTTAATTCAAATGTTTATAGTGTTTTTACTACTAGATAAATTGTGAAAAAAATTGTAATATTAGAATAAAGACTTCAATTTTTAATATGATGGTTTGTACTTTTCAAGAATTGTCTTGTTAATATGATTTCATGTGGTACAGGATGTTAGGAGTTAGATTTACTTATTTCTGATCTGTGTATGATCAAGGAGTATCTTTTTACAAACAAGTAAGCAAACTCACTTCTTCGCTCACTTATTCCTGAGAGGGTCGTGGGAGCAGAGTCCTCAAACATTCCCTCCAGTGGGTCCTGTCAGAAACAACTGATCCTGCTGAATCCCAAAGCGTGACCAGCCCATGGATGTTATCCAACCATCTTTCTCTGGGTCTTCTGTTGGTTGGTTTTGTCCATAAAATCTTGATGAGCTTCAATACATTTAACCTGCTGCTTGTATCTCTCTAAGCACAGTGCTTGCCTTTTTACTGGTAGGGGTGGTATATATTCTGCCTGCATATGGTTAGATGTTGTATCAATTGAATAAATACTGCATATTTTAATGATGTAGTAGACATATTTTTGTTTTCTTATATGTAATATTTATTAAATAATTTTGGCAAATATAGTTTGATTCAAATACCTAGGTTTTGTGTTTTTTTAAATTCTTAACTTCTGTATTTAAATTTTATATCTAATCTAATTTTTTTTCCAGTTATCTAAATATTTAGACCTTTATTTTTGTTTGCATGAACTAAAAAGAACTCTTTCTCTCTCTCTTTCTCTAAATCAACTTTTATTTATTTATTTTTTTACTTTTTTGTTTATTTTTATTTATTTACTTTGTCTTCAGAAAGGTTGAATTGATTTCCTCTCCTCATCCTACACCTAATGCTGTTTTATTAAGTTACCTGTCGACCAAGTTCTCTAACAATGGCTAAAGCATCTGATATATCCAGATTTCTTGTTTGTGTTTTTCTCCATCATTACCTGTTCTTACTTTTTTGTTTTTCTTTCTTTTTCTTTTTTTTATGTTTTTTATCCCTGGCAGATGTCAGAGTAGATGGAGCCCGGTGAGGACAAAAATGAAATTTGATAAGTATGTTACATTTTCTCAAGAGTGCATTCTCAGTGTGATTTTTAGACTAGAGTAGTGAAAAATGGGATAACTGCAGTTTTCAATACATTAGGAATAGTTAAATAATGCCAGGGTCTTGTCTCAATGACACTTGAGAAAATAAATCTATTTAGTTCCTATCAATCAACTAATATTTAATTGTAGTAAAGATTATCTAAAATTGGCGTTGCAATTGCCAAACATGATTTCTGTTCTGAAGTTACTGAAAGCCTATCTTGAGTGATTTCCTGATCGTTCCTAGTTTAGCCATTTGATAATGGTGGTGGTGGAACATTTATTCTGTTTCATCATATCATTCCCACTGGATTCTGGCTCTCTATATTCAAGGTTCAAATCTTGCCAGGATTGATAAAATAAAGTACCAGTTGAGCACTGGGGTTCCTTTAGCATTTACATTACTCTGACAAATGTCATGTTTATCTATTAACATTATTTTGAGTTAATCATACTCAAGAGGGTCATCAATTATATTTGTAATTTTATTAGTTTTCTATGTACAGACTTGAAATTTTGTCAGATGTCAATAATTTACAATTATCTATTTTTACCTGATATTTTTTTTTTTTTTTTTTTTTTTTTTACTTTTATGGGCAGGTGAAATTAATTAATAGGTGTAAAAGTAATGATTTTATAAAGACACACAAATGTAAACTTTGTGCCTTACCTGTTAGATTTGTTATCCAACAATTTTAGCACTTTTACGAACAGGTGAATTAATTTAAAATGCAGGTATGATCAGTACAAGGTTTTAGTCTTTCTCTACATTCCATGCAAACATTTTAATTGAAAAAAAAAGTTTTAAAAAACTTTTACCAGTCAAAATAATATTGGCAATGTACTGGGTAGATTTACATAACAGAATGTGCCTAATATATAAGTTCATTAACAGGTTTGCACCTGGAGAATGTCCCCTCTATTTTTTTTATTTTTTTTTGTTAGTTTTATTTCTTGTGGTAGCCTTTCGCAATTCCCTGTTATTGTACCGCAGGTGTACTCATTCACACGGGCAAGATCCTCTGCCAGAAGCACTGAAGAAAAAAAACGGCCAAAATATACTTGTTTGTGTTGGGTTCAGTCACAGACCATACAGCATCGATCCCAATCCATTTTTTCTCTCTCTATTATGTTTTTTCCCCATGTAAATATCAAAGTTTGCACAGTAGCCTGAATAAAATCAGGAACATGTATTGGTGTGGTGTTTTTCGACCATGTTGCTGTAACATTTCAATTGCATCCTGGAGATATTCACTTTCGCTATCAAAACACTTTCAAATCATCGTCGGATGAATATTCAGAGATATACATATGTCTGATTCATTTGAAGATGAATCTGATATTTTCTTTTATTTCTTCTTCATTTTGAATTTCATCGCGTGTAAAACCTTCAAAGTCGGTATCGCTACTTTCACAAGCCATGTTGATACACACAAATTATGTTGTACTTCCAACGTTAAAAAAAAACGTGTTGTTTCAAGTTTCACTATTAAGTGTTGTATTTCACGGTAAAGTCCTTATCTCTCAGTAATCTCAAATTGACGAGAATTTGATGACGTTTTTGTTTATTTTTAGAACGATATCTTAATGTGGGTGTCTGAGGCTGGATTTGGCCAGTTTAAACGCTAAAGGGTTAATCACCTTTTGCCACCCCTAAAATGCTGGCCCTGCACCTAAATTAGAAAGTTATTGCAACTGTAAATTTACATTGACTTCCTAATGAGTATAATAGAAGTCTAATAGCAAGATTGTGAAAACCTTTTTATATTTAGAACAGGCATTTCCAACCACTTTGCTGCTGCTGTACATTTGTGTGACTTTTTTTAGGAGAGCCAGTATATTTTAAAAACTTGTGTTTTTGTGCACCATATCAGTAATAGGTCTAGGGCCCCTACCAATTAAAACACTCAAGATACCTATACAGGTGTGAGTATAACAACCACACCAGTGCATGTGTATTCTTTTGTGGCAAAGTGTAATACATGTTCATCTGTTTTAAAACAATTTAGTATTTGTATCATAATAAAACTTAAAAGTAGCTGGTGGTGTGTTGTAATACTTCTAGGCCATGATCAAAAACGGTAAAAAATATTGCTGATTTAGAAGCTTCATGGTTGTTGTCCTTGTCCTCAACAAGAGCTTTAGTGGTGTATGTTAAACTTGGACTAACCCTGAGAATCAGAACTGGACTGTGGACTCCACATCTCTATCCTTTACTCTACAGCAGTTATGTCAAAAGTAACCATTATAAGAATCTAATGATATAGAAGAAATGAAAATAATTTGTCCTCCTTTTACCTTTCTTCTTTTGAAATGATTTTATTTAAATGTCGAACATTGTTAATTTATCCAAGTCCTTGTTCAATATAAAAAAAAATCAGATATGAAAATATATACATTATTTGAAAATGTCATGGATCTCTTTTTGTTTTTAAGTTTTATTTTTATAAGTTCAACTTAAGGTCTTATTTTACATGTGGGTGTTTTTTAAACGAACAATAGTGTTTCCGAAGTTAGTATTTGATTGTTTTACACATCAATATGGTTGGTGATAGAGAGGTCATTCTGTTGTGTCAACTGCATCTCTAGTGTTAATGCTATGATAAAAGGGACCCAGTACTGTGAAGTGGTTGATAGGAAGAGCATCCAGCTGTAGAAAACTTGCTAAACAAAGGGTTGAAGATGGACTCTTCAATTGTTTGAATGACATGAGAGCCTCCCTAGTGCTGGTGCCACAATAAAATACGCTCGGTTCATTCTGTAGAGTATGAGACCGTATGTAAATCAGAAGCACCCCTAACTAGTGTCTCATAGGTCAGTGGCTCTGGCTAAGTACTGACATGGTCTGTGACAACTTATCCAATCCATGCTGGCAGGAAAACATTAAATAATGAGGTTTACTGGGAATATTTATAATTGATTAAGCATAGTTCTTACCTTGTGTGTCTGCCAAACAATTCTTTAACAAAATGAAGAGATATACTTACTGATAAAATAAATTTTTATTTAAAACCTTCCCATAAGCTTCAGGAGACCTTTTGATTGCATTCCTATTATAGCTAAAAGTATCTTTCATGTTGTCTAACTGATGATTTCACTTAGTCTGCTAGACTGTTGATAAAAATCTACTTATTTTGATTTTATAATACAAGCCAGTTATCCTTAAATTTTAGCTACTCATTCTGAAATGACAAAGAAGTTAAAATCTGCTTTTGTCTTCAAAATTATATTTTTTGCTTTTGCTTAAGTCAGTTGCCTTAAATCAAAGTCCTGAATTTGATAAATGTGTTTATATATGAACTGGCTGAGTGCATAATATATTGGACTACCAACTCATGAGCCATTATTTCATTATTTTAATGCAAGTTGTTAATCTAACATTTTGTTGTCAGAAATCAGTGAAACAATTGTTATCTATCAGAATGTGTAATGTTCACACATACACATTCATTATATATAGATAGGGTTTAAATAGCTAAAGGTTGTTTGAGGATTTGTTTTCAAACTCCGTTTCAATGTTATATTGCAGGTAAATTCACTCGAGTATCGGTTCCATTATTGTTTGTCATTTTAGAATTTTATCTAGATTGTATGACCAACTTCATCTATTTCTTTTGACTCCTATATCCTTTGTTTAATTCTTTCATTACCACATTTCTAATAAAATATTCTGTCTATGATTTGTAAATAATCAGGAATTTTTAGCAGTTTAATAAAATAACTTTCTCATTTAGGTTGGTGTTTGGAACATTAATTATTTAACAAAGGTTCTTAAATTATGATGGAATGTTTTTAAATAACACTTTAAAATATTCTACTTAATATCATAAAACCAGAGTTAGTTTCAAGTGGTTTGGTGTCAAAGAAGTTAAAACCTAAATATTTGTGTGTGCTGTTATGTTTTCTTTCACCAATTGTTTCAGCCTGCAAAATATTCAACCCATTGCCAGCTGAGAAAATGTATTTAACTTATAGGTGATGGGAAGGGGGACATTCTTTTCATCTTAAATAGTTTGTTTCTGTATTATAATATCAAATGATATTCTCATGTCATTGGTGATTTTTATTATATTATTTCTGTTCAAATATCTCTTATCCAAAATGTTTGTTGGGTAGTTTTGCCAGTAATTCTCAGGCCATGAATCACTGAATAACAGCACTCCATTGTAAAACACCTTTATAGCAGCTTGTAATTCTATTTAATACATAGTTATTTACATAAACTTAAATCCTATTTATTTTTTAGATTCAAATTTAGAAAGTGAAATCTGTAATGTGATAATGAAACAGTATCAAATGATAGCAAATAGTCAACACTTTGCAGCAATTAATCTTACTTCATCCAAATTTCATTGCTCTTTAAAAAAACATTTTAACGCTTGAATTTCAAGACAAATGTAAGCCAACCACTGAAAGCAATAGGTTGTTTTTGAAACATTAGTCAGGGTGTGTTTTTCATGCAATACATACTTCATATTTAGTTGGGACTGCTAGGATTTTATGGTGTCTGTGTGTATATCACCCCCTATTATATTCTAGAAGGAAACTAGTGAATTACAACTTGGCTCATTCTTCTTTCTCAATTTTGCTGTATGTTATTGCTTCTTTTCCCTTGTGTGCTTTGTTTTGTTCATTTGTAATCTTTTATTTATTTATCCATCCTATGGAATGTTTTTGTTTACTGTGTTTGCTTGTCTGTCTGCTTAATTTCTTCGGGTCTTTTTGTTTTGTTTTTGTTGTTTTTCTTACCCCTTTCTATTATTTGTATATTAAATGTTGTTGCCAACCAGCTTCAATTTCAATCTGCTGATGTCATGTTTCAATCAATACAGCTGCTTTTGAAAAGTCCTGACACATAGATGGTGGTGGGGGAGGGTTGATCATCTGTTTACAACTACAGTACTTTCAGATAAACCAACAGCATTACTGTCATCTCTAGTTTCATAGATTCATTGAATTTGTTTGTTTGTTTTTTTTTTGTTTTTTTTTATTTAATGTTTTATTCTGAAGGAAATATAATTTTCTTTTGTTTTTGTTTTTTAACTTGGACGTCTACAGACTAACAGTCTAATAATTTACTAATTATTTTGCCCCTCCATATTTACTTTTTCTAAATATATGATTACAAAAAGCTGTTGCTTGTTTGCTTTTCATTTGCTGTGTGATTGTTTGCTAGAGACAAGCTATATTATGCCCTCCTACATTCATGTGTATATATTTACATATGCATGTTTGGAACTCCCCCCTCATTTTTTTTAATCATCTCTATATCATCTCACCTTTTCATATTACTGTTATTGTTTTGTTTTTTTATTATTGGGGGTGGGTAGCTAAACATCAATTACAAATTTGAAAATATAGCTGTCACAATTCAGATAACTATGATTAACATTTGATTAAGTACTCTTGGAGACAGAAAAAGGTAAAAAAATGTGTCTCTGTCCACTTTTTTTTGTCTCCCAGTTTATTCTGCTATCAACTATTATTTTAATGATCTGCATTGTGGCAACTATATTTCAAATTACTCAATGCTTCGTGAGTCAACTAAATCTTGTGTACACATCTACAACATAATCCATATGTTCTATCAATTCTAATATTCCTTCTCAAATGTTTCAAAACTGGACTCGTTTTCCTTTATACTTATTTGTCTTTCAGGTATTAAATTTAATTTTTTTAATTTCAGGATTTCCAATTAAATATCTACAACAGTAATAATTACTAAAACTTTAATGGCTATGTCCATTTTAATCTATTTTGAAAAGGGGGCAATAAAATACTCATTTATCTTAGCAAATCTATGGGAATAGGTAGATATAAATTATTTTTCATTTCAAAAGTGAAGAGGACTCTTCAGCTATGTCATGGTTATGACAACCCCTCTAATGCTGATGCCACAATAAAATGCACTTGGTAAGGCATGGGAATGTTTTGTATGGAAGATGCAGGCTCCCAGCCCTCTTGGGAAGTTTGATTCAGTCTCTGATGACCTGACCAACCCTTGCTAGCAGGAAAACGTACCTTAAATGGTAAACATTTTGGGGAAACAAAAAGTCTTACTTTGGCCCTACAACAATATTGAAACATTGCTTTCATTCAAATATAAATTTATAACTAGTCTTTGAGAACTGGAACTGATTGTTTTTCAGTGATAATTTTTAATGTTCTTTCAATCAACAATATTTTTTTTTCTTTTTTTTTCTTAAAAATTAGTTTGTTTTTGTTTTTGTTTTTTCTTCTTAAAGATTAGTTTTTTTATTTTTCATTATTTTCAGCTCGTTTTTTATAGCCAATTTCAATTCAGATTTTTATTTTGTAACTAAAGTTTGAAGAAGTATTTATTACAGCTATCCCTTTTGATGAATTGTTATTACATTGGGCCTTAACCCATAACATCCTGTAATGATTTAGCAGAAAATATCTATTTAAAAAAATTTAATCCAAATGTTTACAGTGTCTTTTACTAATGGACAGGTTGTCGAAATTTACAGTGTTAAAGTAGCCATGGTGGTGGTTTGTACAAGGATGCCTTGCCAATGCAGCTTTGTGTGGCACAAAAATTGGATTAATACTCAAATAGCTGCAAGTGAGCAACTGAGTTGACATCATCTTCTTAGCAGTCACCAATGAGGACAGAAATATTACCTTTATTTTGGAATTCAAGACCTCACCACTGCCACCCTTACATAGCCATGTCTACAATACCAGAGGACTCTTCACTTGTGTGAATGGTACAACCTCTCTAGTCTGTGATGCAATAAAACACACCCTGTACACTCAGTAAAAGAGTTGATGATTGGGAGGGCATCTAATGGGTTGTGAGAATACTTCAGTTGTGTCAAAGGCATAACTTCCTCAGGGCTGATGCCAGAGTAAAATGCATCTGGTGCACTCTGTAGAGTGCAGGAGCATATGTACACAATGCTTGTCCCTGCCCCATCTGAGGGTCAGTAGTTTCAATTAGGTAATGACTTGGACTGTGGTGACCCTCTAACCATTGCTATAAGGGAAAAAGTAGGCATTAAATGGTGATGGTGAGCTGAAAAGAGTGGAGATTAAAAAAAAGCTAAAATTTCAGTTTTCTCTATCCAAATGTCTATAAAGGAGTACAGTAACTGGAATTTTTTTTCCCCATGATTAACTAATATTACTCTTGTCCAACCCATACTGGCATAGAAAATCAGATGTTAAATTATAATTCCTATGGACATGATTATAAAATTCCTGGGGTCATTAGGGGAATAATTAGTCACATTAAGCAAGAGGTAGCTGCATTATTCACAAACGTATTTATCTCAATAACATGCTTTTCTCTCTATATAACATTATGTATGCTTTTATAATATTATGTATGCTTTTAATGTTGTCATATATCTGTTACTTATCTGATTGCTTTTGTTCTGAGAAATGGTATTGTCAGTGATGCATGTATGGAGCCACCAGCAGAGGCTGGCAGTGTCTAATATTGTCCTAATATCCTAATGTTTCAGGAGGCATGTTTGTTTTATCCTATGCATGGATTATGGATTACATACAGTATTGGATTGCATTCTATATATATATATAAATGAAATTGCCAATGTTGTATACAGTTATCTTTCTCTCACTCTCTCTCTCATTTTTATTTTATATTACTAATTTCTTTCTCAATGTCATATAAGGTAGATATAGCAGAAGATTTAGTACAGTGAATGATATAAGGGGATAAAGCAACCAAAAGTATATGGGATCAGCTTCCTTGAATTACAAATTAACAACTAGTCTTACCTTAGAAGTGAGCATATTGATTGGCTTTGGATTTCTTGTTTCTGATTGGAGATTAGAGGGAAGACTGTTATCATTGACTTAGTAGCTAGTATCATAGCTACAATTCACACTTTATTTGATGTATATTATTGGCACTCTCATCTGCTAATCCCCTTCATATTGTTCTTTAACTGCAGTCACACTGCATATTTTAAAAAAAACACACACAAAATCTTTACTTTTCCTTAAAGATATTAATTAGAACAACAGGGAAGGGCATCCAGCCATAGAAAAAACCCCACCAAACAAAAGGTCAGGTGGATTCTTCAGCTATACCTGAGACGTAACTTCCTTAGTGTTGATACCATGATAAAATGCACTCAGTGGAATATAGGATCATATGTGATTTGCAGTCCCCTCACCAAGTCAGTGCAGGAATGTGCAAGCTCCCTATCTATGACTACCCTTCCGACCCTTGCTAGCAAGAAAACAGGCGTTAAACAATGATGGTGAAATTATTAGCCATCTTAATATCATATTGTATTATATGTAACAATCTAATTAGAAATTATTTCTGAACTAGACACAAAATTTACCCAATTACTGGGGTCTCTCTCAACTCTTAATTTTGATGAGCTATCATATTTTAATGTCTTATTGAATCTGATTTTTAAGATGCAATAGAAAGAGTGATGTGTTGGCAGCTATGATACTGCGTAGGATGAGATCCAATAGAAATATGTTTTGGATTATTAATTATGCACCTCCAGAGGCCAACTTGTACCAGCAACCAAGATGAAAATAGCGTCGACATAGTCACTGGCTTGACCTGCTAGAGGTAGTAGCCAAATCTCTCAAGTTATCGCCAACCATCTTAAAATGGATATGTTGGAATAATGAAGTCTGATTTAGGGTTCACCAACTAAAGAAAGCTTCGGACTAAACAAAGAGCACCCCAAATTTCCCTTCACACACATAGTAGACTAAATGTGTGGGTGCCGTTAGCTCTGTTGAAGGCATTTGAGCCAATTGGTCTGGCAGTGTCTTCTTTCTACCAGTGACAGAAGTGCCTGTCCTGTCTCAGCCATTAAAATAATGATATACTATGCATACTGCTTTTCTAATGGAATGTATGAAAATATTTACTTCATTTGCTGATAAAGTTTTGCTAAACATTTTTAATCCACTGGTTTCTATCTCTCCTTCTCTTTCACACATTATATATGTGTATATAATAAATATTATTTTATTTGTAGGATGGCTTTGCTGCACCAGATGATGATGGGTTTGCAGACAGTGCAGATGGCAACGTGGAAGAATATTAAGTGCTCACTTTTATATTTTGGAGGGCAAATACAAATTTGAACTCATTCTTTACTTATTCTCATTGGAAGATATCTATTCACAATCCCCATGTGATATTTCATTGTGAGTGGCCCCTTTCAGTTGCAGCAGTTTGATATCCTTTTCATCTTCATTGTTATCAAAAGGGCTAAGTGAGCTAGCATCTGGGAGGGGTCTGCTGCTACTACGCATTACCACAACCTGAAAATATTGGGCTTTCCGCTGTAACCAGAACTTGGCCGAACCTCTTTATCTCATACACAGCAACTCTAGCTCTTTACTACTTTTTAAAAGACAATGACTGCTTCTCAAGCATTTTCAGTGAAGCTAAATGTAAATCAGGCTTTGTTCTTGTTACAATCGAAACATTACTATTATTATCAAGTGGCTAAAGATTCTCTTATAAAATCGATTGCGAAGACTTTCTGATAGCCATCTCCTGTGTTTAGTAGCAGAAGGAGGTTACTATCTGGTGTCATAGAGACTGCCTCCAATTCAATTTCCAAAGTAGATTGATTGGTAAGCAAGTTTATAATTGTGGAAGGAAGAGATATTGAGTTACTATACAAAGGTTAGGTATGATCTATCTTTTTCTTTCTCTCTTTCTTTCATGTGTAATGTATGTTTGTGTTTTTATGTATGTGATACGTGATTGTGGTGTATGTGTGGAATCTACTAATGTATATGTCTTTGTGAAAGCTGTACCTAAGGCTTCATAGAGCTTGTATCATACCATGGTGACTAGTCTACTTCTACATCAACTAAATATAACACAAGCTCTGTTTGAAGTGTCAGTTACTGCTTGCACACAAATATTCTTGTATAATAGTTAGTGTATGTTCCAGTTACTACAGGGACCCTTGCACTTCAAGTGGACAAAACAGCAACTTACCAACTCCATCGTTTCAACAGTCCTGTCTATCATTCCCTTTTTGTCTGTCTCTGACTGTCAGTCTCCACCTAATCTTTTGGGTGTTTGCTACCTGTTGATGTTGTTTCTGCTTTATGTCTGAAATACCTAATGGCTATTCAATATCTTATTAATTTAGCTTTCCACTATGCAAAGTTCATTAAATGCTTCGTTGATGTTCAGGGAGGGAGTGTCATTTTCTTTTACTTTATTAATTTTTGTTTTATTATTTTGAATAAAACCTGAAATAAGACAATGAATTTCGTTTAAAAAATGTTATTTCCAATCATGATGTTATTTTTGTTTCTAAAAAAAAATACATTTCTACTATTAATCTACTAAAATTTTTTAAATCTTAAAATGTATCTTTAAATTTGCCTCAACAGCACTACTCTTTCTAGCTCTATGTATCAGTTTTTTCTGTTTTGCACACATGCACACTGACATAAATTTTAAACATGATCACAAGTGTTTTTAATATTTAACTCTCTCCCTTCCTCTCTCTCTCTCTCTCTCTCCATTACGCTGTGTTTCTTTGCTCTTGCTGATGTAGCAGTCAGTTGTACATTATGTCCTATCATTTCATTTCTCCAGACAGATCAATAAATCAAATCTATAACAGCTATTTTTTATCTTTCTTTCTTTCTAAATTTATTTATATCAATGTTTTCCATGCTTTTGTGTAGTTAAAAAATATTCTAAAATCCAAGCATTGGTTTCACCTTTTTGATATCATATTTCTAATGAAAGACAGCCTATGATTTTAGAATAATTTTGAGACATTTAGTAAGATAAGCAACATCATTATTGAGCAGGTGTTTCGAACATAAAAGATTTTTACAAAAATTATGCTTAGATAAATATAAACACCTATCATAGAACCAAGGGCAGTTTCAAGCTGTTTGGTATCAAAAGGGGTATATTATTAAGAACTTCTGAAATACTTGATAACTCTTCAGAATTCCATTTCTATCACACCAGTAAACTAGAAAGACATTCTAATTCTAAGAGTCATGTGCACGTTTTTGTCTAATTGATCATAACTATCTAATTAAAAGAGACTCATTAAGCTATGAGTGCTGGCAAAGTAAGTCCTAGACACTCATTTATGTGTTTATCAGAGTAGTGTGAAATCAATTTGATTCTTGAATTAGGATAGTTGCTTTAGGTGGTAAACTTATAGTGCAATAGTCACTAGAACTGGTAGACTAATGATTGGTATATTGGGATAGTCATCATTATCCCAATCATTGTATTGCTGACCCTCAGTAGTTTAAAATGGGCTTCAACTCTACACTACAGTTGAGGGGTTGGGATGAAGAACATCCAGCTGAGTAAATTATGCAAGAATGGATTTTTTTTTTTCATTACTGTTTAATTAGGGAGAGAAGAGTAGTGTTAATGTCTCATTTCAGGACTTCCAAGACTGGAGGGAAGAAAGATAGCACCCAAACTGGAGATCTGATCTAAATGCTTACAATAAAGTGAACTTCTAAAGGTACATAAGGAGCAGGTGATGGTGTTAAATCAGGGTAGTTGCATTATCAAAAATTGGATTTGAAACAACAGTTGAAGATGTTTGGACCTGTTAGAAAAGAAATGAGAAATTTTAGGCAAATGTATTGCAAGTGGATACTATGTTCTAGAATTCCTCTTCCTATTTGATTTTGATGTTAAATATTAGTTTTTAAAATTCAGCTGCAACTACAGAAAGATGAACCAGCAAGTGAGCCCTTCAAAGGGTTCTTATTTAAATGAAACCTTTCAGCATTTTATATAAAAACACTTTTGATATATATATACCTATAAAAGTGTATATATACGTATAGAAATGTATATACCTATAAAAGTGTATATATATAAATTAGTGAAGTCTGTGGAGTTATATTATAACTATATATATATATTAGTGAGATTTGTGGAGGTGTTATAATATAAACACCAGCACATGGAGGTGTCACCGTAACTTAACTGTCGTTTAAGTAAATATTCATGACAAAATGAATGGAAATAAAGAGAATGTTTCAATCAAACGTTACTTTACCTACGTAAAAATGGTAAAACCCGAGTTTTTAACGTTTTTTATTCAGCTTAGAAAATATCAACTTTTCCAGCGGCCATTTTAGCTTTACTAAACAGTTACTTCAATTACGCATGCTCAAAAGTGTGGTCTTCAAAGCGCATGCGCGAAGTGTGTGTATACATAAATGTATATCATCATTTTACGTCCGCTTTTCCCTGCTTGCAACGGTGGGACGGGTCTTATTCAGCACAGCATCTCTCAACTGGTCACGGTCCTTCATCATCTCCACCGTGAGCTTCAATGATCAGAGGTCTGTTCTCACCACCTCCGCCCATGTTTTTCGTGGTCTTCCTTCAACTGGCACTTCTTCACCCATGTCCATACCACTTCAGTCTCCTCTCCCGTACACTACATTCTATCCCTCTCAACACATTTATGCTGGGTCGTTCACGCACATCCAACGGAGCATGCCTCATTTCTCTCCAGCCGTCGCATATCCTCTGCAGTTGCTGCCCATGTCTCACTACCATGCAGCATCGCGCTCCTTACACAGGCATCATACAACCGGCCTTTCGTACGCAGGGAGAAACCCTTCTTCGCCAAATTTTTCATTAATTAATTGAAATACGGTGTATTTAATTAGATATGTGGTAACAAAAAGGCTAACACATGTTGCTATCTTTAAAAAATATATCTAAGACTTCATTGGATAATATATTATGCACAATACTAGAAAAAAGATGGGTCATGGAAGAAATGCTTTTGATGATAAATCTCTTCAGGGCTGGCTTAAGGCGAAATGACTCTTGTAAGACTCATCCGAAATGCAAAAGTCTGCCATTGTGCATCACACAGCTTGCTAGTCTCCCACCTCCCTAACTACAGATGGTCCCTGGCCAAGAGGATATGTGCAGAATCTCAACTCTTTTGATACCAACCTGTCTGAAAGTGACCCTGGTACTATGATAGAAAATTACTCACTTTGAAGTCTTCATAATCTAAACTGTAATAAAGTAAGAAGCGCGGGACTACGATTTATAATTTGTTATCCCATTAGTAAAATAAGTTGGATTACTTTGAATAAATAATGAATGAATATTACATAATTTATCTACTAAATTTCGTGGCTGTTCATTAAATATATTTTATTATTTATTTAAAGATTCACTTCTTTAAAATGTTCAAATATCAACACTTCCGGTGGCAATCACTTAAATAAACATTAATTTTCTCCTAATGCAGTTTATATATATATCTTTTTTTTAATGTATCATGGATTACGTTACTGATTACATAAGACAGTGTAACAACGTCTTCGTTCAATTTCTGTGTATATTGTCAATTACGATTTTATTTGATGTATCATATCTACATGTATATTGTCAATTACGATTTTATTTGATGCATCATATCTACATGTATATATACTTTCGTATAATATCAATATACACACTACACATGCTAGCAGAAAAACCACCCAAAGGGTGGTTTTTCTGCAAGTTTTATTAATGAAATTATGGTCATTTTCAAAATAAATTAAAACACTGTTTTTTTTCATTAAAATAGAGTAACAAAAGGGTTAGCTAAGATTGCTAATTGTATAGAGAAATATTCCACATTTGTTACCTGCTTTACACTCAACAAAGTTTTCTTCCACTCTACTTACACAATACTTTCAGTGCATAGACACACCTATGGTGACTTCAAACTAGCAAAGCCACCTGACAATATCCTTCCTATTATCCTCAAACTGGGCACATAAATCTTCATTCTTACTCTGTTCTAAGGATCTATCCCAATTGTTGGAAACATGTTAATATGTCCCATCTCCAAACACGAGTAACTACTCACATCATCACAAAGGTGATGAGGAAACAACTTTAATTTCTCTCCTTCAGAGCTAAATCTAATGGTGACCTATTCTATATCACTCCTATGTCCTACATGTAAGAGCTATACCATTGTACTTAAGAGGAACAATGCCTTTGACCATGTCTGGCACGAGAATTTTCATGCTGCCAATATATTGGCTTCATCTGGTTCTTATCTCAAGTGGAAGCCTCCTATCAGATAATAGATTGCTCTGACAAGATTCTCTACTCCACACTCAACTGAACGTTGGAGCATCCTACAGTTAACAATGTTCACACCTATACAGATAATACCACTCTTTACTAAGTAACCCTCAGCACCAGTCATCCTATACATGTAACATAGACAACTTGTGTGTTGACTCCAGAGCTAAAAGATCTCTTAACCCTTTATCATTTAAACCAGCCATATCCAGCCAAAATTCTCTTGCCTCTTTCTGTTCAAACTGACCCATAACTAACTGCACATACTGACGTTAAGGTATTGTTCTCAAAATATTCAATATTGTGTAAGATAGATTCTTTACCACAAAAATATATAGAGTAATGTAAATGCTAAAGGGTTAAACATCCTACAATGATGTTATGAACAATTAAGTCAAGGTGTGTCAAAACGCTTTGTGAGTGTGCTCATGAATTTTTGAACAGAAGATAATCATCTAAAATATCCTTGTAGTTAGAATGTTGGTCTTACAATCATAATGCTGTGGGTCCTATTCCCAGATCAGGTGGTGCATTGGGTTCTTGAACAGTACACTCAGCTGAAAATGTGTACCAGCAATAGCTGGGGGTTTTATGAAGATGTCGAAAAGCATTCTAAGAGAATATAGTGTTAATTGCAGAAAATGCAAAGATTAAAGTGACACATGCTGCTGAATTGAGCTGATAGTTACTTTTTGTTAAACATTTCTATTGTCATTCTTTGTTTTCTTTTTAATCCTGTCATTACGATTTCTAATGAAATAAATTACCTGTGACTTTCAAAAATTTTGAAAATCAATCAAAACTTTGGAGAGATTATGAAGCTGGTGTTTGGAATATAACTTAACAAAAGTTCTTACATAAAATTATGATGGACGGTTTCAAGCAGTTTTGTTTTAAATCACTAACAGACCTCAATGTGGCATGGTTTTGCCACTACTAGTTATTGTTCATGTTACAGAAACTATCTTGCACCTCATCCTCTCATCATAATTGTCATTTTTGCATCTGCTTTCCATGCTGTCATGGTCAGAGATCAAATCAGGCTGGAAGCCTCATTTTGTTTACACATTTCATATTTGTCACAGCTATAAGGTCAGGGGACTGATTTGCTCACACAGAACTGATTTTGGCTTGGTTTCTATAGCTGGATGCCCTTCCTAACACCAACCACATTAGGAAGGGCATCCAGCTTTACTGGTATTATATTTTATAATCTATATATCTAAAACAGAGAATGTCTGACTCCCTAAAACTCGAGAACCACCCAACCGATTGTTTTCAAACTTTACACGTGTAATACTTGTGGTCCTGTGAGTGTTTTGAGCCAAAAAATTTCAAATTTTCTATGTCCGAGGGACCGCATTACGCGATTTAGCGATCTCTCTCTATAATTCTTAGTCTTTCTTTTTAGATAGATACATAGATATAACGTTGCGCCCTTATAATATCTGTCTGTATGTCTGGCTGTCTACATTACGAAATTATGACGCTATATATGTATATATATATATATAAGGCGATAGAACTAAGCACCCATGTGAAGCGCCAATCCAGAGAGAGAAAGCACACTCACACCCCTGCAAAAATCGACCCTTCCCTACGAGTGTCGACAAATGTCCAAAGCTTCGAGTTGGTACCATCAATGTAAGCACAATGAAAGGAAGAGGAGAAATCGTAGAAATGCTAGAGCGAAAGGAAATTGATGTATGCTGTGCAAGAGACTAGAGGGAGAGGAGAGTCTGCTAGAGTCCTTGTAGGAAAAAGTCGGTGCTACAAATTTTTCTGGGTGGGAAATGACGATGGGATGGGTGGTGTAGGTATACTACTAGCTGACAAGTGGGTAGATAAAGTAATCTCAGTGTACAGGGTAAATGCAAGAATCATTAAACTCAGACTAGTCCTGAATAAAACAATTACCACAATAATATCAGCTTACGCACCCTAATCGTGGTTGCCAGACAAACTTAAGGATAGGTTTTACGAATCCCTAATGCACACTACTGCTCTAACAAATGACAATGACTTCCTAATCATCGCAGGAGATTTTAACGGACACGTAGGTAAACACTGCAATGGCTTCAATAGAGGCCATGGGGTTGGCACAAGAAATGAGGAAGGATTCAGACTTCTAGAATTCTGCGACGCCAATGACATGTCGATATGTAACACAAACTTCAAAATACCCGACAACCACCTGATTACCTATAGATCAGGGGAGCATACTAGTCAGATAGATTTTATCCTCATCAGAGGACGTGACAGATGGACGGTCGTAAACACAAAAGCCTACCCTAGTGAGGAATGTTTAGTTGTCAGCGACCTTACAGTCAGAACTAGACGAACCTGGAAACAGAGGCCAACCTGGAGAAGAAAGATCTGGAAGCTGAAAGACCCCTCAACCAGTAACAGATTTAAAGATATTTTACTCAACGCCTACAACAGTAAAGAAGAACAGATAGAGACATTCAATGTAGAAGAGCACTGGGAGTTCCTAAAAAATAACTTACTAGAGGCGACGGATGAGGTCTGTGGCTGGAGTAAGACCTCAAGCAGGAGGAGAGTGACTTGGTGGTGGTGGAACAATAAGGTAGATGAGGCAGTTAAGGCCAAGAGACAAGCATGGAAAGAATGGAAGAACGGGCGAGCAGGGTACATTACATAGAGACCAAGAGGGAAGCAGAGGATAGAAAATTCAAGCATGTTTTGCAACAGGAGGTGTTCAAGATTGCGAGGCAGTGTGTCAGAGAGAATTGTGATGTCATTGGAGAGAAGTGTATCCGGAATGATAAAGGTGAGCTTGCTCTCACAAGTGCTGAGAAGAAAGATGCATGGAAGAGTCATTATGATAGATTACTAAATGAGGAGAATGCATGGGAAGAAGAGACCCTACCCCAAGTAGACCCTATAGAGGGGCCAACAGTACAAGTCAGCAGCAGCATAGTAAGTAAGGCAATCAAAGATATGAAGATGGGGAAGGCAACCGGTCCATCGGGTATAGCTGCCGAGATGCTGAAGGCATCTGGGTCTGTAGGTCACACTATAACCACACGTATTGTTAACCAGGTAATACTAGAAGGTGTCATATCAAAAGATTGGTGCAGTAGCATCATTGTCAACTGCTACAAAGGTAAAGGTGATGCACTAGATAGAGGAAACTATAGAGGTATAAAGCTGATGGACCAGGTCATGAAAGTAACAGAAAGAGTTATAGCACAGTTGATTAGGGACCGGGTGAAACTAGATGAGATGCAATTTGGGTTTGTACCAGGAAGAGGCACCACTGATGCCCTCTTCCTTGTGAGGCAGTTACAGGAAAAGTACCTAGCTAAAAGTAAGCCACTCTACCTGGCATTCGTCGATCTTGAGAAAGCCTTTGACAGAGTTCCACGTGCTATAATCTGGTGGGCTCTTAGAAAACTAGGAGTAGATGAATGGCTTGTGAAAGCGGTACAAGCCATGTATAGGGGAGCTGTCAGCAAAGTTAGGATTAGCAATGAGTATAGCGAGGAATTTAGCGTATAGGCTGGGGTCCACCAGGGCTCTGTTCTTAGCCTCCTCTTGTTCATCATAGTCTTGCAAGCAATAACGGAGGAGTTTAAGAACGGATGCCCATGGGAACTCCTGTATGCTGATGACCTCGCACTTATAGCTGAATCTATGGTAGAACTAGAGAAAAAATTCCAAACTTGGAAGCAGGGACTAGAAAAAAAGGGTCTCAAAGTCAACATGACAAAGACTAAGGTCCTTGTAAGTACACGAGAAGACAGAACCCAGATCCTCTCAGGGAAATGGCCTTGCTCAGTATATAGGAAAGGTGTAGGTAGGAACTCCATTCTCTGCCCCAAATGCAAACAATGGATACACAAGAGATGTAGCGGGATCTCAGGAAGCTTAATTAAGAATGTAGGCTTCACATGCAGCAGCTGTGCTGGGACAGCAAGCAGCAAACAGCCACAGGAAACAAGTACCTCCAATCTCTGGGAGGGCTCTGTAGAAACAGTAGACAGCTTTTGCTACCTAGGTGACTGAATTAGCAGCGAAGGTGGGTGTTCAGAAGGTACAATAACTAGGGTAAGAACGGGATGGAAGAAGTTTAGGGAACTACTACCACTGCTAGCTGCAAAAGGCTTCTCCCTCAAAATGAAAGGCAGACTGTATGATGTGTGTATCCGAACAGCGATGTTGCATGGTAGTGAGACCTGGGCGCTGAAGGTGGAAGACTTACGTAGATTAGAGAGAAACGAAGCCTGCATGCTCCGATGGATGTGTAATAGTAATATACGCGAACAACAAAGCATAAATGAATTGAGAGAGAGACTGAGCATAAGAGGAATCAAATGATGTATGCAGGAGAGGCGGTTGCGTTGGTATGGACATGTGATGCGTATGAAGGATGACAGCTGCATAAAAAGGTGCAGAGCACTAGAAGTCGATGGAAACCGCGGAGTGGGGAGACCCAAGATGACCTGGGATGAGGTGATAAAAGCCGACCTTACCCAATTACACCTCTCAAAGGCGATGACACACGACCGTGACCTCTGGCGTCACGCAGTAATACAGAGTACCCGACCTCCCATGGGTACAAGCTAAAGCATATAGACAATATGCCCCCACACCCCCCACTGCAAGGTGGTCGTGGAGGTGCCACGGCAAAAAAGCACCCAGCCCACACTGTAAAGTGGACGTGTAGGCGCCACGAAAAAGCACCCAGCACTCACTGTAAATGAGGTTGGTGTTAGGAAGGGCATCCAGCTGTAGAAATCAAGCCAAATCAGTTCCTGTATGAGCAAGGCATGGGTAGCCGACCAGACACTGCCCACAACAGGACAACCTGTCTAACCCATGCTAGTGTGGAAGAACAGACGTAAAACGGTGATGATAATGATGATATAGTGTGTGTAACGTTTTTCGAAATATTTACTTCTGCGTTCACAGATTGATACTTTTAGTTTCAGAAGATCCCGTTAAGGGTGAAAGCAGCGATTCTTTGCATAAACTTTAATCTGTTATTTTAATATTTATATATTCATGTACAGATATTTTTGCATACACAATAACAAAATATAAACAAATGTATTTATTTCACGAGGCTCAATAAGGATAAATATATATCAAATATATAAGAACCCTAGAACAAATCCCGAGCAACGCCGGGCCATTCTGCTAGTTCTTTCTAAAATTGGCACAAAAGAGAAAAGTTGATTATATTGACTCCAGTGATTGACCGACACTATTTTGTCAACCTCAGAAATTAAGGGAGCTAAGCATTTGTATGATGCTGTACGATGTTAAAACACTTCAATGATTTTGATTCTTGTCAGTTATTAAGCTATAATTAACTGATGTTCATATAGCAAGATATTTAGTCGTCAGAAAAGATGCTGAACCATTGTCCATCTTCAATACTACATATCATCTTAACCCTTTAGCATATAAACCAGCCATATCCGACCAGAATTCTCACACCTCTTTCTGTCTAAACCGGCTGCTCATACTGATGTTAAGGTATTGTTCTCAAAATAAATAATATCTCATAGATTCAATATTATATGAGGTTACGTGTTTACTGTAAAAATATAATAGTAAATATAGAGTAATTTAAAGTTAAGAAATCCATGGGAATAAGAAATTTTTCTGAATAATCATTGTTAAAACCAAGAATTATAAGTTTTCTGCTTTTTTCTTTTGTGACCAAGGAATCTCTGGGCAGAAGTAACCAGTGGATCTCAAAACAGTGAACCTGTCAGAAGAGGTGACAAGAAACAGTACAATGTAAACAGTCTTGCCTATTTCGATTGGGTACTCAAAATACTAACAAACCTACTGTTATATAAAAACAGTCCTGCCCTTAATCACATGGACGTCACAAGCCACAGCCATTCTGTGTAGAGCACCAACTGGATAAAAACTGTATCTGGTTTAGAATAGGTACACCGTGTCCCTGCATGTCAGGAAGGTATCCAACTGTAAAACATCTCAAGGAAATCTCAACAACAAAAAAACCTGATGATACTGGGTTTAAGGGACTCTAAGTCTAGCTTTAATGCTTCTAACATGATAAAATAAACCCTGTCCATGACTTATCTCAAATGCTTGTAAGAGTACTCAACTAAAGATACTCAGGGCCATGTGGTGATATGTCAAATGGGTGATGGATGAAAACATACAGCTCTAAAAACACACCCAGTTTCTTGTTGGTAGGTGTTAGATGATGAAGGACTGCAACTAGACTTGCCTAGTGTATGCCATAGCCAGCATGGAAAACAGATGTAAAATGACATTGATTAGTAATATTTCAGAAATTTGAATTATTCTGAAAATAGCCATGGTACATTTGTCCTTCAAAAGCCAAATAAATTAATTTATATAAACATGATGGCCTAAATGTAATGAAGATACTAAACATTTCATAAAATCAGGCTCATCAGGTGTTTAGACTATATCTACTATTCCTTTAAAAACACATAAGCCTTTTGTTACCATATTTCAATGATTTTCAAATAATTTTTTAAATAATCATGCATTAGAAGTAATTTAGTAATATAACTAAATTTGGAACACAATGTGCAGCGACTCGTTCTCTGCCTCCAACCTTGTTGCTTCAGCCACATACCTGAGCTCTGCTGTCTGCAATGCAGAGGAGGGGAAGTTAGTCAAATACTGGGGCCTGACCAACTGCTTCCTCTCTACACCGGTCCATCGAGACAGCTGGTGTCCTCAGTCCCTGCACTGTTAATTTCCTCTATAAAGTTGGAAAGATGGCAGCCCGCTTAAGGAGGGAACCCTGTGAGGTAGGTTGGCTGTCTCTGGCCACTCTTTGTGATGATTTTGCCGTGACTGTCCCTCCTCTCCCTTTCTTTGATCCTTCTCTTTTCTGTTCCCTTAAGTAGTTTTGTTTTTATTAGATACCATTTTCTGAATTTCTTAATAAGTTTGACCTTTCAATGAATAAATGCCATTTATGTTAGTTTGAAAAAACAAACGTTCTCATTAAGCTTATGTTTGAAACTTAAGAAAGGCTCTTACAAAAAATTATGATGGAAGGTATTGATAATTTTGGCAGATTGCACCATGTAGCACTCACTGACCCACACATGCATGATGTTGCTGTTGCACATAAGAACCTTAGACTGCATCCATGAAAAAGCCATT
The DNA here is from genome assembly GCA_964016885.1 of Eledone cirrhosa. Lineage (NCBI taxonomy): Eukaryota > Metazoa > Mollusca > Cephalopoda > Octopoda > Eledonidae > Eledone > Eledone cirrhosa. Next base: position 88,051,784 of record OZ024741.1, read on the forward strand.
CAACTGATTAGCATAGCCCAATCATCAAAGGTGTTCTAACAATGAGCATCCTCTGTATTTATATGATTATATCAATCAATCTAGAAAACTGTCAATACTTAGAAACTATCATATTAGGTACAGCAGCTGGTAGAATATATTTTGCGAGTCAACCATATATTTTCCCCAGAACAATATAAGCAGTTACTGGTGAATTGGCAGTATCGGTAGAGGGTCGGACGCCATGCTTTCCAACATAGTTACGTCCCTTTACGGTCTGAGTTCAAATCCTGTCGAGGTTAACTTTGCCTTTCATCCTTACCGGGTCGATAAAATAAAGTACCAGTAATGAACTGTGTAATTGCTGGCCTTGTGCCAAAAGTAGAAACAATAATTTGTCTATATACTTAGATATAGTGAAAGTGACTGCCTATTTATGTTGAGCATGGCTATAACTATTGGACTGACAACCCCTTTTGATCACCTATCACAATTGTCTATAATTTATAAATCAGCATTTCGCAAGGAATGGAGTATTCATCAGTCATTATATATATAGGCGGTGGATTGGCAGTATTGGTAGAGGGTCGAACGCCATGCTTTGACGCATAGAGTTACGGCCCTTGCCATTCTCAGTTCAAATCCCGTTGAAGTTAACTTTGCCTTTCATCCTTATGGGGTCGTTAAATAAAGTACCAGTAATGCACTGGGAAACAATTATATATATAGAGAGAGTTTAGGTTAATCAATAAAAACCTAAATGTGAAACCTTGTTTTGTTCTTGATATGCTACAGCATGGAGGCATATGGCTTAGTGGTTAGAGCATTGGCTTTGGAATCGAAAGGTTGAGTTCAATTCTCAGACCGGGTGATGTGTTGTTTCCTTGAGCAAGACACTTTATTTCACATTGCTCCAGTTTACTCAGCTGTAGAAATGAGATGATAAGACTGGGGTCCCTATATCATTCCACTGCAAAGTGGTCGTGGAGGTGCCACGGCAAAAAAGCACCCAGCCCACACTGTAAAGTGGACGTGTAGGCACGACGGAAAAAAAGCACCCAGCATTCACTGTAAATGAGGTTGGTGTTAGGAAGGGCATCCAGCTGTAGAAATCAAGCCAGAATCAGTTCCCGTCCCACCCTTGCAAGCAGGGAAAAGCAGACGTAAAATGATGATGATAATAGAGTGCTAATATTGGTACCTTCCTCAGTAAACCACAAATCTTCTGAATCACCCAATATATATCATCATCATTTTACACCTGCTTGTCCATGCTTGCATGGGTCCTTTTCAGCACAGCATCTCTCAACATGATGCTCCTTCATGAATCTGTGATTTGAGATCAGCTCTCAGCACCTCCACCGAGGTCTTTCTTGGTCTGCTTCTCCTGCAGCTTCCTTGGCACTTCATCATCCATGCACATCGCATGTATATGTACTTTTAACATTCTTTTTATTTTCATTACTTTCTCTCACAAATTCCACAATCCAATCTTGTATTATCAACAAAGGAATTTTAACATCAAATGTAGGTTCAGTACAAATACAAAGCATATTAAAACGTAAATCAGAAAGAAAATGTTTACCAAAATAATATTATATAGAATATTTCTCCCTGGCATAATTCCTATGATCATTATTGATCTAGGACGGTGGATTGGCAGTATCGGTAGAGGGTTGGACGCCATGCTTTGCAGCATAGAGTTACGGTCCTTTATGGTCAGAGTTCAAATCCCGCCGAGGTTAACTTTGCCTTTCATCCTTACGGGGTCGATAAAATAAAGTACTGGGATAATTGCTGGCCTTGTGCCAAAAGTAGAAACAATTTGATCTAGGACAGAAGATCAATACAAAAGAATAGTACAAGGGAAGTGAAGATTCAACTAAAAGTTTATTGGTTGTCATACCAACAAACCAAAGACCCATCCACAAATACAAACACTGTAGCACTAAAATTAAAAGAGCTAAGAGACAAGCGGCTAGTCTTGGTCATCAAATGGAAACAATATAGAGTTTGAGAGGACTCTTCAATCTGGACAAACATGCAACAAGATCTAGAGTTGGAGCCACACACAAAAAAATGCATCAAATACAAACTGTAAACTGAATGGCATCTAGCTGTAGAATTACACCAAGTATTATGGAATGTATGAGCAAGATGAGGTTGCTCCAACCCATCTAGTCATGGACTATAACAACTCATCCATCCTATATGAGTCTGGAAAGCAGACATAAAATGATGAAATGTGTATGTAGGTATGTTCCAACATGTAGGCCACAGTTTTACTTCTAGGAAGCTGAAATTTTGTACATGGTCACATCTTTTCAATGTCATGGGCTCCATAATTGTTTAACTTCAGATGGAAAAACAAAGAATATTGTATACTTGCAAGCATTGCAATTGACATAGGAAAAAATGTTACCGATTAGAAAAATATTTCAATTAGTCACCATCATTATTGTTCTTACATATTTTTCCATTCTTGCAATGTATGGATGTGGAAACTGCCCATGGGAACTGAATCAATGGCTGAACTAGAGAAGAAATTCCAAACATGGAAGCATGGCCTAGAATCAAAAGGCCTTAAAATTAACCTGTCTAAGACTAAAGTTCTAGTTTGTAGGAAGGAAAATAGGGCACTGGTCCCATCTGGGAAATGGCCATGCTCAGTGTGTGGGAAAGGAGTAGGCAGAAACTCCATTTTATGTCTCTCCCAAATGCAAAGTATGGGTGCATAAAAGATGTAGTGGGATCACAGGTAAGCTAAGTAAGAATATAGATTTTAAATGTGGCCGGTGCTCAGGTGCAATAAATAGCAGCAAGTGCCCATAGAATACTAGCTCATTCCCTTGCACAGATGGTTCTATAGAAATAGAGAACACCTTTCGTTACCTGGGTGACAAAATCAGCAGTGGTGGAGGGTGCTCTGAAAGTACAGTAGCTCGAGTCAGAATGGGATGGAAAAAGTTCAGAGCTTATACCATTATTGGCCGCTAAAGGGTTCTCTCTAAAAATGAAAGGCTGGCTGTATGATGCCTGCATACGAACAGCAATGTTACATGGCAGTGAGACTTGGGCATTGTGTGCAGAGGAACGAAGCTTGCATGCTCCGTTGGATGTGTAATAGTAATATACGTGAATGGCAAAGCATAAATGAACTAAGGGAGAAATTAGAAATAAGAGGGATCAGATGTTGTTTACTCGAGAGAAGACTACGTTGGTATGGTCACGTGATGCGCATGAAAGACGACAGCTGTATAAAAAAGTGCAGGGCTATAAAAATAGATGGTAGCCACGGAGTAGGCAGACCCAGAAAAACCTGGGACGACTTGATAAATTCCGACCTCACACACTTACACCTCTCCAAGACAATGTCACTGGACCGAGATCTTTGGCGCTACACAGTAATACAAAAGACCCCCCCCCCCCCTTGCCTAAGTACAAAGCAAAACCTAGTCAGTAGGCACCTCTTAACAAAAATACACCCCCACCCCTTTCGATGTAAAGTTATGCTGGTACCACAACATCCAGTCCGAAATAAATGAGGTCGTGTAGGTAACACGGTAAAAACCTCCCAGTCCACACTGTAAACGTGGTTGGTGTTAGGAAAGGCATCCAGCCGTAGAAAACCCGCCAGACAGTCCTATATGAGCAAGACAACCAATCTTACCTCAAGTGGGAAAATTCCCGTCCAAACCCATGCAAGCATGAAAGATGGACGTTAAACGATGATGACTCTCTAAGGGCTGTGCAAACTGGTGTGTGAGTGTGTGAGACACCTCATTCATGTCATGTTGCTGTTACATCTATCCTCTAAGAACCTCACAGAATGGTAAGGGAGAGAGGAACCCCATGTCATGCAGGAAGTAGTACATGTATTCTCTGAGGCTCTCACAGACTGGTGGAGTGGGGGAGGAATCACATCTCATGCAGGAAGTAGTACATGTATTCTCTGAGGCTCTCAGACTGGCGGGTGAAAGGAGGGATGAACCTTATGTCAAAAAGGAGATGCAAGATCTATCCCTGAGGGCTTCAGAGATAGGTGGATAAAGGGAGGGAGCTATGTCATGTAGGAAGTGATACATCTATTTTCTGAGGGTCGTACAGACAGGTGAGTGGAAGGAGGGAGGAACCACATTTCATGTAGGAAGTGATACATCTACCCCCGAGGGTCTCACAGGCATGTGGTTAAAGGGCAGGAGGAACCACATATCATGTAGGAAGAGGTACATCTTTCCAAGGATAAGGATGAATATGGACAATTAACAACCTAATGATTTAAGGAAACACCCATGCTAGTGTAGAAGATAGACGTTAAATGATGATGGCTGACCTGAGTAGAAGACAGACAGACAGATAAACTGTCATGTTTAATTAAATGATATAGCCATAATTCTAACAAAAAATTTCACTAAATTTCAGAAGCCAGGTATTTTTCATTTTGAAAACCAGTGGATCATTGTAGCTCTAAAATATTCTAAAGTGCAGAGTGTGGCAGTCTGAGCATATTGTCACAGCTTTTTGTTGACCGTTTTATACTAACTTTTATTAAAAACAGGCAAGAGAGCGCATAAAAGAAATATTGACAAGGATTATAGATGAGCATCATTAGTTACAAATTCGAAAAGGTATGTATAGTACCGACAAATGTAATTCCTTAGATATTTCCGGAAAAGTAAAAATTTCTCATGGAAAAATAATGTACCCACCACTCTGTAGAGTTTAAGAATGTAAGCGAGATATGACCCCTGGCCTATCTGAGACATCAGTAGCTTCAATTAAGCACCAACTTGTTTTGCCAGCCCAACCAACACTTGCTTGAAAGGAAAGCAAACATTAAATGATGAACTAGTTTTCTTGTGTATTACTACTTGCTAATGTAGACCACGAGCAGAAGTTTTCGATGAAGTACCCTGCAGCGCCTTGTTTCATTGTGGCATACTTGAGTACTTGTAATGCAATTTGCTCCATTGCAAGCATTTGAGCCAGGTCTTAGGTATGTGGATACTTTCTTTCCGCATGTCTTGGCAAGGATTATCGGCACCAACCTTCTCAAGCAATAAAAAAAATTCTTAGTTTCCTTAGTCTACTATTTCAATTACAAATCACAACTCTTAACATCCTGTACCAAATGAAACCACATTAGCAAAACATTTTTGAAAACTACAAAATAGCACTATGACTGGTTCACATTAAAAATAAAATTCTTTACTCTAATATTCCAAAATTTCACCGTCCAGTAGCAAAAGATACTACAAACATTTGAATTTACAAACCTGCTTTCAGACATTTTCAGTTAAATCATTACAAAAGATTAAGAGTTAATTATAGATCTCCCTACAGCGGAGATGTAAAAGATAATTTTCAAAGTAAAAAAAAATAAACTCATGCTGAAGGTAAATACAAACACACACAAACAAAACACATTTCCAACACATAAAAATAAAATATAATCAATAAAATAGTCACAAAGATGAACAAAAACAGATTAAAAATAGTTAATGACCTGCAAAATACATTTTCCACTTTTATTATATATAATGTCCCAATCCCCCCAATATCTTTGATACAAAAAAATATTCTTCAGGTCATAAGAGCTACAACCTGATACATAAATGTATTAACTACAAATAGAAGTTCTAAATGAAGCATAAGCAGGACATGCTAGAAGAGTAATCAGCATTTAGAGCTGATTATACTATAAAAAATGACTTGATTGTTCATTACAGCACACATGACAGCAGACATCTACAAGCCCGGTTGGTTTTTTTACCCAGTGAATGATTTCAACATGTCAACAAACACGTTACACACACACATATATATATATATATATATATATGTACATACATATACACACACACACACACACATATATACGCACATATACATACATGCATATATATACACACACATATATGAAAGAGTCTAAGGATTATCACTCTATAATGAGTGTCTATATATATGTAAGATATAGTTAATAATGAAGGATTAGATTAGTGAAATATTACTATCCACCTCTAACAGTCGACATGTGGAGTAAATTTTTCAATTATTTTCTAGTACTTTTATTTTTTAATGTAAAACGATTGAAAAGCAGAGGTGAACGTATATACACACATATATATGTATGTGCATAAATACGCATGTATATATATATATACCCACGTATTTATATATACATATTCATTACATCTGACAAAAGAAATACAAGATCTAATCTAGAAATGGTAATTTTTTTTCTCCTACTTTTATTAATAATGAATAAATCAGCCATTAACAGGAAGAAATTGACAAAAAAGTTATGAAATATTATTATTATTATGATAGTAATAAACCTTTCCATGTTAAAGCTAAGAATCAGGGAAAGGTAAATAAATTTAAAAAGTAAAATGAAATTTAAAATTTATGATTTATCTAAATGAAAATAAATAAAATTTGTTTTAATATTTCATGAAGAACTTTGAAGTTTACAATATTTTACCAACTATCTGAGCGAATGTAATGATTTTTTTTCAAACTGTGCAGTCAATTCTATGAATGACGAAGTTCACGACCAATATTTGTGTAAGCCATGGTCTCGAGGGAGGGAAATTTTTTTTTTAAAATAAAAATTAATTGCTATCATCTTCAATCTTTGTTCGTTTCGATGATGGCTTACTATCTGTATCATCGGTTGCTATTGGCTCTGCTGTGTTGCTGTTTTGTGTGTCTGGAGAATGTTCTAGCTCTTCCGAGGTGCGTTTTTTGCCACCGATATTCCTGTTCTTTAAGTCAACAATAAGACAAGTCATGTTGTCACAGCCAGTGCCATCACCCATAGTGTTTGGGGCTAAGCAATAATCAAATATCTGAAAAAAAAAAAAAAAAAAAGTCTCTTGAAAATGCAGGTAAGACATGCTCTCCTCAATATTTTCCCCTTTCTTTATCTTACTTTTACCTGTTCCAGCCATCTAGCTGTCTATCTTTCTATTTCTTCTATCCCTCGTTCTATTTTCTGATGAAAGATTAATGTTCAAAACATTAAGACTTTCTTCCTACTATACAAGTATTAAGCTAATATATATCATCTTTAATTGTATTGTTCTCACATGTTGTTTTACACATAACTATAATCAGGTAAAATACTCGTCGATATGGAAAAAGTATACAGAGCCACCTGTAAGGAATCAAACCACACATCTCCCATACACGGGGTGAGTGTTTTTATTATTACGTCAAAAGCTGCCTATTACACTCTTTTTAGAAGATCTAAGTGTGTTAAGAATTGCTTGACTTTCAAAGTATAGGGAAACTTGAAAATATAGTAGCCATAATGCAGATAAGTATAAATAATGGGTTCTAGGTTTGGAACAAGGCCATCAATTTAGAAGAAGTGTAAGTCAATTATATCAACCCCAATATTTATAATGCTTTATTTTATCTACCAAGGACATAGGTCATAATCGTTTCTACAATTACCCAGTGCATTACTGGTACTTTAGAGGTCATAATGAAATACTGCAATGCATTTCATCCGATGCCGATCCACCACCCATTTTTAAAATTTGCTTTCCATGCTAGCATGAGCTGGACAGGTCGTCATGCATCAAACCAGTTTTTATTTCGAGTTAATGCCCTCTATATATTTCATGGTACTAATACTTATACTGAATGCATTCTACCAAGGCACCAGCACTAGAGAGGTTGTCATTGTTGAAACTGGCCATTCATACTGATGTTAAGGTATTGTTCTTAAAATAAATAATATCAAAATCTCATAGATTCGATATTATGTGAGATAAAGCCTTTACCGTGAAAATACAATAGTACATATAGAGTAATGTAAATGCTAAAGGGTTAAAATACTTTAATGAGAAAGTGGTTTTTAGGTTGTAAATCTTGTGTTTACACCTAATATTTGAACTGATTATCTGACTATTTACATGATTTAAAATGTAGTGACAGGTTGAAAATAACTGATGCTAATTTACCTCTTCACAAACTGCAGCTAAATCTGGTTTCCTGTTTGGATCTTCAAGCCGCTCTTTAACAAAATCAACCACTTCTTGACTAGACATAAAATTCCTGAAACAAAAAGAATTACAACAATACTATAGTGTCATCAAAAATCGTTGTACATTTGACAATGGTTCTAAATAGACTGTTGCTCTGACAATATGTGTCTGGATTACTGCGAGCTAATCTAGCTTACGCATTAATATGCCTGCTTCTATTAGCTACATTAGCTGTCATTTATAGAACATTCTATAGTTCTAAATATGAACTGGTGTTAAAAACCTCATTCAAGTATCTATTTAACTGTAATTTAAATGTTTATTGTACTTTTATTAATTGACAGATTATTGAAATTTTTCTCAGACTCACGAAGACTAGGTTTTGTTAGAGGTGGCCTTTACTCGCCTTGCAGCTACATTATTGGGGTTGTTGTTAAAACAAGATGTGAACAGAACAAAGCAGAGACAAAATAACAAAAGTAGTCACTGAGAAGGTCACAGAATGTGTGATGAAAGAGCTTCTAGTGACAATCAACAACTTAACAACCATCTGGTTATTGAACTTGTAGTGACCTACATTCCGCGGGCTCACATACATTCTCTGTGCGTGATTTGGCTCAGCTCAGCCAATCAGCGCCAGTAGAAGAGGATGTATCCCTACGCGTTCTGAGGGAGAAATAGCCTGCAAAGATTTGAGGACGCTAGGACTCGCAGCTTCGACCGTGCTAAGGTAAACAACCATTTTTCTTGCGCCGTGAAATCACTAGCCAATATGTAACACAACAATTTAACCACGGCCTGGCAACGCTTCTCTCAGCCTGTAGCCCGTGTCTTTCTGTAATCTTAATTGAATTATTTCATTTCTCTTGGCATGCCAGCTCAACCTCTGTTAATAAATAATGTAAAACCAAGCTAAAAGTCATTGTCGATATTCCTATTATATCTTTCTACCAAACCTGGTTCCTCGTGGCAACATTACAACTTCTGAAATATACTTCCCCGCTAAATCTGGTGACAACACATCTTTCACCAAATTGGTGACAATATACCTCAACCAAATTGGTGACTTTTATATTCAACAAAGAGAAACATTCACTTTTCTTTATTGGTGACCCTTCGACGATAAAGAATAAAAACGCAGCCTATTTGAATTCACCATTCGTTTTAACGGCAATATGGAGTGGCTTAACATTGGGAATATTCGAATCGGGTTGCCAACTAGCAAATTATAATAATTTGTGAAACCCAACAGGTGCATGTGTTTTTATTGCCAGCCTGACCCTCCTAAATTATTATATATATATAATATGCAGAGTACTCAAACTTGATGGTAGGCATGGAGTAGGCAGGTCTAGTAAGACTTGGGATGAGATAATAAGAGCTGACTTAGCTCAATTACACCTCACTAAGGCAATGACATAGGACCATGACCTCTGGCACTATGAAGTATTACAGAAGACAAGCCTTCCATTATTCTCGGGCTAAGGCATATACCCAATAAGCAACACCATTCCCTACCAAGTTTCCAACCTCCTCTATAAAGTGATCCGTACCTGGAACCATGACAAATGCAAGAGCCCAGTCCACACTGTAAAGTGGTTGTGTAGGTGTCACGACAAAAGCAACCAGTCCACACTGTAAATGTGGTTGGCATTAAGGGCATCCAGCAATAGAAACCAATCCAAAATCAGTTCTGTTTGAGCAAATCATGGTCCCCTGACCTGATCCCTCACAAAGGGACAGCCCATCCTACCCATGCTAGTGTGGAAGATGGACGTTAAATGATGATGATATATATATATATATATATATATATAAAAGCAAGTTTTATATGGTGTTAAAATTGCAACTTTTCTACCTTTTAAAAGTCTTTTCACTATATTTCTATCTGTATAAACACATTGAGCATACATTTTCTCACTCACAATTTCTTTTCATCATCATCAAACATCCATTTTCCAGACTAGCATATATTTATTATTAAAAAATATGTAGAATATATATATATACGTGTGTAAATCTACATACTCCTGTATGTTTGTATGTATTTGATACAACCTTGCAGTTACTTCTAACTTATATTATATATAAAGTACCAGTAATGCACTGGGTCATTGCTGGCCTTGTGCCTAACGTAGAAACAATTATATATATAAAACCCATGCTAAAAGTGAGACAAAAGGTTACTGTATATTTACCATATTCCATCACATGCAAGAACAAGAAACTCATCATCTTTGCTTAAGGTCCAACTTTGGAGGTCTGGCAGTGCTGTTATCATTTGTTCCTCAGGTGGTAATTCAGTATACTGTTTATAAGAATGGTCCCCTACAAAACAAGAAAGTAATTTATTTATGTAACCAGAGCCAGACTTCCTAGATAGACTGGAGGTGGCAACATGCTTACATATGCTCACACATTCTTTCTCTCTCTCTACACACACACATTGCACTGGATGTATTTTATCACTAGGGAAACTGCCATGTCTTTGACACAACCTAGACCCTTTGTTTGGCAATGTTATTTATTTCCAAGAATGAAAGAGAAATTTGATCTTAAGAATGAAGACAATCCAAATAGCTGGTGCCTAGTGAATTAGCAGAGATCACAAATATTTATTATGGGTAAATTAAGAAAGACATTATAATTTTGAATAAAACAGAATTACAAACTAACCCAAATTTGCAACAGTTTACAAATACTATTTAGAAATGACTGAAAACCATACTGTTTGAATATTATTGTCTGAATTCAAATCCCGCCGAGGTTAACCTTGCCTTTCATCCTTATGGGGTTGATAAAATAAAACACCAGTAACGTACTTGTGTAATTGCTGGTCGTGTGTCAAAAGTAGAAACAAATATTATTTAGTCACACATACAGGCTTGGTGCTGAGCCTTGTTGCTCAGGGGGACTTCTGAACATTCTGGGTAGGACACTCACAAAGAACATATTTTAGAATGTTTTATAAATCATTTTCTAAATTTAAGTGTGCCCCATTGAAAAGTAGTTGGAGCAATGCCATCCAGTGTCCCCCTCTTGGTGACATGACAGACTTGCAAACACCAGAATTGTTGTGGTGGTGGTGGTGGTAGAATAGCAGAATTGTTAGAGCTTCAATTAAAATGTCCCTTTATGTTTTGAGTTCAAAACTATGGTTGATAGACTTTATACTTCTCTAAAATGTATGGCTGCCTACCAATGTAAGAAAACAACAACAATTATTTTAATATTCATTTCCCCAACCAATGTAGATGCCAACCTTGAAGGCCACACGAAAATCTACTTCATGACTACAAACAGATAGAGAGAGAGAGACGAGGGCAGTAAATGATTTACAATAAAACATGTCTGCATTACCAATTGCTCTGGACAAATTAAGCCCTCCATTAACACGACCATCACTTGTAACCTTTCCACCAGCTGCTTCAATACGAGCCTTCTCACCCTCATCTTCAGGTTTATGGTCAATTGAGAGATCAATAGCCTTGCCGTTACTACATAAGACACAGCGTGAATCGCCAGCATTAGCTACAACCAACTGTTGGCCTTGCAACAGAGCAACAACGGCAGTACAACCACTGTCCATTCCAGGCTGCAATTAAGAAAAAAAACAGTAAACCATTACAAAATAACGATTCTGCATTGCCTGTGTGTGTGTATATGTATATATATATATGGTGTTAGGAAGGGCATCCAGCTGTAAAAACACCCGCCAGAGAGTCACGGTCTCCCAACCATTCCCGCATCAAATGGAACAAAACCGTCTAACCCATGCTAGCGTGGAAGATGGACATTAAACGATGATGATGTTATATATATATCATCATCACCGTTTACATCCGTTCTTCTATGCTAGCATGGGTTAGGCGGGTTGTCCTGTTGTGGGCAGTGTCCAGTCAGCTGACCTTGTCTTGCTCATACGGGAATTGATTCTGGCTTGATTTCTACAGCTGGATGCCCTTCCTAACACCAACCTCATTTACAGTGAGTGCTGGGAGCTTTTTTGCCGTGGCACCTCCACAACCACTTTACACACACACACACACACATATATATATATATTAAACTTAAGCTAATATCTTGATTGAGGGGGATATAAGATAGACAAACAACTTTTTGATTGATATCATTGTCATCACTGTTTAACATCCATTTTTTCCACACTAGCATGAGTTAGATGAGTTGTCCCGTTGTGAGACAAGCCAGAGCAGATGACAGTGTCTTGCTCACACAACTGATTTGGGCTGATTTTCTGCAGCTGGATGGCCTTCCTAACGCCAATCACATTTAGTGTGTACTAGGTGCTTTTTATCACGGCACCCAAACAACCACACACACGCATTATATAATCTTGCCACACACCGCGTCATACCAAATCTCTCTGAGAATTACGTTATGGTTACACAAGTCTATAGAATGCCCATCCTCTTACACAATGTCATAAGCACAGGCTGTTCTGTTGATTGATCAACTGGAACATTGGCTGTTGAAACTGACGGAGTCTTACAACCTTCTTTCACATATCTCCCACCATCATCATTTTTGCCTGCTCTTTACAGGAGCTCATTGTGGCACCCACCCTTACTTATAAAGCTAGGTGTTGATCAACCCTTGCCAAACTGCTGAGCCGTGGGTCATAAACAAATATCACCGCCTGTGCAAGCAATTCTGAATTTCCATCAATCAATTTCACTAATAAGCTCCGAGGCAATAGTAAAAGTCATTTGCACAAGGTGCCACACTGAGATATATCCTGAAACTGGTTGTGAAGTCAACTTCTTAACACTACCTAATAAATTATACTCTTATCCTTTATCCTCAGGCAGAATCAGCCTGACAAAGATAATTTTTGAATTTATTAAAGACACAATCCAACTGACAGGCTTTCACACTGCTTTCATCAACCAAACTTCATTCACAACACTTGACTTGATACTAGGGTAGAATACACTCACCCAAGGTGTCAAACATTGGCACTGAAACTAGAACTGCATGAACGTGAAGAAAACTCCATAATCATTTGACCACACCTACTTTACACATACACACAGTAAGGTAGAAATGTTTTTGGTAGTTAGCTATAACATTAATTTAAACACTTATTTTCAAGTATTACTAGCATAGAAATTGAATGTTAAATGATGATTACAAAATCAAAACCCTCTAGGAAGATAGGCTAAAGTATACATACCTCTTCACTGTCTTTCATCAAATTTTGGTTATCATAGTCATCTTCATCATCATCTTCTGCTTCATCTTCCTCATCTAGACCATTATCCTCACTGCTATCACTGAACAGAAAACACATTGAAATAATCAAATAATCTATCTATCTATTATTATCAAGTTGGTGTTTCTGTGGTGTAAATTGTCAATTTGGAAAGGAGATGGTAAGGGTATCAGTATCTGTAAGGGCAGTGATGGTGGTGATGATGATCTCATGTTAATGGAAACAGAATTATCAGAGAGTGTGTGTGTGTGTAAAAGGGTCCAAGAGAGTGACTATGGCAGTGGTAACAATACAGAAATCCTATGTTGTAATAAGCATGGAAGGAGGATGGCAAGTGTGTATGTGTGTGTGTAAGAATACAAAAAGTATAGTTTATCTTCAAATGATAAATGAATAGAATTTGGTACTTTCAGTATTTTGTCAGGGTTCATTTGGTTTATTTTGTTGTGGAATCAACTAGTATAATAATGGTTTTTCATATTGGCATAAAAGTCATATATTTTAAAGGATGAAATACAATCAATTAAATCAATATATGTCTCGTACTTATATTATCAACTCTGCATGGATGAAATGGCAAACTGAATGCAGGCCATCAAAAAACGTTTTTTTAGTTGCAAATTAGTAAAAGAGGAGACAATGGCCATAGCTGCTGCAGAGCTCCCCAGTCAAGTGGGAACTGATGCAATTGAAGTTTAGCTTTAACATCCTGAAGCTAGGAGAAACGTAGGTGGGATTTCAGCCCTGGGAAGAGGGATATTCAACAATGTTTGGGAGCTAGGATAAGAGGAGAGATAAGTTTGTTGAATAGAGGTGATATGCAGTTAGTTAATTCAGAAAAAGGCAACAGCATTAAAAATATAAGCCAACTAGCTAGTAATTGTGATGGATTGATGATGTCTTTATATATAACAGAAGCTAAAATACATTCAGGCTTCTAAGAACAAGTTTTTATCAGGTAGTTGTGGCCATATTGTAAATGTAAGGTTATCATGAGAGATCAACAGACTGCATGACCAAGCAATTGTAGTGACTTAGCCTTGTAGCTCGTATGAATGGTAAATAACAGACACTGTTTATGTGCAGACATTGTAGAAGATTGAACAGTCATGTTCTAACAGATAGCTTCATGTAGTGCAAACCTGGTAAGTGGTATTTAGGTTGCAGAAATCAAAGCTAATGATCTTTTGAGATCAATGGTTATTGATTATTTCATATTCTATTCATGAATCCCTGTGAAATAATTGTGTTCTACAGTCTTAAACTATATATCTAGTTGAAACAACCAGCAAAAACATTGCTATACAATCAATGTTTTCATTAACAAAAGAATTTGTTAAGTAAATTAAAAACAAATAAAAAAAATATTCTCAATACCCTTCATATTCTTCATCAGACTCGTCTAATTCACTATCTTCCTCCTCTTCTTCCTCTTCATCTTCATCATCATCCTCAGCTTTCCCTTCCAAATCTCCTTCATCACCTGAATAGTGGGACTTTTTTTTTGAAGAGCATCCAGAACTGCCTGGTTGAGGTTCCTTAAATGGTAAAGATAAGAACTTAGTTAAGTCTTTATTCTAAATAAACTACCATGTAGAGTGAAGGTCTTGTTAACATCCAGAAACAAAAAAATACATGCGAACTCATAATACCCTGTAATAATTGTGATATAGGACATTAAGAGTTAATCTAGTTGCTTGTAGAGACCACCTGGTTATAGTTTTAGGAGAGCATATAAGAAATTACAGCATATATGCCCATATCCCAAAGACAATATCAACATAAATTTAATGGTTTCGCTAGAAACTAAAACCCAAGTGAATTATACAACACACTAAAATGTTGTCCTACAACTCTTATTAACAACTAAATAATAGCACAAATGATATTATTAGAGCCAGGTACAATGGAGGTTAAGGTAGTGAATAGAATACTTTGCAGTATTTTATCTGAAGTGGACTTTCATTCTTTCAGGGCTGATAAATAAAATACCAGTCCAATACTGGAGTTGATTCTTCCTCCGGAAGAAACCAGCTGTGTTTAGTCGCAGAGAGGGATGAGCTCTGCTAGGTTTAAATGATCAAGATACACTATGTCACAACAGCTCCTCCATAACTCAATCAGAAGTTAAGGCCCATGGATGGATGGAAAAGATTATAAAAGAGCAGAATGTTGAGACACCTAAGAGTATCAGTAATACACAGGATATAATATTAGGTGAAAATGAAAATAATGATATCACAAAGTAGGACAGATCACATCAAACATTTAATTAAGTCTATCTTTAGTGCAAGAGAGCTACTTATTTTATCCAGTCAAGGACAATGAAATGCAAAGTCAACTGCAAGATTTTAATTCTAAACACAGAGATAGAATTAATTGACTATTACACACTATCTAATTAATATCTATTAATATAATTTCTGTCTTGTCATCTTATGTGTCACCCTTGAAATGCTAAAAATATTCTCACTGAATTGAATAATGAACAGAGATACACGTACACACATAAGAATTTATGAATGAAAGACAATGTCTGGGTTGTATGTCCTAATTTTAGGCATGATTTCTACAGCTGGATACCCTACTTAACACTAACCACAGTCTACTGGTGCATTTTATTGTGCATTGTCTTGTTCTTGCATAGGAAACGAAGCTTCTTCATTCTACACCATCTGTGTTCTTTCTATGCCAGAGAGTGTAATTCAGATGAAGAGTGATAACCAAGAGGGAAAGAGAGCATAAGTACAGATATGGGTGTGAATGGAGGGAACAAGTGTTAGGGTGATAGGAGAGAGCTAGTGTTAGTCGTAAAAGTAGCGACTCTTAGGTAATAGACTATAAGAGTCACATGAAGACACAAGTCTGAATATGAACAGAGATCATGAATTTGATAAACAGAAACACTAAGGAAACTAGCATACATGCACTTTATCAACCATCCACCGGCAAAATGCACTTGGTAGATAGCTTGGGATTGCATGTGAGATACAGGACCACATCCCAGTTGAGTAGCCCTGATTGAGTACTGAAGACCTATCTAACCTTTGCTAGGAGAGAAAACAGGCATTAAACGATGAAGATTTTTTACTGATTATTTCATACAAATGAAACAGTTAGAAATCATTTCTATATATAATAAAGATGCCTATACCCTACCAACGTATTGAGTACCTTCTTTAACTGTGGTTACCCTCTGACACCACTTGGGTATCTATCTTTATATATATTAACATCATTTACAACCCTTTTCATTGCTAGCAAA
The DNA here is from genome assembly GCA_964016885.1 of Eledone cirrhosa. Lineage (NCBI taxonomy): Eukaryota > Metazoa > Mollusca > Cephalopoda > Octopoda > Eledonidae > Eledone > Eledone cirrhosa. The sequence continues at coordinate 88,068,258 of OZ024741.1, forward strand.
GGTTGGACATATCACCACAGACCGACCAGTACTCCAGATGAGCGAGGGGCTCGACACAATCCTGTGCTCTACTGAGACCATTTTATCACAACACAAACACAAAGAAAGTTGTCATAGCTGAAGAGTCCCGAGTCTTTGGCAGGTTTTCTATGACCAGATGCCCTTCTTATCACTAACCATTTTTCAGAGTGTACTGGATGGTCATTTATCATGCAGACCGCCAACACTAGTGAGGTTGTCATATCTATAGTTCAGCTGAAGAGTTCTCCAGACCTTTTGTTTGGCAGATTTTCTATGGTTGGATGCCCTTCTCATCACCAACATTAACTGAATATGCACTGAACATTGGTGGGTAGACTGTAGAAATATATTTTCTAAGTAGAAAAGTGCAGCTAGATGATGTGACTGCCATTTTTTTTTACTTAGAAAATAAATATAAGAATATACATATATACACATATAGACATATGTGTGTCAGTTTGTCTCTTTTCTATTCACATTCAACAGTGCAAGCTGAAAAACAAGTGAGTGTTGGCATCAGGAAGAGCTTTCAGTTGTTAAACTGATGAATATTTCACATTCCTCCAGTCCACTAAGGTGGCAAAATGTGCTGCACTTGTAATTTACAAGGCCAGCCTTGTCACACGCAGTGTCATGCTGAATGTCTGTGTATGGGTACATAGCCACTTGCATGTTGATCAAACAACTGGAAAACCTATCACAAACTGATGGAGGTCCAACACAACACTAAGAGTGTATTGTTTCTCCCACAAATGGCAAATTAGCAGAGTTGTTAGAACATCAGCTAAATGTTTTGCAGTATTTATTCCAGCTTTCTAAGTTCAAATCCTGCCAAGGTCAACTTTTCCTTTCATCCTTTTTAGGCTAAAAAAAAAAAAAAAAAGGTAGCAGCCCAGTACTGTGGCTGATTCTTCCTCGATATATTTCCCATGAACTGTATATATCTTATCTTGAGTGCCAGAAGCAGAGCTTGAACTGTACTGTAACCATTCACGTCCAGATGACACATGAACACAATCATTTCATTAGAAACCCATTTCAATATTTTCCCTAATGAAATAAAGCTACTATTAAGCAACATCTTAGTTAAAATTTGTAAACGCTTAGGCTTTTTAGACCTACTTTTGAGAAAAAGAAAGAGGCACAATAAAATATATGTAGCTAACTTCCAATGGTGTAAAGCTTGCCATCTCAGTGGTATCATTTGCAATTTCTAACATTTCAGCATCTCTATAATACGAGCATTTAACTGTAGGTTGGTTTTCAGATTCTAGGCTTTTGGCCAACTTCCAATGAAGTCAATCATAGACATATGCAAGATGGCATAGCGCCACTGCAAAGTTGGGAAACACATTTAACACACATGAATTACATAGCAGATATTGAAGAATTAAAACAAATTCATTAATACAATACAAGATTCAGGTTTTAAAGATCAATAACTTTGCCACAAATGCTGCCTGCATCAATATGAAGTTTTGAATGTAGGACAACTTTTTTTAACTAATATATAATTTTCAGCTCATATCATATGTTTCATAAGTAATAAAAAGAATTTTGAAGAATTTAGTAAAAGAAATAACTTTTAATTTGTAAGCTGATGTTTGGAACAATACTTAACAAAAATGTCTTAACCCTTTAGCATTCACATTACTCTTTATTTACTATCGTATTTTCACAGAAAAGGCTTTATCTCGCATAATATTGAATCTATGAGATTTTGATATTATTTATTTTGAGAATAATACCTTAACATCAGTATGAGCGGCCGGTTACGACCAGTTTGAACAGAAAAGTGTTTGGAATTCCGGCCAGATACGGCTGGTTTAAATATAATTATTATGGAATGTTTCAAAATGGTTAATTCTTGAAAGATAAAATTTATTATGAACAACATCGACATACCCAACTGGAAGCATGACTACTTGACGGTCCCGGCTCCGATGAAGAACTAGTGGCTTGGGCTTCATCAGAATCATCTTTGGATGATGTGGATGCTGATGATGTAGATGATGAGGACGATGATATTGATGAAGATGAAGATGAGGAAGATGAAGGTTGGGATGCAGAAGAAGCAACAGTTTCTGTTTTGGATGAACTGGCATTGCTTTTGGTATCTTGGGAAGAGTTCTGCGAGATGCCACTATCTAAACAATTTGCTTCTTCCACTTCATTATTTTGGGACTCAGTTCGATCAGATGATATGCTACTACTGTCTGCAGCAGAGTTTTTAGCTTTGAATTCTTTTTCTGTATTAAGATTATTCTCATTATCTGCATGACCATTTGTGATTTTAGCAATACTGCTACTGCTGGAACTGACACCAGTATCTCCTTCAGAATCATCATCAGGTGTGTCTGATGCCAGTTTCTTGGCTCGAATGGCAGGTGAATCAAATATCTTCTTTTTCTTGCCAGCAACAAGTTGCTGTGGAGTACCCTGTTTCTGATACTTCGCCACTAACTCCTCAATTGGAATATTAGCATCAGCACGGAGCATTTCTGCTTCATTTTCATCATGGACATCTTCATCTGAAAAGAAATATAGCAGGAAAAGATGATTAAAAGACATAGATCACATTCACTTTTGGTAACTTTCATAATCAAGTGAAGGAATCAAAACAAATAGAAACTTTAAATATTAGATAGAAAATTGTGCAAGTGCAATTTTACAAGGAACAAAAACTGTCATGATTATTTAATGTACAATATCCTGCTTGCAAGGGTTGGATGAGCTGTCAAAAATGAAGTTAGTACTTAAATCAGAGTTATTGTCATTGCAGACATACTGGGAGCTGTACCTCACATGTGTTTCTGCTCTACAGTGTGCCAATTACATTTTATTGTGGAACAAAGACTAGGGTGGTTGTTATGTCTTTAACACAATTAAAGAGCCTTCTCAACCTTTTACTTTGGTAAGTTTTCTATGGCTTAATGCCCTTCCTATCACCAACCATTTTACAGAATGTGCTTGATGGATTTTATCATGTCACCAACACTAGGGATTTGTTGCTGTGACCATAACACAGCTAGAGTGCTCTCAACCCATTTTTTGGCATGAATTCTATAGCTGGAAGCCCTTCATATCACCAACCATATTGCAGGGTGCATTTTTTGTGGCACGGGGACTAGTGACGTTGTCAAGTCATGAATAAAGTCACAGCTGGTTAAATTAGCTGGCATATTGGCTGACAACTCCTAAGGAATCATAACTGTTCTGCATGCACCTAACTCTCAATAACCCACCTGCAACAAGCCATAAATAGATACTATATTGTTGTTGATGGATCTTACTAAAAGGTTGTAATGGGAAATTTAACTGCATGAGTGTAAAGTAAATATTAAAAATAGTGTTGCAAAGTCCAATGTTTTCAAATCAGTATGTACTGGGAGCTTATTTTGTGACACCTGCACTACTACCCTGCTGAGTCAACTGGGTGGTTTTTATCATGGCACCAGTAAAAACGACCTTACAAGATGATCTGGATTCTTTTTTGTCACAGCACTAACACCACCACCATACAGGGTGGACAGTACTTTTTTGCTGTGGCACCAGCAATGTGGGAGAGCAAGTATGTATTGGATTATTAATTTTGGAGTAGAAAACTTTCACAATATGGCACGTGGTATTTCAAATAAAAATATCTGCTATACAATGACTAGATAAAGATATAAAGATTATTGTATATTTCGTATAGCAACATGTGCAGAACTATCTCATGTGCACAACAATTACTGGCTCATTGGTGAAAAAATTCATGTTTAAATGAAGTACATCTAGATCAAACCAGAGTTAAATTGTTACAATATGTAAAATTCCACTTTTTATGCAATTTATAACTACAATCTAGTACTCTAGTACTGAATTGTTTTAAGTAAATTCAACACAATTGTAACAAGAGAATTTTCATGCAAAATTTCCAATGAACCAGAAATTTAAAACCACTTTCCCTGCTAAAGCAACGCTTAAAGCATTGCAGGCCTCGTAACAGACTTAATCATATTCATGACTAGATACTTTTCTCGCACCAACCCTTTTAGTCACCTCATACAACACACAGGAATATAGTATACTTATTCTAGAGACAGAATGGAGATTTTATAGATCATTTAAAAGTATCGTAAAAATAAGATTGCTTTATATACCTTCATAATTACATGTAACTAGCTGAAGCATTTATTCTACTTAGGTACAAATTTCAATTAAACAGAGACAAGTTCATTAAAGTGCCACATCAAATTAATGTAGCTAGATTCAAACTCAACTTCTGGATAAGTAACTCAGTAACTTGACTAAACAGTGTGTCCAATCTTAGAATATATATATATAACATCGTTTTAACGTCCACTTTCACTGCTAGGAAGGGTTGGATGGCTTTAAGACAAGGTCCTCTTCTTATTGCATTGTCTAAAACATTTTGGAAAAAATTCAGAACTGATACTGCAGATATTCTCTCACTCACTTTTCCGGATTGAAGTTTCTCCACACATTTAGAATGCAAAATTATCTATCATTTTGTATTCGTTTTTCTATGCTAGCATTGTTTCTACAGTTGAATACCCTTCCTAACGCCAACCAACTTTATAGAATGTACTAAGGTGAAATTTTTATGGCACAAGCACTATGATCCATTGAGAAAATCGTTTATAGTCACAAAGGAGTAAGGTGCTAGTATATCGCTAGAGGATGGTGACCACAAACCAACAGAGCAGTATCTACATAGTTGCCTGACTTGTTAGAAGTGGCAACTAAAGGTTCCTCATATCACACATTGGACAAGGTAGCCCTAGATATGCTATCCTTGTCTTTATGTTCATTTTTCCATGCAGACATGGGTTGAATGGGACATTTTATATATAGATGCTTTCCTAGACTCCAACTCTTTTAACACCCACTTATGACATGCATGGATACAATGAACCATTTCTAGACAAAGAGATAAGTCATCATCATCACCATTTAATGTCTATTTTTCCATGATTGCATGGGTTAGACAGGTTGTCCACGTTATGATGCAAGTCTGGCCAGTTGACTGCGTCGTATCTTGCTCAAACAGAACTGTACTTTGGCTGGGAATTTTACAGCTGCTGGATGTCCTTCCTAACACCAACTGTGTTTACAGCGTGGAACTGGGTGGCATTGTTTTGAGACAATAAAATCACATCTTTTCCATGCTGACATGGGTTAGAAAACACTTTTTGGAGACAGTATTCAATAGGTACATACTCTTATTGATGCCAACTAATACTCTACTTTTAATTATAGTAATTATTCTATTGATCTACATCAAACCACTTGATTAAACTGTATCAGTACAAAGATAGACAGACATAAACACACATCACAGGACCAGCTAGTAAACCCTGGTTATAGTAAACACTTGCCCAAGGTGCCACACAGTGGAATTGAAGTGAACTTAACCATATAGTCAAGCCCTATATCGACAATTACAACAATACAATAAATGAAATATAACAACAGAACCAGTCCTCTGACAATAATCTAGATGGGAAAATATTTGAAAATGAAAAAAAAAAAAAAAATGTCCAGAATATGTTTATATAAAGTGAACAAAATCAAAACCAGGTAATTTAATAGAAAAGCATTACAACAAAATTTTGTGTTTGGGGCAGAATAGAAAAGAATGTTAAAATCATATATTGTTGTCTGACAGCACAAACTGAATGTTTCAAGTATTTACTTGCTCAAATTATTGGAGTTAATACTTCACATCGCAACTGTATTATTACTATTATTAGATCGGTGGATTAGAATTTTTAGATTGTCAGAAGAAAATGCTTTGAATCAACGTTAAAATCCTGCAGAGATCAATTTTGCTTTTCATCTTCTGGGGTAGATGATAAAATAAATCACAAGATAGGTAATGTAAAAAAAAACAAAAAAACAAAACAATCTTCACTGCAATATCACAAATGATATTCCTGACCAAGGTAACAAGGATTTTAATTGCAAATAGTGTGTGTGTGTGTGTGGAGAGGGGGGGGGGGGGGAGTAGAGATGGGAAATTTGAGTGAATGCTTTTAGCAAAGTGCCAATTAACCAACATCAGAAAAGTGTAAATCGCTAAATGTAAATAAATGATCCTTGAAGTTTGTAGTCCAGTCCACTACCTTTACATTATACAAACACCAATAAATCTAATGTAACTATTGGAAACCAAAGGTACATTAACCTTTAAAAAAAATTTGATATACCATCTAAGGACAGGACTAAAGAAGATAAGCTCTATAAATAAACATATTTATATATATATCACATCTAACTAATTTATATAATGTAAGAAAACTGGAATATATATGTCAAAACAAGAGATAAAATACCAAAATGTATCATTATTTAACATCCTTTAAATGATAGTAACAAGGATTGGATGGGTCATTACAGAACAAGTCAGTACTTAATCACAGCCACTGGCCATACAGACAGGCTAGATGGCCACATCTCGCTTTATGGACCAGGTGTTTTATCATGTCTCCAACGCTAGGCAGGGTGTGCCCTTGACACAACTGAAGAATCCTCATCTTGCTCATACAGATTTTTTATGGCTGGATGTCTTTCCTAAACCCAACCACTTCACAGGGTGCTCTGGGTGCATTTTTTATAGCACCATTCATATATATATATATATATATATATATATATACATACATACATACACACACACACAAATATATATATATACATATAAAATATATAGATGTCGGTTGAGAGAAACAACTAAAGGAAAGAGGATCTATAACAAACCTGACACATAGGTATACAGTGATGATGATGGCATATCATGGTAGAACCTTGGGTTTTGTGTATTTGACTTTTGACAGGTTTTCCCTACAGAAACAAAAAGAACGTTATGTATCACTAGAGGAAATTTTGAAGGGAAACTGACCCAGAATATGATTTAAATATAAGCAAATATGTATGGAAAACTCTGACCAAAAAATATCACTTTGACAAACACTTGGTTAGAAAAAGAAGTTATCTCAACTATTAACATCCTGTACCACATGAAATCACATAAGCAAGACATTCTTTAAAAGTACAAAACAACACTAGGACCATGTAATTAATTGCAAAGCAAACATCTCAACCATTTGGCTAAGCTGAGTTCAATATGATTACAATAGACAAAAAATACACAAGAAGAAAAGCTACTAGAACCAGGGATTAAACAAAATTGGAAACCAAGGATCAACGAGCACTTCATCATTACAAAATTAAAATAGTAACAAACATAAACACCTCTATACTATGAATTAGGTTACATATTGCACACTCAGCCATAATGGTGTAACCGCCATTATATTTTTGAAACTTCATAGCAGCTATGATAAAAATGCATTGCTTTGCTATTATCCTACAAAGGTGCGAAAACTCCACAACCATGATAAAAAAATTTCTGTAAAGTGTTTCGTATTCAAATAACATAGGGCTGAGAGGACACATGGGATTGTAACAACCTCCCTAGTGTTGGAGCCATGATAAAATGCACCCAGCATAGAACCATGGAAAGAGAGGACTCGTCAGTCATGTTAGTGCAGATGTCAATAAAATGTACTCAATAGACTGAGCAAAGTTATTGGTATTAGGAAGAACATCCAGTCACAGAAACTATGACATTGTCCCCTGACCCATCTACGAGGACAGTGTTTGCAGTACTGACTTGGTCTGTTCTGCCAGCATGGAAAAAAAAAACAAAAACAAGTGCAAAAAGATACTGAATAATGATCACGCCACCAAATTTGAAGGGAAAGGTCAAGCTATTCTAATACAAGCCAAAAAAGATGAAAGGTAATGTTCGATTTGATTTAAACTCCAAAAGGTTAACTAAACAAAATACAACATTTAAACTTGCATGCACTACTATAGCTGCTAACTTGTACAAAATGTAAGCCAGATTTAACAAACCCTCACAACCCCTAGTATCAACATATCAGAATATCTATTTACCACAAAAAATATACTGTTGCCTTTATAGCATGTAAGACAGTAAATGTTTAAGAAACTTTATATATTACCAACTATAATTCAACCCATACAGGGATGGTAAAATTGATGTAAAAAGTTTGATGATTATAGCTAAATTATCTTTAAAAAGCTACAAGCCACAAGCCAATATAAACACACATTTTCTGAGCTATCTGTTCATTAGTAAAGATACTATAGACATTTGAATAAACAAATCTATTTTATAATATTTTCTGCAACGCTGTTACAGGATGAGAGTTAAGCAGACCTATATGAAAAGCAGCTCAGCCTTAACTAACCTGTCTTTTTAGGGGTGTATAAAACTATGTTATCTAAAATGTCTTGATAGTAGAGTGAAATTTGAGAAAGGTTTGGTTACTGTTTTTAGCAAGTTAAGTGACTATGAAGAAGCTGCCTCAGTGGCTCATGTATGCCTGAAGAATTTGGTGGTGACTACAACTAAGTTGTGCAAGGTGAGCTCAAGTCATTAGAGTAAGGTAAATCAACCCTTTTAATACCAACCCACCTGAAACAAAATTTTATTTTAAAATGTTCATACTTATATTAAAACAATCTATCATAATTTCATTTAACCCATTAACATTTACATTATATATACTATTGTATTTTTGTGGTAAAGGCTTTCTTACATAATTATCTCACATAATATCGAATCTACAAGATTTTGATATTTATTTTAAGAACAATATCTTAACATCTGTATGAGTAGCCAGCTATAGCTGGTTTGAACAGAAAGAGGTGAGAGAATTCTGGACAGATATGGTCGGTTTAAATGCTAAAAGGTTAAGAAATGTTTCAAACATCAGCTTACTAATGAAAAAGGTTAGTTATCTCATTAAATTCTTCAAAACTTACTCATACATAGGCAATGCATTTCATTAGAATCCCTGTAACAACAGGATTAAAGCAAATATAGCATATCTTATTTGCTTAAAAGGCACAATGGTATGTTGAAAAACTCAATCACATTTTCATAATCCCACAAAACAAATTGGAAATTCAAATCAGCTAACTGGCTAGGCCCTTACCAGTTAAATACTTCACTGACCAATACAACTCTCCAAGGTACATCCCTCCACATCACTAAAACCACCACTGAATGTCAAAGACTGACCCACCTAACCAATTTCTTTGCTATATTCTACTAGTACTGAAATGATTCTACCTACTGTACATATGAGGTACACTTAAGAAGTTTTAAGACTTTTTCTTTCCAAGCACTTTTAATTGACCTACGTAACTGTCACTCTAATACATCCTTGATATGGTTATAAGCTAACATGCCAAATTTTTATTTTTTTTCAGGCTGAAGGGTCAGGCCACTGCACACTTTAAATACTACCAGTCATAGACGTTGTCAAGCTGACTAGTTCCACTATGCAGTTGAGACAAGGGGACAACTTGGAGGCTTGATATGCAATAAAGTTTTGTGTCAAGCTCAGCAAAAGTGCTGCAGAAACCTATGAAATGGGTCAAAACTGCTTACAGATTAACTTTCATAAGCTGGGAAACTTTTCTGCTGGCACAAGGGCTTCCAGGAGGACAAGGAGAGGGATATCAGGATGCCAAAGTTGTTTGACAAAATTCACAAATTCCTGGATGAGGACTGTTGTGCATCTCTTCTGACAATTGTTAAATAATTTGAAGTGGCTGAGGGCAATGTACAGAATCATTCATGACAAGGATGTTCAATGAGGATCAAAAGCAGAGGTGCATGGATGAGTCTCTGGTAACCTGTGATGAGAGCTGGGTCTACTGTTATGATCCAGAGACTAAGAGACAGAATGCCCAGTAGAAACACCGACTCTCCGAGACCCAAGAAGGCCAGGCAAAGCGGGTCCATCGGGAATCTCGTGATCCCATTCTCTGACAACGGCTTCATCTACATGCACTGAGTCCCCTACAGTCAGACAGTCAATAAAGAGTACTATGTAGAGGTTTTGAGGCAGTTCAGAAGAGATTTCATTGCAAGAGACTAGAACTTTTCAAGTCTGATCAGTGGCACCTGCACGAGGACAATGCTCCCTGCCACAAATCCATCCCGGTGACCATCATTGTCCCTTACCCCTAAGTCCTAAGTAAACTGCCTGAAATGTAGATGGAATAGTTTGGGCTGGAACACCTTTGGTCATCGGCCTGCTCATTTAGAGTTACCTAGAGCTAAACAATATTACCAACCTGGGATCACCTTCCACTGAGTAATAAATAAAAATAAAGTTAGTTATTACAAGGTCTACAAAAGATAAACCCATTTATGATATTTCAATATTATCAAGTAAAATATTTAAATATATATATTGGTACCCATGTGTCCATCCAGCCCTCACTAGCATGGAAAAGCAGACATTAAATGGAACCTCACGTTACAATTTGGTTCTAAACACTTTCATATAGATGGTCAACATCAAATTGATCAATCCTTTTCTTACCATATTTTTAATGAAAGACACTACTAATAAATAATCAAATATTTGAAGGAATATCTAACTTAAGCAGGTGTTTGGAACATAAAAGTTCTTATATAAAATTATGATGGAAATTTTTAAAATATATATATATAAACACTTTAAAACAGTTTTGTATCAAAAGACTAACAAGTGTTACTGATAAGAACATGGTTTGAATAAATCCATTGACTCCAGTCTGTGAGCTACTAAACCTCTCAGACAGACCAGGAGCTACAGCTAGCTTACATATGTCCCTACACTCAACAGAGTGCACAGGGTGCATTTTATCATTGCACCAACACAAGAGAGGTTGTCATGTCTGTGATACAATTGAAGAGTCCTCATCACAATAAACAGAGTTTGGATATACAACCACAAAACAACAAACCATCATCCCAATAGTATTAACTGTCTTCTTACAATATTTCCCATGAAATACACTCAATTTCAGTTAATGAAGCATTTTGAGGGATTTACCAAAACTATTATTTCATTACCAAGATAACTTATACAAAATTATGTTAAAAGACTCGTAGATCAGAGTCACTCCAGGTAGAGCCCCAACTTCTCCAAATTGAGAGTCCACAGCTCTGATATTATAGGCATGTGGTTAGAATGTCCCAGGAAAGAATTGCTGGACAGATTTTATGGGCAAAACCAACTGGCAGGAGACCCAAGGGTAGACCTCAAGCAAAATGGTCTTGCTTGGGGATCCAGCCAGATCAGTTGGAGACAGTTGCTTGTGACAGAACCTGCTGGAAAGACTGCCCTTATGACCCTCTCAAGAATAAGTGGGTGAAGAAGAATACCTTTTAAAATGGGTGGTTTTGTTTCATAGAACCAGAGCCAGTTTTGGCAGAGTTGGTATCAAAAGGTTAACGCACAAAAAAGAAAAGAAAACAAACACTTTCCTGTAAAAGCCAACATTATTGTGAACATTGTTTTTTAAATTTTATATATAAATTGGAGTACTAACACAAGCAGTATGATATTTGCAAATCTACATAATTCATAAAACTTTGTACTTACCTTTATCAAGATTAACAAGTGCCTTCAGCTCTTTGACAACTTCTGGTGTAACCAAAGTAGCATCAAATCCAAGGAATGCTTCTTTTAGAGCTACACCTAAATCATTGTCTTTATAACTCTGAAGACTTTTGATATAATCAGGAAGGTGTAAAGCAGAATATTCTGCTACCTCAGAACCTAGGTGAGAAATGAAATAAAATTATAATACACCTGATTATATTAATCACAGGTAGCTTAACCTTTTCCATATATTTCTAATAAAAGACTTTGCCTATTATTTTCAAATTGTTTTTAAAATAATTAAGATTTGGAACATAGCAGTGAACAACATGAGATATGCTTCATTATAAGGTGAGCCACATCAAAAAATATTTGAAGTAATTTTGAAATTAGGCCTGCCATTCAGAAAATAAAGCCAAACAGGCTACGATTTGTCAATGTTCTTATGTAAAATTTTAACGTAAAGATTAAATCTAAATCGTTTAAAATAGGCTTTGTATCATAAAACCAAATGAAAAGAGGGATGTAAAATGATGATGAACATGAATATACTACTAGTATATATATTTTATCATTATATATATAAAAAAAACAAAGACAAAGCTAATCCCAGTTGAATTTGAACTGAACAAACAATTATTTCTGTTAGGCACAAGTTCAGTAACTTTGGAGAAGAGGGAAAAATTTGATTAAATTTATTTTATCAACTCAAAGACTAAAAAGCAAAGCTGGTCTCAACAGAATTTGAATTCAGAATGTAAAGAGTCTTAAATGCAATGTCCAACACTAACGATACTGCCAATTCATGGCCCTCTTTAATAATAATAATAATTTTTATGCTAATTTTTTTCTGCAGCATGTTGGCATACATTGCACATTTTTTGTGGGATCTGACTTCAGCACATGACAGTGAAATTTGGTAGACAGAAACCGTGTGGAAGCCTGTTATATACCAGCATTCATCGTTTTTACATGCTTGCATTAATTAGAAGAGTCTTCTCTAGTACAGTATCTCTCCACTTGTTTTTTGTTTTTTTTGTCATCAGCACTGTGAGATCAGTTATCTTTGCCCAAATCTTCCTCTTCCTTAGCTTCTTTCCACTTGGCACTTCTTCACCCAACACTCATCATTTAGGTGCATTGTGTCCATGCCAGTGCAAACTCCTCTCCTGTACATCACGATTCCACTTAAATCTAATTTTTGGTTCAAATTACATGCTGTGTCGTCCATCTACACTAACATTACACATCCAGTAGAGCATGGTTGATTTATTTATCTCTAACCATTGCATACCCTCTACATTCAGTGCCCATGTTTTACTCTCATGCAGTATTGCACAACATATATAAACATCATACAATCTACTCTTCATCATTGCCAACAGAGGTAATACTCTGACCATTTCTTGCTATATTTTTTATTCTGGCTATTATGCTTTCAAAGCAATACCCTCCACTGCTAATTAGGTGACCTAGGTAACAGATGCTATCAATTATTTCCATGGAACTTTCCTGGATTGGAAAAGTTTTTATTTCACTGGTGCTTATACTAGCTACTATCCGTGTACATTTACCACATCCAAAGCCTACGATTTCTGTTAGCCTGCTAGTGATCTTACTACACTGTATGGAATTCCTACATACTCCTTTTCTGCATACCAAGTACAGCCATTTCCTTGGTGGTAACAGTCTTGTCTTTTCAAATTACTAAGCCCTTATAATTCTAGATTTTGTTTCTACCCCCCCCCCCCCCCCCCCACTCAGCTATTAGAACATGGTCATCAGCATACAGAAGTTCCTATGGAAAACTGGTCTTAAATTCCTCTTTAATTGCCTAGAGAACTATAGCATGCAACCTAATCTCATCAAACCTAAACCACCAAGAAAAAGTGGACATTAAAAAGAAAATACAGTAGAAACAGCCTTGGTTTCCAAACCTTCTGAGTGGTGACATTGTGAACAATGTAGTCAGAGGTGTCTGATGTGACAATCTAAAGCAATATTTCCAATAAGTGAAATGTGGTAATCATGAGGTGTTTTCAACACAAGAACTAGCAGCTTGAATCATTAGTCAATGCAGGGAATCTTCAATATTCAACATTTTAGTTATGAACCTTTCAGTAAAAATATGGTGTGGTGGAGTCTCTCCTGCTATTATGGCTGAAAATTAAAATGTTGCATCTCTAATGGGTTTTAAAAAATACAGTTTAATCAATTTGTTAATTAGGCCCATATCATGTGTGATCTAATGAATTGTGTGTAGCAGTGGCACCATCCAAGATATTTGAACACTATGGTTCAGACTAGTGCCATACCAGTAATTGTTCAGCAACTAAGTAACATTTGGCTCTAATAGGAAAGTCCAACCTTTGAGATGTAGTTTTGGCTTGTAATGATTTAGCAAAAAGTATATAAAAACGGTTATGCTAATTCAAAGGTTTATACTATCTTTACTAATAAAAAGTAAAGGCTATAATTTCAATGATAGTCATGATGTTCTTTTGTACTTTTCAAGAATGTCTTACTGATGCGGTTTCATATAGTAGTATAGGATGTTAATAGTGAATGTGTAATTGTGAGATGGAATTTGAACATAAGATGTATAAGGACAGAATTGAATATTGTTTAACACTCAGCCTTATGGTCTGATACTTCTGCCACATTGTTGATCTCAAATTAACAGAAGAAATATTTACTGGAGAGCAAACCAAGGTGAACCTTGAAGCAAGCTTATGATCAAAGCTGTGACCATCCTGTCTTTTTGAGAACATCTAGGACATGCCTCTCTCTTTTTAAAGATTCATAGGATATGACAAGAAAGTTCTAGTTCCAATCTCTAGCAGGTCAATCAACTAATCATGTACAAGCTCTCTTAAAATTGCCAGTTAGTGTCTCAGTGAGATGAAAGGGTTAAATCAGAGGAAAAGTTCTATTATATCTCAACAAATATGGCAAATCCCCATAATTTCTAAAAAGACAAAGTTAAAAAAAAAAAAAAAGAGGAGCAGCATGGAATATACTCAATGAAATCACTATAAAATATCTATACCTCCATGGCCATCATAGACTGCCAACATAGCTGTGCCAGTTTCTTCATCAAAATCTGCTAGGCAGTTGTGTGCATCCTAAATACAAATAAAGCAAGCCATTAATAAGAGAACAACTTCTATTTAATATATACCAAACCTTCTGGGACACAACATGTGACCATCTTATTGTATAAGGATAAAACATGTTTCTGTTGAATCAATGATTAAAACAAAGTAATTTTCATGCCAGTTCAAACAAGCCTTGCCTTACCAAACAGGTTAGCTGAGTTGTCCTGCAAATTACACATTAACATTACATCATCGACTACTAGACTGACAGGACAGTATTTCCTAATTTTCGTTTTTAATCATTTCAAAAACTGGTTTGACCAAAGAACACATTGGATGTTTTACAAATATTGGTCACACATGAGTGTCAACTGAAAATGTTTTTTGATCATTTCTTTAATTTCAAAACAATTTGGATGATGGAGAGAAGGGAGGAAGAGGACAGCCAATTAAATTATGCTTTTATTAAACTGTTATCTTTACATTATAATCAGACAGTCCAAATTTACAGGTGAATTTTGCATTGAAATAGGAAATCAATGAAATAATTTAAGCAATAGAAACATTCAAAATATACAAGGAAAGATACGAATTGAAATTGTCCACACTAGAAAAAATACAAGGTGACCATATGAAGAACTAGACAAGTGACCAAATATGTAGAGATACTGACGAGAGAAAAGACCAATGAAAGTTGTTTACTACATTGAAATCATCACCGTTGTTGAACATCCTGCAATGATTTAGCAGCAAATATTTTAAAATAGGTTTGCTAATTCAGATGTTTATAGTATATTCACTAGTGAAGAAATTGTGAAATGCATTAGAATATGTACACTGTATCTCTCTGCATGTAATAGGCGACGAAAATAGTCGGTGCCAAGAAGGGCATCCCACCATAGAACATCATTCAACCCATGCCAGCATGGAAGTAAAAATGATATTTTGTGCTTTTCAAAAATGTTTTGCTAATGTAGTTTTGTGATACAAGACAGAGAGTTAAGCAACTATTTTCCCCTTGCAGGCATAAATTGGACAGGTCTGTAGCAACAGCTGTGTCATTTGTCCTACATATTCTCATCTGTGAAGTGAAATATCCACAATTTCTTCAGTCATTACACACTATGCTCATCACAATGAAATCTGCAAACATCAGGTTATACTATCTATGCTCAGCCATTCTTTTTAGATAAGTTGTGGTTAATGTTCCATGCAGTTTACAAAACACATTCAATAGAAAAGACTTGCCTCATTTCTCCCCAGTCTGCTGATCTTTTCCATTCAAACCATAAGTAGAGCTATAATGCTTCATAAAAATTCTTACAGATTTTTCTGCATTTTGCAAAGGGAATTATTTGTTGCTAACAGCTCTTCAATCCAACATGTTATCAAATTAAAAGGTGAACAGTTTCTAGCATATATAAAGCACTGGTTGGTTCTGTCAAGCTACTAGATATACTTTTTTCTGTATCTATTGTTTGAGTACATGGATTCAAAAGCTATTTACTTATCAAACAATGTTACATTTATGCAGACACTGAGATCTTTCTTCTGCTACAGTACTACTCTTTTGACTTTTGACCATTCTTTCAAATTTGGTATGTTTTTTGTAACTGACTCAAAAAGTTAAATAAAATGAGGCTGAGCGGAGATTACTGATACCCACTTATACACTAAATCTTTCAATTCTAACTTGGTTATTGTAACCAAGTACATAACTTGAACAGCTCTCTTAAGCCATTAGGAACAAACATTTTTCTTGTTAACTCCCATAAACACATCTTAAATAGTTACCATGCCAACTCCCTTTACAACCACAAGCTCTGTAATCGTAGTAGTAACATTGCCATACCATCAAAGATTATTTAGCTTATTTCTCTCATCTACAACTTGGCCCCTTTGAATATACAAACAGACAAGATAGCAATTGTTACATTCAGGTCAGCTCAATCTAATCTGTGTACTTCTAATTTCCTAGCAACTGGACATTCTGAAAGACAATTCACGACAAAAACTGTCTGGCCGGAAAAATGCTTAGGTAAAAGAAAAAAAGAGCCTGTGATGTTTATGCGTAAAATGTCACAAGTATATTAAAATTAAATCAAGCGAAAAGTCAATATTTAAAGAAAAACATGAAAGTACACGTTTATTTATATTTAAGAACGACTTGAAATTACACGTTTGACAATTTTGGTCGAGTTCTTTTTATATCATGAAATAAGGGCGGACATTGTTTTTATTTAGAGCAATGAGGTACTGCATTATGCCAGTAGTATGTCCACCACTAACCTTACAACTATTGCACATCAAGTTCTATTGAATTACCAAAAAGGTCAATGTTTCAAATTTAACTATATATGTTACATGTTAACTGTTAGCAAAATGAGATTATCACACTACTCAACATTGCCAGTACCATTTTCTCGTTATGATGTGGCTGACTGACTTACGTCAAAACCATGGCGACACAACAAATGAAGAGGTAATTCTAATTGAAGTCCACAGTGATGAAGTAGAAATACACTAAAGGTATGCAAGTTAACAACTGAGACTAGTCTCTTAACATAACTTGTTTGATATCACAGAACTAAGATAAGCAATAGGCTTACAAATCATGCTTTAACCTTGTAAAAGTTTTCATCTGTAATTGTTGTACCTTTGGTGGAAATCACTTACAGCTAAAGTTTTTCTTGTTTTTGTTTTTCCAAATCGTGTTCTTATCGTATTCATAGCAATGATGCAATTACGAAGGGAGATTTAAAGATGCTTTTAAAATAAGAGTGTTAGAGAACGAGAACGATATGCAGTTTTAATCTTGTATTAGAAACATCTAAAACAATACTATTATGAAATCATAAATGTACATAAAAATGAGAACATTTCTCAAACGAGAATTACATTAGCTTCGTAAAAAAAAAACCCACCCACGACCACTAACCCAACTTTCACTATAAACAATTTAAAAGACATTACAACGGGGAATAAATCTGTGTAAATTATGCTACACTTAAAATGTGGGGGACAATTTTTATACAGAATTAACAAGGTTTTACATTTTAGGAGCAGTATAATTGATTTCTAGTAATTTCTAATGACACTAGGAAACTCCAAATTTCTCCAACGTCTATTTCGTAGCTGGATCCCCGGCTCCATACACTGCGAATAACACTATTTGGCAATGCCGTGCGAAATCAATGAAATTCGAAAAAGAGGGGAAAACGACATTTGCATTCGAACAATCGATTCACAAAAATTTAATATGACCAATTGAATTTAAGATCAGATACAGAAAAATAAAATACTGCGTTTTTTTAATATTTTGCGGAATAGCCCTCAATCAAGGACTATCTTATATGCAATATGAACTTCCAGCGTCGTTGCATATCGAAATAGTTAAAAAATATAATCTTAATAAATCTTTCCAAATATAATCTCTAATAATTAAACAAATAAGTTAAAGGGCGTGATTAAGAAAATGGGAGAATTTTCAAACTATTTTACAGATAATTTTTTAAAGGAGTAGGGGGTAGCATCTTTGTCCAAACTATAACCTTTGTCTATTAATTAATACTTTCAAAAAATAAAAAGTAACACGAAGCATTTCATGATCGATGAGCTGCAATCGATACAAACATTAAGAGGTTGTTAAAAGAACAATCTTTACTGGTGCATATAAATAGTAGATAAATAACCTAGTTTTTTACAAGAATTTCTTAAAATATAACCCTTCAGAATATTGAGCTAAGACTCAGAAGGTGAAGCATTTCCAGATATTTTATACATTTGACCAACAGGAAGGAAGCTGAAAGGGGAGAGAGCTAAGATGAAACTTGTGTACAAATGGCGCGCTTTTTCGGCATCGATTCAAGGGTGGAAGATCGAGTTTGAATGGCTGCACTATCAAAGTAACTAGATAGGATACTAAATATATCGATTAGATAAATTAAAATATAGGACTAGAAAAAAAGTAACTAAATCAATATACTCAATATAGGGTATTTAGCTGCGGATTCATACGTATGATAGACTACAAAGAACTAATTAAGATTTCAATACTGACTACAATGATATAAATAAGCTTTGAAACACAAGATACCTAATTAGATACTAAAATAAATTCGAATGTATAGATATAAAGCGGAGACCGAAACAAAGGCAAGAAATGAAATTTTATATATATATGTATTAAAATTGCTTCACTTGATATTCAACTGAGGAGATATGAAAATAACGAACTGTAATTCATAACTCTCTTAACAGAAAAATAATCATCGATTTTTTTTTTGTCACCACAGACGGAAATTACGTTTGAAATAAAAGAATTAACCTGAAGTTCAGCCAGAATTAAATAATTAGTATCTATGGATATAAATATATATCATTTGATACTTAATATTCACTTGCAGTAACGCATAAAAAAAGTATGTAAATATTTAATTATGTATTATGTAAGAAACATTTTCGACTAAGCCAATCGATGTTTCTTCAGCTCAAACTTAACCAATTTTAGATTATATATTCATTTTGTCGTCCCTTTATAATAGCAATGATGGCACCAGGCGCCAGAAACGGTTTGTAAAAGAAAGCTACATACGTAACTTAGCTAGAAATTAACAAATAAGTGAAATATCATATCTAAAAAAGTAAAATGAGATTATAGGGGAATATTGAGACGATCCGAAGTGTATATACACACACATATATATATATATATATTGATAATTGAAGGAGAAAGAAAATCTGTTGTAAACAAGTTAGGGAGGAGGAGGAAGTGGAATGAAGAAGTCACTACCTCTTGAGTCAATCTCCAACCTTGCATCGACGATGCTCCATATGTGAAATTCTTGCCTTGACCGTCATTTGAATGCTTCTCGGTTATCGGTGAGGATAGATAAACACCCATAGTGACGCTGTTTCAAGATGGTGCGTTAGTTGAAATGAATAATTAGCAAACGGGACCACGATAGTCTCCACACGTGCATTCTATTTCGCGGTTTTGAGTTAGGCGTCACGTGACCTCCCTACGAGCTGAAGATGAATTTGCACAATTTAGATTTTTTTAGCTTCCAAAAATAGTAAAAATTTAAAAAAATAAATAAACAACAGAGTGTCCTCTGTAAAATATTATTGGCGCGTGTAGTATTTCGTAAAATAATTTTGAAATTAATTTTTAGTAAGCAATTTTCATTTTTCTTGTTGAGTTAGTTGAGCAGTAATTATCAACTAATCAAAGACAAGATTAGCCGTTGTATCATTGCAGCAAACGCGGTTGTCTCCCTTTAGGTGACGCAGTGCCCGAGACGTTAAAAAGTGAGAATAACGACGTTTCCTTTTTCTCTCGGATGGCTTGGTGGACTTAATACAACCTTGTTCTGCTTTCAAACAACTTTTGATTTTACTTTTTGGCATATTGGCTTATATTATCGCATTTACTATTGCTTGTTTTATTAATTGGATATCGAATTTATTGGGAGTGTATTGGCAATCAGCTACCAATTCTCTGTTTTGGTAGTGATAGTGGTGGAGAAGTCCGTGTTTTGTTGATGATGGCTGAGACGGAGGCAGAAAATCGACCGGATTTAAAAACGGACAGTGGTGATGAATCAGATGATTTGAGTGAAGTTCTCGAAGAAAGTCCCTGTGGAAGGTGGCAGAAGCGTAGAGAAGAAGTAAGTATTCCATCGCGAAGTGTTTTCTCGCCTCCGTCCCGTGTCACCTTTCTCTCTTTCTCTCCTCCTACACAGATTAGTCACACGTATACTTAGATTAATAGACTAGCACACACACAATCTCACTATGTTGTACAAGGGAGCTTGTTTTACGTTTATTAAACTATTCCAATTCCATTTTAATGCTTTGATCGCATATATCTATGCAATATAGTCGCTATTGTTAAATGCCATTTGAAATTTAATTCGTTTGTTATTGATAATTCAAATTTTCGACACTGCACATTTCACGACAGGACTATATGTTATACAATCTTGAACTAGTTTTAGGGAGTTTCTTATTTGACATCAACGCAATTGTTATACTATGTAACTGAAAGATAATTTACCCCAATCATAATACTTCTTTATAACTACACCAATATGCATGTTTTATAACATAGATCCCACATAGAACGAACCTGTTAAGCCCTTTAAGACAGACAGCCCAATCTTTGTATAAAAGATATAACATATATCAAGCCAAAATGAACCAAGCATAGGAGTTTCTTTGAGAGAACCAAACATATCTTACAAATCACTCAATTACTGTCTTAAAAGGAAAGAACATCTTAGATATACTTTTGTCTGAAAAAAAAAAAAACGATGTGATTGTCACGGCTAGAACGTTTCTTTTTTAAAATTATTAACCCATCAAATATTTACAACTGGATATCATGTGAAGAATGTTAATTGTAAATGAGAACGATTTATATAAGATATTTTATCAGTTGAATTATAACTATTGAAAGCAGAGAGAGAGTTCTGTAAAAACAAACATGTCATGTCAAGTATTTAAATTTCATGCAAAGTTTGTTAACGATAAAACTGTAGGACTCTGTATTGGTTGTGCGTAGATGTATTTCAGTGAGGTTCGTTGGAATGTGTTCTCTGAGATGCAAGGAAATATCCTGTCTCTACCATTCGTCACCAGCGTGAGTGGATTAAACATGCATGGGGGTCCTGACTGAAAATTTCATCGGAGGGAGTTCTTGTGTATTATTTATGATGGCACAAATAAAAAAAATAAAAAAATTAATGTCTCTGGCTGTAGCTCAATCTGCCCCTCCCATCCCTTAATCTGCCACTGAGGGCCTATGTTATTTACTACTTACTACACTATACTAGTCACTTCCACCTGTTTTTTTTTTCCTTTGCCATTATGGTGTCATCTGATTTCAAATCCTACTAGGACCGATTATTCAAGACTGATCAGTACTAGTGGTAGTTTAGGTCGTTAGATCGAATCTATTGATTATATACACCCACTCATTAGAAGAAGTATGTCATTTATGTCAAATTAGATCATCGTTGTCGTCATTATAAGATTACTGTATTCGTATTTATAATGTTTAACAAACATAAATTACTCTAAATTTCTAATATGAGTACAAGCCTTCAATTTTATGGGTCAGTGTATATAATCGATCATAAGGACGAAAGGCAACCTTTCTTCGGTGGGCTTTGAAATGTATAATCTAAAGACACTGTAACACTATAACTAGACAGATTTCTATGGTTCTGCAATTTGTCAGTTGTCTGAAGACAAGTTGTATTTGTATGTGTTGGTATTTTAGCTGAGGGTGGTCCTCCGGGGAAGATATTATTTCATGACAAGGCTGAAAATATGTCCCCCTTCCACATAACATAATATATTTCTGGTTTTGTAGTTCGTTTACCCTTCATCATTCCTCTCCTTTATTACACTCATGCGTGCGTACACGTACATACACTTAAGAGTCGCTCGCTTTGCTAGAAATAGTTGCTAAATGCCCTCAAATTACACCTTACTGTCTTTTTTTAAAAATGAAAGGACATATTGCCTAAGATGGTTTTAAATGCATTATGCCTGCAAAAAAAAAAAAAGGTTGAGCTGGTTACGGCTGTAATACCTTTGATCATAGGCTTGTTCTATCAGAGCTGACTTAGAATTAAACATGTCCTACAAATATGCCTTTATTTCCTAATAAATTAGCAATATATAGATTCTTTCAATTGAAATTCTTTTAGGGACTGTTCACTAATGGTTGTCGAGAGTGATTTAACCGTTCAATTTCTCTGTCAGCTGTTTGCTGGTTTTTCGTTGGTTCTTTCAGTTATTTTCAACTTGTGGGCGAAACATGCATGAAACTTAGCAGCATTCCTCTCTCTCTCTACCTCCCCTTCCCCCTCTCTACCCCCCCTCTCTCTCCCTCCCCTCTCTCTCCCTCCCCCACTCTCTCCCTCTCTCTCTGCTTGCTTCCATTTCATCATATAGTCTCAAGGCTACATAATCTTAACACATACACGCACACGTGTGTATGCGTGTATAAAATTGTAAATATTCCCGTTTGATAAATATAATATATGGCAAAATACACAATATATATGAAGTAGAGGAAGTATATTTTCATTTATCAAATTAATAACACTTACAGTACTAGTCTTCTTTCCTTCTTTAAGGGTTCGTCTCAAACGAGTTTTTAGAGAAGGAAAGAGAGAGGGAGAGTCATTAATTTAATAAATACATGAAACACACAATGGGGTGGGTACAAACGAAAGAAATGATCAATCAACATAATGTAGAAGCTGACTTATTTCCTGGCATCTGATGAGATGTCTTGAAACTGCTGGTAATGAAGAAATATCTTGATCTGTTGATATATCATCATCATCATCATCAACGTTTAACGTCCGTGTTCCACGCTTGCATGGGTTTGGACGGGGGTTTTCCCACTTGAGGCAAGAGTGATTATCTTGCTCGCATAGGACTAACTGGCGGGTTTTCTACAGCTGGATGCCCTTCCTAACACCAACCACATTTACAGTGTGGGGCTGGGAGGTTTTTACCGTGTTGCCTACACGGCCACATTACAGCGTGAACTGTGTGTTTTTTTGTCGTGACACCTACACGATCTCATTTGTTTCGGCCTGGATGTTGTGGCACCAACATAACTTTACATTGAAAGGGGTGGTGGGGGTAGTGGGATGGGGGTGTATTTTGTTAGAGATGCCTACTGACTGTAGTAGGTTTTACTTTGTATTTAGGTAAGGCGGGTCTTCTCTATTACTGAGTACCGCCAAAGGTCTCGGTCCAGTGACATTGTCTTGGTGAGGTGTAAGTGTGTGAGGTCGGAATTTATCAGCTCGTCCCAGGTCTTTCTGGGTCTGCCTATTCCGTGACTACCGTCTATCTTTATTGCCCTGCACTTTTTTATACAGCTATCGTATTTCATGCGCATCACGTGACCATACCAACGTAGCCTTCTCTCGAGTAAACAACATCTGATCCCTTTTATTTCTAATTTTTTCCTTAGTTCGTTTATGCTTTGCCGTTCACGTATATTACTATTACACATCCAGCGGAGCATGCAAGCTTCGTTTCTCTCTAGTCTGCGTATATCCTCTGCACACAATGCCCAGGTCTCACTGCCATGCAACATTGCTGTTCGTATGCAGGCATCATACAACCTGCCTTTCATTTTTAGGGAGAACTCTTTAGCGGCTAATAGTGGTATAAGCTCTCTGAACTTTTTCCATCCAGTTCTGACTCTAGCTACTGTACTTTCAGAGCACCCTCCACCACTGCTGATTTTGTCACCCAGGTAACGGAAGCTGTCCACTATTTCTGTAGAGCCCTCTGCGCAGTTGTAAGAGCTAGTATTTTGTGGGCACTTGCTGCTACTTATTGCACCAGAGCACCGGCCACATGTAAAATCTATGTTCTTAGTTAGCTTACCTGTGATCCCACTACATCTTTTATGCACCCATACTTTGCATTTAGGACACAAAATGGAGTTTCTACCTACGCCTTTCCTACACACTGAACATGGCCACTTCCCGGAAGGGACCGCTGCCTTATTTTCTTTCTTACAAACTAGAACTTTAGTCTTAGCCAGGTTAATTTTAAGGCCTTTTGATTCTAGGCCGTGCTTCCATATTGAGAGAGAGAGAGAGATTAAAAAGCTTTTTTAATTCAAAATCAATGACATGGCCTCCGCCTCCCCGGTACTGCGACCTACAATGCATGCAAAGGAAAGGAAGACAAACAAATACCAGGGATTGTCCGGCCACTTCCACCGGTCGCCGTCGAGACTTCAGGTGTATTCGGACTCCGTACTGCCGGGCTCCTCCGCAGGATCGGAACGTCGGCAGCCCATCTGAGGAAGGAGCCGTGGGGGGGGGGGGGGGGGGGGCATTGTCCGCACAGCCCCAACACCGCCGCGCCCTAGACCCAGAGCCCCCCCCCCCCATTTCTTCTGTGGCCCTGGAGTTCTTGCTCTCCCCCTCCTTTTCTTCTCATTTAAGGCTTTCATAGTCTTTTCCTCTACTTTCTCATACAGCCAGATCTGTCCGTCCGAAATTTGATGATTATTTATATATTTTAGTATTTATCTCGTCAATTATAACATTTTCTTTTTAATTTTCCCTTTGAACGGATTCGCTTAATGAATTGATATCATTTTTGTGTTACATGGGGAGCTGTGATTTCTTTGCTACAAAGCCTTTTAGATAAAATAACCAGCTGATAAATTTAAGCTGAGGCTATCAGTGATAATTCTAATGTGCAATTTACCCTTGCTGGTGTAGTTCTAAATTTAATTTAGCATTAAATACTATGAGCACACATGGTAAATTATGGTTAAATTTTTTTCAGTCTCTGACAATATCAAACATTTAGTCATGGCATCTGTCCCAAAGATTTGTGTAGTTCTAAAATTTCCTTAAAATAAACCTGGAAGATTCAACAATATCTTGACCGTGTTTGGGCCCCACTAATTTCAATAACAATACTCGTTGGATGGCATTCTGTGATTATAAGTAGCTTGCATTGTATTTCTTGTTTCAAGATTTAGAAATTTGACCTTGCCCATTCTGCAAAACAATGCATAGTGAGTGTGTTACCCTTTATTTATTTGCTTAACACAAAATTTCATTTGTAGCTCAAGCATTCCCACTGGATTACTGTAACTTGATAAATAAATTGCTAGGTGTATTTTCTTTGCAGCAAATATTTGGGTTAATATTATTTTGTTGAAAATACTGAAAATACATGCTCAGATATATCATCATCATTTCATTTTACGTCCACTTTTCCCTGCTTGCAAGGGTGGGACGGGAACTGATTCTGGCTTGATTTCTACAGCTGGATGCCCTTCCTAACACCAACCTCATTTACAGTGAGTGCCTATCATCTCTTTTCTACAGCTGAGTAAACTGGAGCAATGTGAAATAAAGTGTCTTGCTCAAGGAAAAACTCACAACCTTTCGATTGCAAGGCCAATGCTCTAACCACTAACCCATGTGCCTCCATATATATATATATATATATATATATCATCATCATCATCGTTTAACGTCCACCTTCTATGCTAGCATGGGTTAGACGGGTTATCTCATTTGAGGCAAGTTGAGTCATGTGACCATGTCTTGCATATATAGAATTTTCTAGATAGATTGCTACAGCTGGATACCCTTCCTAACGTCAACCACATTTACAGTGCTTTTTGTCATGACTCCTACATGACCACTTTACAGTGTGGGTTGGATGCTTTTGTGATACCAACATAACTTAACAGTGCAAGGGTGGTCTGGAGTGGGAGGGTGGGTGTATGGAAGGGAGTATAGTGGTTAAGAGGTGCCTACAAGGTGTGTGTTTGAGTCTGTGTACATGGGAAGGTGTGTCTTCTCTATTACGGCATAACACCAAAGATCTCGATCCTGTGTCATTGTCTTTGAGAGGTGCAATTGCGCAAGGTCAGCTTTTATTACCTCATCCCAGATCTTCTTGGGTCTTTCTACTCCATAGCTTCCATCAATTATATTGATATTGATACTAAAAGTAGTGTGCTCATATGTGGAGATGTTATAAAATACTATGAAGACCTTTAGAGATGGAAAAAGAAGTTGCCATCAGCTGCTACAAGCAATCGACTTTTGTATCTCCCAGCTACTGGCTAGGCACTTTGAACCATTAAACCAAGGGACTTTGAAAACTCTTACCATCTTAAATTATGTCGTTTAATCACAGCTTTTAAATGTAAACACATGGTATATGTCACTGATTTCACTTTTGGGAAATGTTAAATTGCCACCAACCCAGTGAACAATACACCTCGGGTAATGAATGACCATTGACTCTCTAGTGTCCCTCCACCATTGATGTCCAAAAATTGCCCTCCTCAGCACGCAAGTTTGGTCAGGTTGCCGGTTTAGTCATCAACAACCCGATCATGTGACAAGTTGTTCTGGTTTATATGTTGCCCGTTGCGCTCAAAGGTAACCTGACACATATATAAATATATACACATGCACATATCATTGTCATTTTAACGTCCGCTTTCCCTGCTAGCAAGGGTGGGACACATTCTACTGAGTGCACAGGAGAAGTTGTCATGTCTTTGACACAACTGAGGGTCCTCCCAACTCTTTGTTTGGCAAACTTTCTATGGATGGATGCCCTTCCTATCCCCAAACACTTTACAGCATGTAAATATATATATATATATATATATGGTCCTGTAACTCCTGTTAGGGTCGGTCATATGGGTGCTGTAGTGACATAGGCGTTTTGGGGGCATTTTTAAGCCTGGCAAAGCCCATCCCCCTCCAGGTCTTCCAGAGAAGAATAGAAATCGAGGGAAAAATCAACACCAGTATACTAGACTGGTGCTCTTTTTATTGACCTTAAAAAGATGAAAGGCTAAGTTGATCTCGGCAGGATTTGGACTCAGTGCAGAGAGCCAAAATAAATTCAGGAAAGCATTTTATTTGATGTTCTGACAACTTTGCCAATTCGGTGCCTATACCCACAAGGGCAAAAGAGAAAACTATAGAGGCATTAAGTTGGTTGACCAGGTTATGAAGGTCATAGAAAGAGTTATAGGAAAGCTGATTAGGAATCGAGTTAGCCTAGATAGTTTGGATTTGTGCCAGGTAAAAGTACCACAGTCGCCTTCTTCCTTGTGAGGCAACAACTGCATGAGAAGTACCTAGCTAAAATTAAACCCCTCTACTTGACATTTGGTGACCTGGAGAAAGCTTTTGATGGAGTCCTCCATTCCATTATCTTAGAAAACTAGGAGTAGACAAGTGGCTTGTGAGGGCTGTACAAGCCATGTATAGAGGAACAGTCAGCAAGGTCAGAATGAACAATGACTATAGTAAAGAATTTAGCATGCAGGTCGGTGTCCATCAGGGCTCAGATCTTAGCCCTCTCCTGTTTATTATTGTCCTGCAGGTTATAACAGAGGAGTTTAAGACTGGCTACCCATGGAAACTTTGATATGCAGATGACCTAACCCTTATAGTTGAATCTATAGCAGAAGTAAAAAAGAAATTCCAAACCTGGATCGTGACCTAGAATCAAAAGGTCTTAAAATTAACTTATCAAAGACCAAAGTCCTAGCATGTAGAAAGGAAAACAGGGCCCAGATTCCCTCAGGGAAATGGCCTTTTTCAGTGTGCAGAAAATGGGTAGGTAGAAATTCCATCCTATGTCTATGTCACAAATGCAAACTATGGGTACACAAGAGATGTGGTGAGATCTCAGGCAGGCTAGCAAAGAATGTAGGTTTTACATGTGACCGATGCACAAGTGCAGTAAGTAGCAAGAGCTCACAGAATACTAGCTCCTTCAAATGCCCAGAGAGCTCTGTAGATGTAGAGATAGCTTTTGTTACCTGGGTGACCGAATTAGCAGTGGAGGAAGGTGTTCCAAAAGCACAGTAACCAGAATGAGAATGGGTTGGAGAAAGTTCATGGAGCTACTACTGCTGCTAACTATAAAAGGTTTTTCCCTCAAAATGAAGGGCAGATTGTATGATGCATGTATACGAATAGCAATATTACATGGCAGTGAGACCTGGGCATGGTGAGCAGAGGACCTTCAAAGATTGGAGGGAAATGAAGCTTGCAGGCTCCAATGGGTATGTAATAGTAATATACATGAGCAGCAAAGCATGAATGAACTGAGATAAAAACTAGGCATGAGAGGGATCAGATGCAGTGTTCAGGAGATGATATTGCGTTGGTATGGACATGTGATACGTATGAAGGATGATAGGTGTCTAAAAAGATGCAGAGCGCTCAAAGTTGATGGAGGTTATGGACTTGAAATGAGGTGATAAAAGCTGGCCTTGCACAGTTCCACCTCTCAAAGGACCATGATTACTAGGGTTATGCAATAATACAGAAGACCTGCCTTCCCATGTGCACGGATTGAGGCATACATCTAGTATGCGCCACCTTCCCCTCCACCTATTCCATGCACCTCTCACCTTGTAAAACCCCACCAGTGTCCTAGATTTACCTCCCCCACTCTGTAACGTGGTCATCTTGGTGTCACGACAAAAAGCACCAGCCCACACTAAATGTGGTTGGTGTTAGGAAGGGCATCCAGCTGTAGTAATTAAGCCAGAAACAGTTCTGTATGAACAAGACACGGTCATCTGGCCTACCTTGTCTCAGAACAGGACAGCTCGTCTAACCCATGCTAGCGTGGAAAATGGACATTAAATGATGATGATTTATATATATATATAGGAAAAGAGTCAGGACCCCGATGGGTGAGCTCCAGCCGTTTTGACAGCTAGATCCGAACTGGTGCGTTGTGGTCCACCTGGTATCTTACCACACCCTCTTTGTATTATATATATATATATATATATATATATATATATATATGTTCCAACTCACTGCACTCTGAATTCAGATTGCACCAGCATCAACTTTGCCTTTCATCCGTTTCCCATGCATCATATGTAAGACTATATTACGTGTCCTTTTTTTTTTAAAGATAGTATGTTATTATTTGAGTGATATGTGGCTGCTGTTTCTGGTAGGTCAAGCAACATGCAAAGGTTCCCTTGGTGGCTTGTGCAAAATTAATTTCTTAGTAAGGACGAGGTTCTGATGTTATTTAACTCTTAACATCCTGTACCACATGCAACTGCCTTAGCAAGACATTCTTGCACAAAACAGTGGAAAAAATTGAAGTCTTTACATTAATTCTACACATTTTCACAACAGTCTGTCCATTAATATGAAACTATAAACTTTCGAATTAACAAACCTATTTTAGATACTTTCTGCTAAATCAATACAAGATATCAAGAGTTAAACAGCTTACAATTACTGGAAAATTTTTCAAAATTAAGAAAAATGTAAAAGTTTTCCATGATGTCAGCTGAATGAGCTGTTTAGGTAGTAGGTTGTCATGAGAAGTATGAAATATATAAAGAGCTGAGTTAAAATGTCCATTTATAAGGCATTCCTATTATATAATATGATCCCTCAAGTGTGCTTTCATTATAATTATCTTTGTTATAAATGCGATGAAAGTATGTAATTAACTTTTATAAGAAATATTGGCCTATTTTTGTGTTAGAAAAAAGTGCTAATCACTTTACAATTATGTGTATGTCTTAAGAATCAAATGTTTTCACAGAATTTCAAATAGCTTCCTTGTTCTTTTTCATCATCATCATTATATAATGTTAATGTCTGTTTTCCATGCTTGCATAGGTTAGACGAGTTATCATGATCTGAAACTAGATCTGAGACTCATATGTTCCATTTTTGGCTTAGTTTCTATGACTGGATTCTCTTCCTAATGCCTCCTCCTCCTCCTCCTCCTCACCAATTCATTTTCTTTAGTGTTGCAGCATCAGGTTTTGTTTGCAAAGGGTTAAATAAAGAATAGTTCCACATGACTTTTGAAACTTTCTATAAGTCATGGATGACACTTTGAGTTAAATGAGTGTTTTTCTTTTGTTAATATTTAAAATGACATCCTCATAGATATGTTAAAATTAAGTTAAAGCATATCCTAAACCCAAGGATTCATCAAACCAGAGCTTATTGGTGTTAATTGATTGAGAGTACATTGGCTTTCCTTCCCTCCCCATACAAGATGCCAATCCATTGCAGTGTCAACCCCTAGCTGCTATCGCTGGTACTCATTTTCAGTTGTGTTGACTGGAGCTACGTGAAGTGTTTTTCTTAAGAAGACATTCCACCCAGTCAAGTAATCAAACTCACAACTTTACAATTGTAAGTTCAACACTGTTTGGCTACATGCCTTCATAGATATGATAGTCAAATTTTTAATGGAAAGGACTGCTGCAGAGATATTTTTAGAGAAGATACCTTACTGTATTTGTAGCATATACTTCAACTGAAGAACCAATACCATTCTCATTTGGTGGCCAAATTGTTAATATGGAAAAAATTAATTCATTAGTATTAACCCTGCTATAACACCTATTCAAATCCTACTTATGACAATAGTAAATAATAAAAATCCTGTTCGACAAGTTGTAAGAAACATGGAAACATTAAAATCAGGTGTATCCTTTAATGTAATAAAAAACGAAAATCTAGGTTTCTTAAAGATAAATTGTAAGGTTATTGAAAGACAACTGCTTCCTCCAAAATTCTGTCTAAAACATATATTATTTCCTTGTGATATGCAATATTACATGGCATTTAACTCAGATGATGTATTGGTAGATTAAAGAGGCAGTAATTTTCCAAGTCTAAATTAAACTGTCAGTTAAAATAGTTTATTCATATAGCTATCTTATAAAGGACTGTGAGCCAACCTTCCAAATAGGGATATTCACTGCAAGGCATCTCATCTGATTATGCTTCTTATCACCATCTGCATTTATTATCTATTATCCATGCTGTCATGTTATGAGGCCAGGCAGATCTGGTGACCACATTTTGCTCATACACCCCATTTTTTGGCTTGATTTTCTATAGCTAGATGCCCTTCTTACAGGATGGAGTGGGTGCTTTTTGTCATGGCATCAGTATGACAACCTTACAGGGTGGACTGGGTGCTTTTTGTCGTGGCACCAGCATGACCACCTTAGAATGCTTTAACAAATCTGCCAATCCAGTGCCTTGGATTGGTCATTTATTTATCAATCCTGAAAGGATAAAAGGCAAAATTGAGCTCGGTGAGATTTAAACTGGAAGTGTAGAGAACCAGAGCAAGTGACACAAGACATTTAATCCATTTCTCTAATAACCCTGCTAATTCACCACCAATTTCAATAGGGCTCATACTTATGCTTTGTAAGATGTCTTAGTGGAATACATGGTATAGTTTGTGTGTTAGTATGAGGTTAGGAGTCCAATTAGACTGAAGTCTATATCCACAGATGTTTGTATAGATGAGGGAAAAATTATCAATCAAATATATTTTCACATTATGGGTTTGACTTTGTCATTATTTATGACTATATTTGTTTATTTGGGGAATCATCAAATGTCTCTGATGATTCAAAGCAGGTATAAAGTCATTTCACAAATTATCGTTCATAACCCTCTTTATTTCTCTGCTATAAAGTAAATTAGTTTGAGGTTCAAATGGTATTTTGCTAATTTTTTTAATGATTCTTCAGTAGTACCAAGGGCATGACAAACTCTAGTATTGGTGATAGGAAGTTATTTTAACCCGAGAAAACTTGCTAAACAAATTGTGGAGAGGACTTTTCAATTGTGTCAAAGACATGACAACCTCTCTAGAATGCAGGAATGAATATGAGTGAGATACAGCACCTCGCCCACCTCTGTCCAGCCTTTGCTAGCGGGGAAAACATGTTAGATGATGATGATGCATCTTTATCTTGTATGAAACTTTCTTATTCTGACTAAATTTTCTTGTTCTCATTGGCAATCATCTGGTGTTAATTTTACTGTTTCATTCTCATTAAATAAATTGTTTTCTTTATTTTTGTGTTTCATTATCATTTAACATCTGCTTTTCTGTTATGGTCTGAGTGAATTCTTATTTAAAGCTACTGCCTTCCTAGACAGGCCAGGGAGTACATCTCATTTGTACATTCCATAAATTTTTATCATCTTCCATTTCCCTGCTAGCAAGAGTATGACATATATATGTGTGTATGTGTATATGTATGTATCATCATTATCATCAGTGTTTTACATCTATTTTCCATGCTTGCATGGGTTAGACGGATTGTCATATCCTGAGACTCTCACTCAGACATTCCATTATGGCATGGGCTTTATGAGCTAAGTGTATTTTATCATGGCATCAACATTATCACTTTACAAAGGGGGCTAGGGGCATTTTATTATGACACCAGCACTACCTCTTTACAGTGTAAGCTGAGTGCATTTTAATGTGACACCACCGTTACCATATTTCAACATTAGGGAGCTTGTGTCCTCAGCCTGGCTGGGAGTGGAGGGATGAGAGCAGGGGAGGGTTGGGCGGACTTAAGTGACATCTGGTGGTATTGTTGGGGGAGTGGGGGCAGCTGGGATTTCCTTGGTGACATGGTTGGCCAAGGAGGTGGGATTTCAGATAAATTCAAGGTTGTGAGTGAGATGGGGAGTAAGTGTTGCTTCATGGGGTTGGATTTGAAGAGAGAGAACGTGAAGAGTGAGCGAGCAGCACCTGGTAGCATAAGTCTTCTTGTATACTGCATCCAATCTCTCATTTGCCAGATTTTTCTCTCAACCCGTTAATGGTTTGTTGCCCAGACACACTACTATTACACATTCATCCATAAATTTAAGACAGTAGGGAGTGGTGTGAATGGGGGAGAGTTAGCTGCTGTTTCTAGCAGGTTTAGTGACCTCATAGAGGATATTATTGTGTATAGTAAATGAACTGATACTTCTTTCTTCCACGTTCGTTGATAGATGTTTTAAAAAAGATTTATCACTATTTTTTTTGTTGTTGAATAAATTTATTTGTTGCTTTTGAATAATTGTTGTTTCGTATGAAATGTAATAAGTTTTCTTTGTCATTGAAGTAAATAAATGTTTGACCATTCCACACTCAAAAACAAACGTTCTCTCTCTCTCTCTCTCTCTCTCTCTCTCTCTCTCTCTCTCTCTCTCTCTCTCTCTCACTCTCTCTCAAAGTTTGTAAGTTTAATTGTATATAAGAGAAAGTTGCAGCATGTATGTAGTTTTATCGAATTTTAAGGGGAGTAGAGAGAGGAAATCTGATTGTATTAGAGGGGTAAAGCATCATGTATTTAGTTTTATCGATTATTTCCGTAATTGTTGGTGAGTTTGAATGAAATAAATAGTCGTTGACCTAAGTTAGACCATTTACAACATTCATACAGACTTTGAGTCGAATCGGTTTGAAATTGTGCAAATGTATAAACACACACACACACACACACACACACACACACACACACACACACACACACACACACACACACACAACAATCTGCCTTTTATAGATAATGATGTGTGTGTGTATATATATATGTGTGTATATATATATATATATGTGTGTGTGTTTATATATATATGTGTGTGTGTATATATATGTGTGTGTGTGTGTATATATATGTGTGTGTGTGTGTGTATATATATATGTGTGTGTGTATATATATATATATGACCAACATAATTCCATCTCCCACACCCCTCCCTGCCCCTCCAACCCATCCATCCCACCCTCCCAACTTCAGAGTTGGTACTATGAACGTACGTACATTAAAAGGTTGCTCAAATGAGGTTGTAGAGATGCTTGAACGTAAAGAAGTTGATGTTTGTTGTATTCAAGAGGCTAGGTGGAGAGGGGGTATGCCAGATTCATTGTGGGTAAAAAACGATGCTATAAACCTTTCTGGGAGGGAAATGACAACGGACTGGGTGGAGTAGGAATTATGTTAGCTGAAAAATGGGTAGATAAGGTAATCGACGTAAATAGAGTAAATGACAGAATAATTAAAATAAGGCTAGTTCTAAATAAAACTACTGTGACAATAATATCCGCTTATGCACCCCAATCTGGTCTACTTGACGTTATAAAGGACAGGTTCTATGAGACGCTAATGCACACTACCTCCCAAATAACCGACAGCGACTACCATATTATTGCTGGCGATCTAAACGGCCACGTTGGACAACATGGTGATGGCTATGATGGAATCTATGGAGGCTATGGGGTTGGAAATAGAAATGAGGAAGGCTTCAGAATCCTGGAATTCTGTGACGCCAATAACCTAACTATCTGTAACACAAACTTCAAAAAACGTGAAAACCACTTGATCACCTATAGATCAGGGGAACACGCCAGCCAGATAGATTATATCCTTACTAGAAGACGGGACAAAGTGTCTGGTGTAAACACTAAATCCCTCCCCCGTGAAGAATGCACCTCCCAACAAAGCCTAGTAGTTAGTGACCTCACAGTCAGGAATAGATGTACTCGACAACAGAGGAGGCCTACCTTGAGAAGAATATGAAGTTGAAGGACCCCATAGCCAGTGACAAATTTAAAAGCTTATTACTTGATGCCTTTGACAATAAGGAAGAGCATTTAGAGACGTGCGATATAGAGGAACAGTGGCAATTCTTGAAAGTGAACCTGCTGAAAGCAACGGATGAAATCTGTGGCTGGAGCAGACCTATTGGCAGGAGGAGAGTAACTTGGTGGTGGAACAGTAAGGTAGAAGAGACAATCAAGGCCAAAAAGCAGGCTTGGAAAGTATGGCAGGATGGGGGAAGTAGAAAGCACTATCAAGTGGCCAGGAGAGAAGCTAGGAGACAAGTGTACTTTGCAAAAAGGGAAGCAGAGGAAAGAAAGTTCAAGCATGTTCTACAACATGAGGACCAAAAACGCGAGGTGTTCAGGATTGCTAGACAATGTGTCAAGGAAAACCGTGATATTGTCGGGGAGAAGTGTGTCCGTAATGATAAAGGTGTACTTGCCCTCACTGATGCTGATAAGAAGATAGCCTGGAAGTGTCACTACGAGAGACTATTAAATGAAGAGAATAAGTGGGAAAAAGATAGTCTGCCCCAAATCAATCCAATAGAAGGACCAGCGGTGCAAGTTAAAGGTAGTATAATAAGTAAGGCAATCAAAGATATGAAGACAGGCAAGGCAGCTGGGCCTTCAGAGATAGTTGCTGAGATGTTGAAGGCATCTAGTATGGTGGGACACACTATGGTCACCCGTATAGTTAACCAAGTAATACAGAATGGGGTCATACCAAAAGACTGGCGTAACAGCATCATCATTAACTGCTACAAGGGTAAAGGAGATGCTCTAGATAGAGGAAACTATAGAAGCATTAAGTTAGTTGACCAAGTCATGAAGGTCACAGAAAGAGTTATAGCGCAACTAATCAGAGAGCGAATTGATCTAGATAAAATGCAGTTTGGGTTTGTGTCAGGTAAAAGTACCACAGACGCTCTTTTCCTTGTACGACAACTACAAGAGAAGTACCTAGCTAAAAGTAAACTCCTCTACTTAGCTTTTGTAGACCTGGAAAAAGCCTTTGACAGAGTCCCCCGCTCCATTATCTGGTGGGCTCTTAGAAAACAAGGTGTAGATGAATGGCTTGTGAGAGCTATACAAGCCATGTATAATGAAACAGTCAGTAAGGTTAGAATTAACAATGAATATTGTGAAGAATTTAGTGTAAAAGTTGGTGTTCACCAAGGCTCTGTCCTTAGCCCCCTCCTATTTATTATTGCCCTTCAGGCTATAACAGAGGAGTTCAAGACCGGCTGCCCATGGGAACTCATATACGCAGATGATCTAACACTCGTAGCTGAATCAATGGATGAACTAAAAAAGAAATTCCAAATATAGAAGCATGGCCTATAATCAAAAGGCCTTAAAGTTAACTTGTCTAAGACTAAAGTCCTAGTTTGTAGAAAGGAAAATAAGGCACAGGTACCCTCAGGGAAATGGCCTTGCTCAGTATGTAAGAAAGGAGTAGGCAGAAATTAAATTTTATATCCCAAATGCAAACTATGGGTACATAAAAGATGTAGTGGGATCACAGGTAAACTAAGAACGTAGACTTTATATGTGGCCGATGCTCAGGTGCAATAGGTAGCAAGTGTCCACAGGATACTAGCCCCTTCTATTGCCCAGATGGTTCTATAGAAATAGTAGACACTTTCCGTTACCTGGGTGATAAATAAAATAACTTCCTATCACCAAAATCAGTGGTGGAGGGTCTCCAGAGTCAGAACGGGATGGAAAAAGTTCAGAGAGCTTATACCGCTGTTGGTCACAAAAGGTTTCTCTCTAAAAATGAAAGGCAGATTGTATGATGCTTGTATACAAACAGCAATGCTACATGGCAGTGAGACAAGGGCATTACGTGCAGAGGACCTACGTAGACTGGAAAGGAACGAAGCATGTATGCTCCGTTGGATGTGTAATAGTAATATACGTGAACGGCAAAGCATAAATGAACTAAGTGAGAAATTAGGAATAAGAGGGATCAGATGCTGTTTACTTGAGAGAAGACTACGTTGGTATGGCCCTGTGATGCGCATGAAAGACGACAGCTGTATAAAAAAGTGCAGGGCGATCAAAATTGATGGTAGTTACGGAGTAGGTAGACCCAGAAAAGCCTGGGACGATCTGATAAATTCTGACCTTACACACTTGCACCTCTCTAAGACAATGTCACTGGACGGAGATCTTTGGCGCTACGCAGTAATACAGAAGACCCGCCTTGCCTATGTACAAAGAGAAACCTACAGTCAGGAGGCACCTCTTAACCAAATATACACCCCAATCCACTACCCCTACCCTATCCTCCCACCAACACCACCCTCTCTCTATAAAGTTGGTACCACAACATCCAGTCCAAATAAATGAGATAATGAGATCGTATAGGTGTCACGAGAAAAAAATACAGTCCACGCTGTATTGTGGTCGTGTAGGTAACACGATAAAAAGTTCCCAGTTCCACACTGTAAATGTGGTTGGTGTTAGGAAGGGCATCTAGCCGTAGAAAACCTGCTAGATAGTCCTATATGAGCGAGACACGGTCACCCAAACAACCTTGCCTCAAGTGGGACAACTCCTGTCTAACACATGCTAGCGTGGAAAATGGACGTTAAACGATGATGATGATTTGTGTGTATATATATATATATATATGTGTGTGTGTGTATATGTGTGTATATATATATATATGTGTGTGTGTATATATATGTGTATATATATATATGTGTGTGTGTATATATATGTGTATATATATATGTGTGTGTGTATATATATATATATGTGTGTATATATATATATGTGTGTATATATATATATATATATGTGTGTATATATATATATATATATGTGTGTGTATATATATATATATGTGTGTGTGTATATATATATATATATGTGTGTGTATATATATATATATATGTGTGTATATATATATATATATATCATCATCATCATCATCACCGTTTTACGTCCGTTCTTCCACGCTAGCATGGGTTAGACGGGTTGTCCTGTTGTGTGCAGTGTCTGGTCGGCTGACCATGCCTTGCTCATACAGGAACTGATCTGGCTTGATTTCTACAGCTGGATGCCCTTCCTAACACCAACCTCATTTACAGTGAGTGGTGGGTGCTTTTTCGTGGTGCCTACACGTCCACTTTACAGTGTGGGCTGGGTGCTTTTTTGCCGTGGCACCTCCAAGACCACCTTGCGGGGCGGGGGGGGGGGGGGGGATATTGTTTATATGCTTCAGCATGTACCCATGGGAGGTCGGGTACTCTGTATTACTGCATGACGCCAGAAGTCACGGTCGTGTGTCATTGTCTTTGAGAGGTGTAGTTGGGTAAGGTCGGCTTTTATCACCTCATCCCAGGTCATCTTGGGTCTCCCCACTCCACGGTTTCCATCAACTTCTAGTGCTCTGCACCTTTTTATGCAGCTGTCATCCTTCATACGCATCACATGTCCATACCAGCGCAACCGCCTCT